>JBBGZY010000252.1:1780000-2380000 GCA_037952925.1 Lithobates clamitans | reverse complement strand
TGGTGTGTGAGGCAGCCAGAGGAGAGGAGGAGAGCTGCCCGCCCGAGCGCCGATCGATGTCCTCTTCCAGTCACAGCGCGCTGGGATAGGACTGATAGGTCCACAGCGCCACCGGAGGGCCGCTCCAGTCCAGAAAAGGCAGGCCCCATGAGCACTAGTGCGGAGGAGGAGGAAGTGCAATCCTCCGCTTTGAATGCCGGGCAGTGACGTCACTGGTTGCTAGCCGCTAGGCGGCTATAGAAACCAGTGACCAAGAGTAGAGTGGGGGGGCGGAGCTGGAGCTGGAGCCGGAGCCAGCGCTACCATGGCTCAGTCCGCCCCTGTCCCCTGCATTCTAGGACCGGGACAAGAGACTCGGGGCTATTAGCCCCAGGTTCGGGGCTGTAGCCCCAATAGCCACCCCCTGGTGACGCCTCTGCTCCCCAGCATGGTCTCCTGGCCCTATATTCACCTCATGTTATTCACTTAACAATGTATTTTATCAGCTCCATAGTAGTGCTTTACCCCAAACACCCCCTAAAATGTTTTTAAATGTGATTTGTGCTTTAAATTCAGGCAGAGTGCCAGAGGCTTTTTTGGGGGGTCCCCAAATCATTTGGAACCCTCTCTCCCCCCAACTGATAAGTCAGCTGATAACAATTCTCTATCTATCCTCAATCATCTATCTGCTGACTTTGCCAAACCCATACACACTATACCCATCTCTTTTGTGCTCAGATGTATGGATGAATTCCCCAAAGCATGTAGTGCAAGGGCCTGCCTGTATACTTTCAAATGGTATTGTTTAAAGTTTTTGTATACTATTAGTATCTTGATAGGTAATAGCAGAATGTCCAAATGTGCTCAAATGTGTACAATGTGTATTTATATCTTTGTATTATGACACTTCTTACCTGTTCAGTGGGCTGCCAATAGTGTAACTAAGGAGGGGCTGGCCAAAATAATACCCATTATTTAAGCATTCATCTCTCAATGAAGTGGAGAGGGTTACCTGTCCAAGAGTTCCCCCCCTATAATGTTAGAAATGGCCCATGAGAGGGGGTGGGGGAATCTGATAGGCGTACCTTATACTTTGGTCTTTAAAAACTCCCTCAAATAAATGTTATCTTGATGTTGGCCAAGAATGTTTGTGTCTAATCTGCTTTCCCTGTCCCTATGTGCAAAATGACTATTTTTTTCTTGTTTGACTCCACAGTTTCCTTCCACGCCACAGGAATGGCAGACTGTGGCCTCCCACTTTGCCCAGTGGTGGGACTTTCCTAACTGCGGAGGGGCAATTGATGGGAAACACGTCCACATCGTCCCACCACCCAACTCGGGGTCATACTATTTCAACTATAAGGGGTTCAATAGTATTGTGATGTTGGCGGTGGTGTTGGCTACTTTCGAGTTCCTGTATGTGGACGTGGGGAAGAATGGCTGGATGTCCGATGGTGGAGTCATCGCCCAGACGGAGTTCTACAGGCGTCTCCAGAATGGCAGCTTGGACTTGCCACCTCCAGAAGACAATGTGGAAGGACTCCCATTCGTCTTCGTTGCAGATTAAGCGTTTGCGCTGGGGGACCATCTTATGCGGCCATTCCCGACGAGGACCTTCACCTAGGACCAGAGGGTTTTTAATTACCGGCTGGCCAGAGCCAGAAGAGTGGTGGAGAACACGTTTGGAATCATGGCCAGCCAGTTCCACCTATTTCTTACACCCATACACATGGCGGAGTACAAACTGAATCATATTATCCTGGCGTGCTGCGTTCTACACAACTTTTTACGGCAACATTCTGCCAACTATGCTGGCTCAGTTGGGCCTGAAGCTGGAATTCAAAATGAACCAACCCTGACGGCGCTTGAAAGTGGCCGTCCTGGCTTGCCCCCCCTGAGTGCCCGTGATGTCCGGCTAAGATACCTTGAATACTTTGCGGGTAGGGGGGCTATCAATATGCCAGACAATGTCTGAAACCTTTTTCAAATAAAAAAAAATGTAACTACTAAAATCTTTGGTGACATTTACTGCTTGTGTTTCTTTTAGCTGACCCTGACAGAAATGTGGTGAGTCCTGAAAATGGCGTGATTGTGTAACATTACAAAGCATTTTTGGGTGTTATTTACTAAAGGCAAAGACACTTTGTACTACAAGTGCACTTGAAACTGCACTTGTAGTGCAAAGTGGATTTTCCCTTAGGAAATAACCCCCATTGTCACTGAAAACACCAATTAGAGCACCACAAAAGTGTTGGAGCGTTGAGACAATAATCCACACATTCTTGATTAACAATCTTTTTAATACCAGCACAATCACATGTGCATTTAGAAAAGGTTTTTAAAACAAACCAACATGTTTGTTGTTTAACAATTTTTGGGGTCACATTAGAAAAAGTAGAAATGTCCATTTAAAATAAAACAGGCATGTTTAAAACCAACAAGAAAGACACAAATCTCGAAATTACAAAGTTCACATTTGGTAGAACTTGAAGGCAATATCAGACATGAGTATTTACAAACTGTGTTTGATATTGCGTTCAGATGGGGTGAAGTCACCCCTAGAAAAGCCAAATTTTGAAGATGCACACCAATTGCCGAATGTCAACATGTGCTAGCTGCCATCATGGGGGATCAAGGGACGTGTTTTTGGGGTGCAACCCCTTCCTCACAGTATTGAGGAAGCGGTTGCACCCCCAAAACGCGTCCATTGATCTCCCGTGATGGCAGATAGCACATGTTGACACGCTGTGTGCCTCTTCAAAATTTGGCTTTTCGCAAATATGTCAAAAAATGCTAAAAATTTTTAGCTCACAAAAAGTGCGAAAAAAAAAGGAATTTTGAGGGGTTTAAACTCTCCCTAAAACATCAATGATGTTTTTCATTTTCTGTTGAACATCATTGATGTTTTTAAGGATGTTTTCCAAGTCCCTATTACACCCCATGATCTCCCAGATCAGGATCTGTGCACTTTCCGAGGTGAAATGCCCTGGTTCCACAACATCATGATCACCTAAAAAGATAGAAACAAAAACACACCATGTATTATAAATATGCCGGCATCCATCTCTTACCTGAGCCTGTGGTCGCAGACACTCACCTGTTGTGGTGACAATTTCCACCACGTCTTCCTCCTCCTGCTCTGCTTGGCTTGGGTGTATTTCCCCTTCTTCCAGAGGTGGGAGGTCTGTGGTCTCCTCGGATGAGGGGTGTCCTCCGAGTCTTTTATCCCCTATGTAAAAAAAAATAAGTATACTTAGCACACGATCTTGGCCTTTCTGACATTGGGGTTGGGGTAAGGTCCATACTTCCCGTCATAGTCGGCCTTCTTCAGGATGTCCACCATCTCCAACATCTCCCCAAAGGACATATTTGATGCCTTAAATCGCCTCCTTCTGAATCGGGACGTTTCTGGCTCCGGGCTTTCCTCCCCCTCTTCCTCGTTGCTGTAATTGGCACGCACCTGCTGTGTCTCCGCCATGTGCTCTTCCCCCACTGCGCCGAACGAGAAGGGGCGAGGAATAGAAAAGAAAGAATGTCAGGGGCGGGCGGAGTTTCACGCATGTGCAGTGTGTATAAAGCGTAACACGCGTGCGTAGTACGTACGGTCTGTGAGCGGAGGAAGGAGTATCGGAGGCGCTGATCGTGATAACGAAGGTAAGATCTCAACTTGGGTCTATACTGCTTCTACATTGAGGCCTATATTGTAACAAGATTAAGAGAGTTTTGCCTGACATTAGGGTTTGTCTTGTGTTGTGTCTTGCAGAGAAAATGGATGGCTTCAATGACCACAACTTCCTCCCCCTATTCATAGACAAGTACAGGGAGCTGCCCTGTCTGTGCAGGTGAAACATCCACATTATAATCATAAACAAAAGAGGCAGGCAGCGCTGGAGAAACTGCTGGAGTTTGTGAAGCCGGTGGTCCCCACGGCAATCATCCCCTATTTAAAAGCCAAAATTGGTGGCCTGAAGAGCACTTATCTAAGGGAGCGCAAGAAGGTCCAGGATTCCCAGAGATCCGGAACTGCAGCAGATGACGTTTATGTCCCCAGGCTGTGGTACTGTGAGAGACTGTGATTTCTGTCAGACCAGACTGGAGTCAGGGATTCCCTCTCTACTCTTCCTTCCACTCTTCCTTCCACCCCAGCTGAGGCTTTCAATGTCCAACCTGGGACTTCCAGCCAGGAAGAAGTGGAGGAGCCCAGCTTGAGCCAAGTATAGCATTGTTCTACAGATTTCTTGTCAATAAAGAAATTATCTTTACTAGATGTTAATATTGATCACTAATTGATGATTTAATAAAGCGTTTTACATATCAATAGACAGTAGTGGCCAAAAATAATTGGGACAAGAATAAAAAATGCTGGGCTTAGAATGATAGTCTTTTATATTTGTTAACATTCAATTTGCAACAGTCATGAGATGTAAATTGTGTGTGATTGATGAAGTAAAAACTAAAACTATGTCCCTTTTTCATACACAGGAAGACCTCAGCCAGGACGAGGCTCTGGAATGTGGCACACAGGAGGAGGCTGTGGAATGTGGCAGCCAGGAGGAGGCGGGAGTTAGTGGCAGCCAGGAGGAGGAAGGGCTAAGTGGCAGCCAAGAGAAGTCCGGGCCCAGTAGGAGCCTGACAGAATCGCAGGTTCCTCCCCTCCGCCTTCCAACCAAAAGACCCAGGAAGGGGAGTAACATGCAGGATTCAGTGCTCAGGCTCATTCAGGAGGCTTCTGTGTCCCTCAGAGCCACCCCCACTGCTGAAGAGGCCTTTGCCTGCATGGCTGCCATCCAAACTGCAGGGCATGCAGGAGGGCCAACGCCAGCTGTGTGAGGACCTTCTTTATAAAGTCTTAACTAAGGGGGTGAGGGGCGAAATCACACCCAATACCCACGTGATTGAGTTGGAACATCCTCCTCCTCCTCCTGCTACAACTCCACCACCACAGCCACAGCGTGGAAGGAAGCGTGGAAGGAAGACCAGAGAGTGATGACCCTGGGTTCAGTCTGGTGTGGCAAAAGATGCAGTCTCTTGTATGACCACAGCTAGGGGACATACATGTCATCTGCTGCTTTCATGATCTCTGGGACTTCGGGACCAGACTGCACTCCCTTAGATATGGACTCCTCAGGCCACCAATTTTGCAGTAAAATAATTGATGTGTGCCCTGGGGGTCAAAGGCTTCACCAATTTCTGCTGTTTCTCCAGCGTTGCCTCCCTCTTTGTTTGGTTGTGAGCCCTTAATAAAGGTTTTTTGGTTTCAGTTATACTCACCTATGTATGTTTTCCTTCAAAAAGGACAGTTTGTTTGTGAGGAGGCAGGTACATTTCAAAAATACAATGTAAAATTAACAAGAGACACCAACACCAAGCAACCTCCTTGAGATTAAATAATACAAGATAATAATGGTGTTGTGGTAACTTGACACACAAAACACACACAAAAATATTCTGGATGTTAAATAACTAAAAAAAAAAAAAAAAAAAAAAAAAAAACAAGATCAGCCTTGAAAAAAATACTAACCAAAAATGTTTTTTAAAAATTCACATCAGGCTTTAAAAAAAAACAAAAACACAAAAATAAATGATATAGATTTTTTGTCAGATGTGACAAATCATAATATATTGAGGGAATCACGATAAATAAGAAAGAAAGAAGTTTGTGAGAACTCTGTATGAATATCAGCAGCAAAACTACTTCGTTCTTCCTGCATTATAAAGAAGAAGAGAGTGCGCTGTATTACACAATTTTAAAGATTGCAGCCTGACGAAAGTGCTCTATCCATTCCGAACGCTAATTTTACCAGACCGAGCTGTTCCGTCTCGGAATTTCTTCTGAGCATGCCTGGCACTTTGTGCGTCGGAATTGTCCACACATGGTCGGAATTGACGCGATCGGATTTTGTTTTGCGGAAAATTTTATAGCCTGCTCTCAAACTTTGTGTGTCGGAAAATCCGATGGAAAAAGTCAGATGGAGCCCACACACGGTCGGAATTTCCGACAACACGCTCTGATCGCACATTTTCTGTCGGAAAATCCGACTGTGTGTACGGGGCATTAGACAGCGATGTCTGTTGGTGCCCCATTTAAATTAGGTTGTTTCTATACATGGTTTTACTGGGGAAAAAAGACTAAAATAAACTTTATCTGTAGATATAAGGCACGGTTTATTCACCCAAAGGCAATCACAGAAGTTAGAGCTTCTGAAACCAATACATTTTCAACAGTGGTGTCTGTTGTTGCCCCATATAAGTTAGATTGTTTTCTTTGGTGATCCATACATGGTTTTACTGGAAGAGAATATCTAAAATAAATTATATATCTATAGATATATGGCACAGTTTATTCACTAAAAAGGCCATGACATACATTAGAGGTTGGTCAGAAGACACTTTGGGTTCTATGCTTGGAACATAATGGAGGTCATTTACTATAGCACTGCAGCGCTAATTGGTATTCACTATAGCTCTGATAAAAAAATACCCCCAATATCAAATTTACTATAGTTCCCTGAAACCAAATAGCGCCCAAACCCTTACTCTGCTAAAACGCGGAGTAGTACACATGGAAATAATGTTTAGAGCATGATATAATTGCCTAAATGGTACTGAAATATGCAGTATATTATTTAAAGATAATCTGCTTTTAACTGTGTAAAAAAGTGATTTCTACACTGAAATATCTTTAAAAGTCTGAGAAGAGATAAATTCCCTGTTTTTGTACAACTAGATGCCAACACAACTGAGCATGCTCAGACCTCTCATAGCTCTCATTTTAGCTCCAATGTCTTTTTTACAGGGCGCTATAGTAAATATCAGAATGAGTGCTGTGTTAAAAAGCATTTTTTGGAGTGAAAATTGGCACTATTATAGTCCAATGCAAGTTTTAGCCATTGATTCTAATGGTACAATTGTAACTTCTCCAAATAAATCCTTTTAATGTTGAGATGACGTGTATCTTTCTCTGAAATAAATTTTCCTTTGCAACATTGTTGCTTCTACTTAATATATTTTGTTTTTAAGAATGCTAGAATGTGGAATGTTTTGATGTTTTGGTAAAATATTTCTTTCTCTGTCACTTTCACTTGTTACTCTCCATTTCACAACAATCTTTACCCAAACTGACATAGGTGTCTTTACAATCCACAAACAATACCATTGCTGATGCAAATTTAAAACGAGTCACAACTTTTTGTGCTTATTATTATTTCCAAATAATCATAATTTGAGCCCAAAAATGTGATATGTGTACCAACATCAGAAATCAAAATGTAATTCTCAAAAATGTGAGGGTAATATTACTATTCTACACTCACCCACAAAGAACCAGCAAATCTCACAGAATAAATCAAAAAGAATAATTCTTGAGTAATGTAATTCCATCACCTGTATGTCCAAAGAAATGCAGTATTTATGTGTAGGAGGTTTTCACAAGTGGCAGTGCTGTGGCTTAGAGGTTAGAAATTCTGCTTAGCATCCCTGAGTGTCTGGGTTTGAATCCCAAACATGCCGCTTCATGTAGAGAAGTTGTCTCATCTCCCAGGTCCTAAAACTATGTCTAAATGTAGTATTTATGTGTAGGAGGGCTCCACCACCATTGTAAATCTTGCCAGATACACTATCTAGCCAAATGTATTGGGATACCTGCCTTTACACACACATGAACTTTCATGGCAGCCCAGTCTTAGCCCGTAGGGTTAAAATTTGATTTGGCCCACCCTTTGCAGCTAGAACAGCTTCTGGGAAGGCTAGGAAGGCTGTCCACAAGGTTTAGTGTGTCTATGGGAATGTTTGACTATTCTTCCAAAAGTGCATTTGTGAGATCAGAAGGCCTGGCTCGCAGTCTCTACTTTAATTCAGGCAAAAGGTGTTCTATTGGTTGAGGTCAGGACTCTGTGCAGGCCAGTCAAGTTCCTCCACCCCAAACTCGCTCATCCATGTCTTTATGGACCTTGCTTTGTGCACTGGTGTGCAGTCATGTTGGAACAGGAAGGGGCCATCACCAAACTGTTCTCACAAAGTTGGGAGCATGAAATTGTCCAAAATGTCTTGGTATGCTGATGCCTTAAGAGTTCCCTTCACTGGAACTAAGAGGGGAAAAAAGCAGGGGGAGTGGGACTTTATATGAAACACTAGGTTGCACTATCTTCCACGGCAGTCATCCATTTGTCCCCTTTCCCTACTTTTGTCACTCTCACTTCTCCCCCTGGTCCTTCACGTTTCACTCTTGACTGACAGCCACCACCAGTAGTCACTCCCCCCTTTTTTCTTCACACCCATCCCCAGGCCTCAATGGCCGGCTCTTAACCTCCCTCACCGCCCTTCAATCGGCTCTACTCACACACTTCCCCTCTGCTCATTCCTGTCCAGTTGACCACAACACCCTCTATCCCCCCCAGGTTGCCTTGCCTTCTTGTGCCTGCCCTGGCCGACAACTGTTTGGGTATCTTGGACGAGATGTCCGCCGCGGCTCCCAGTTGGGAGCATTTATCCGGAGAGTCATGGTACCCCGCTTTCGCGCCAAAACTATACTGACACCCAATATTAACAGATATATCCTTTGCTGGCTCCTGACAAGTGGCCCTCTAGCCACGAAACGCGTAGAGCTGCCATACGTTTTATTTCCAATTACCATTACTAGAACACCAAGTTTACACTCAATACCCTCATTAGGACCAACAAGGCCATGGGTTTTGCAAGTTTTACGGTGTATTATTGTTTATGCAATGACTATATTGGTGAATCCTGGAAGGATGATTAATTGCCATTTTACATGATACTGTTTTTATGAATTTATGCCATGTACCAATGTATTTCATTACTGTTGTAATCAAATGTTATGGATGGTTATTTCAGATGGCAATTGATAAAACTTGTATTTTTCACCTATTTACCTCTCTGCAACCTAGTGTTTCATATAAAGTCCCACTCCCCCTGCTTTTTTCCCCTTTTGATGCATGACAGGGATGGAAATTTGTAGCCTTACCAGGCTATAGTTTCATTTAAAGTCCCGAGGGATGGAACAATGGTGCCCTACCAGACCATGCGTTCATTTAAAGTCCCTATTTATCTCCCTTTAATTCTATTCATAAATTACTGGAACTAAGAGGCCAAGCCAAACCCCTGAAACACAACCCCACGTCATAATCCCCCCTCCACCAAATGGTTTGAACCAGTGCACAAAGCAAGGTCCATAAAGACATTGATGAGTGAGTTTGGGGTGGAAGAACTTGACTGGCCTGCACAGAGTCCTGACCTCAACACAACAGAGCACCTTGGGGACGAATTAAAGCAAATCATGTAAACCAGGCCTTCTCGTCCAACATCAGTGCCTGACCTCACAAATGCACTTGGAAGAATGGTCAAACATTCCCACAGACACACTCCTAAACCTTGTGGACAACCTTCCCAGAATAGTTGAAGCTGTTATAGCTGCAAAGGGTGACCAAATTAATTTTGAACCCTACGGACTAAGACTGAGATGCCATTACAGTTCATGTATCCCAGGCGTCCCAATACTTAGGCCAATATATTGTATATTGCTTGTGACACTGAACATGGCTATGGACTAGGCCCTAGGCTGGTTCACACCACAGAGATGCAGACAACATGTGTGAGGCTGCTTGCTGGCTAAGTAGGTAGCAATTCTGTCTAGCAGTACTGGGGTTGCTGGTTCAATTCCCCAACATGCTAATGCTTGTGTTAAAGTTTATATGTTCTCCCTGTGTGGGTTTCTCACCACAATCCGAAGACATGCTATTTGTCTCATGTCAAAATAGTCTCTAATATAAGAAAGTTAGTTTTGGACTTTAGATTAGAATCTCATTGCAGCCAGGGACTGATGTTAATGTTTGTTAGCACTAATCAAGCCCAGGGAATTGGACATTTAAAATGGTAGGGTTTACACTACATAGGTACATATGCTTAGAAAACTGTTGCTTTGTTTATGTGCATGCAAATGGACTTTGATCTTTGGCCTGTAGTTGGAGATTTGATGCAAATAGCCAAGGGCTAACACAGTTGCAAATAGTATTACGTGTTCCTGCTCATCAGGTGCAATCACTTTAGACATACATGAAGAGACAGATTGAAAGATACTGGTGGGCGTGTACTTCTATTGGGTGTGTCAGTGTGCTAACAACACAACCTAACTTATATAAAGGGCTGCAGTAGGGAGGGGAGGGGGGTCTTTTGGCCTGAGAAGGCCAGGTTTTTTGCTGTGATTTGTGGGGGAGAAGGAATGATATTGTGCATATTGACAAACGCCCAACTAGGGCTGTTTGTTTGCTGAACTCCCTGTGCATTTTTTCAATCAAAAGTGGGTTTATGTGGCCATGCTGTGTGTATTGTTCCTGTCTGACCATGCAAACATGGTTTGGGAGCATGTGCTAACCTTCTACTCTTTGATCTCATTGCTTAATCATCTACACAGAAAGGCAGCTTCCAGCAGAACATATTCACCAATGTATGTATGTGTGTGGAATGTGGGCTGGTGGTGGGTGTTCTATTTTGAATATGTACCTTTTTAATATGTTGGAATGCTTTGTAAGAATGACTGTTAAGTATGTTTCTATAAACTTGCAGATAAAAATGTGATGTGTTGCCCGTTATACACTGAAAGTAAAGCTGTGTCCAGTCTAAGGTTTAGACAAATTTTATATTGTAAGCTCCTATGAGCAGGGCCCAATTGCTAACTGTTTAGTTAAATGTAGCACCATATATCCTGTAGAATTTTTTTTGAAGCTAGTAAATGAATGTACATAATTTTGTTTCTGCTGGCAAAATAAAAGTACATTATTGAGCTTGTTTTTTTTTTCTCTTTTCTTTCTTCTTTTTAATTAGTTTTGGGGGTGGTGGTTTTGGGGAAGTGCAATATCTTTCTTTTATCTTATAATTTCTATAAGTATTTGTGCACCAAAAAAACAAAACTCTTCAGCACACCTGCAAGTAAATGATAAAGGTGGTGCCTGCACTACTTTGGTGTGACTTTGATGCGACTTGAGGTCCATATACCGCAAGATTACACATGCATTGGTCGCACAAGTGCAAATGGGGCCTAATTCAAAGGTGTTATCAATGAATCTCTTTAGGTTCCTTTCACACTTGACCGACTTTACATACAACTTGAGGTCCATAAGGCCCCTTTCACACTTGTGCGACCTAAAAGTCCAGCGATTTTGCCGCAAATTTGATGTGATTTGAAGCAATGCCAGTGTAATCATGAGGTCTATGGACACAGAAGTCGCAGGACAAGTTGCTCAAGTGTGAAAGGGGCCTTAGGGCCGGTGTCTTGCTGAGAAAGTTCCCCCGGCGGATAAAGACCCCCCGTACTGCGCAAGCGCAGCGCTTGCGCAGTACGAACGACTAGGAGGCGCCGAAAATAGCCGAAGATGAAAAACTTCAATCAGCTGTACACGGCGCCTGCGCCCTGGGTCCAGGTTGAAGCCCCACCATCCAAGTAGACCTAGAGGGAGAATAAAAAAGTGCCGAGTGAAGCGAGGCCATGCTCGAAGCGTGGCGAGCTAAGCGAGCCTGCGAGGGGCCCTCTTACAGGCGCCGTGTACAGCTGATTTCTATTCTATTCGGCTTCGGCTATTTCCACCGGCTCCTACTGCGCAAGCGCTGCGCCTGCGCAGTAGAGGGGGGTCCTTATCCGCCGAGGGGAACTTTCTCTGCAAAACACCGGTTCACACTGCGGTGCTGTCCGACATCGGATGTGATTTGTCCCGCAGTACAAATCACATGTGATGTCTATGTGATGCAAACTCAGCCATACAGATTGTATGGTTGAATTTGCATCGCATTCGGACCAAACTCGCACACTACCCTTTTTTGCTCTGCAGCAGAATCGGATCGCATGTGTCTTTTCTGAACTTACAGTTCACTCTGCGATATGCGAACTGATTTGGGCGTGCCATTAGCTTTCTACTGACACTCCCAGCAGTTCGCATATGGCAGTGTGAACTGCCTGTGAGTTGTATGCAATGCGGGAACCCGCACTTGGTTCGCAGGGTTCCTGCATCACTCCAGTGTTCACACCTATGCATTTTTAGTGCATTTTGCAGTTTGCAGAAACACTCTAAAGTCCATTTAACATGGTTTCCTATGGTACTAGTTCACATCTATGCTTTTTGCAGCCAGTGCATTTTTGGAAATGGTCGGGGACTTTTTTCACACGATTTGCGGGTAACAGATTTCAATGGTACCGCACCAGAAACGCAACTGTTGCGTTTGTGATGAGAATTTTTATGTGCGGTTAATATTTTCACACTGTATATAGGTGGTTGCTAACCCGGGGGGGGGGGGGGGGCAGGGAAGCCAGCTGCCGTGTCCTTAACAACCAATGAGTCTTCAGCTGTCAGCGGCTTCCCCACTGAAAGTAAAAACAATATCATCCCAAAAAACACGAAAAAACTGCATGGGGTCCCCCCCGTCTATACCAGGCCCTTCGGGTCTAGTATGGATTTTGGAGTCGACCTCCCCATGCCAAAAGTTAAAAAAAATGGCATGGGGGACCCCCCAAAATCCATACCAGACCCTTATCGCAACCTGGCAGGCCGCAGGAACAGAGGGGGGGACAAGGGAGTGCCCCCCCGAACTGTACAAGGTTACATGCCCTCAACATGGGGAGTATTGTAAGCACCTTGTCTCCATGTTGATGGGGGCAAGGGCTTCATCCCCACAACCCCGGAGGAAGATGTAGAAGACCGGAGGAAGAAGCGGAGGAAGATGGAGGAAGAAGTGGGGGAAGAAGAAGCTGGAGGAAGAAGGAGAAAACCGAAGGAAGACCGGAGGAAGAAGGCGAAAACCGAAGGAAGACCGGAGTAAGATAGAGGAAAAAGCGCGGGAAAGAAGAAGACATTTTTAATAAAGGAATTGTCAAAAAACGGCTATTGTCTTTTGTCACATTTCACTGCTTTTTTTGGTGAATGTGTAGGGTACAATGTACCCGATACCCATTCACATGGGGGGGCGGGATCTGGGGGCCCCCTTGTTAAAGGGGGCTTCCAGAATCCGATAAGCTCCCCACCCGCAGACCCTCACAACCACCGGGCAAGGGTCGTGGGGATGAGGCCCTTGTCCCCATTAACATGAGGACAAGGTGCTTTGGGGGGACCCCAAAGCACCCTCCCCATGTTGAGGGTATGTGGCCTGGTATGGTTCAAGGGGGGGGCGCTCACTCGTCCCCAACCTTTCCTGACCTGCCAGGCTGCTTGGTTGGATAAGGGTCTGGTATAGATATTGGGGGGGGGCCCTACGCCATTTTTTTTCTAATTTGGCATGGAGTTCCCCTTAATATCCATACCAGACTCGAAGGACCTGGTATGGACTGGTGGGGGGCACCTACGTCGTTTTTTTCTTTGATTTTTACTCTATATTGCTGGGAACCGGAAATTCATTACAGCCGCAAGCAATTTTGAATGAAATTTTTTCCTTTAGAAATGCAATTTTGCTGCGGTACTGTAATAAACACGGGAAGGTGCGCTACTTTACAGGCATACTATAGACACCCCCCAGGCACTATATTTAAAGGAATTTTTCATTTTTATTGTTTCACTTTAAGCATTATTAAAATCATTGCTCCTGAAAAAACGTCCATTTAAAAAACACTTTTTCCAGATGATACATCTCACCCTGGGGCAGGACCCAGGTCCCCATACACTTTTTTATGGCAAAGAACTTGCATATAAGCCTTCAGTGAGAACTTTGGATTTTGCAGGTTCGAGCCCAATTGACTTCTACTATTCCCACATATGTGATCTGACAGGCAAGTTTGCCGGCAATAGCTCTGCTTTCCATTTGCATTAGCGCCTAGTTTCTGAGAGTTGAAGTCTTAATTGGCCTTAATGTGGAGCTATTTTCTGGGACTGCAGGATCATTTTTCGGCCCTATAGTAAATGATCCCCAATGTGGTCAATAGAAGGTAGCAGGTAAGGAATACCACAGGTGGGATAAAGTGATCAGACAAGCTGTTCCAGCATGTCTAATTTCTTTTTCTGCCAAGAAGACTTGCAGATGCCCCATTGACATTGAGCAGTCTCCTACTCTGACCTTTGTTGGCCCTTTGTTAGGAACTCAGAGGACCCCTGTTTTATCGCTATATAGTATGGGTAAGACTTTGTCGCCTATTGTTTTCTGTTGCTGTATTTGTGTAATGCTGCCGGGATTGCACAATATAAGTCAATAATAATAATAGAATTTTTTTTATTATTAATATTATTTCAGCTGTGCTAAGAGATACACATTTCAAAAACAAGGCAGTGCCCAAGGCTTTACAAAGTTTTTATAAAGTACGTTGTAAAAGGAAGTTCTGCCTTTTATGATTATGGCATTGTTTTCTAAACCTTAAAACTGATGGTTCACTAGTTCTGTAAAGCATAAGCTGAATAGTTCAGCAAGTATGCAAAATCTGATATTTAATTAAAGTCTTAAAATGCCAGCACCTGCTCATGACCGGACTTGCGTTGATGGCTTTTTGGTTATGTCACCTTTACAAAGGACTGTAAACTCATAGAACAGCATCAGAATAAATCTTCATGTTCACTCATCTGGTTCTTTCTAAAAGGGTTATTAGTGCAAGTTTGGCTCAGCATTTTTTTAAGGTATGTAATGTTGGAACTGTAGTGGTATGCAGAACTTAAAGACTTTCAAGTCTCTAAACACATCAAAATGGCCTGTGTCTTCTACCTTCTCTCTGTTTTACCAGTCTGTTACAGCCTCGCCACTCTCTTCTGCATTAAAGTCTCTGCTCCTCCATCCTAAGATAGATTTTTTTTTTTGTTGTTTCATTTTATTTATTTTTGGTTAATCTGCCGGCTGATCAAAAAAACAAACTGATTCCTCATCCACACATTCGAGGTAGATGGGAGAATCTCCCTCACTGCGCTATTGTATTCTGCACTGCCAGAGTACACTGATCAGTGCTGCAGCTGATTGGTGAAAATATTTTGACAGACCCATTCGGGAGGAGCCAGTCACTAGATCAACTCCTCTGAACGGGACTGTGTCCCTTGCTGCATTCTATGGTTCCATTATCTGTCCACAGCATCACCACAGGACTTAGCAGTGAAGTAGGGATCAGAGGACAGAAGCACATCACACAACAGGGGATGAAGGCATCCAACATTCCTGTAAGTGTCAAATTTTGAAGAGGCTTATGAAAACTGCAATGTAGGAAAGGTAGGAGACATGGGCCATTGGAAAGAGGGAGTATAGGTCACTGTAAAGAGGGAGTTTAATACATTTTCTATTGCAGGGAACGGTTTTTGAATTTCCTTACAAACCTGACACTAGCTCTACTCCAGCTCTACTCGGACAAAACATTTTTTGTGCTTTGGGTGAATGTGGACAAGTTAATATTTCTACTTTTTATTTTGTGTCCCCACTTGGAAGATTATCTCACTTCTTGTCTATTTAATAGGAGTAAGACAGAACAGGAAGTGGGGGGAAGTGTGCATGCTTCCTGCCTCTTTGAAGGACATCAGACAGAACAGGAAGTGAGAACTAATTTCTCAAAGGAGGACACAGGCAAAAATAATACAATATTTTGGTAGGGTGAGGAAAGTTTAGAATTTCTGTTTGGATTTTATTTCTGTCTGTGTTCCCATGAGTGGGATTTCCTGATAGGGTGATAAGTGTCAGACAGAGCAGGAAATGAAAAAAAATTATGCTCTGTGGGGGCACACATATAATTAACATCTAAAATAGGAAATAATTTTTACATTCAGCAACATTAAAAAAAATACAGTGAACAATATCACACATTTCTAATCAATATCACGCAACATTGTTGGTACGTAGATATGCAGCAGGAATGAAATAACTCAGACAAGGGGGTACATTATCTCATATGGTCTAGTGTTATTAGGAACATGAAGAAAATATGAAGAAAAAAATAGTCATGTCTCCTGATTTACCCAAGGGGAGGGCAACTATCAGAGTGTAAGTTATAAAACCATTGTGGGGAGTTGGAACCGTGGAAGGTACAGCTACAGGAAAATCTAAGCATGGTTATCAAGTGTAAGGTTTGATAGATACAGTATTGGCGTATTTAATCAATTCATCTTCAGTTTATATAATCATTCAATTCAGATAATGACAGGGAATGTGGGGACTTCCAATGGATAAGAATAAGCTTTCAAGCCTGAAAATAGGACCCCTTGAAATTGCCATTGTAATATTGCGGTCCCTAGATATTATGTCCAGCACAGTTATAAAAACAAAGGAGAAGGCTTTCAAAAAATACAAGGCTGAGGGATCATCATCAGCATTCCAACTTTACAAAGAATGCAACAAGAAATGTAAAGGTGCAATTAGGGCAGCTAAGACAGAAAATGAAAGGCACATAGCAGAGGAGAGTAAAAAAATCCCATGAAATTATTTACGTATAAAAAGGGAGGTCAGATCATATTAGTCCCATTAAGAATGATGAAGGGATTCTGGTTACTAAGGATGGAGAGATGGTGAAGGTATTGAATTTATTCTTCTCCTCAGTCTTCATGAGGGAAACGGGGGGCTTCAGTAACCAAAACTGCAATGTTTATCCTCATGACACGTCATAGGAAGCACCCTCATTGCTAACAGAGAATAGAATTAGAAATAGAATTGAAAAAATTAACATTAATAAGTTACTGGGACCAGATGGCTTGCACCCGAGGGTCCTTAAGGATCTCAGTCAAGTAATTGCCAGACCATTGTTCCTAATTTTTACGAACAGTCTACTGACTGGATTGGTACCAAATAAAGTCTGTCGGCATGGACCATAGGGTGAGTACATGGATTGAAAACTGGCTACAGAGGCGAGTTCAGAGGGTAGTGATAAATGAGGAGTACTCGGAATGGTACGGTGTGGAAACCCCCCCAGGGTTTGATCCTATTTAATTTATTCATAAACGACCTGGAGGATGGGATAAACAGCTCAATCTCAGTATTTGTGGACGATACTAAGCTAAGCAGGGCAATCATTTCTCCACAGCATGTGGAAACCTTGCAAGAAGATCTGAACAAATTAATGGGGTGGGCAACTACATGGCAAATCGGGTTTAATGTAGAAAAATGTTAAATAATGCATTTGGGTGGCAAAAATATGAATGCAATTTATTCACTAAGGGGAGAACCTCTGGGGGAATCTAGGATGGAAAAGAACCTGGGGTCCTAGTAGATGATAGGCTCAGCAATGGCATGCAATGCCAAGCTGCTGCAAGCAAAGCAAACAGAATATTGGCATGCATTAAAAAGGGGATTAACTCCAGAGATAAAACGATAATTCTCCCACTCTACAAGACTCTGGTCCAGCCGCACCTGGAGTATGCCATCCAGTTCTGGGCACCAGTCCTAAGGAAGGATGTGCTGAAACTGGAGAGAGTCCAGAGAAGGGCAACAAAGCTAATAAGGAGACTGGAGGACCTTAGTTATGAGGAAAGGTTACGAGCACTGAACTTATTCTCTCTGGAGAAGAGACTCTTGAGAGGGGATATGATTTCAATTACAAATACCATACTGGTAACCCCACAATAGGGATAAAACTATTCCGTTAAAAGGGCATTTAAAAAGACTTGTGGCTATTCACTAAAATTTAAAGAGAAGCGGTTTAACCTTAAACTGCGTAGAGGGTTCTTTGCTGTAAGAGCGGCAAGGATATGGAATTCTCTTCCACAGGCATTGGTTTCAGCGGGGAGCATCAATAATTTCAAAAAACTATTAGATAGGCACCTGAACGACCATAACATCAGGGTTATACGATGTAATACTGACATAAAAGCACACACACAGGTTGGACTTGATGAACTTGTGTATTTTTTCAACCTCACCTACTGTGTAACTATGTAGCTACGTAACCAAGGATACAAGTAGTTATAGCCTTGGGGATAGATAATAATCTCTTTTTCCTAAACTCAGCTTTCTATATTGTTACTAAATGTAAAAAAAGCTTACATAGGATGATTGTAATTTTACTGAGAGCAGCAAAAAATATATGGCTATTAGCAGGAAATGCCATCACCTATAGGCATAAGCCTACTTTGACAATCTGTCCCCATTTCTAGATTTTCCTTCAATTCCCGCAGGAGGGACAACTGTAACATTTTGAATCTCCCATCGCTTTCTGTCCTGGTCACAAATAGAGAAGATGATTATTCCCAGCAAGGTCAAAAGATTTGAAAAAAAATGTGTAGTAATGACTTTTCTAGGATCTTTATAAAATGAAAAAAGCGCACAGCTCGGCAGACCCTTCTTATTTTTGAGATATGTGATGGAATGAGAAATATGAATGTCTTCTGTTAAATGAAGGCTCTACTGTGCATAGGTTCAGTGGAGGGGTTTTTGGTTCTTTTTATCGCTTCTCACCATAGCATTTTGGGTTGTACACTTTCAAATGTACAGAAGCACAAGGTGCTGAAGGAGGGGGTTTGGTGTTAACACCCCAGGGACTTTTAAGGTGCTTTCAAATATATGGTGGACATCAAAATAGATGGGGTGTTTACTCCAAACCCCCTCCCTCAGCACCTTGTGCTTCTGTACATATTAGCCATGGGATGTGATGCTCTCTGCTGACTATTTCTGCCCTTATGAATATGTTTTGTACACTTTCAAAGCTAAAAAATAGATACCGTTCATTGCTTGGGTTTCCCCCTCCTCCTAATATCTGGAAAGCATAAATGTGTCCAGCACTGTGGAATAAACCTATTAATAATCAGGCAATCATCAGAGCTGATGGCAGCATGCTGTACAGTAAATATATGAGTTATTTTGGATGCTGTGTGTAGGATCTGGCTGGGAACCTTGTCATCGACTTGGCACCAAGCATGAGAGTTCAGTGCACTATACAAGCTTTTATCATTACTTAAATATTTTCCTTTTACAAGGCACTTTGATACAGAAAAAACAAAGAAAAGGTTTTTAAAAAGTCAAAATAATAAATTCTGCAGAACAAGTGCCACGCAGTGGACCGGAACTTAGAAATCGAAGACTTACAGTGTTATGGGGAACTTCTAGAAATGTTAATTGTGCTGAAGTAGTAACCTGATAGATGTGTCTTTTGTCTTGAATTCCTTTGGAAAAATCGCAGTGAAATTCCTGTCGTTAGGCATTCCTATTCAGTAGCCTCATAGCTGTATATCTGCAGTGTCAGATCTAAAGCATTGTTGCACTGCTAGTCAGAGAAGATTTTGAGTGAAATTTGGCAACATCTCTACTTTACTGTTCACTGTTATCCTTGCTGGAAAGAAAGGTGTTTATGAGGAGCTTCAGTGCAAGATCTCCCTGCTCTGACATGAGGAGTCAAAATCCCAAGCTGGCCACCTCCAAAGACACAGTGCAGAACAAGGCATTGTAAGTAATGTGGAAAAGATCAGTTGCATGGAGACCACAAACATTACCAGTGGCTAGTTTTTTACTAGTTGCTTGTCTTTTTTGGGTATAGCTTCCGCAATTCAGGTTCTCTTTAAAGTGGACCCATGAGGATATAAACATGGGAGCTGCCATTGCAGGTTTTGGGACTTACTTCTATTCCTAGGGAGCCACTGACCTACAACAAGGCTTTTTAGACTTTCCTGCATGTATGCATATTCTTTATGAGGCACTTCCAAGTTAGGTGAAAAGGATGAGTACATTATCTGCAGAGTCTGCATCTTTAAAAAGTAAGCTAGGCAGCTACCATATTTTTATCCTCAGAAGTTCACTTTTAAGGAATCAACCCATGGGCTCCTTATGAAAAAGCCAGTTCTAGATCCTCTAGCTTCCTTACTTTCTTTTTCACTGAACTGGGAAAAGTAGAGTAGATGTTCTAATATATTGTGCTATATTCACTAGACACCTGCCCATCAGTACTACCTATATGATCAAAATATGTGGAGTTCAGGTGTGGTCCAGTGAAGGGTACTGTCAATGCTACAGCGTACAAAAACAATGTCGACAATTGTGCGCTTTCAACATTGTAGCATCAGTTTGGGTAAGTGGTCTCTTCAATGCCCCCCCCCTCCACAAGTTCTGCAGGGCATGTCAATGTGATGTAGCCTCTGTACGGTCTCCTCCACCTACCTGGGCCAGTAAATGAAGAGGATTCTGAAGCATCACAGGAGATTTCCTCCCAATAGAATTACAGTAAGGCTCATAAGTTTGACCTGCCCATAGATGGACTTAAATACAGGGTGCACCCCAACAAGGATTCCCAGAGCACTTTGTGTTTTCTACAAAGACAACAGCAAAAACTGTTCCCTTTAAGAAATTGTGGCTCTCATTAAAACATCAGATGGGTCATATAAAGGAAGGAGGAAATGTTACACATGCACTTGTGTATAAATTTCAGTTGAGCTACTGAGCTCTGTAAACAGCAGGCATTTGCAGAAAATTTTGTAAGAATAGAAAATGTGAAAATGTGCTCCACCTATTGGCTCAATATGAAAAAAACAAAAAATGTATGTTATTTTTTGTTAGTTCTGGCCATAAAACAACAAAAAAAAGAAAAATCATACAATACCACTATACATTCTCTTTAAAGTATAAACAGTACTTTTAAATCCCAATTCTTGGCTCAGTCCCCTCTTCACCAATTAACCCCCCTGCATGTATATTTAGTTTTATTTTGCTTTTTTTATACTTACCTTTTTAAGAAGTGTAAAGGTTTGTCATGTTATGTACTGCATCTTCTTCCTTGTTGCCTGATGTCCAGCTCTGGGTGGTCCTCTGATAATACAAAGACCAGTACTGATGTCAGCACCACTCTCTGGATCAATATGGTGTGAATGAAGGGTACCTGATGCCCTGCATTTGTAGCATGTCCTCAGACATCTGGGTTGAATTATGCCCAACTTCATCAACCTGAAAGACTAGGGCAGTGGTGGTGAACCTTGGCACCCCAGATGTTTTGGAACTACATTTCCCATGATGCTCAACTACATTGCAGAATGCATGAGCATCATGGGAAATGTAGTTCCAAAACATCTGGGGTGCCAAGGTTCGCCATCACTGTACTAGGGGTATCTTGTAGAGGAAAAGAATTACTGCAGTGGTCCTGAGCTGCTTTTTTTAACACTGGGACACATACTTTTCAATAAAATGCTCAAAGTTAGGCTTTAAAAATATAGTCCTACTCTTTAATTAGCCAGCGTTCCTCTTTAACCCAATATTGGCAGTTTTAACAAGCCATCTACAAGCTGCTATTTTCTAGAAGTAGATCTCTTCATATGTAATTTTGCAGATAACCTTAACACAACCCGCCTAATTTAGTAACTCAAAGGAGGGGGGACGGATGGTGGGAAATACTGAAGTTTCCTTCTGGTTCTAAAATTATTTGACTTGTGCTCCCTCTATTTTTTCCCATGCTAAATTGCATTTTAATTCCAAATGAAATCCTGTTATTAGCCTTTCCTGATAAACGATTCATTATGTATCTTGACATATGATACCCAGGGGAGGGAAATCTGAATTATATTGTGATCCACCATAGAAAAGTACATTTATTTATCTATCTTTTCGAGAAAAAACCCTTCTTCCACATAAATTTATATCATATATCAGAAATTATAAGATTTAATGTTATTAAAGCACAAACTTTTTTTTTTTTTTGGATAAAGTAGGAATAGTTTAAAACCCTTATCATTTTTTTTTTAATTTTATTTGCTGTTTGTGTCCTGTTAAGGAGATTCACTCTCGCTTCCTGTCCAGGAAATGCAAAAGGAAATGAGAGTAATGCCCCGTACACACGGTCGGATTTTCAGATGGAAAATGTCCGATCGAAGCGTGTTGTGTGTGGGCTCCATCGGACATTTTCCATCGGATTTTCCGACACACAAAGTTGGAGAGCAGGAGATAAAATTTTCCGACAACAAAATCCGATCGCGTCAATTCCGACCGTGTGTGGCCTGTTCCGACGCACAAAGTACCACGCATGCTCAGAAGAAATTCCAAGACAGAACAGCTCGTTCTGGTAAACTTAGCGTTCGCAATGGATACAGCACTTTCGTCACGCTGCAATGTTAAAAATGGTTTAATACAGCGCACTCTCTTCTTCTTTATAATGTGACAAGAATTAAGTTGTTTTGCTGCTCATATTCACACACACTTCTCACAAAGTTTTATTTTGTTTTTTTTATTGGGATTCCCTGAATATATTGTTATTAGTTGTCACATCTGACAGAATGTTTTTTTTTTATTTTATTTTTTTGGGGATTTTAAGCATTTTTTTTTATTTAATGTTTGGATTTTTTCCAAGGCTGATCTTTGTTCAATGTTATTTTTATTTTTACTCCAGAATATTTTTGTGTGTGTTTTGTGTGTCAAGTTACCCCAACACCATTGATATCTTTTATTATTTAATCTCCAGGAGATTGTTTGTTGTTGGTGTCCCTTGTTCATTTCACATTGTATATTTGAAATGTACCTGAATCCTCACAAACAAACTGTCATTTTTGAAGTAAAACACATAGGAGAGTATAATTCAAAACAAAAATCCTTTATTAAGGGATCAGAACCAAACAAAGAGGAAGGCAACACTGGATCAACATGAGAAATTAGTGAAGCCTGGGACCCCCACGGCAGACATCAATTCTTGAACATCAAAATTGGTGGCCTGAGGAGTCCATATGTAAGGGAGGGCAGTCTGGTCCAGAATTCGCAGAGATCCGGAAAGCAGCAGATGACATGTGTGTCCCCAGGCTGTGGTACCACAAGAGGCTGCATTTTTTGGCCGACCAGACTGGATTCAGGGTCCTCACTTTCTGGTCTTCCTTTCACGCTTCCTTCTGGGCTGTGGCTGTGCTGTTGGAGACGTGGCAGGAGGAGGAGTAGGACCTGGAGGAGGACTGGGAGGACCTGGAGGAGAGGGAGGATGAGGAGGAGGACCTGCAGGAGGAGGAGGAGGACCATCGCAAAGGTGTGTCTGAGCTGTCATTTGGCCCCTCATACCTTTGTTAAGAGCCTCCAATATGAGCGCCTCACACAAGACTTGTTGTCCCTCCTCCATCCTCTGCATTTTATATGCAATGACGGCAGCAATGTCCTCCTCCACGGTGTGTCGTGCTCCCAGGACCTCTGTAGCCCTCCAAAAGAGTCCTCCGGTAGCCTCCTCTAGGGCACTCCTCCTACTGCCACTTTCTCTTTTCAGGGGGGGTGGAGGGACCTGCAGATCAGCCAGCTGGCTCGGCCCAGCCACCTCCTGGCTGAGACTTCCCTGTGTATGAAAAAGGGACATGGTTGTAATGTTTTGCTTCATCAATCACAATCCTAAATTAGTACTCCCAACTAACATCTAGTTAACATCATTGATTGGACAAGCAGAAATATTTAGAGGACTGCTATACCTGGCTCAATCTGGGCTCCTCCACATGTGGCCTGGAAGGCCCAGGTTGGGCATCAGAAGCCTCAGCCGGGGGGGAAGGAAGCGTGGAAGGAAGACTGGAGAGGGATGCCTGGGTTCAGTCTGGCCTGCCAGAAAATGCAGCCTGTCGTAGTACAACATCCTGAGGACATAGATGTCATCTGCTGCTCCGGATCTCTGTGAATCCAGGACCTTCTTGCGCTCCCTTAGATATGTGCTCCTCAGGCCACCAATGAAAATCTTTAAATAGGTGATGTCTGCCGTGGGGATCACCTGCTTCACAATTTCACACAATTGCACCAGTGCTGCCTTCCTCTTTGCTTGGTTCTTGTAATGGGGGTGTTTAATCTCCCACAGACAGGGCAGCTCCCTTAAGATATCTATGAATACTGACATGAAGTCATTGTCTTTCATTAAGATATCCATGTTCACTGCAAGACACAACACAAGACAAAGCCTAATGTCAGACAAAACTCTCCTAATCTTGTTACAATATAGGCTTCAATGTAGAAGCAGTATAGGCACAAGTTTGTCTCTTACCTTCGTTCTTACGATCGGCGCGTCCAATGCTCCTTCCTCACAGATCGTACGTAATACGCACGCGTGTTACGCTTTATACACACTGCGCATGCGTGTAACTCCGCCCGCCCCTGACGTTCTTTCTAGTCTATTCCCCGCCCCTTTTCGTTTGGCGCAGTGGGTGAAGAGCACATGGCGGAGTTAGAGCAGGTGTGTGCTAATTATAGCAACGAGGAGGAGGAGGAGGAGGAAAGCCCGGATCCGGACACGTCCCGATCCAGAAGGAGACGTTTTAAGGCCACAAATATGTCCTTTGGGGAGATGTTGGAGATGGTCGACATCATGAAGAACTCCGACTATGACGGAAAGTATGGGCCTTACCCCAACCCCAACATCAGAAAGGCAAAGATCATGGCGAAAGTGATCAAAAGCCTTCACAAGAATTTCGGGGTATGAAGATCAAAAGATCAGCTCAGGAAGTGGTGGTCGGACCTGAAGTTAAGAGAGCCAGAGCAGTACCGAAAGATCCGGAGAGTGCTGCAAAAAAGTAAGTAGTTGTGCTGTGTGATCTCCTCCTGATCGGGGAGATCATGGGGTGTAATGCCGAACTGCAAAACATCCAGCAAAAAATCAATGATGTTATTAAAAAAAATAATAACATCATTGATGTTTTGGGGCGAATTTAAAACCCCACAAAAAAAACTTTTTGGATTGTGGTCCAATCTTTTAAATTTTTTTGCAATGTTTTGAAAAGCCAAATTTGGAGGATGCACACAGTGTGCCAACATGTGCTATCTGCCATCACGGGAGATCAATGGACGCGTTTTGGGGGTGCAACCCCTTCCTCAATTATAAAGTAGCGTTGAGGAAGGGCTTGCTCCCCCAAAACACGTCCCTTGATCCCCCCTGATGGCAGATAGCACATGTTGACATTCGTATAAATTGGTGTGCATCTTCCAAATTTGGCTTTTCCTGGGGTGATTTCCCCCCATCTGAACGCTATATCAAACCCAGTTCCTAAATACTGATGTCTGATATAGCCTTCAGGTTTTACCTAATGTGAACTTTGTAAGTTCAAGTTTTTTGGCTTTCTTGTTGGTTTTACACAGGCCTGTTTTATCTGAAATGGACATTTCTATTTTTGATAATGCTACTGCAAAAATTGTTATACAACAAACATGTTGGTTTGTTTTAAAAACCTTTGGTAAATGCACATGTGATTGTGCAGGTATAAAAAAGTTGCTTACTCAAGAATGTGTGGATTATTGTGTCAACACTACAATACAACACTTTTGGGCTGATGTAATTGCTGTTTTATGCAAAAATGGGTGTTATTTCCTAAGGGCAAATCCTCTTTGACTACAAGTGCAGGTTCAGTGCAGTTGCAAGTGCACTTGTAGTGAAATGTGTTTTTGCATTTAGGAAATAACAGCCAACAGTGCTTTGTATAATAAGGTTACACAATCACGACATTTTCTGGACTCAACACATTTCTGTCAGGGTCAGCTAAAACAAACACAAGCAGTAAATGTCCACCAAGAATTTTTTTTTTTTTATTATAAAAAGGCTTCACAGATTTGCTGGCATATTGATAGCCCCCCTACCCGCAAAGAACTCCAGGTAGCGTAACCGGACATCACGGGCACTCAGGGAGGGCAAGCCAGGACGGCCACTTTCAAGCGCCGTCAGTGTGGTTTGATGTAGGATTCCAGCCTCAGGCCCAACTGAGCCAGCATAGTTGGCCGAATGTTTCCTTAAAAAGTTATGGAGAACACAGCACGCCAGTATAATATGGTTCAGTTTGTACTCCGCCATATGGATGGGTGTCAGAAATAGTCGGAACCGGCTGGCCAGGATTCCAAATGTGTTCTCCACCACTCTTCGGGCTCTGGCCAGCCGGTAATTAAAAACCCTCTGTTCCGGGGTGAGGGTCCTCATTGGGAATGGCCGCATCAGGTGGTCCCCCAGCGCAAATGCTTCATCTGCAACAAACACAAATGGGAGTCCTTCCACATTGTCCTCTGGAGCTGGCAAGTCCAAGCTGCCATTCTGGAGACGCCTGTAGAACTCCGTCTGGGCAATGACTCCACCATCGGACATCCGGCCATTCTTCCCCACGTCCACATACAAGAAGTCGTAATTAGCCGACACCACCGCCAACATCACTATACTATTAAACCCCTTGTAATTATAATAGTACGACCCCGAGTTGGGTGGTGGGACGAAGTGGACGTGTTTCCCATCAATTGCCCCTCCGCAGTTAGGAAAGTCCCACCGCTGGGCAAAGTGGGAGGCCACAGTCTGCCATTCCTGTGGCGTGGAAGGAAACTGTTGAGGAAAAAACAATAAACATTACTATTTTTACTCTGAAACATGGCAAGCAGATTATACACAAACATTATGGGGCAACCTCCAGATAGCATTTATTAAGGGGAATTTAACAACACCAAAGTATAAGGTACACCTATCATATTCCCCCTCCCACCCCTCTCATGGGCCATTTCTAACATTATAGGGGGTGTGTGGAAATCTTGGACAGGTAACCCTCTTCACTTCATTGAGAGATGAATGCCTAAATAATGGGTATTACTTGGAACAGCCCCTACTTAGTTACACTATTGGCAGACCACTGGACAGGTAAGAAGTGTCATAATACAAAGATATAAATACACATTGTACACATTTGAGGACATTTGGACATTCTACTATTACCTATCAAGATAATAATAGGATACAAAAACTTTAAACAGTACCATTGGAAAGTATACAGGCAGGCCCTTGCACTACATGCTTTGGGGAATTCATCCATAAATCTGAGCACTAAAGAGATGAGTATAGTGTGTATGGGTTTGGCAAAGTCAGCAGATAGATGATTGAGGATAGAGAATTGGGATCAGCTGACTTAGCAGTTGGGGGAGGGAGGGTTACTAAAAATTATTTGGGGACACCACAAAAAAAAGCCTCTGGCACTCTGCCTGAATTTAAAGCTAAAATAAAATTTCCAAACATTTTAGGGGGTGTTTGGGGTAAAGCACTACTATGGAGCTGATAAAATACATTGTTAAGTGACTACATGAGGTGAATATAGGGCAGGAGACACCATGCTGGGGAGGTTATTGAAGGGCAAATATGTATGAAGGACCTAAAATAATAATTACATAAAAATCCAGCATGCATGAGGACAAAGGGGACATTCACAGCATATTACAATCATGGTAATTAGGGAATGAGGAAAGAAATACAATATATTATCAAACAATAAATACAATAAAATGTGATATTAAAGGATAAAAATCTTACCTTCATATACTCCTTCTGCAGGACCTGGATGATGGCAGAACAGGTCTCTGGGATAATGATCCCCAGAGCCTGGGGGAGATGCCTGTCGTGAACTTTAAGTCCTGCAGACTTCTCCCTGTCGCCAAATACCGCAGGGTAGCGACCAACCTCTGCTCCGGAGTGATGGCTTGCCTCATGCAGGTATCCTGCCTGCTGATATAGGGGGTCAGCGGAGCCAACAAACGGTGAAACACGGGGTCCGTCATCCTGAGAAAGTTCCTGAAATCATCAGGATTATTCTCACGGATCTCACGGAGCAAAGGCATATGAGAGAACTGGTCACGCTGAAGCAACCAATTCTTGGTCCATGAACTCCTCCCCACCCTGTTCATGGACTGGACTTGTGTCAAGGTCAGGACCCCAACACCAAGCCCCCGCACAGCACGAACTCTACGAGGAGTATGCATACGAAACATGGCTAGAAAACGGTCGGCTGCTCAGAACGAAGTAACAGAACGCACTGAAGAACAGCAAGGCCTGTGAAGAGCGACCTGAAAAACAGCAACGAGCGGGCAAGATCGCACAGAAAACTCCGATACGAACTGACTGCACGCACTGAAGAGCAGATACAAACCCACAAGCACAAACTGAACGGCAGAAAACGATCTGAAAGCTACGAGTCTGAAAAAGCGCGAATCGTCTCTCACCAAACTTTTACTAACACGAGATTAGCAAAAGGAGCCCAAAGGGTGCCGCGCTTGGTTCTGAACCGGCCTTTTCTGGTCTCGTCGTACGTGGTGTACGTGACCGCGTGGTTATCGATCGGAAATTCCGACAACTTTGTGCGACCGTGTGTAGACAAAACAAGTTTGAGCCAATATCCATCGGAAAAAATCCCAGGATTTTGTTGTCGGAATGTCCGAACAAAGTCCGACCGTACGCCCTATAAATCTCTACAAAGTGAATGGAAATCCCCTCTCAGACAGGTGTTAATGGAACAGGTGTCCCCATTGCAAGATGTACTCACACCTCCATTACTGGTGACAAATGTATCATTTTGGATTTTCATCCTTTTCTCTATTTCCGACAATGAAACAACAGTGCAGTGCATATTATGCACATAAACCCCTTATGGACTACATGGCAGACTCATTGTATAAGATTATATAAAAATATTTTTATTTGACATCAATATCCTTAAAAACCACAGGTAAGGTGAAAAATAAACATATATATACAAATGTAGACCAATTCTTCATAGGTTAAATTCAAATACCCTATACACAGAAAATTGTATCCAGAGGGCTACCCATTTCCAATTCCAGGTCAGCTCCCATGAATAGTTGTGATTAAACCCAACATGTTTCAGACTTTTTAGTCCTTCCTCAGGGGATATATAGTGGGTATTTTACTTTACTACAATGTAAATACATACAGATACACACATAGATATTAGTAAGCATGTATACAGTGACAAATATAACTGTATACAATAAGTACATGTATAGGTACCCACTCTTCATCCCACTCTGGGGATGAGGCAAGCATCCTGGCGCAACTGCCCAGCTGACTGTAGTCTATTAAGGATTGGTCAGCATTTGTATCTATATGTTTATTTTTTACCTGTGTGGTTTTTAAGGATATTGATGTCAAATAAAAATATTTTATATAATCTTATACAACGAGTCTACCTTACAGTCTATGAGGGGTTTCTGTGCATAACATGCACTCCATTGTTCTTTCATTACCATTTAGGATGTTGGCAGTCTAAGCCTTAATACACCCCACCCCCTTCTCATTTCTTTTCTATTTCTGACAATGTTCACCAGGATGAATCTCCCCAGACACAGCAATAACAACTTGACAGAGGTTCTAATTCTTCCCAAAAAGTTATGACTATAAACAAATACCCTTCAACTTCAATCTATAACTGATATATTATATTGTGTAACCAACAAAAACACAACTCAGACATCCTTGGGGCATACACTACATATTATTATTATTATACAGGATTTATATAGCGCCAACAGTTTGCGCAGCGCTTTACAACATGGGGGCAGACAGTACACTTACAATACAAAGCAATACAGGAGGGATCAGAGGGCCCTGCTCGTTAGAGCTTACAATCTAGAAGGGAGGGTCAAGTGGAAACAAAAGGTAATAACTGTGAGGAATGAGCTGATGGAAAAAATGAAAATACAGTTGTTAGGTGTGGGTAGGATAGGCGATAGGCTTCTCTGAAGAGAATATATATATATATATATATATATATGTATATAGACTGCCCCCCGTAAATCTTGTTTTCTGCTACTGTAATTGGCTTGCTGATTTTCTTAGAAGTCTGAATAGAGCTTAAAATGAATTTGCAGGCATCCCTTGCTAAAGATGCTTAAAAGTCAGACCTTTCAGTAAGTCTGCATGAATAAATTCCTGACAGGTCGCAATATTTAGGAACAATATATATTTGATCCTCACAATAAAACTTCTAAACAAGAGTTTTAAAAAAATAACTTCATTAACAATATCACATACACATAAATATCTAAACATGTCACCTAAAATGATTTGTATATCCTAATATACCATAAAACAATATATTCCCATTATGCTTTTTAAATATTTTATCTATTTATATTACACAGTCCCAGGGTGGGGTACCAATGCCTAATTCGAACATACCATACATGCAATTATGATTAAAAATATAACTTTAACCTCAGATGACAATGAAAGATAATGCTACCATATAAAAGACCCTCAGCATAGGGTTCCTAAAAGGTGTCAGAGGCCAGAAGTTGATTCCATTTTTGGTATTCATCGCAACTGTTCAGCAACGTTCCTAACTGTACTATGTGACAGTAAATAAGAATTACTGGACCAGTCACTTTTGTGTCATATGATCAGCAATAAATGGCATATCACGCAAGGAGAAACTGCAAAATTAAATATAAATGAAATCTGCTCATAAACTATTCCACAATGCTGACGTATACATGACTATTTTGAAGCCATTTCTTTCACTTTTAATCCAACACACAGACACAAAAATTATCAAATAATTTAAAGCAACCTACCATAATCCAAAGACTGCAAAGCTACTTGTCATCCTTTATAGGTAATTTGGATGTGTACAGGGCAGGAAGGAGTTAATCACAAAACTGCCAGATGAGATCTGGTTCTTATTTGCACAATAGGAGTTTCAGGGTTTTAAGGGTCTTGGGAAAATTTAATCGGGGTACTGGGCTTGTGGAGGGTCTTGCAGTGTAATCTTGGTTACAAATTCCCATTAAACAGTACACTATAAACCAAGAGTTACAGCATTCAAGCAGAATATATGTAAAGTTACATATGCAGAAAGTTGGGAAACTGGAAGTATGTAATTCAAAGATTAATTTTGACAGCTGGTAATTATGTCAGGGAAAGCAGCGCCAGAAAGAGAAAGCTAATTGTAAGAGATGCGTCCTAAAAACTTTACAAACTATCTCTAATGGGGCATACACACGGTCAGACTTTTCGTCTACAAAAGTCCAACGGACGCCGATGGACTAAAGCTGGCTGGTAATCCGATCGTGTGTGGGCTTCCCCGGACTTTCAGCTGACTTTTTCAGCCTCAAATCCGACGGACTTTAGATTTGAAACATGCTTCAAATCTTTACGTCGTAACTACGACGGACCCCAAAATCCGCTCATCTGTGTGCTAGTCCGACGGACAAAAACCCACGCTAGGGCAGCTATTGGCTACTGGCTATGAACTTCCTTATTTTAGTCTGGTGTACGTCATCACGTACGAATCCGTCGGACTTTTGTGTGGTCGTGTGTAGGCAAGTCCGTTCGTTAGAAAGTCTGCCACAAGTCCGCCGAAAGTCCGCCGGAAGTCTGTCGGACAGGCTGTCTGACTTTTGTAGACGAAAAGTCCGACCGTGTGTATGCCCCATAAGTTTCAGAATTCACATGCAACTAAAGATGCAAGCATTCAGGACTCTATTTAGGCTCCTTCTCTTAAGTTTCTTTCATGGGCATTATGGAATTGTATGGTGTCTAAGGAAGCAACACAGGGAGGGTTTCAAAACTTGCAAGTAAGCCATTAAAGGGTATTACTTATACCTGAAACTTTCTTCATTATTTGATGACCAGCACATTGCAGGACTACTACAACAGTAGAATACATTATAGATAATGTCTATAATTTAAGACTTTATCTGTGGTATAACTTGGATCTACAGTTGGCCCAAACAAAAAGAATTAAGTAGCATGGCTCCACCCACTAGGTTAAAATGAGGAATAAACCCCTTTTTTGGACTTGTGATAAAAATGAGACATGCAGATATCTTCTGTTTTAAGAAGTCGCTACTATGCTTTGCACTGGTTTGGGGGAATCCACCTTACCATAATCTTTTTGGTTACACTTTTTCATTGCCATGTCCTACTCCATAGAAGCCATGGTTTCCATTCTAATATATAAAATTATAAAATAGTTTAGGACTGGTCTGGGACTTCAACTGTAGCAGCATAGGTTGATAGTCTACGCTCATGCTTTAGGAATATTGGAGACATCACTGATGGCAGATTTTCAGTATGTCCTCCCAAGGTCATAAATTGTCTTCAAACATAGTTTACAATAACGAGGCTGTATTATGCAATTGACTGTACGCTCCCAGATGTTTATACTATGCAATTGATTGTATCTATACAAATACTTGTACCCAACCATGTTCTTGGAATAAATAAAATAATTGTAAAAAAAAAAAAAAGAAACCATGGTTTCCATAAACTGTGCTGTTGATGACCAGCATGCCTAAAACAGTTGTATGCATGTAGGAAGGTGCATGTTTTCATGTTTTCTTCTGTCCAGTAATGTGCCATTAAACAGATGGAGTGGAAGGGGAAATGTTTCCTCATGGACTCCGTCTGTGTCTCAGAAGAGCCAGTTGTCTGTCTGGCTGCTGCAACCTCTAGTGACCTGTGACAGACCCAGCTGGGACAGGGGCTTTTGCAGGGGACTGCAGGCTAGCCTTTTGCCTACTGACTTTGTCCCATTGTGTCATTTCCCCATTGTGTGCCTCCTAGGTGTGAATCCCCATTGTTAATTGAGTCACCTATTGTTTCTGTCTGTTTACTAATCATACATGATGTGATTAGTCTTGTGGCAACTTTACCTCGTTACCTAACCATTGTGGGATGTGTGACAGCAGGCAGGTAAAATCGCCTGGTTACAGCCAGGATGGCAAATATGTGTGTCCAAGATTCAGGCTCTATGCTGATTTTTACCACTAGGGGGAAGTGCTGAGAGTCCTGCAGGGGTAGAGGTAATGAGCCCAGCTGAATTAAGTTGGCTAATTAAGGCCTCTACAAATCTCCCAGCATTGAAAGGGAGTTGCTCCATCCTGGAACCAGTTTTCAGCCTGTTTAGACTGGGGAGCATGATACCTGTCTGTACGGTGAGACAACACCTGTGTGGCAAGCCTCTTTAACAGGGAGATAGGTGCTGGGGACAGCACAAGGCTGCACCTAGCTGATAGTCAGGGAACCTGTGTGTAGTAAGTGGCCAAGTTGGCAAGGATTTATTTTCATGTTTCTTTTTGTTTTGCTATTTTTGGACCATTGTAAATAGTGTAAATAAACCGCACCTTTGTTTTTTCACCTTCACTGTTGTTTGCTGTGCCTAATTTTTGTGTAGTGAACCCTTCCAGGGGGTCACACACATGCTGCAGAGCTACCCCCCTCACAGTTGATGGAGAATGCGGGCAGTTTTTTTAAGGCCTGCATGGAGGAGATACTGAGACAGCTGGCTCTAGCAAATGGAAATCAACAGCAGACAAATGCAGGTTTGCAAAAGAGCCTTGCAGCTTAACAGCAGACAAATGCGCCTTTGCAACAGAGCCTCGCAGCTCAGCAGCAAGCTCACCAGCAGAGTCTGGAACCTCAGCAACAAGCCTAGCAGCAATCTGAGACCTGCTTCATAGACCTGTTGCAAAAGAAGGAGCAGAGACTCCAACAACAAATGGAGACATTAATGCAGCAACGTCCGCAGACCAGTGAGGCAAGTGGTTCTGCTAATACTGCATCATTTGGTTTGAGCCGTTTGCTGCCATGACTGGAGAGGATGATCCGGAGGTGTTTTTGACCACATTTGAAAGGACTGCTAAAAGAGAAAAGTGGCCTAAGGAGCAGTGGGCTGGACTGGTGGCCCCTCTGTTATCTGGGGAATCGCAGAAAGCTTATTATGACCTAGAGCCTGACCAAGCAAAATACTATGTTGTGCTAAAAACTAAAATATTGGCATGGCTGGGTGTCACCCTGGCTGTCCGGGCTCAGCATGTACATAACTGGACTTTCCGACTTGGAAAACCCCCCAGGTCTAAAATGTATGATCTCATTCACCTGAGCAGGAAGTGGCTGCAGCCAGAGACTTTGACCACACCAAAGATTGTGGAGCGTGTTGTTATGGATCGGTTCCTGAGATCTTTATCTTTTTGCCATCCAAAAGTGGGTAAGCCATGGAGTCCCAGAAATGGCTGACAAGCTTGTGGATCTGGTTGAGAAGTACTTACCTATAGAGAACCTGACCACCCCTCCCAGGGACTCACGGACTTTCCACTCTAAGACCTGACCATCCCCGGTGGCAGGTAAGATGACTCCAAGGGGTGAAGGTGGAGAGAGTGAGAGGGCGGGAGTTTTACCTAATGCCTAGCGAGAGCAGTCCAGGAAGCCAAGACCGCAAGAGGCAGCGAAAAAAATTATTCGCTACCGCTGCCGGCAAGAGGGACATATTGCAGCAAATTGCCCAGTTGTGGATGGACCGATGCAATGTGACTTTCTAAGGGTCAGACGAAAACATGCTGTCTGTCGAGTTTTGGATCTAGAGGTTCACAGGGAAAATTTTGGCACAGAACAGTTAAAAGACCCCACTCTAATCAAAGCACGAGAAAATGTGGTAAGAATAGATGGCGAGCTAGTGAACCCAGATAAGACATGCGCTTACCCGTACTTCACTGTGGAAAGAGATCTACTGTATCGAGTGGCTCAAAGGGCGGAAGAAACCATTAAGCAACTTGTGGTGCCCATACCATACAGGAAGTTGGTGTTGGAGTTTGCCCATGGGTACATTCTTGGAGGTCATTTGGGGGCAGAGAAAACCAGAGAGAGAGTGTTGGAGAGATTCTATTGGCCTGGTGTCATGAAGGAAACAGAAAATTATTGTTCCTCCTGCCCAATGTGTCAGAAGTCGGCACCTATGCCACATTTTCGTAACTCGCTGGTACCTCTTCCCATCATTGAGGTCCCCTTTGAGAGGATCGCAATGGATTTGGTAGGTCCGATAATGAAGTCCGCTAGGTGGCATAAGTACATTTTGGTTATACTGGGCTATGCCACCCGCTATCCAGAAGCGATTTCTCTTCAAAATATCTCGGCCAAGACAATAGCCAAAGAGCTATCTCTTGTTTTTAGCCACGTGGCTATTTGTAAGGAACTGCTTACGGACAAAGGTATACCCTTTATGCCCCAGGTTATGAAAGAGCTTTGCAAGTTGTTCAAAGTGACACAATTGTGTACTTTAGTGTATCACCCCCAAACAGATGGGATGGTTGAAACGTTCAACAAAACCCTAAAGCAGATGTTAAAGACGGTGGTGCATAGAGATGGAAAGGAGTGGGACTGTCTAATACCCTATTTGATGTTTGCCATTAGGGAGGTATCACAATCCTCTACGGGTTTTTCACCCTTCGAGTTACTCTATGGGAGACACCCAAGACGGCTGTTGGATATCACCAAGGAAACTTGGGAAAATGAGAGTTCTCCCCACAGGAGTGTGATTGAGCATGTCGCCCTGATGCAAGATAGCATTGCACAGGTAATGCCAATCGTAAAATAACATTTGGCCTAAGTGCAGTTAGCACAGCAGAGGGTGTACAATCGTGGGGCCAAGACCTGTACCTTTTCCCCGGGGGATAGGGTATTGGTACTAGTCCCTACGGTTGAAAGCAAATTCCTGGCCAAATAGCAGGGCCCATACGAGATAATTGAAATAGTAAGTGAGGTGAACTACAGGGTCAGGCAACCAGGAAGGTGAAAGCTGGAACAGATATATCACATTAATCTGTTGAAACCCTGGAGGGATAGGGAATCCCTGATCGCAGAGACTTTGGTGTCACCGGCTCAGTCTGATTGCTTGGTTCCTGAGTTTGGAATAGCAGTCACCTTATCGAAAACCCAACAACAGGAGATTAAAGAGTTTGTGCTCCGCAACAAAGAGGTTTTCTCTGAGCTTCCTGGACAAACATCTGGGGTAGAGCATGACATTATCACCCCGCCAGGTGAAAGGGTAAAACTAAAACCCTATAGAATACCGGAGGCCTGATGGGAGGCAATAAGTAGGGAGTCCCAGAGTGACTGGTCCAGTCCTATCGTGTTAGTGCCCAAACCTGATGGCAGCTGGTGGTTTTGTAATGATTTTCGACAATTGAATAAGGTTACAAAATTTGACACCTTCCCCATGCCACGTATAGAAAAATTGATCTACCGGCTGGGAAGAGCCTGATACATGACAACGCTTGATCTCACCAAAGGGTATTGGTAAATTCCCCTAGCTGAGTCGGCCAAGGAGAAAACTGCATTGTAACCCCAGATGGGGCATTCCAATATAGAAGAATGCCGTTTGGGTTACAGAATGCGCCGCCAACATTCCAGTGGAAAATGGACAAGATTCTGAGGCCCCATCAGACGTATGTTGCAGCTTACCTGGACAATGTGATTGTCCATAGTACAGATTGAGCCTCAAATCTGCCAAAAGTGCAAGCAGTCCTAAGCCTCGTACACACGGTACGATTGTTGGCCAACCAAGCATCTGATTTTTGTCAAAAGAGCGTGTGCCAGGATCTTGTTTGCATACTAACAGTACACAATTGTCGTACCAAAAACATGAATGTAGTGACGTACTACGAGGAATTTCAGCTCTTAAGCGCCACCCTTTAGGCCCCTTCTGCTTATTCCGTGCTTGGTGAGCATTGATTCTGAGCATGCGTGTTTGCACTTTCGTGTGACTTTTGTGTGACGGATTTGTGTACTGACCATATGAAAATCTGACGTCAAACCGCTGTCCGCCGAAAATTTACTAACCTGTCATCCAACATTCGAACCATGTGTACGAGGCTTTAGACTCTACACGGAAAGCTGGGTTTACGGCCAATCCAAAGAAGTGTACCATTGGACAGGAAGAAGCCAGATATCTTAGGTACACTATTGGGAGGGGAATGATAAAACCCCAAGTCAACAAAGTTGAGACCATACAGATTTGGCCACGTCCCAACAGCAAGAAGCAGATACAGGCCTTTCTAGGAATCACGATTCATTCCCCATTTTGCTTCTCAGGCTGTGCCCCTAACCAACCTGACAAAAGGGAAAGAGTCTGTCATGGTTAAATGGACCCCGGAGGCTGAAGCAGCATCCCAGTCTTTAAAAAAAACCTTATGTAGCCAGCCAGTGTTGTACTCATCAGAATTCTTTATGGACTTTGTTGTACAAACTGATGCATCAGATGTTAGGAGCAGTGTTGTCCCAGGTCTGGAAGGGGGAAGAGCACCCGGTCATTTACCTCAGCAGAAAATTGAAGTCCCATGAGGTAAATTACACCACGATTGAGAAGGAGTGGATGGCTCAAAACAAAGAGACCAATAGAAGGGTAAATAGGTGGTTCCGGCCCCTATAGGAATTCAACTTTACCATAAAGCATCGCCCTGGCATTCAAATGGGGAATGTGGATGCTTTGTCTTGGGTACATGTGTGCCTGACTGCTTGTGTTCCAACCCCAAGGTTGAAACAAGAGGGGGGGTGGTATGTGACAGCAGGCAGCTAAAATCTCCTGGTTGCATACAGGATGGCAAATATGTGTGTCCAAGATTCAGGCTCTATGCCGATTTATACCACTAGGGGGAAGTACTGAGAGTCCTGCAGGGGTAGAGGTAATGAGCCCAGCTGAATTAAGTTGGCTCATTAAGGCCTCTACAAAAACTCCCAGCATGCAAAGGGAGTTGCTCCATCCTGGAACCAGTTTTCTGCCTGTTTAGACTGGGGAGCGTGATACCTGTCTGTGCGGTGAGACAACACTTGTGTGGCAAGCCTCTTTAACAGGGAGATAGGTGCTGGGGACAGCACAAAGCTGCACCTAGCTGATAGCCAGGGAACCTGTGTGTAAGTGGCCAAGTTGGCAAGAATTTATTTTCATGTTTTTGTTTTGCTGTTTTTGGACCATTGTAAATAAACCGCACCTTTGTTTTTTCACCTTCACTGTTGTTTGCTGTACCTAACTTTTGTGTAGCGAACCCATCCAGGGGGTCACACACCTGCTGCCGAGCTAACCCCCTCACAGATGTTTACCCCAATGTGCAATATTTGTTTTTACTGTTCATGTGGTGACTGCCCCTATTTTTTTTTAATAAACTGTATTTCTGTTCAATAAAGTTATTGCTTTGTTTTTTACCTCAACCTGTCTGTGTACGATGCTTGGGGTAAAGAGCTGGTACTATTTATTATTATGCAGGATTTATATAGCGCCAACAGTTTGCGCATCGCTTTACAACATTAGGACAGTATTAGCTTTGACAGCCATCTTGATTTGGGGCCTTCTAAAATAGGCTACCCATGACATTTGGGTACGTTGGAAAAGAGTAGTAGGTTAAGGACAGGGAGCCTGCTTTTAGGGAAAGTGAAAAGCGCAGGGAGAGGTTCCTTGCGGCCAGGGTCAGCTCTGGAACAACACCTGTGCAAAGGGAACACTCAGGTATCTGAACCAGTGAAGTGGGGCTCTTCTCTGCAGTGTCAAAGTGCCATCTCGTTACACCGCAAACCAGCAACCCTCTAGAGAAAAGCACCCCCGTGGTAATACAGTACAAGTCTGGTGGCACTGTACAAATATCAACTGCAATGTTGCCAGTGCCTATGGAAATTGTCTTTATTGATTACCACTAACCTATATACAATATGCAAGATACATTACAACATCAAGGACTGCCGGAGTGTGGTCTCTTGCTGATTCAGTACCCTTGGGTCTGGGCCCTGCCTAAATGCAGCTTTGATGAAATGGCGTTATAAAGTTAGGTTGTATATGCACTATAAAGCAGCAGTTATGGATGTACAGTTGGCTCAGGGCAAAAGGGAACTATTTGCATCGCTGTTCACTATCCTAAAATGAAGAATACACCCATAGAGTTTTAGGATTTGTGATTGAAATGAGACATGCACAGGGGCGTATTTAATGCAAGGCAAACAAGGCGTTTGCCTGGGGCGGCATTTCTTTAGGGAAGCAGGTTCTGTACTCTGTAATTTACGTTGCTGGTCACCGCTGCACAGGTGTGGGCAATTTTAAAGCGGCTGGGGTGGGACAAATTTAGATTGGGGGGGGGGGTGCCCATTTTTAGTTTTGTCAAGGGCAGTACAAAATCAAAATACACCACTTGACATGCATATACCTTCTATTTTAGGAAGGCTCCACTGTGCTTCACACTGGTTTAGTGGAGGATTTTTTAGTCCTCCTCATCATAATTTGTGTACACCTAAAATCTACTTATCAATATGTTAGGAATCATTTTTGTGAATCTGCTGCCAAAAGTCTCACCTGGGAAGATCCCACGTTCCTTCTTTGTGTTCTGTGATTTCACAGTTCACATGGGTTTTGACAAAGATGCAGCACACCATGGAGCTTAAAAGAATTGGTCTGGATACCTGATAGACCTAATGTGCTGCTACTGGCAGGATCACAAATCAATGCAGCCCTGTATTCACAAGTGACAGAGAAATGAGCTCAAAGGTTTGCTGATTCTCTTTCCACTGTGCAGCGACAGGCTAGGAGAGGGGCAAGACTTTTAAGTATTATTGAACTGCAAAAAAAAATGAAAATTAGGTCCCTCCCCTCCCAGACAGGACTCCTGTGGAAGAGCTGTGTAAATGTCAGGACAGGATGAACATAAAAACAAATCATTTGGTAGTTAAAGAAACCCTCATATATACAGTGGGGCAAAAAAGTATTTAGTCAGCCACCAATTGTGCAAGTACTCCCACTTAAAAAGATGAGAGAGGCCTGTAATTGTAATCATAGGTATACCTCAACTATGAGAGACAAAATGTGGAAACAAATCCAGACAATCACATTGTCTGATTTTTGAAATAATTTATTTGCAAATTATGGTGGAAAATAAGTATTTGGTCACCTACAAACAAGCAAGATTTCTGGCTCTCACAGACCTGAATCTTCTTCTTTAAGAGGCTCCTCTGTCCTCCACTCATTACCTGTATTAATGGCACCTGTTTGAACTTGTTATCAGTATAAAAGACACCTGTCCACAACCTCAAACAGTCACACTCCAAACTCCACTATGGTGAAGACCAAAGAGCTGTCGAAGGACACCAGAAACAAAATTGTAGACCTGCACCAGGCTGGGAAGACTGAATCTGCAACAGGCAAGCAGCTTGGTGTGAAGAAATCAACTGTGGGAGCAATAATTAGAAAATGGAAGACATACAAGACCTCTGATAATCTCCCTCGATCTGGGGCTCCATGCAAGATCTCACCCCGTGGGGTCAAAATGATCTCAAGAACGGTGAGCAAAAATCCCAGAACCACACGGGGGACCTAGTGAATGACTTGCAGAGAGCTGGGACCAACGTAACAAAGGCTACCATGAGTAACACACTACGCCGCCAGGGACTCAGATCCAGCATTCCCAGACGTGTCCCCCTGCTTAAGCCAGTACATGTCTGGGTCCGTCTGAGGTTTGCAAGAGAGCATTTGGATGATCCAGAAGAGGATTGGGAGAATGTCATATGGTCAGATGAAACCAAAGTAGAACTGTTTGGTAGAAACACAACTCGTCGTGTTTGGAGGAGAGAGAATCCTGAGTTGCAACCAAAGAACACCATAACTACTGTGAAGCATGGGGGTGGCAACATCATGCTTTGGGGCTGCTTCTCTGCAAAGGGAACAGGATGACTGATCTGTGTACATGAAAGAATGAATGGGGCCATGTATCGTGAGATTTTGAGTGCAAACCTCCTCCCATCAGCAAGGGCATTAAAGATGAAACGTGGCTGGGACTTTCAGCATGACAATGATCCCAAACACACCACCCGGGCAATGAAGGAGTGGCTTCGTAAGAAGCATTTTAAGGTCCTGGAGTGGCCAGTCTCCAGATCTCAACCCCATAGAAAACCTTTGGAGGGAGTTGAAAGTCCGTGTTGCCCAGCGACAGCCCCAAAACATCACTGCTCTAGAGGAGATCTGCATGGAGGAATGGGCCAACATACCAGCAACAGTGTGTGACAACCTTGTGAAGACTTACAGAAAATGTTTGACCTCTGTCATTGCCAACAAAGAATATATAATAAAGTATTGAGATGAACTTTTGATATTGACCAAATACTTATTTTCCACCATAATTTGCAAATAAATTCTTTCAAAAATCAGAGAATGTGATTGTCTGGATTTGGTTCCACATTTTGTCTCTTAGTTGAGGTATACCTATGATGACAATTACAGGCCTCTCTAATCTTTTGTGGGAGAACTTGCACAATTGGTGGCTGACTAAATACTTTTTTGCCCCACTGTATATATTTCATCTGGATTTTTTAGCTGGAGTACAGCTTTCATTTTACATTTTGTCTACTGTCATGCCCCAAAAAAAAATCACATGCACTTTAAGGGTCAGTGGCAAATTGAGATCAGTGAAAAAATGTACCCATAATAAATGTATCGCTGCCAAAACTTTATGTGCCAAAATTTTTGTGCCTCCCACACAACTGAGCCAAACTTCAGAAGCCAAAAATCAACATCCTGTTGAGGATACCTCCCAAGAATTTAACAGTTTTAATTTCAGCAAATATCTCTTCATTCAATGAATACTCTATATAGGTTTGCGAAATTTGCATTGCACCAAATGAACAGCTACTGACACTATAAGCAGCAGTTAAAGAGCTATTTAAGAAAACGTTAAAGCATTCAGTGAGCTACTAATGGCATCCAGCAAACCCTGCAGCTATGCTAAGGTCGGAAATTTCACTCAAGATTTCCTAATTTGAGTTCTGTGTAACCTCCCGCAGAATGCATGGAGTTGTTGCAATAACAAAAATGATGGAAGGGCTGTTCTGTAAACGTTCTAGTTTTAGATTAAAGCGTAACTTCACCCAAAAGGGGAAGATCCGCTTGTCTGCATCCCTCCTCCACTGCCACATTTGGCAATTTTTGAGGGAGAGGTGGGAGCAGGTGCCTGGTTTCGACAGGTACCCACTCCCACTTCCAACTCAGATCGCCACAGCGATCTGAGCCGGAATTTCGGCCCCCTCCTCCCTTCCCCCCCACAGTTTTCTGGGACACATCACAGGTCCCAAAAGACCACGGGACTATTCACAAAGCGCAGCGCAGCTAGCACATGTGCAGTAGAAAACTGGCTGTAAAGCCGCAAGGTTTCACTTCTGGTTTCCCTTACTAGAGATGCCGGTGCCTGCACCTGAAGAGGATTGAGGAATGAGGACATCCCTGGTTCCCTATAACATGATGTGACACATAAGTAGAGACTGCACACTCCTAAATGGCAAATCTTAAAGAAAGAAGAAAGTTACCCGTGGGGTTTTAAAGCGGCAATTGAGAGTCACAAAAAATATGTTGTAAAAAATAGGGTATTTTTATTAACAAGGGACAATTGGACAATACTATACAAAAGTTAAAACATGAGCTCTGGTTTACACTATGCAAGACTACTAGATTAGGAGAAAAAGGGAAAAAAGGGTAGACAATACCAAGAGAATAAAAATGCAAAATAGTTGACTTTTAGTGGGGAAATTATGGTAATGCCGTCCAATGTACAGGAGAAAAGAAGCCCCAATGCATTTCGACCTAAATGTCTTGCGGTCTTCCTCAGGGGGTTCTCATATTTCCTCTCTGTAAAATAGGCTCACTTAACCAGAGACTTCTTGTTAAAATACACACGTAAAGATTGCAGTTGGTTTTCCCCGTGGTGATCCTGGAAAGTGCTGATAAAGTCGTGCTCACCTCTACCTCCACCCCGAAGGCAGCCGCCCCGGACATAGAGCTTACAAGTGGCCACTTGTAAGGGAGCCACCCCCGGACATAGAGCTTGCAAGTGGCCACTTGTAAGCTCTATGTCCGGGGGGCGGCTCCCTTCGGGGTGGAGGTGGAGGTGAGCGCGACTTTTTCAGCACTTTCCAGGATCACCACGGGGAAAACCAACTGCAATCTTTACGTGAGTCATATTTTTTGTGACTCTCAATTGCTGCTTTAAAACCCCACGGGAAACTTTCTTCTTTCTTTAAGATATCCCTGAGTCCCTGGACAGGTAAGTGTCCTTACATTAAAAGTCAGCAGCTACAGTATTTGTAGCTGCTGACTTTTAATTTTTTGGGGGGAGTCTGGAGATAGGTTAAAACCTTATCAGATTAATTTTTGTTGTCTGTGCCCTGCTACAAGAATTTCCTTTCCTGTCTTGAAGATACAAATTGAAGGAATTGAAGGGAATCTTACCAAAGTGAGGAGGTTTTCTATCCCAGACCTTTGTCCCTAAAGCATGTGTTCCCATTGGATGATTAAACCTCACCTCTTGGTCTAGTGACAAGTGGGAAGAGGGAATAGGGGCACATGATTTTTGGGTGACATTGACTCCTATTGCCTACCTATGATGCCAAACTCTGATAAAAATATACTATGTTTTTACTTTTAAAGATAATCATGGTAGTCTGGTGCTCTTGGCTCCTTAGTAAAGATGACCCCAGGCCTTAAGTGGTTGCCTGTAAACTGGGAAAAATAGACATCTTTAAGTAACATCCCTGAAGTACACTTTGGCCAGGCGTTTTTTAGACACTCACTTCTCAAATGATAACAGCCAATGATAGCTTGCATTCAGGTACAATATAAATGCTTTGTCAAACATTCCAGGTAATGTCAAGGTATGGGAATGTTATGAGCAGGTCTTTTATTTACGTCCGCTTGCATTAAGGTTTCTGCATCTCTGATAAGGAATTTAAAATTAATTTGTATGCTGATAATACAAGAATGGCTATATATTTTATAGAGAATAACATTGACTGTTATTAACAACTTTAAACTAGAAGGAAAATAATGCATACTGATGAGCAAATTTTCACTTATCTGGCACAATTGGATCTTCGTAGTATTTCCAGAAACTCATACATGTTTATGAAGTGTCTGCTCTCTTATATGACAAGAAAGTGGCAGAATGTTTGGTAAACTGTCTTATGAATGTTATTATCCAAAGGTCGGTCCTAGAAGGACAGATACCTGCCAAAAAACAATATTTGGGGAGAAATTTCTTGCTATCCTCTGCTCATCCAAAAGCCAACATCACCCCCAATTCCCAACTAATAGTGACACTGGTTCTAGTTTAATAGTTTACTACCTTCATAGACAAGAGGTGCCTGGCGCCTGGCTATTATTATTTATAAGAAACAGCACCAGAGATTATTGATCCAGGGAGTATCTGATTGCGTTAGGGGATCAGGAAGGATTTTTTTCCCCTGTTGGAGCAAACTGGGCCATGTTATATAAATGACTTTTGCCTTCCTCTTGATCAACTGTGGGTTTAAGGTTCAATGGATGCAGATTTTCAGTTCTTTTTTTTTATATTCCTGTTGGTTTAACTCAATGGAAAATGTTTCCTTTTTATTAACATATACAACTAAGTAGAAGATTGGGCCCACCCACATTTTAATCATGATAGAAAATTTTACTAGAATTTCTTTGAAGAACATACAACCTACGACCACCAATGGTGCATATTATTGCCTCCTAGCACATAAAAAAGTGGTCAATAATCACAAGACATGCTTATAGCCATATTGGTTGCTTTTATCAGCTAGTTTGTCCAGACATTAACCAAGGGTATCTACTAAAATCTTCAGATATCCATAAACATCTGAATTGCTGATCTGGCCAAAGCCGGTCAGATAAGGCAACTATCCTATAATACTAAAGGCACGAAAGCTTTTTGCATCAGTGAGAATTTAAAAAGGTGTGCGGTTCTATTATCTAATGCCAAAGGTTTGCTGTCAAACAGCACACTGACTCCAGACTTATAAGAATGTTCATAAAATCCATTTTATCACCGCCATGAGCGGAACTATATCACTTTCCCTTATCACCAGATAAGAGGATTTGTTTGAACCTTCGCTGAGTAGTTGTTATCATGCCCAATAATTAGGTCCACTTCCGCTGACACTCCTTGCTCACATCTACAATAAGCACAGAGATTGTTTGTGTTTAAGGGCTGATCCCAGCAAAGAACCCAGCCCTCGGAAGTTATCAAGGCTGTAAAAAGTAGGCCGCAGTAACTTTCACTTTAGTATTACATTTCATAGCCCTGTTCTCAGCCTCACCTTGCTTTATGAGTGATACAATTCCGATAATCAATCTTAGAAGTTTGGAAACAAGGGAGAACCAGCTGAATAGGCAGATTGTTCAAGGTTTTCACTATAAACCGCCCTTGACTATTAAACAGCGGGGGTGCACTTTAAATTGAGATTTACCTTTTATGGGGATTTGGTTAGGCATTACTTTCTCTTTTGATTTGCAATATTACGTCCAGATGTCCCTGATTTAACATCACAATTTCTGAAAGGAAAAGTAACAGTCACCTAACGGGTCAAAATTAAAACCAGACTTGGTATGGTTCCCCCTGTTAACAGGGGATGGCACTGGGCCATATCGGATAAGCCCTCCATGCTCCCATATTTACAAAGGCGTATCTTAAGGCAGAACTCCAGTCTCTAGCACCTATGAAAGGGAAGCACTGTTCTTTTTAAACTGCTTCAAGTACCTTTTTCCCCTTTTGAATTTAGGCCACCCATGACACTTTTCATGACATGCAAGTATAAAAAAAAAAAAAACTCCATTGTAAAAAGGAATACCAGATACTGGCCATCACAGATTCGGTGTGTTTAAGACTTTTAGCCATTTAAATACTAAGAATCTATGTTGATAAGCAGGTTTTGCACTCCTATAAAAGTCTTTAGGAATGCAAAACCCATTTTATACAAATCAGGATGTCAACTGCAGGTCAACTACACCTATCAATGAATTTTGAATGATCTTAGATGCATCTCAAATGGATGCCATTGACCCAAACCCAAAGCCCATCAACACCTGCCCTTTAGGCTCAGTGATTATTTCATTGGCTGACTGTGGTCTGGATGGATGGGGGTGTGAGGTGGTCATGGAGGGATATCAATCAGCGGGTGGGGGAGGGAGTAACTGGGAGTGATATCTTTTGGAGTAGGGTCTGTCATCTGCAGGTTGGGAAATAGTCACCTGTAATATAAGTTGAAGGGAGGTGGCTAACATTGGAAGTGGCTGACCTGGTTGGTGGTGAGTGTGAAATGAATGTTGTGTTTCAAGTTTCTTTCACATTTGTGGCATTGCTTACTGCCCTCTGAAAAGTGATCTGTGGTGGATTGCTTTTCAATGAGTGGTAGAGCAGCAGCTGACGTTCATGATATGCTACTGCCGCCTCCTTGTTTCTTTTTTTTTTACATTGCTGAATGGTAGTTTTACATTGTTGGACTATGCTGCTACTGCAAGCGAGTTTGCAGTTGCAGAGTGGCCCCACTGAAATCAATAGGTGCTACCTATCATACTCTGCAGGTGCCAAGCTGTCCATTGAGCTCAGTGCCTCTGACAAGAAGTGATGAGAGGCACTGTGAGCTCATCCTCTCAGTCTGCTGCAAACAGAGTGTGCCGGTGTTCTGCCGAGAAAGTTCCGCTCGGCGGATTAGTTCCCCCCTCTACTGCGCATGCGCAGTAGAAGCCGGCGGAAATAGCCGAAGCGGAACAGCTGAAAATCAGCTGTACACGGCGCCTGTAAGAGGGCCCCTCGCGGGCTCGCTTCGCTCGCCACGCTTCGGGCACGGCCTCGCTGCGCTCGGCACTTTTAGATTCCCCCTCTAGGTCCACTTGGATAGAGGGGAAGGAATCTGGACACAGAGCGCAGGCGCCGTGTACAGCTGATCGAAGCGTTTGAGCTTCGGCTATCTCCGGCGGCCGAGAGTAGTACGTACTGCGCAGGCACTGCGCCTGCGCAGTACAGGGGGGGAACCTATCCGCCGAAGGAACTTATTCGGCAAGACACCGGCTTGTATTTAAACTGGCCGCTCTGTATGTAGCTTCTGACAGGCTGCGCAAGGAGTCCCGTATCTCCGGAACCATAGATGATAGGAGCCCCACATTTTGATCAGTGGTGGGGTAGGTCTTCAGCTACCTAACCCCCAAATTTGGGGTCTCTGTGACCCCTGGTCGTCGAGCCAAGACCCTCAAAATCAATCGTTTGTTTTTTTTTTTGTTTTTTTTGTTCTGGGCAAATGGGCCTATCTTGAGGTAAGGGGCCTGGAGCTGCAGCTCCAATAGCCCCTATGCTAATCCGGCCCTGCCTGTAGGTACAAATAAAGAGGAAAACTTTACTTCCTCTTTAAGCTCCCTGAAACTAAATAATTTCCCCCCTGTGCTAGAATCACCAATCACTATCTCCTCTCAAACAATCATATCTCCTCACATGTTTGTCATCTTTTTAAAGGGTAACTCCAACCAAAACTGTACAGGTAACTCCAGACAAAACTTTGCAGGTGCTGGAGAGAAAAACCATCATTTCCTGGGACACCAATAATGAGAACCTGTTTTTGAGTTCCTCGCCACCTACTGTGATCATTATGAAGGGGTTCCACTCTCCCTATTGGGGAATCTATGTTACAGCATATGGCCATATGTTTGTGGACACCTGACCATCACACTTATATGAGCTTGTTGGACATCCAATTCTAAAACCATGGGCATTGATGTTTCTGCAGTGGAGAAAGTCACTGACCTGGCTAGGTGCTGAACAGAATTACAGGTCTTTGGCAAGTTACACAGTTCGCCCATATGTATTTCATTCTGTGCATTCAGTTGCTTGCCCGGAGCTCAGTTTTAACTGTACATTAATATACCTGTAAGTATTTCTGGCATGCTGTTTATTATTTGTTTGTTCTCAGCCACGACGGACGATAACTGGGCAGATTACCAAATGGAAATACCGTGGATTTAATTTTTTTTTGGAAAACATGTTGGGCGACACATCAAACAAGCAGCAACATTATAAGCCAGCTTTTCTTTATACCATCTAGTCCCCTCAATGGCTCTTTGTTCAGCTCATCTTCTTCGGCCACTCGGCGGCCACATAGACAGAGTCTTCCTCGGTGAAGTATCATATACCAGACAGCAGCATGAGTGTACGCCAGGTACACAGCGTGTGAAGTGCTGACACGAGAGAAAATAAATAACATCTCCGAATGATTTATGCCACATTCTAAACGGTAGACATATGCTTCGCTGACTCTTTGAAACATTATGAGACTCCAAGAAGGTAAAATTCCACACGCTGTTTGATTGGCAGATAAACATTTATTTATATAGAAACATTATATCGTTTTATCAGTTTCTATAGAGATTTCAGAGGAGTAGATGGAAAAAAGTTCACTGCATGACGCTGGAATTCCTACCGTTTATGTGGAACTATGGGCAAAATAAAAAATGACATACAGTGCATCTGGAAAGTATTTACAGCGCTTCACTTTTTCCACATTTTATTATGTTACAACCTTATTCCAAAATGGATTCAATTCATTATTTTCCTCGAAAATCTACAAACAATACCTCATAATGACAACGTAAAAGAAGTTTGCTGGAATCTTTGAAAATGTATTAAAAATAAAAAACAATCAAAATCACATGTACATAAGTATTCACAGACTTTGCCATGACACTCAAAATTGAGCTCAGGTGCATCCTGTTTCTACTGATCATCCTTGAGCTGTTTCTACAACTTGATTGGAGTCCACCTATGGTAAATTCAGTTGATTGGACATGATTTGGAAAGGCACACACCTGTCTATATAAGGTCCACAGTTAACAGTGCAAGTCAGAGCACAAACCAAGCCATGAAGTCCAAGGAATTGTCTGTACACCGAGACAGGATTGTATCAAGACGCAGATCTGGGGAGGGGTACAGAACAATTTCTGCAGCATTGAAGGTCCCAATGAGCACAGTGACCTCCATCATCCATAAATGGAAGGAGGTTGAACCACCAGGACTCTTCCTAGTGCATGCCGCCTGGCCAAACTGAGCGATCGGGGGAAAAGGGCCTTAGTCAGGGAGGTGACCAAGAACCCAATGGTCACTCTGACAGAGCTCCAGCGTTTCTTTGTGGAGAGAGGAGAAACTTCCAGAAGAACAACCATCTCTGCAGCACTCCACCAATCAGGCCTGTATGGTAGAGTGGCCAGACGGAAGCCACTCCTCAGTAAAAGGCACATGACAGCCCGTCTGGAGTTTGCTAAAAGGCACCTGAAGGACTCTCAGACCATGAGAAACAAAATTCTCTGGTCTGATGAAACAAAGATTGAACTCTTTTGCCTGAATGGCAAGTGTCACGTCTGGAGGAAACCAGGCTACACTCATCACCTGGCCAATACCATCCCTTCAGTGAAGTATGGTGGTGGCAGCATCATGCTGTGGGGATGTTTTTCAGTGGCAAGAACTGGGAGACTAGTCAGGATTGAGGGAAAGATGAACGCAGCAATGTACAGAGACATCCTTGAGGAAAACCTGCTCCAGAGCGCTCTGGACCTAAGACGGGGCAAATGTTCATCTTACATCAGGACATAGACCCTAAGCACACAGCCAAGATAACAAAGGAGTGGCTACGGGACAACTCTGTGAATGTCCTTGAGTGGCCCAGCCAGAGCCCAGATTTGAACCCGATTAAACGTCTCAGGAGAGATCTGAAAATGGCTGTGCACCAACGCTTCCTATCCAACCTGATGGAGCTTGAGAGCTCCTGCAAAGAAGAATGGGAGAAACTGACCAAAAATAGGTGTGCCAAGCTTGTAGCATCATATTCAAAAAGACTTGAGGCTGTAATTGGTGCCAAAGGTGCTTCAACAAAGTATCGAGCAAAGGCTGTGAATACTTATGTACATGGGATTTTTTTCATTTTTAATAAATTTGCAAAGATTTCAAACAACCTTCTTTCACATTGTCATTATGGGGTAATACTATAAAACTACAAAATGTGGAAAAATGAATATAACTTAAATAAACACGTGTGTAGACATATAAACAGTGGAAAAAAACATGTATAAATTAAGTATATCAGTTTTTGGGGCAGAGTAACCTAACCCAAAAAAAAAAAAAAAAAAAAAACAATTCAAAATTGAATCACAATACGTAGTGAAGGATAACAACAATTTAGTGTGCTACAACTCATAAATGGCCTGTTCCTTTAAACAAGGCCTACATGCAAAAAACGTGAAAAGAAATGAGTCCATAAAAAGTGTAAATATTAAATGTCCATCATTATGCAATGGGGTGATTAGATGTCCATCATTATACAGTGGGGTGATCCCCGATGGTTCCCCCGACAGCTTGGGTATATGCAGTCCACATACACGAGTCGATGGAGACCATTAGGAGAGTTCTTGCATATAAATTCTTGTCTTGATATGGAAACTTTTACCAAGAAAATATGAGTATAAAATGCCCTTACCAGATAAGGTGGACTCACAGGCCCTTGGCGGTGAGTCAGACAAGCATGTACCGTCAAGCGGTGTAGTGTGGTAGACCGTATGTGGATCCTGGACGGAGTCTCCTCAGAAGTCACCGGATGGCGTGTCTCTGGAAGCAGGTGTCTTCAGAGTTTGGCCTCAGTCATCGGTTTGGGAGATAGTTTCCTCAGCGACCACCCATGTGAATGGGCAAAGATAAAAAAGAAAAAACTTCCACATGGTGTAAATCCTTATTAAAAACGTAATAACGTTTATTGGTAACAAAAGAGGTGTAAACCAAACGAATGTACAGATATGGGCAGTAAAAACTCGGCTCACGCGGGTACAAAAAGTAGAAAAAATTTTAAAAATTAGCGCAGTAGGTGATGGGGGTAAAAAACACAGAGACCTTGGTAAAAGTTTCCATATCAAGACAAGAATTTATTTATATGCAAGAACTCTCCTAATGGTCTCCATCGATTGTGTATGTGGACTGCGTATACCCAAGCTGTCGGGGAACCATCGGGGATCACCCCACTGTATAATGATGGACATCTAATCACCCCATTGCATAATGATGGACATTTAATATTTACACTTTTTATGGACTCATTTCTTTTCACGTTTTTTGCATGTAGGCCTTGTTTAAAGGAACAGGCCATTTATGAGTTGTAGCACACTAAATTGTTGTTATCCTCCACTACTTATTGTGATTCAATTTTGAATCGTTTTTTTTTTTTTGGGTTAGGTTACTCTGCCCCAAAAACTGATATACTTAATTTATAGACGTTTTTTTTCCACTGTTTATATGTGTCTACACACGTGTTTATTTAAGTTATATTCATTTTTCCACATTTTGTAGTTTTATAGTGTTACACGAAGTGACTTGATTGTCTTTCTACATATAGTATCATCATTATTTGGGTACGCACCTCAGGGTTATGTACCTTCACTTTTAGGAACCACTGTCACTTATCCTACAATACTATTCTTTAGCGCCACACTTTTTTCACTTCTATATACTTACAACAGTCAGGTTGTTGTGTTGGCTGCTTCACTTTATTCTTTTAGGAGTTTGGCGCAATTTTTAAATTTTTCCATTATGGGGTAATGTTTGTAGAATTATGAAAAAATGTTCCCCCCGGGAACATAGTATTATTACCTGTTAATCCTACCAATGAGTCTGTAATTTTTCAATTTCTTTAAAGCTGAACTGTAACCTCAGAAATGACTTTTAGCTAAATGAATGCTTATGACCAGCTACACTCAGTACTAGTTTTCTTATCTCCAAATAAGTATCTCCTGTTCTTCTAATGCCGTGTACACACGACCGGTTTTGCTGTCAGCATAAACTCCGAAGGTTTCTCCGACGGAACTCCCACGGAATTCCGCTCAAGCGGTGTTGCCTACACACGGCCACACCAATGTCTGACCGTCCAGAGCGCGGTGATGTACAACACGTACGATGGGACTAGAAAAAGGAAGTTCAGTAGCCAATAGCTTCCGTCTCGTACTTGCTTCAGAGCATGCGCCGTTTGTGGTCCGTGGGAACAGCATACAGACGAGCGGTTTTTCCGTCGGAAATAATTAAAACATGTTCTATTTCTAGGTCCGTCAGAATTTTCGGAAAAAAAAGTCTGTTGAGGCCTACACAATGAAAAGCTTCCGTTAGACTTTTTCTGTCGGACATTCCGCTCGTGTGTACGTGACTTTAGTTGTAAACTTTAACCTTGGATACTGCGCATGTGTGCTGCTTACCATAATTTCAGCAATGCCAGATTGTTACTGCTCACCTGCAGCAGAATCTCGCTAACATAATATTTTAATGTCCTTGGTTCATGCTAGTAGATAATTGGGCATGTGTGGTATCTCAGGTTGTCATACTCAAACAGGGCTATGCAAGTAGGAAGTAAAGTGACCGGGACCAGCGGGTTGCATCACAAATATACACTGGTGACCTTCGGAAAAACTAGTGCAAAAACTAGTGTACGCTTTAGTCCAAAAGTCAACTTTAATGCTAAATATAGTTCGGCTGTAATGGACCAAGCTGTCCTGCAATATTGACAATTTGAGGGTTGAGACAAGCCATTTAACACTGACAGGGGTGCTTACATGGTCAGCTTTTATCCATATAGTTAAAATCTTTATTGGAAAATAAAAACAAACTTGCTGTAACTGCTTAAAAGTGTTATCTGGAGTTAGGCATTCATTTAGTCCCCTATGTTAACTCTATCTAACTCTACTAGTCCATCTAAAGCCACGTACACACGAGCGGAATGTCCGACAGAAAAAGTCCGACAGAAGCTTTTCATGGTCTATTCCGATCGTGTGTGTGACTCATCTGCCTTCTTTTTCGAAAATTCTGATGGACCTAGAAATAGAACATGTTCTAAATATTTCTGACGGAAACCAATTCGGAACGAGAAAACCAAACGTCTGTATGCTGTTCTGGCAGACCAAAAAATACGCATGCTCTGAAGCAAGTACGAGACGGAAGTTGGCTACTGGCTATTGAACTTCCTTTTTCTAGTCCCGTCGTACGTGCTGTACGTCACCGCGTTCTGGACGGTCTGACTTTGGTTTGACCGTGTGTAGGCAAGACTGCTTGAATGGAATTCCGTCGGAGTTCGGTCGGAGAAACCTTCGGAGTTTATTCCGATGGCAAAACCAGTCGTGTGTACGTGGCATTACATTACCCTCTCTACAGGTTGACAATGCTGCTGTTCAAGGATGGCTATATTGCTCCTCCATAGATACAATGTCCCAGAGAGTGTAGCTGCCATAGAAAAGTAAGTGTGTTAATAGTTGAATCACCAGGTGAAAAATGGAAATAAATCCTAATAAAATAATGCATCCAACTCATCTAAGGAATGGTAAGTTGCATTATATAACATTTTTGTTTTGTATTTAGTTCAATCTAATTTTTTTATATTTTCATAAAAATACAGGGGTACACTATGGATACACACATAGTTAAAGAAACAACAACAGGTAGACGGTTAATTACAATGAGAGTCCATCTAACATTACCCTTTCTACAAGTCGACAATGCTACTGTTCAAGGGTGGCTACATTATTCCTCCATAGATACAATAGGGGAGAGTGTAGCCACCATATAAAAGTAAGTATGTTAATAGCTGAATCACCAGGTGAAAAAAGGGAAATAAAGCCTAAAAAAAAAGAATGCAGCCACCTCATCTGAGGAATTGTGGATACAATGTTAGTTCAAGAAACAACAGGTAGAAAGTTAATTATAATGAAAGTCAATTGAGTACAGTCCTCTAACAGGGCTTTTTTTGGGTTTGAATACACTTTAAATAAGAATTCCATACACACACAAAAAACTCAGCTTTATACTGTATATACAAACTGAAATTTAGTTTACCCGTGGATGCTTTGTTATGAACTAAAACTGACTAGATGCCCTTCTTAGGCTACTTTGACACCGAGGGACTTTACAGGCACTATAGCACTTTACAGGCACTATAGCGCTTTGCGGCGCTTTGCTGGCACTTTTAACCCATTTTCGGCCATTAGCGGGGCTAAAAGCTCCCTGCTGGTGGCCGAAAAGCACCGCAAAAACAACGGCGCTTTACCGCTGATGCCTGCCCGCATTTTGGCTTCTGTGATGGGCAGCTAAGTTGCCATTATTCACAGAGTGTAAAATATCTTCACAAATAGAATGCACTCTGTGATAAAGAGATGAGAAAGGTCATCTACAGGTGACATTGTAGAAAACTAAAAGTTATGATACATATACAGTAAAGCCTTGGTTTGAGAGTGTTTTGCATAACAAGCAACATTTTTAAATACATTTTGACTTGATATACAAGCGATGTTTTGTTATACAAGTAGGGTCATGTCACAACTGAGTATAAAAGAGAAGAGAGGTGCCTCTAAATGTAGCAATATGGTTACATTTAATGAAGGTACAACATTTAGCAACTCATATGGTTGATGATTAAAACAGGCACATCTAACTGTGCAGGCATCCAGGGTAAAGCTGTTCACATAGACCGTCCTCCTCACCGTCATGGACACCGTCCTTTCCATGATGCTGTCAGAGAGGTTACCTGGTTGGGCACCGGGGCGCGCCGGGGCGTGTTGGCGCTCGTGTTCCTGTCCGTGCTGGGGCGCGTGCCCCTGGGGGCGCCGGTGTGTCTGGGCTGACCGGCCGTGGCGTGCAGGGTGGCGTCCGGGCGTTAGCGCGCGTCCGCCTGCGGGCGTTGCCTTTGACATGACCAGGTACTGTGGGCGTGCACGCCGGTGTCGGGGGCGCGCTCGGGCGCGTGCGGGGGGTGCGGCGCGTTTTGGCGCCAATCAGTCTATTTGAAGCCTGCCTCTATGCTGACCCGGTGCTGCCTGATCAAACAGCTCTGTACCTTGTTCCGTGATCATCCTCGTAGTGTTTACCCGTTGTGACCCGGCTTGCCCTTTGGACCTTCCTTGACTGCTGCCTGAACCCGACCCCGGCTTGTTTGACCTCGTTTCTGCCTTACCCCTTGTACCGTTGCCGCCAGCCCGTTGCCGACCTCTGCCTGTGTGTGACCAGCCTGATTAGCTCCTGCTCAGCATCTGCTCTATCTAGCCTGAAGATCCACCGGTTGCTTGCCAGACCACCGTGCTCCAGGACTCTAACTTCAGGCCCTCATACCACTCCGCATTCGTGGCCTCCTGTCTACTCTACCAGGGGCCCCGAATCGGATACGTAAGGGAGCCTACCCTCTGCCCAAGCGGACTCACCTGTCTGGTAAGTGTGGGACCTGACAGTATCAGGCAGCCATGACTGAGTCCGGGCAGGGGGCTTCCCCCATGGATGAACTGTGCAGGCACCTAGCGGGCCTTACTCAAGCTGTTAAAAGTCTACAGGAAGGCTACACCAGACTGGAAGGGCAGGTCCAGGCCCTCTCAGCCTCTCCTCCAGGAGCAGTGTCCAACCCTGCCTCAGCGCCCTCTGTAGTGATGCTCCCACCAAAGCCCAGGGTACCTACACCCAAAAAGTTTTCCGGAGATCGCAGTAAGTTCCGGGCGTTCCGTAACGCGTGCGAACTATATTTTGCCTTGCAACCCCGTACGTTCTCCCTGGAAGCTACTAAAGTGGGGTTCGTCATATCCTTGCTGACTGGCGAACCTCAAACCTGGGCCCACCATCTACTGGAGCAAAAGCACCAATCTCTTGACTCCTTGAGTGATCTTTTCCTAGCTATGTCTCAGCTGTATGAGGACCCTCAGCTAACGGCCACGGCTGAAGCCACCTTGCATTCCCTCCAACAAGGTCGCAGAGCGGCTGAAGATTACGCCGTGGAGTTTAGGCGTTGGAGCTCGGATACGGAGTGGAATGATGCAGCCTTGCGTCACCAATATCGGCTTGGGTTGTCGGATTCCCTAAAAGATGAATTAGCACGAGTGGGGGTTCCCCAGACACTAGAGGAGCTAATCAATCTGTCAATTCAAATTGACCGCCGCCTCAGGGAAAGACGCTCTGAGAGATCTGTTGGTCACCCACGTCTCACCTGGATGTTGCCCAGGGCCCCTAGTGCCCCGAACCAAGCTCCGTTTGTCTCGTCTGCTTCCGCCCAGGAGGCCTCGGAACCTATGCAGTTGGCACTGCTCCGTCCCTCTCTGACTCCTGAGGAGAAGACACGAAGACGCACACTCAACTTGTGCTTGTACTGTGGAGAGCCCGGTCACTTTGCAGTGTCTGCCGTCTTCCTTGTTATGTGCACCTGTCCTACCTAGTGCCGGTAACCATTTAACATTCTCCATTGTTTTACAGTTACCTGGAAGGAACATCCCAGTACCGGTCATCATTGATTCGGGAACATGCAGTGGATTCATTGACCGGACCTTCGTCGAAACTCATCACATCCCCACTCAAACTAAAGCCCAAGGACTGGCAGTTTTCTAGCAGACGGTTCCACCCTCCGTTCCGGACCCGTCACCCAAGAAACGGTTCCTCTATTGGCCACCATTGGCCCGGAACATCAGGAACTATTACCTCTAGATGTCATCTCCTCTCCTCTCTTCCCAATTATCCTAGGAATACCTTGGCTACAGGCTCACAATCCTAGCATCAACTGGGCTACGGGCAAAATTCAGTTTTCCTCTGAATATTGTAGACAAAACTGCTTACGGGAGACCTCATCAACCTCCTCCCAATGCCTGTGCATGGACTCTGAAACTAAGCTCTACCAAGATCTTCCTGAACCTTACCGGGATTTCCTGGACGTGTTCAGTAAAAAGGGGGCAGAAACCCTTCCAGCACATAGATCCTATGATTGCCCAATAGAACTTTTACCGGGTACCGAAGTTCCTTTTGGAAGGATCTTCCCTCTAACTGAGCAGGAGCTGGGCACCTTGAAAACCTATATAGACGAAAACCTGAAGAAAGGGTTCATTCGTCCTTCCATGTCTCCAGCTGGGGCAGGCATCTTTTTCGTGGAAAAGAAAGATCACTCCTTACGCCCCTGCATTGATTACCGGGAGCTTAATAAAATTACTATAAAGAACAGATACCCGCTACCCTTGGTTCCTGAATTATTTCAGAGATTAGGATCTGCTACCGTTTTTACTAAGCTAGACCTCCGTGGAGCCTATAATTTGATCCGCATAAGAGAAGGAGACGAGTGGAAGACAGCTTTTCGTACTCGATTTGGACATTACGAGTATCTTGTCATGCCTTTTGGTCTGTGCAACGCACCGGCGACATTCCAGCATTTTGTCAACGATGTCTTTCATGATTTACTGGATTTATATGTCATCGTTTACCTGGATGATATCTTGGTCTTCTCCGCCTCCCTGATGGAGCACCGCAAACACGTACGAACTGTACTCTCCCGGCTGAGACAGCATGGGCTTTACGCCAAACTTGAAAAGTGTGAATTTGAGCTCCAATCTATCCAGTTCTTGGGTTTGATCATCTCTTCTGATGGCATTAAAATGGATCCACAGAAAGTATCCGCTATTCTGGATTGGCCTGCACCGACTGACAAAAAAGGAGTACAACGTTTTATTGGCTTCGCCAACTTCTATAGGAAGTTTATTAAGGGATTTTCTTCAATCATAACTCCCATTACGGAACTTACTAAACAAGGATGCCGGTTCTACTGGACCCCTAAGGCACAAGAGGCCTTTGAAAGACTCAAAGCGTTGTTCACCTCAGCCACTATTCTTAAGCATCCCAATCCTGCCTTGCCTTTCGTCCTGGAAGTGGATGCTTCCGAGGTTGCAGTTGGAGCTGTACTGTCACAGAGACAGGGTGCCAAAGCACTCCTGTACCCCGTGGGATTCTTCTCACGTAAACTCTCTCCTTCCGAGAAAAATTATGACGTGGGTGATCGGGAACTTCTGGCCATTAAGGCAGCTCTGGAGGAATGGCGTTATCTCCTGGAAGGTGCAGCACACCCCATTTTGGTCTACACAGACCATAAGAACTTAGAATATCTAAGAACAGCCAAGAGATTAAAACCCCAGCAGGCCAGATGGGCACTTTTTTTTTCCCGATTTATTTTCCACATTACGTACAGACCTGGATCCAAGAATGTCAAATCCGACGCCCTTTCCCGAATGTTTCTCGACTCTGAAAGAACCCTGTCCCCAGACACCATTCTCCCCTCTGGAAATTTCCTAATTCTACAGGAGGACTTAATTTCTCAAATCAGACGAGCCTCCATGGGAATGCCTCCACCTGCTGAAGCCTGTACCAAGGATGGGCTGTTCTGGTTCAAGAATAGGATTGTGGTCCCTGAGGAGCTAAAAGTACAAGTACTAAGCTTGTGCCATGATCACAAACTTGCTGGTCACTTCGGCACACGGAAAACAACTGACCTTGTCCAACGCACCTTTTGGTGGCCTCACCTTACCAAGGATTGCAAGGCATATGTGGAGTCCTGTAATACGTGTGCCAGAAACAAGACTAGCCGGACAAGAGCATGGGGCCTATTGAAACCATTACCAGTCCCAGAGAGACCTTGGGCCATGATTTCTATGGACTTTATCCTTGAGCTCCCACCATCAGAAGGTTTTTCGTCCATTTTTGTCGTGGTAGACAGGTTGTCTAAAATGGCCCATTTTCTCCCCATGAAGGGCACCCCTTCAGCCATGGAGACCGCCTCCATCTTCATCAAAGAGATCGTCAGACTACACGGAGTCCCGACCAATATAGTCTCAGACAGAGGCGTCCAGTTCACCTCCAGATTCTGGAGATCCCTTTGTGGTGCTCTTGAAATCGAGTTGTCCTTTTCTTCGGCCTACCACCCTCAGTCAAATGGTCAAACCGAGAGGACAAACCAAACCTTGGAGCAATACATTCGCTGTTTTTCGGCATTCTCCCAAGATGACTGGGCCTCCCTGCTTCCCATCGCAGAGTTTTCATATAATAACTCACTACATTCAGCGACTAATCAGTCTCCCTTCTATGCCAATTATGGTTTCCACCCATCCTTCTTGCCTGGAGCATTTCCTGAGTGCCCTGTTCCTGCAGTATCCGAGACCTTGGATTTTTTCTCCAACAACAACAAATTGCTACAGGAAACCATGACCAAGGCTCAGGAAGATTACAAGAAGATCTTTGACAGGAAGAGACGGGGGGAACTTGTGCTAGAACTTGGCAATTCTGTCTGGCTGTCCACCGCTAATCTCAAGTTAGCATGCCCATCCAGGAAACTGGGTCCCAAATACCTGGGTCCTTTCCTGATCAAAAGGAAGATCAACAATGTGGCATATGAACTAGACCTCCCTAATTCCCTGAGGATACATCCAGTGTTCCACGTGTCTCTCCTGAAGCCCGTCACCCCTAATTTCTTTCCTGGTCGCAGCATTGGTCCACCCAAACCTATTGTGGTTGATGGCGAAGAGGAGTTCGAAGTGGAAGCAATTCTTGATTGCAGAAGAAGGCGCAATCAGGTGCAATATCTGGTAAAATGGAGGGGCTATGGACCCGAAGATAATTCGTGGGAGCCGGAGAGCAATTTACATGCTAAAGAACTTCTGCAATCCTTCAAAACCTCTCATTCCTCAAAGATGGCCCAGCTGGGCATCCGGAGTCTGCCCTTGAGGAGGGGGCACTGTCAGAGAGGTTACCTGGTTGGGCGCCGGGGCGTGTTGGCGCTCAAGTTCCTGTCCGTGCTGGGGCGCGTGCCCCTGGGGGCGCCGGTGTGTCTGGGCTGACCGGCCGTGGCGTGCAGGGTGGCGTCCGGGCGTTCGTGCGTACGCGCGTTCGCGCTAGCGCGCATCCACGTTAGCGCGCGTCCGCCTGCGGGCGTTGCCTTTGACATGACCAGGTACTGTGGGCGTGCACGCCGGTGTCGGGGGCGCGCTCGGGCGCGTGCGGGGGCGCGGCGCGCTTTGGCGAATCGGCGCGCGCACGTGCGCGGCGTTTTGGCGCCAATCAGTCTATTTGAAGCCTGCCTCTATGCTGACCCGGTGCTGCCTGATCAAACAGCTCTGTACCTTGTTCCGTGATCATCCTGTGTTCCTGTATCCTCGTAGTGTTTACCCGTTGTGACCCGGCTTGCCCTTTGGACCTTCCTTGACTGCTGCCTGAACCCGACCCCGGCCTGTTTGACCTCATTTCTGCCTTACCCCTTGTACCGTTGCCGCCAGCCTGTTGCCGACCTCTGCCTGTGTGTGACCAGCCTGATTAGCTCCTGCTCAGCATCTGCTCTATCTAGCCTGAAGATCCACCGGTTGCTTGCCAGACCACCGTGCTCCAGGACTCTAACTTCAGGCCCTCATACCACTCCGCATTCGTGGCCTCCTGTCTACTCTACCAGGGGCCCCGAATCAGATACGTAAGGGAGCCTACCCTCTGCCCAAGCGGACTCACCTGTCTGGTAAGTGTGGGACCTGACAGATGCGCACCAGGAGGAGTTCAATCGCTCTACTTCAGGGTAGTCTTCCCGGTCACGATTGCAGATTGACAGCGGTGAGAGCAGGCGGTGTGGGAGATGGGCTATGTGGACAACTTTACCCCGGATGCCTGCATACTTAGATTTGCCTCTTTTAGTCATCAACCATGTGAGTTGCTAAATGTTGTACCTTCATTAAATGTAACCATATTGCTACACTTAGAGGCACCTCTCTTCTCTTTTATACCCTGTAGCTCCTGCTGGAGTTTTCTTCTAATCCCCTTGTGGAGGCTGCTATTTGTGGATGGACTTTTTATGGTTACATCACATTGCTATAATCTTTTTATATAGACTCTAAACTGAGGGACTTATGAATAAATGGTTATGGAATGAATCATTTGAATCATTTGAGCACAAATCTTATATTTAATCAAGATTTTCAATATCAAAAAGGCTGCCCTTTCTGTTTTTCCTAAGTTCTGCTGTATTATGCTATACGTACCTGTTGATCCTGCCATGAAAATTGCTAAAAAGCAACTTCTTTGGATAGGGTGACAATGCTGTGCCTGTCCCATTAAAATAATAGTAGTAGTGTCCCCTCTGTAACTGCTCTATTGCCCCGTACACACGGTCGGATTTTCAGACGGAAAATGTGTGATAGGACATTGTTGTCGGAAATTCCTACCGTGTGTAGGCTCTATCACACATTTTCCATCGGATTTTCCGACACACAAAGTTTGAGAGCAGGATATAAAATTTTCCGACAACAAAATCCGTTGTCGGAAATTCCGATCGTGTGTACACAAATCCGACGGATAAAGTGCCACGCATGCTCAGAATAAATAAAGAGATGAAAGCTATTGGCCACTGCCCCGTTTATAGTCCCGACGTACATGTTTTACGTCACCGCGTTCAGAATGATCGGATTTTCCGAAAACTTTGTGTGACCGTCTGTATGCAAGACAAGTTTGAGCCAACATCTGTCGGAAAAAATCGTAGGATTTTGTTGTCGGAATGTCCGAACAAAGTCCGACCGTGTGTACGGGGCATATCTGTAATGGTGCATGGGGATTCTGGATGGGGGGGGTCTAGCTAACAGCGTTGACAGTGCTATTATTGTGCTCCTGCCTGTCTTTCAATCTCAAACAAAAAACATCCTCCATAAAAGTTTTGGGTCACTCAGACCCTGGCATCTTGTATGTCTTAGGATACTCCAATAGCGAGATTTCCTTGTCATAATTCCCAACTGTGTTCCTGTCCACCTGAGATTTTGGGTATTACCACCAACCTTTGTAAGTTCCAACTACTCCTTTTGCACTTTCTATAATATAAATTACATTAAAAAAAAATTCAGTAGCGACGGTGGGAACCCCTCATAATGACCAGTTGACCACAGTAGGTGTGCAATTCCAGGAACTCAATGCAAAGAGTTCCTGAGACTGTAGCTTTCACTAATAGATGCCCTGAGAGATTTAAGAAATTGTCCACTAACTCTACAGCATCTACCCAAAACTGAAATGTAAGTGTTGGTTGGCCTAACCCATTCATTTTTAAATCCTGTGGTAAATATAAGTTATTTAGAGCCTGTGTCTGCAGGCTTTTTTTCTCAGTGGACAGAATTTGGATTTCTATAGAAGTCTACTGGAATGCCTAACCCACATGAAGTAGGTCAGATGCAGGTCAGAAGGACTTCAACTGCAAGTCAAATGCAGGTGAGAAGGAACTTAATTAAGGGTCAAATGTACTTGTCACTGAATTGTGAATGATCTCAAAAGGATCTCAAACTGATGGAAAACTGATACCATTGACATAAGCCCATAGGCCAGTGACAGGGGACTCAGTATGACCATAATGATATTATGAAAAGTGTAGCCATGATTAGCATGAAAGAAAAAACATGTCATGTTCATTTTACATACCACTGAAAAAAGCGGAGACTAAGGACAAAGAATCAAGGCCTCATCTGATACCTGGCTGGTGTTCGTTGCCTAACCCAGTGGTCTCCGTACTGTGGCCCGTGGGCTGAATGCGGTCCTTTGCTTGCCTTTATCCGGCCCTTGGGACACTGTTACTCCAAATGATATGAGGCAATATTCCTTCCACTGATTTGAGGACCATTCCTTCCACTGACAACAACAGTGGGGCACTATTCAGACTGACACAAACTATAGGGCATTATTTGTTCCATTGACACCATCGATGGGGCACTATTCTTTCTCCTGACACTAAAGATGGGGCATAATTCTTCCCTCAATATAAACAACTGAACATTAATTCTCCAAGTAATACCAATAATGGGCCTCCATTCCTACTGACCACAGGCACTATTTTATTTTTTTACTCCCATTGACCATCAAGCCTGAGATGCTGTCTACTCCCACTCAAGCTGGGTATTTTCTACTCCCACTGGCCACAGTTCGGCCCCTTTAAAGTCTGAAGGACACAAAACTGGCCCTTTGTTTAGAAAGTTTGGAGACCCCTGGCCTAACCCATAGTAAAACCTCCTACTACTGGCATGCGAGTGTGTGGACCATCTTCTTCTAGTGGGCACTAAGGCGTTAAAGTATCTCACAGTGAACTATGGTGTTCTCTATAAATGTTTTTGTTTTGCTACTCAATCATCTTGGGAGTTCACTCTAAACGGAAAAAAAATTCTAAATGGACAACATTCTAACAGTTACCAACTAAGGTTACAAACCAAAATATAATTATGTAAAATTAACAAAAATGCATGTCAGTCTACGTCAACCAGCCAGCAGATCACGACAAATGCACTAGGCTCAATAAAAGCATATACCAGGGCAGGATTGGAAACCAGCCACGATACAAAGAATGTTGTGTGCAAGGGGACTGCTGACCTAAGTGCGTTTTGTTCGGAACAAGTGATGTCATTTAGCCCGTGAAACCTGAAGCTCCAACAAGGTGTGTGTTTTTTTACCCAACACCAGGCATTAATGCTCTCTCAGAAGGTATCTTCATATGTGTGGTAAAAATCGGCATCATGGGAGGGTTTTGGGATTTTTTTTTTATTATAATATAATATTTTAATATACAGAGGTAATAAAATATAGGGCACCTGTGTACCAGGTGTCCAGCTTTGATACATACACTATTCAAAGCAGATCTTGCATGAAAAAGTAATGCCTGTTTAGATAGGTAATGTAATCCATGCTGTCTATTCAGTTAGGCATTTAGTGGATGCTGAAGTGCAAGCCATCTCAGGGATCCCAGTTGTTCATGTGATGTGCGGTGCAGGCAAACTTTGTCTTGCTCAGCCCAGGCTGTTGTATATTTGTAACTAAAGATAAGCTTGATGTTCGGGTTGAACATAAGTTCGACTCGAACATAAGTTCGACTCGAACATCGGGTGTTCGCCTATTCGCAGAACAGCGAACATTATGGGGCGTTCGTAGGAAATTTGAGCGCGGCGGAACTCCCCATAATGCACTGCGAGATCGCAGTGCATTGCTGTATGATGATTGGCTAAAGCATGCACCTGACCTGCATGCTTTGGCCAATCACAGCGCGCTCTGCTGAGAGAGCCATAATTGGCCAAAGGCCGGGTGTCTTTGGCCAATCATGGCTCAGGGGGACTAAGTCCACGCCCCACACTATATAAGGCTGCTTACACGGTGGCCATGTGTAGTGTTGTTGGCGTGGACAGAGAGATTGCTTGAGTTAGATTAAGCAGGCAGGTTATTCAGTTTGTGGCAGTGTATTTGATATATATATATATATATATATATATATATATATATATATATATATATATATAATATATGATATTATATTATTGAGCCACAACATGCAGCAGAGTTGGTGGAGTGGATAACAATGCCGTTCTCATCCTCCTCATCCTCTGTCACCCAGGCTCAGAGTAGTTTGCCTTCCAACGCAACTATCAAAACAACCTATTCCACCGGCTCCTTGTACACAGTCACTCCTTCCATAGCCCCCATCATGCACGGAGGAGTCCCCAGAATTATTTGACCACAGTGTCAGGTACATGCTGCTGGAGAATGCGCAGCGATTTGAAGGCTCCGATGTTGGTTCCCAGGTTGAAGAAGGGAGTAACGTGAGACTAGAGATAGGGGGTGCCACAGAGGGACAAGAAACTGGCAGTCATATTACCCCAGCTGCAGCATACTGCTAAGTTTGCTCCAGTGACGAGAAGGGAGGGGATGATGAGGTCACTGACTGTACTTGGGTGCCTGAGAGAAGAGAGGAGGAAAGTGAGGAGGAGGAGGAGGCACAACTCCAACGAGGCAGGATGTCATCTAGGGGGCAGCTTAAGGGCAGCCACCCTATTGCATCTTACCGCAGAGCTCCGCAGGTGCAGGGCGCTGCTGACTCCCCACTGACTTTTAAAAGTTCCTTGCTGTGGGCCTTTTTCGACACATGTGCAGCAGATCGCACCGTTGCTGTTTGCAACCTATGTCTCAAGCGGATCAAGCGTGGCCAGAACAGCAGCTGCTTGGGTACTACATGCTTGACCAGACATATGAAGACCTGCCATGCAGTCCATTGGCAACAGCACTTAAAAGACCCACATTAAAGAAAAAGGCAGACTTCTCCTTGCTCCTCATCTGGGATCTCCAACCCTACTACACCTCCAGTCCTCTCAAAAACTTGCACTGAGAAGAATGAAGGTATAGCAATAGGTGTCCCTAGTACTTGCAGCCAATCTGCTAGCAGTACACCACCAAATGATTTAGCAGGCAAATTTCCCTACCCCACTTGCTTGCTGAGCATTTAAATGCTAGCTTGGCCAAATTGCTAGCACTGCAACTGCTGCCTTTTCAGCTGGCAGACTCTGCCCCCTTTCGTGAATTTGTGGAATGTGCTGTACCTCAGTGGCAGGTTCCAAAACGCCATTTCTTTTCACGTAAGGCCAATGTTTAGGCCTCGTTGGACAGGGCGATCAGCAGTAAGGTTCATATTACCACTGAGTTATGGTCCCCCAGGCATGGGCAGGGACATTACCTTTCATTCACCGCCTAATTTGTGACATGCCCAGTAGGTGGAACTTAACGTTGGCAATGCTGCAGCAGCTGCACACATAGCAGAGGGCCATCAATGAGTACCTGTGCGAGTATGGCACCAGGACAGGGTCAGGGGAGCTTGGCTAGTCTCTTCGCCACGACAGTGGCTACTGATCAAGGATGCATGCACTGTCCTGTCACCATTTGGGAAGGCCACAAGGATGGTGAGCAGCGACAATGCATGTGTCAGTGACAGTGTCCCTCTAGTCTTCCTGCTGGAGCACACGCTGTGTGGAATCATAGACAGGGCACTCAAGGCAGAACAGGGGGAGGAAAAGGAGGTCTTCCTTTCCTCTCAAGGCCCCCTTTATTCAGATAGCATTCCTGCGGGCCCGCCAAACACACAGGAAGATGAGGAGGAAGAGGATAGTGTCAGCATGGATGTAGAGGATGACACTCAGCATCAGTCTTCAAGGGATTGTTTTCAGTCCCCAGAAACCGAAGGAGTTGTACGTGGCTGTGAGGAGGTAATAACGGATAATGTGATCCTTAGTGACCTAGAGCACTCAGAATCGAATGCCTCTGCAAACTTACGCTACGTGGCCTCCCTGATTCTGCAAAGCCTGCGAAAGGACCCTAGCATTTGTGGAGGCATCATTACTGGATGGCAACACTTCTTGATCCATGTTACAAGGGTAAAAATGCAGAACTCATCGTGCCTTCGCAGAGGATAAAACAGCTTCAGGAGGCCTTGAAGAAAGGTTTGTGTAACGCATTTCCAGACCCTGGGAGGTTACCATTTCCTGGTACTGGACAACGTGTGAGGCTTCGTTCAGTCAGTGGAAGAGCGGTGGAGAAGGTTGCCGGCTGACCGATGCCTTTAAACAATTTTTCATTCCTTAGTGCCAAGGTCTGATCGGTTCAAGCACCCAACGCCAGCGTCTGCATTATATGGTGCAGGAATATCTAGGGGCAAGAGCAGACTTGGAGACCTTTCCAACAGAGCATCCACTGGGTTACTGGGTCTTGAGGATGGACCACTGGCCAGAACTTGCTCAATATGCAATTGAGCTACTGACCTGTCCTGCATCCAGCGTGCTTTCTGAATGCACATTTGGTGCTGCTGGAGGGTTTGTAATGGATCAAAGAGTGCGCCTGTCCACAGACTCTGTTAATAGGCTCACATTCATAAAAATGAATTAGTCTTGGATCAGCAGCTCTCAAGCACCTGATGCTGATGTAACTGATTGAATTTGCCATGGATCTGGGATCCCCTGAAGATTGCCTATGCTGACTATCCTATTCCTCCTCAATCCTAATGATGCTAGCTTCCAATAATATTTTTGGTTTAGGGCACCACCACCACCCAAGGCCCAATTTTTATGCCTTTGTTTAACAGGGGCATGTAATTACAATTTTTGATCTAATATTTTACTGCAGGGCCCGTTCCTGCACCCAACAATAGTAAATGTGAGGGGTTACAGTGTTGTGGCACCACTACCACCACCCAAGGCCCAATTTTTCTGCCCCTGTTTAACAGGGGCATGTAATTACTATTTTTGAAATAATAGTTAGCAGGGCCCATTCCTGCGCCCAACAAGAGTAACTGTGAAGGCTTACAGTGTGCTGGCGCCACCAAAACCAATGGCCCAAATTTTCTGCCCCTGTTTGACAGGGGCATGTAATTACAATTTTTGATCTAATATTTTACAGCAGGGCCCGTTCCTGCGCCCAACAAGAGTATCTGTGAGGGGTTACAGTGTTGTGGCACCACCAAAACCAAAGGCCCAATTTTTCTGCCCCTATTTAAGAGGGGCATGTAGTTACAATTTTTGATCTAATATTTTACAGCAGGGCCCGTTCCTGCGCCCAACAAGAGTATCTGTGAGGGGTTACAGTGTTGTGGCACCACCACCACCACCCAAGGCCCAATTTTTCTGCCCCTGTTTAACAGGGGCATGTACCGTAATTACTATTTTTGAAATAATAATTAAGCAGGGCCAGTTACTGTGCCCAACAAGAGTAACTGTGAGGGGTTACAGTGTTCTGGTGCCACAAAAACCAAAGACCCAATTTTTCTGCCCCTGTTTAACAGGGGCATGTAATTACAATTTTTGATCTAATATTTCACAGCAGGGCCCGTCCGTTCCTGCGCCCCAACAAGAGTATCTGTGAGGGGTTAGTGTTGTGGCACTACCACCACCACCCAAGGCCCAATTTTTCTGCCCCTATTTAACAGGGGCATGTCATTAATATTTTTGAAATAATAGTTAAGCAGGGCCGGTACCTGAGCCCAACAAGAGTAACTGTGAAGGCTTACAGTGTTCTGGCACCACCAAAACCAAAGGCCCAATTTTTCTGCCAGTGTTTAACAGGGGCATGTAATTACAATTTTTAATATAATATTTTACAGCAGGGCCCGTTCCTGCGCCCAACAAGAGTAAATGTGAGGGGTTACAGTGTTGTAGCACCACCTCCACCACCCAAGGCCCAATTTTTCTGCCCCTGTTTAACAGGGGCATGTAATTATTATTTTTGAAATAATAGTTAAGCAGGGCCCATTCCTGTGCCCAACAAGAGTAACTGTGAGGGGTTACAGTGTTCTGGCGCCACAAAAACCAAAGACCCAATTTTTCTGCCCCTGTTTAACAGGGGCATGTAATTACAATTTTTAATATAATATTTTACAGCAGGGCCCGTTCCTGCGCCCAACAAGAGTAAATGTGAGGGGTTACAGTGTTGTAGCACCACCTCCACCACCCAAGGCCCAATTTTTCTGCCCCTGTTTAACAGGGGCATGTAATTATTATTTTTGAAATAATAGTTAAGCAGGGCCCATTCCTGTGCCCAACAAGAGTAACTGTGAGGGGTTACAGTGTTCTGGCGCCACAAAAACCAAAGACCCAATTTTTCTGCCCCTGTTTAACAGGGGCATGTATTTACAATTTTTGATATAATATTTCACAGCAGGGCCAGTTCCTGCGCCCAACAAGAGTATCTGTGGGGGGTTACAGTGTTGTAGCTGTGGGGGGTTACAGTGTTGTAGCACCACCACCGCCACCCAAGGCCCAATTTCTCTGCCCCTGTTTAACAGGGGCATGTAATTACTATTTTTGAAATAATAGTTAAGCAGGGCCCGTTCCTGTGCCCAACAAGAGTAACTGTGAGGGGTTACAGTGTTCTGGCGCCACAAAAACCAAAGACCCAATTTTTCTGACCCTGTTTAACAGGGGCATGTAATTACAATTTTTGATCTAATATTTTACAGCAGGGCCCGTTCCTGCGCCCAACAAGAGTATCTGTGAGGGGTTACAGTGTTGTAGCACCACCACCCAAGGCCCAATTTTCTGCCCCTGTTTAACAGGGGCATGTAATTAATATTTTTGAAATAATAGTTAAGCAGGGCCAGTACCTGAGCCCAACAAGAGTAACTGTGAAGGCTTACAGTGTTTTGGCACCACCAAAACCAAAGGCCCAATTTTTCTGCCCCTGTTTAACAGGGCCATATAATTTCAGTTTTTGATACAATATTTTACAGCAGGGCCCGCTCCTGAGCCCAACAAGAGTAACTGTGACAGTACAGTGTTGTGGTACCACCAACACCTAAGGCCCAGTTTTTCTGCAGAGTATATAGGGCAGGCCGTATAGTATATATACTGCTGTTCAGAGTATATAGTGCCTGGGGGGCCCCTCACGCCATTTTTAAAAAAATTTGTTGCGGGGTTCCCCTTAATATCAATACCAGACCTGAAGAGCCTGGTATGGATTTTGGGGGGGGGGGACATCCACGCAATTTTTTTTTGGTATTTTTATCTATATTGCCGGGATCCGACAATACATTACAGCTGCGAGCAGTTTTAAATGACATTTTTTCCTTTAGAGATATCATTTTGCGGTGGTACTGTTATAAACATGGAAAAGATGCACTACTTTACAGGTATACTATAGACACCCCCAGGCAAGATATAAAAAAGAATATTTCATTTTTATTGTTTCACTTTAAGCATTATAAAAAACACGGCTCTGGGTCCCCAAACACTATTTATGGCAATAACTTGCATATACGCCTTTAAAATTAGCACTTTTGATTTTTCACATTAGCGTCACATAGACTTTAACAGTGTTCGCATGTTTGCACAAATTTTTTGCCTGTTCACATGTTCTGCTGCGAACCGAACCGGGGGGTGTTCGACTCATCCCTATCTGTAATCATGGGAGACTACAGAGACTGAGAAGATACGGGGAATATGGTTTTTTTTTTCTGATCTCTGGATGTTTAACCACTTGACCTCTGGAAGATTTACCCCCATTAACGACCAGGCCATTTTTTGCTTTTTGTGTGGTCTTGTCACGCTGTATACAAACTAAATTTGTATCATTTTTTTCTCACAAATAGAGCTTTCTTTTGGTGGTATTTGATCACCTCTGGGCTTTTTATTTTTTGAGCTATATCTAAAAAATCTCAAATTTAAAATAAAAAAAACCCAAAAAAACCTTATTTTTTACATTCTGCTATAGAACATATCCAATACATTTAAAAAACATTTTTTAATTAAATTTAGGCAATATGTATTCTGCTACATATTGGTAAAATAAATCCCAATAAGCGTACAGTAAAACCTTGGATTGCGAGCATAATTTGTTCCAGAAACATGCTTGTAATTTAAAGTACTTGTATATCAAAGCAAATTTCCCTATAAGAAATAATGGAAACTAAGATGATTCGTTCCACAACCATTTATTCATAGGTCTTTCAGTTTATAGTCCATATGAAAAGATTAGAGCAATGTAATAGGTTGCGTAACCATAAAAGTATAAAAGAGAAGAGATATAGAGATGGAGATTCATGGCAACATGTGTCTCATCTAAAGTTCCAAAACCCCCTCTTTTGTTCATAAAAGAGAAGAGAGGCGCCTCTAAGTGTAGCAATATGGTTCAATTTAATGAAGGTACAACATTTAGCAACTCACATGATTAAAACAGGCACATCTAAGTATGCAGGCATCCGGGGTAAAGCTGTCAATATAGACTGTCCTCCGCACCAATGACTCTCACCGCTGTCAGCCTGCAGTCGTGACCAGGAAGACCACCCTGCAGTAGAGCGATCTGAAAGCGAGGCTTGAAGCGCTCGTGGAGCACAGTGTGGAAGGAATGACGTCGATGGCATCACAGAGAATGGTCTATGTGGACAGCTTTACCCCGGATGCCTGCATACTTAGATGTGCCTGTTTTAATCATCAACCATGTGAGTTGCTAAATGTTGTACCTTCATTAAATTTAACCATATTGCTACACTTAGAGGTGCTTCTCTTCTCTTTTATACTCAGTTGTGACGTCATCACGCACTGGCCAATCAAGATAGCCAAAGACCAGCACCCAGAAGAAGCCTGGAACAAGATGGTGAGAGACCTCATGGCCAAAGGTAAGGTGTCTTTAGTTCCACTTCAAGCAGGAAAAAATAGTGGGGAAAAAAATAAACGACAATAATAATAATAATAACAATAATGCATGTAAAGAGAAAAAAAAAACTGAAGCAGGAAAATCACGAAATAAACAAAACTACCCCAACAACACCCAATAAACAACACACCCTCTAAATTAAAAAAGAAAGAAGTGATTTTTTTTTTTTTAACGCAAATATTGCCTAAACAGCACAGTAAGAACTACATTTCTCTATGTTGAACACATGTCAGTCATGGGATTTTGCTGTTTGGCATGTGATGGATGCTGGGAATGACAACTTAACTGCCCATTTTAACCCAACCAGGAAAACAGAGTTTCTTTTTGTCTATACTGTCATAAAATGGAGTAAACAAGAGATATACATATCACAAAGTATCCTTTCTTTTTGTCCATACTGTCATAAAATGGAGTGATATCTAAAATAAGTGAGCACATGGGGACCATGGAGCTAAACAAGAGATACACAGATCACAAAGTATCTTTTCTTTCTGTCCATGTTGTAAGAAAACTGCATACTATCTAAAAAGAAGCAAGTACACAGGGTCCATTAATATTATTTTATAGTAAGAAAAGGTAAAGTTTTACTTTAAATTAAAGCTGTATTAGGCCTTGTATATTTGCTTGCCCATGCATCCTGCACCTGCTATAAATTCTACGTGTTCCTCCAGCACTATCAGAGCAGCACAAAAGCCTCAAAGTCCTAGTAACTGTCTCCACAGAAACATTGGGCTGTGGAATTCATATCCCTTTATAAAAAAGGCTTGATGTATCAAGATACTTGAATGAAAATCAATGCAGTTTGAACTATGCATTTACATGTGTCTGCTGCACAGTCTGCTAAACATGCTTGTGCACTGTATTCTGCATTGTCAAAATTGTTTTTATTTTATATTTATTGGTAAAACATGATGTCCATTGAGGAATACAGTCAAAGTGTATGTTTACACCAAACTTTTTGTCTTAGTTTTGGATAGAGCAGGGGAGGACTAGAACCCCTGTAAAGTTTTTAATGCTATCCTCGGCTCTGTTAGGCCTCGTTCATATGGGCGTACTACAGCGCACACCCGTGCAAGGGCTGTATTTGCCCACACAGGGATACAAATGTTTTCCGTGCATCCCCATCCATGCAGTCCTATTCATGTCACTTGGGATGCAGCAGCTACTTGGAAAAAGCCACTGCCCCAGTTGGATAGCCCTGAGGGTGCATGGCCCCAAACGCAGATAGGATTAGCTACTAAACTCCTAGTTAGCAACCCCAAAGTCCTGGTTGATTGCTAGGATGTGAAAACCATTGGTTTTCAGTTCTGCAATGCTGATTATGAGCATCCAATGATTTTAACATCCTAGTGTAGCACCCTGATGTTTAGGCAGGTTTTCTATCAAATTTAGTTGGCGATAGTTGCCTTGGCCAATTGTTAGGAGATGAAGTGATTTCCCTCTAATTCTGGAATTGCTGCACTTCTCTCTTCTGTCACTAGGTGGCATGCTAGCTGGTGACATTGGATAAGACAAGGGCATAGCAAGGGCAGATTATGAATGAATGGGGTGTCTCAGCCAATTGGCAAGCGTTTCTTTAAGTCCCTTGGCCTGTTGGTAGAGCCTATTTATTTGGGTGGAGTCAGGTGATTGGGGTTCTGTGCCACCTGGATGGCTGTCTGGGTGGACGTATGTTGAACTGCCCCGGGCTGCTAGGCCAGAAGCCTGAGGCCTATCCCGGGGGCATCTGGCTGCTAGACTGTCTGAGGCCTATCCAGAAGCAGGAGAGCAGCGTAGGGTTGGGACTGCTGGCCTGCAGTCCAACCAAAAGTAGCGGTTCAGCCGGAAGGGGAACCAGCTGTGGTCGGAGGTAGAAGGGGAAGTTGTCGCCACTAAGGGACCATCCACCTTGTTACCGGAGACCACTGTGAATAATCTAAAGTCAGTAACTGAGCAGTCTTCTCATCAGCCGGGGACAATGAAGAAGTGGGAAAACTTCAGCAAATGCCAAGTCAGGGACCCAGTGGGACAGCAGAGGTGACGCTTGCAGAGCATCAGTGAGTGCCAAGCCAGGGACCTAGCGTGTCAGCAGGGGTGACGCTTGAAGAGTATCTGTGAGTGTCAAGCCAGGGACTTAGCAGGGAAGCGGGGGGTGACGCTTGAGGAAGATACTGAGTGCTAACAGTGAAAGAGCTCAGGGGATCCAGTGGCTATTGGATCTGAAGTCTAGCGAAAGACTGGGAGTTCTTTGAGCGAAAGATCCACAGTGAGTGAATGTAGAGTAAATAGAGAACTGTTTGTGTTGTCAATAGTTGAATATACTACCGTTAGTAACTACTACAAGACCCTTGCCATCGGAGACAGCGGTCCTACCTATACAGAAGTGGTGTCCAGCTGGAGGCCTTCACCTGTATAGCTGTCTTTCTATAGAAGTCTCGGAGTCTGCTAATTATCATTGAATCTGCTTAAGGGTGTCCTGGCCCTGACCCTCTCTCCCCCAGTTCTGTTCTAGATACAATAACCCTTTCATGACTAAGCCTATTTTTGACATTTGGTGTTTACAAGTTAAAATCCGTATTTTTTGCTAGAAAATTACTTAGAGCCCCCAAACATTATATATATTTTTTTAGCAAAGAATCTAGAGAATAAAATGGTGATTGTTGCAATATTTTATATCACACGGTATTTGTGCAGCGGTGTTTTAAACGGAACTTTTTAGGAAGAGGGACACTTTCATGAATTTTAAAAACCAAACAGTGAAGTGAGCCCAATTTTTTTTGTATAATGTGAAAGATGATGTTACGCCGAGTAAATAGATACCAAACATGTCACGCTTTATAATTGCACGCACTCGTGGAATGGCGACAAACTACAGTACCTAAAAACCTCCATAGGCGACGCTTTACATTTTTTTTACGGTTACCAGGTTAGAGTTACAGAGGAGGTCTAGTGCCAGAATTATTGCTCTCGCTCTGACGATCGCGACGATACCTCACATGTGTGATTTGAACACCGTTTACATATGCGGGCGCCACTTTCGTATGCGTTTTCTTTGCTGCGCGAGCTCGCGGGGACGGGGGTGCTTTAAAAAAAAAAATGTTCTTATTTAATTTATTTATTTTTATATTTAGAAATTGTGTTTTAAAAAAAAAAAATTATCAAACATCCCTTGTGACAGGAATAGGTGGTGACAGGTACTCTTTATGTACCTTTATGTACTCTTTATGGAGGGATTGGGGGTCTAAAAGACCCCCGATCCCTCCTTTGCACTTCAAAGTATTCAAATTCTGAATACTGTATATTTTTTTAAAACTGGCGCCATTGGCAGCTGAGTAAATGGGAAGTGACGTTGCTTCCGTGTTTACTATTAGGAGGCTGGAACAAAGCCGCTTACGGCTTCGTTCCAGACTGTTACTAGCTGCCTGGGGCGGCGGATAGGTGATCGGGCCTCCCGGTGGATCAGGAGGCCCAGTAAGAGCGGCGGGAGGCGCCGGGAGGGGGTGACTCCCCCCAGCTCCTCCAGTATAACAGCTGAGCGGCTTTTAGCCGCACCGGTTGTTATACCTGGAAAGCCGATTGCCGGCTCTAAAAAGCAGCTGCGGGCATCATCCCGGTATAACCCCCGAAAGCCGAGTACGCACATCTGCGTACGCTTGGTGGGAAGGGGATAAATCTCTTTTTGCATTCTAAAAGTGTCTGGCACCCACCATTTCATCTTGCATTACATCCTCCATGCCTTGCAACCCACTCTACACAGAAGGATGTCAGCTGTCCCTTACTCTGGAGGTCACCACTAGGCCTCAGGGGCCCCGGGACTTTGCTACACTAGCAGCAAGTCAGGATGTGGGGGTTGCTAACTAGGAGTTTTTTAGCCAGTCATCTGAGGGGACCCAAATGGGCAACAGGTAGAACAATAGCTTCAGCTTCATCCCTGGCTAGAGTAGCCAGGCTTTATCAGCTCAGAGCTCAGTGCTTGCGGTTCATACTACCCAGGGGAAATAAGCGAACAAACATTTGCTGATCTCCATCCTGACACCTGCCATGGGGCTGCCAGGAACCCAGATAGGTGAGCCTATGACACATGGCTGGGGGAAGAGAAGTACCTTCACTTAAATGTCGATGAGATCAGGCAGCTTTACAACCATCCAAATCACTTCTACTACAAAGCCATAGCCAGCAGCCGGGAGTGAAATATAAATAAACTGTTTATTTTCATGTCAAAGTGGCTGCCACATTGAGGACCAATTCACACCAGAACATGGTGCAGGAAACCCACAACCCAAACATAAGTGTTTCCCTCACTGCATTTAAAACGCACTGCATTTGCGATCTGCAGGAGGTGTTAGCCCAAAGCCAATGACACCCCAAAAACAGGTCCCAAAAGCAGTGTATTTGCCTGCACCATATCACATGGTACAGAAGTATCCAATTGCTCAGAACTGAAATCACACTGTACTTGGAACACATGTGAATCGCACAGGAACGCACAGCATGTTCCTGTGTGATTCATGGTGTGAACTGGCCCTGAAAATACAACAGTGGCAGCAAAGAATTAAAATCTATTTACTGCTTGTTAAGACTATGTAAATATTTGAATGTTCATAGCCTGACCACAGTTCTACTTAAAAAGTATGTAAAGCCAAGTCATGTTTTAAGTTTTGGATAGGGACAGGGGTCTTAGCTCTTCGCTACTCTATCCAAAACATAAAAGATGTTTTGGATAGAGTAGCGGAGAGCTAAGACCCCTGTCAGGTTAATCTTTACCATCTGTGTACCATTGGTGACATTTTCCTTCACTTCCTGTCCTAGAAATGTAACCGGAAGTTGAAGAAAATCTCCTAAAGTGAGGGTACTGGGAGACAGACAGCATTAAAAACTTGAAAGTAGAATCTAACCCTTCTCCAAAATGTTTTGCCTAGAGATGTCTTTGCTGACCTTGACTTAGAGTAAAAGTGTTAGCATGACAGCCAGGCAACTGGCATTTTCAGGTAGAGAGATCAGCAATGGCAGTCAATATGTATTTTTTTTTTTTTTTTTACTAAAGCTGGAGAGTGCAAAATGTGGTGCAACTCTGCATAGAAACCAATCAACTTTCAGGTTTTAAAACATAATTCAATAAGTAGAAGTTAGAGGTTGATTAGGTACTATGCACAGCTGTGCCAGATTCTGAGTGCGCTGGTTTTAGTAACTCTCCCCCACGTTTCAAGATAGGTTTCTTTGAAAACTCCCTACCATGCCAGAGCTTCCTGTTGGAAGCCATTACCATGTGTATGGTTGGGAGGTGGCTGAATTGTTCTGATGCTTTATTTTACCCTCAGACATGAAATATGAACAAAGCCTATACCCTCTATAGTGTGTACTTGTTTTAATTATGAGCACTAAGTGTCTTTTCCTCTGCAATCAGCATGAATCACTTCTGACAAGTTTTCCTGACACCATGAGAAAAAAGGTGACAGGGGAGGGAACTCCAGCTCTGTTCCTGTGTACTGTGTGAAGGAGAATGTGTCTCTTCCCTCCAATCAGCTCTCAGAGCTCCCCTCACTGAGCTCCACAGAGTGTAACTTTAGCTCTCCACCTCCCTTTTTCTGACAGCTCAGACAACCTTTATAAATTCTGGACTTTGAACGGATGTAGAGAAACAAAAAAGCAGATAAAAATATACAACTTATGTAGGAGGATTTGTTTCATCTCTGTGTATCATCTGAGGTTAGTCACTTCATTGGGTATATGTAAAAGTTTACAACCACTTTATTGCCACCAACACTCATGTTCTGCCAGAGAGTGACAGAAAAGCTGTACATGTTCAGATAATATGGACAGGTGCATGGCCACCAGTGTGCCTGATAGCAGCTGGGTAGTGAGGAGAGCATTTAGAGATGGAGTGGTCCCTTAACCACTTGCCGACCGCCTCACGCCTATATACGTGAGCAGAGCGGCACGGGCAGGCAAAATCACGTACCTGGTACGTGATTGCCTTCCCGCGGGCGGGGGGTCCGATCGGACCCCCCCCCGGTGCCATCGGCGGTCGGCGTTTGGTTGGAAGCGATGAGAGACGAGGGGGAGACCATCCGATCGTGGCCCCCCTGCGATCGCTCCCAGCCAATGAGAAACATCCCCTGCCTCTGTATAGTACACAGAGGCAGAGGATGTGATGTCATCTCTCCTCGGCTGGCCAGTTTCCGTTCCAGCGCCGAGGAGAGATGACATGTAAGTGCACCAACACTCACACACAACACAGTAGAACATGCCAGGCACACTAAACACCCCCGATCCCCCCCCCCGATCGCCCCCCGATCCCCCCCCAATCACCCCCACCCGTCACAAACTGACACCAAGCAGGTTTTTTTTTTTTTTTTTTCCTGATTACTGCATAGTGTCAGTTTGTGACAGTTACTGTGGTAGGACAGTTAGTGTTAGCCCCCTGTAGGTCTAGGGTACCCCCCTAATAAAGTTTTAACCCCTTGATCACCCCCTGTCGCCAGTGTCGCTAAGCGATCATTTTTCTGATCGCTGTATTAGTGTCGCTGGTGACGCTAGTTAGGAACGTAAATATTTAGGTTCGCTGTCAGCAATTTATAGCGACAGGGACCCCCATATACTATCTAATAAAGGTTTTAAGCCCTTCATTGCCCCCTAGTTAACCCTTTCACCACTGATCACCGTATAACTGTTACGGGTGACGCTGGTTAGTTCGTTTATTTTTTATAGTGTCAGGGCACCCGCCGTTTATTACCGAATAAAGGTTTAGCCCCCTGATCGCCCGGCGGTGATATGCGTCACCCCAGGCAGCGTCAGATTAGCGCCAGTACCGCGAACACCCACGCACGCACCGTACACGCACCGTACACCTCCCTTAGTGGTATAGTATCTGAACGCATCAATATCTGATCCGATCAGATCTATACTAGCGTCCCCAGCAGTTTAGGGTTCCCAAAAACGCAGTGTTAGCGGGATCAGCTCAGATACCTGCTAGCACCTGCGTTTTGCCCCTCCGCCCGGCCCAGCCCAGCCCACCCAAGTGCAGTATCGATCGATCACTGTCACTTACAAAACACTAAACGCATAACTGCAGCGTTCGCAGAGTCAGGCCTGATCCCTGCGATCGCTAACAGTTTTTTTGGTAGCATTTTGGTGAACTGGCAAGCACCAGCCCCAGGCAGCGTCAGATTAGCGCCAGTACAGCTAACACCCACACACGCAGCATACGCCTCCCTTAGTGGTATAGTATCTGATCGGATCAATATCTGATCCGATCAGATCTATACTAGCGTCCCCAGCAGTTTAGGGTTCCCAAAAACGCAGTGTTAGTGGGATCAGCCCAGATACCTGCTAGCACCTGCGTTTTGCCCCTCCGCCCGGCCCGGCCCAGCCCACCTAAGTGCAGTATCGATCGATCACTGTCACTTTTTTTTGTAGCGTTTTGGTGAACTGGCAAGCGCCAGCGGCCTAGTACACCCCGGTCGTAGTCAAACCAGCACTGCAGTAACACTTGGTGACGTGGCGAGTCCCATAAGTGCAGTTCAAGCTGGTGAGGTGGCAAGCACAAGTAGTGTACCGCTGCCACCAAAAAGACAAACATAGGCCTGTCGTGCCCATAATGCCCTTCCTGCTGCATCCGCCAATCCCAATTTGTGAACCCACCGCTTCTGCAGCACCCGTACTTCCCCCATTCACATCCCCAACCAAATGCAGTCGGCTGCATGAGAGGCTTTTATATGTCCTCCCGAGTACCCCTACCCAACGAACCCCCCCAAAAAAGATGTCGTGTCTGCAGCAAGCGCGGATATAGGCGTGACACCCGCTATTATTGTCCCTCCTGTCCTGACAATCCTGGTCTTTGCATTGGTGAATGTTTTGAACGCTACCATTCACTAGTTGAGTATTAGCGTAGGGTACAGCATTGCACAGACTAGGCACACTTTCACAGGGTCTCCCAAGATGCCATCGCATTTTGAGAGACCCGAACCTGGAACCGGTTACCGTTATAAAAGTTACAAGTTTGCAAAAAAAACACAAACAAAAATAAAAAAAAATAGTTGTCGTTTTATTGTTCTCTCTATTGTTCTGCTCTTTTTTACTGTATTCTATTCTGCAATGTTTTATTGTTATTATGTTTTATCAAGTTTGCTTTTCAGGTATGCAATTTTTTATACTTTACCGTTTACTGTGCTTTATTGTTAACCATTTTTTTGTCTTCAGGTACGCCATTCACGACTTTGAGTGGTTATACCAGAATGATGCCTGCAGGTTTAGGTATCATCTTGGTATCATTCTTTTTAGCCAGCGGTCGGCTTTCATGTAAAAGCAATCCTAGCGGCTAATTAGCCTCTAGACTGCTTTTACAAGCAGTGGGAGGGAATGCCCCCCCCCCACCGTCTTCCGTGTTTTTCTCTGGCTCTCCTGTCTCAACAGGGAACCTGAGAATGCAGCCGGTGATTCAGCCAGCTGACCATAGAGCTGATCAGAGACCAGAGTGGCTCCAAACATCTCTATGGCCTCAGAAACCGGAAGCTACGAGCATTTTATGACTTAGATTTCGCCGGATGTAAACAGCGCCATTGGGAAATTGGGAAAGCATTTTATCACACCGATCTTGGTTTGGTCAGATGCTTTGAGGACAGAGGAGAGATCTAGGGTCTAATAGACCCCAATTTTTTCAAAAAAGAGTGCCTGTCACTACCTATTGCTATCATAGGGGATATTTACATTCCCTGAGATAACAATAAAAATGATTTAAAAAAAAATGAAAGGAACAGTTTAAAAATAAGATAAAAAAGCAAAAAAATAATAAAGAAAAAAATAAAAAATAAAAAGCACCCCTGTCCCCCCTGCTCTCGCGCTAAGGCGAACGCAAGCGTCGGTCTGGCGTCAAATTTAAACAGCAATTGCACCATGCATGTGAGGTATCACCGCAAAGGTCAGATCGAGGGTAGTAATTTTAGCAGTAGACCTCCACTGTAAATCTAAAGTGGTAACCTGTAAAGGCTTTTAAAGGCTTTTAAAAATGTATTAATTTTGTTGCCACTGCACGTTTGTGCGCAATTTTAAAGCATGTCATGTTTGGTATCCATGTACTCGGCCTAAGATCATCTTTTTTATTTCATCAAACATTTGGGCAATATAGTGTCTTTTAGTGCATTCAAATTTAAAAAAGTGTGTTTTTTCCACAAAAAATGCGTTAGAAAAATCGCTGCGCAATTACTGTGTGAAAAAAAAAAATGAAACACCCACCATTTTAATCTGTAGGGCATTTGCTTTAAAATAATATATAATGTTTGGGGGTTCAAAGTAATTTTCTTGCAAAAAAAAAAAAATTTTTTCATGTAATCAAAAAGTGTCAGAAAGGGCTTTGTCTTCAAGTGGTTAGAAGAAAGTAGACACCCCAAGCTATTTGCTGAGAGGCATGTCGAGTCCATGGAATATTTTATATTGTGACACAAGTTGCGGGAAAGAGACAAATTTTTTTTTTTTTTTTTGCACAAAGTTGTCACTAAATGTTATATTGCTCAAACATGCCATGGGGATTTGTGAAATTACACCCCAAAATAAATTCTGTTGCTTCTCCTGAGTATGGGGATACCACATGTGTGGGACTTTTTGGGAGCCTAGCCGCGCACGGGACCCCGAAAACCAAGCACCACCTTCAGGCTTTCTAAGGCCGTAAATTTTTGATTTCACTCTTCACTGCCTATCACAGTTTCGGAGGCCATGGAATGCCCAGGTGGCACAAAACCCCCCCAAATGACCCAATTTTGGAAAGTAGACACCCCAAGCTATTTGCTGAGAGGTATAGTGAGTATTTTGCAGACCTCACTTTTTGTCACAAGGTTTTGAAAATTGAAAAAAGAAAAAAAAAAAAATTTTTCTGGTCTTTCTTCAATTTCAAAAACAAATGAGAGCTGCAAAATACTCACCATGCCTCTCAGCAAATAGCTTGGGGTGTCTACTTTCCAAAATGGGGTCATTTGGGGGGGGGGGGTTGTGCCATCTTGGCATTTTATGGCCTTCAAAACTGTGATAGGTAGTGAGGAGTGAAATCAAAAATGTATGCCCTTAGAAATCCTGAAGGTGGTGCTGGGTTTTCGGGGCCCCGTACGCGGCTAGGCTCCCAAAAAGTGCCACACATGTGGTATCCCCGTACTCAGGAGAAGCAGCTGAATGTATTTTGGGGTGCAATTCCACATATGCCCATGGCCTATGTGAGCAATATATCATTTAGTGACAACTTTTTGTAAATTTTTTTTTTGTCATTATTCAATCACTTGGTACAAAAAAAATAAATATTCAATGGGCTCAACATGCCTCTCAGCAATTTCCTTGGGGTGTCTACTTTCCAAAATGGGGTCATTTGGGGGGGGGGTTGTACTGCCCTGCCATTTTAGCACCTCAAGAAATGACATAGGCAGTCATAAACTAAAAGCTGTGTAAATTCCAGAAAATGTACCCTAGTTTGTAGACGCTATAACTTTTGCGCAAACCAATAAATATACGCTTATTGACATTTTTTTTACCAAAGACATGTGGCCGAATACACTTTGGCCTAAATGTATGACTAAAATTTAGTTTATTGGATTTTTTTTATAACAAAAAGTAGAAAATATCATTTTTTTTCAAAATTTTCAGTTTTTTTTCCGTTTATAGCGCAAAAAATAAAAACGGCAGAGGTGATCAAATACCATCAAAAGAAAGCTCTATTTGTGGGAAGAAAAGGACGCAAATTTCGTTTGGGTACAGCATTGCATGACCGCGCAATTAGCAGTTAAAGCGACGCAGTTCCGAATTGTAAAAAGTGCTCTGGTCAGGAAGGGGGTAAATCCTTCCGGGGCTGAAGTGGTTAAAGGGTTCATTCAGGACTGCACAGGAGGTGGAAAGGGGAACTTAAAGTGGGGAAGCTCTGCTTGTTTGCTTCCGCTGCCACATTTGGCACCTTTCGGGGGAGTGGGTACCAGTTTTTGACAGGTACCCGTCCCCACTTCCGGAAGACCTCGCCACGGCCATTCACAATTTGCGCAGTAGGGAACCAGCTGGGAAGCCGCAAGGCTTCACTGTCGGTTTCCCCTACAAGGAATGGCGGCAGCAGCACCCAAGACCCGATTGATAAATCAGCTGAGGTGCCGACATCACAGGATCCCTTGACAGGTAACTGTCTTAATATTAAAAGTCAGCAGCTACAGTATTTGTAGCTGCTGACTTTTAATTTTTTTTGTGTGGGGGCTGGAGCTCCTCTTTAAGGCTGCCATAGAGAGCTCAAATTTTGTCTGATTCCTGCTGAATCAGCAGAAATTTGAGCTGTGGTTGGCCCTGTTGGCTCAACAAAAGTCAATTTTCCAGTTGACTTATGTCAAAGGAGCTGGGTGGAAAATTGTTGGCTGAATGGTGACTGCATTCAATCAAATGCTAATTGGGTTATCTGAAAGCCATTGGTTCCAGCCTAATAAGAGGAATCTATAAGTGTATTGCCCTGTACACACGACCGGCTTTGCCGTCAGAATAAACTCTGAAGGTTTTTACAACGGAGTTCCAACGGAATTCCGCTCAAGCTGTCTTGCATACACACGGTCACACCAAATTCCGACCATCCAGAACCCGGTGACATACAACACGTATGACGGGTCTAGAAAACGGAAGTTCAATAGCCAGTAGCCAATAGCTTCCGTCTCGTACTTGCTTCAGAGCATTCATCGTTTTTGGTGTGTCGGAACAGCATACAGACGAGCGGTTTTTCCGATACTAATTTGTTCCGTTGGAAAAATCTAGAACACGTTCTTTATCTAAGTCCTTCTGAATTTTCGACAGAAAAAGTCCGATGGGGCATACACACGGTCAGAATATACGATGGGAAGCTCCCATCGGACTCTCTGTCGGAAATTCTGCTCGTGTGTATGCGGCATTAGGCCAGTTATAGCCTATAAGATTGTGGAAACTGTAACCCGGCATAAAAAAGTGGTAAAACCGGAAAACTATTTTTTTTCTTTAAAGCCATTGTTTTTTGGAAGGGGAGGAAATTGCTAAAAGCTTTGTCTTTTTTTTTTCTTTGCTGCCTGCGTTCGATAGGGAAGATTACCCTTCAATTCCCATTGTAGTGACACACCAAGGAGGGGAAATACCATTTTACGCAGTTGTCACCAGAACAGGTGTCTCCATTGGAAGATTTGCCCTCACCTCTTGTTCTGCCAACAATATCTGAATACTTCGCCAGTTTATCCAAAACTTTAAAAAAAAAATGTTTTGGCTTTAGATGTATTTTAAGAGGTTTTCCCGAGCACCTGTTTCACATCCTACATATCCATATGGGCAAGTCACTTGAATATAATACCCAATAACATAGACTATTAGCCTCTTTAATTCTCTGATCACATGTCACCTGTCATAGCACAGTATCTGGGATGCATCAAACCGTTCCAGAGCTCTCTCCACTTTCCTCACAATGGCTCTATTGGGGGCCATGTTTGACCTCTACCAAACACCAGACTCCTAAAAAATGTCCCCACCAGTCTCTGTTCTTCCCCCCTTTCGTCTTTGCCTTCGGAACAAATTAGGTTTTGTTTGAGGCTTTAAATATAATTACCACCTTGTGGCCTTGGGCTGTGGAAATATGAACCCCCTTTTTTAATACGATAGTAAAATGGCATTCCTATGACATAGTCTTTAATCAAAAACGCTAAATCATTTCCAGTTCATTGTAAGAGTTCTGCTGGCTAGTAAAGTTTCATTGAGGTAAATTCAAACAGTGTGTTCACCCTGGTGAAGAGCGGGCCGCCCCTTACCCCCACCACACATGCACAGGCTAACATGGACCATCTGTAGCTGGGCGCTTTGTACCACACAACATTCTCACATCTTTCTTCTGCAAAACGGTTGCAATTTATATCAGCCCTACCTATGCACAGGCTATACAATAAGTTGCCCTGTTCTGCTGGGATGTGATAACACAACAGGCTGAATTCATGACGCTAACACACTAGGATAAGGATCCTTTATTTTTTTTAACGTGATAGTTACTATCCTTCAGAGTCCAAAGAGATTCACATGGCTGAAATAAAGATCCTTATCATAGTGCTAAAGCATGAAAATTTTTTCCTCTGTTCTATGCCATAACATTTTAATATGTTCGATAGAGATTGCTATTGAAACATTTGTCATTCATGATGAATGGAAATAATTTAAGGATTGTGATACAAAAGCACACAGACCAATTAGACTCCAGGATTCAAGGCTAAACTACTCTTAAAAATGCTTCCTCCCCCCTCCTAACACCTATTCTGACTAACCAGTGTAAGAAAGATATGAGGAAGGAGCGCGCATTCCTGGATAAGGCACTGCGCATGCCCTGAAACGCCTCCCATTCCTCCCATTGGTGACGTCATCCTGCACACGCTGCGCTCCATGCTGCGCTGCACTGGTTCCTGGGGAGGTTTAGGCCGGCTTTCTTCCTTCTACGAGCGGCTGAAAGTGGATCCTTGGCATTCTCCTTTGACAGCATACTACACCTGTGTACCAGTGTATTACAAATGTGCCTGTCTTTGCAATTATACATGTGAGTGGCCCTATTTTGGGTTTTATCACAATTGTTGGTCCTCCCACACTTAGAGGCACTATTCCTTTTTTTCTGTTTTCTTTGTGCAATAGAGCCTGCTTCAGCTCCTGGATCAGCTTGCCCTAATGATGGACTTTAATGGACATTTATAGAACTTTTATCATTGAATTGTGAGGTTGACTTACCTGTTTGCATCTACTGTCCTTTGTTTTAAGAAAGATGTATATGCTTACCTATTTTCAGGCCGCTCCGGTCCAGTCATGTGATCTGTCCGCCCTGTGTCAGCCAGTGGTGGCTGCCGGGAAGAGGAGGAAGCGCAGACAACAGATGGGCCATAGAAGCTTATGGATGACTTCACCTCTGTCGGAGTTCCCAGCAGTTTGTTGAGCACTCTCTCTTCTCCTCTGCAGCTGCAACTGGCTGACACAGGGGAGATCAAGTGACTATACCAGAGCAGGCTGAAAATAGGTAAGTCTATACATCTTTTTTACACAGGTTAGCATAGGTGTTAGGAAGGGGGAGGGAGCATTTTAAGACTAGTTAGCTTTAACCTGGAATTCTACTTTAAAGGCTTTGTCCACGCTTGTGACTATGTTTCCTGTTATAACCGTATTTAGGGTATAACATGAAACATAGTAACATTCACCAGCCCCACCCTTAAACCACCCGTACCTTTCCCCACTTACCTGAATTTTGGGGTTCTCCTTCCTCTAGCATTCTTTATTCTTTTGAATTCAGTGTGCCTGTGTGTGGCTCCACCTGAACCATTAACAGATTCATTCACAAGGATCTGTGAATGGAATATTACAAGTCCCATCTGCCATCGCAGCAGAGGAACTCACCGATCTCAATGAAGTAAAAGTGCATTGATATCACCACATTTGTACTCCATTGTTTACTTCCTCCAGCCCCATAACAGAAGGTCCATACCTCTGTACTGACCTGGGGCTAAGGGAGGAGGCTGCAGGAGGCTGTACATTGCACCCTTGATCCACTGATGGAAAAGAGTTGCAATGCTCTGAAGGCTCCAGTGAAAAAAAAAATGAAATGCGCATTTATTTTTCAGTGTGCATGCATTTATTATGTTCTTCCAAAAGGTTGACTATGCCTTTAAATCCAGCCATTGACTTGCTTTTAGTTTTAAATCAATTAGAAAAAAGTATAAGCTTCTGCCAAATATTTATTGCTGTCTGTGACCCCATTGTGGAGATTTTATCTCATATCCAATCCCTCTGACAGCCTGTGACAGCAGGTTGAAGAAACAAGGGAAGCTGCTGTCACTGACATAAGAAATCACAGTCAACAGAGGTTCTAACCCTCCCCCATTTTACAAGAAAAAAAAATTGTTTTGTGGCAGTCTGTCTTTACACTGAAGAGATTTACCCACACTTCCTTTATCGACAGGAAGTGAGAAAAAACTTCCAAGTGGATAAATATGTATATCCAGGTGCATTTCTAACAGCTTGAGGACCTCTAGGAAGGTATGCTGGGTGAAATTGTAGTGAAATGTGCCACCAAGAAAATCAAGGAGCAGCAATGTATTCACCAGCACACGCAGTGGATGAAAATGAGCACACTTTTATGATGACATATAATAAAGCTACATCTCGGAGCATCCTTGGACTTCATCAGATGACAGTGATTGTCATGCTTGATGAAGGAGTCCTGTGAGACTCTGATGAAACATCCCTTTAACTCAGAGTCACTGTCCTGTCCCTTGCTTGCATTTTCTACTGGACAGCACCAGACTGGTTACATCTACCCTATGTTTTGTCCCTCCAGCAAGCCCACCCAAGTACTTCCTCCTCTTACCAATCAGCTGAAGGAGAAGTTACTCCCGCAATAACAACATTTACACGGTGTGTGTCAACCAGTGTTAATTTTATTGACTAAAATATTTTCGTCTACTAAATTAATACTATTTTAATCAACTAAAATACGACTAAAACTAAAACAACTGAGATGACTAAAATACGACTAAAACTAAAATGGCATTTTAGTCAAAAGACTAAAATACGACTAAAACTAAAATAGCATTTTAGTCAAAAGAGTATGGAAACAAAAAAGTGTAGCGCTAGTATGAAAGGTGAAACATCTGCAATCATTTATATAATAATCACTGATGCATCATCAAACTTCTAAATGAAAAAACATCAAAATTAGGTGATGTGAGTCCCATGCATATGAGCAACTTTAGATGAAGATCATGACAGTGAACAAATAAAATCTTGAAGTATAGAAAACACCACCATCAAAAATAGGGAGGCTTACCGGAACGCTTGAACCCAAAGGAACATACGTTCGATGGGTCAAACAAGCTTGTGTTGTAAAACAGCCAATGGAAATGTAGAATTCTGTGGGAGTTGCAAGTCTTTTTAGTATTCATGCCTTTAGATATATATGTTCCCTTATAGTCCGAATACTTAATGTCGTGATGATATTCAGCAAAACACATGACCTACATGCTGCTGGAACGCATGTTTCACTAGAAGCAATTCCAGGTTAACACTCTACAGGCCCCATAGTGAGGCGTGGAACACACGCCGAACGGCCATCTTGCCTAAAAACCAGAAGTAATACCATTTACATGCCGAGCACACTGGGGTCTTGACTCTTAACTTGGAGGTCACATTGCCTATATAAACCTTGTCGGCTGCAGTGGGGGGACCCCCCAGACGATGTTCTAGGAGACGAAACGCGCTGGGTAGGACTCCACTGCCACCATTTTTATTGTACAGCGCTGTTTTATCTATTCAAATGTGAGTTTATCCCCCTTTTAATAAATTTTGTACGTTTATACACGGAATTACACTATGTGGCCTTTTTTGTTCTTCTCTATCTAACCCAACTGTCACGTACGTATTCGGGGCACCACTTCTGAGGGATATACCGGTTCATGGATGGTCGCAGGTCTCCCTTGCAACTCCCACAGAATTCTACATTTCCATTGGCTGTTTTACAACACAAGCTTGTTTGACCCATTGAACGTATGTTCCTTTCGGTTCAAACGTTCCGGTAAGCCTCCCTATTTTTGGTGGTGGTGTTTTCTACACTTCAAGATTGTATTTGTTCACTGTCATGATCTTCATATAAAGTTGCTCATATACATGGGATTCATATCACTTAATTTTGATGTTTTTTTATTTAGAAGTTTGATGATGCATCAGTCATTATTATATAAATGATTGCAGATGTTTCACCTTTCATACTAGCTCTACACTTTTTTGTTTCCTTACTAGTGCACATATCCTATTTGCTGTGTTAGCTGCTCTTCTTTTTGGGCAGCGCAGAATTATTTGTTACACTAGTCAAAAGAGTATGACTAAAATTAAGTTGAAATTTGACGTCAAAATTAACACTGGTCTGTAGTGCATGTTCAAACTTGAATACCATAAATAATTAACATATTCGATTTTTCAGTCCAGCAGTATATAATGAGTTTGGAAATTGTAGAGAAATGCTTAAATAATGCATTACAATTTAAATAAACCCATTAGATTTTAGACAACTAAAATTATGTTAGTCGACTAAAATGTACTGGAGATTTAGTCGACTAAGTAGGAATAAAACTAAAACAATTTCAGAAGACTAAAATGGGATTAAAACTAAAATGCCATTTTAGTCAAAACACTAATGCCCTGTACTCACAGTCGGACATTGATCGGACATTCTGACAACAAAATCCATGGATTTTTTCCGACGGATGTTGGCTCAATCTTGTCTTGCATACACACGGTCACACAAAGTTGTTGGAAAATCCGATCGTTCTGAACGCGGTGACGTAAAACACGTACCTCGGGACTATAAACGGCAGTAGCTTTCGTCTCCTAATTTATTCTGAGCATGCGTGGCACTTTGTGCGTCAGATTTGTGTACACACAAACAAAATTTCCGACAGCGGATTTTGTTGTCGGAAAATTTTATAGCAAGCTCTCAAACTTTGTGTGTCGGAAATTCCAATGGAAAATGTGTGATGGAGCCCACACACGGTCGAAATTTCCTACAACAAGATCCTATCACAAGTTTTGTGTACAGGGCATAAGAATAAAACTAAATCGAAATTTGCTGCCAAAATTAACAATGGTGTCAACTCAGTTTATATATTTCAGGCAACTAAAGCAGCTGAACAGATGCGTTATTTTCTGACATTTAAACAAATACAAGAAGTAAATAAATAAACAAGAAGTAAATAAAAAGCAAAAGAAAATCAGCTAGACAACTTCTTTCAGTACAAGTTTCACCAACAGCGCCACCTACAGGTGGGATCATGCATTATAGTGTATCCATAATATACAATCGTTCATTTTGAAAGCCACAATTTGGCTTGCTGGAAGTAATGTAAGCATGAGCAGGATGAAACTCACGCTGCTTTCACTAGGGGGCAATGGGAACCTAGCTCACATTAAACTGAAGTTATGCTCTGCCCATGGATGGCAAAGCCGTAGATCCACCTTAGTTGCCCCCCCCCAGCAATTTACACTCACATTTTCATCTCTATCCTTTCTTTCTGCTCAGCAGAAGTAGATGCCCTGTTTAAACTGTGTCACTCAAGTCATAGCTTACACAGGATTATCATTCTTCCCAAGTGACAGTGTAGGTGCTTTGTAATTGGCTCAATGCCAGTACATGGATCAAGTCACATGTTTCTCTATGTACTTACAGCGGAGCTCCACCCAAAAGTGGAGCCTCTGCTTAGCTGCTTCCTCCCCCACATTTGGCACTTTTTAAGGGGGAGGGGAAAACGGGTACCTGTTTTTAACAGATACCCTTCCCCACTTCCGGGAGACTCCGTCGCTGTGCCGTTCCTCAGACGTTTGGCCCCCCTACTCCTTCCTCCACCGCTGGGCCAGTACGAAAGCGCAGCGTGCTTTGCGCATTGCGCAATACGGAACCGGCTGTTAAGCCGAAAGGATTCACTACTGGTTTCCCTTACTAAGAATAGCGGCGGCAGCACCCGAGAGCCGATTAGATGGGGTGCCGACATTGCGGGAACCCTGGACAGATACGTTTCCTAATATTAAAACTCAGCAGCTACAGTATTTGTAGCTGATGACTTTTAATTTTTACATGGGGGGGGGGGGGGCAGAAAAACTGTTTTTTTTTTGAGCTAGTGAGCAGACCCAATAGGAAGAGAAGAACTTGTGAGTATTTGCTGCTGGGAATGTTGAATTGAAGCAAATCTGTTGCTTTGGCCTGTATAGAAAAAGCACAGGTTTGCTTTAAAGCCCAAGTTTATTTTAAAAAATGGAAAAAAAAAAAATCAGCACAAGTGTCGTTCCTTATCATCAATGTGTTGTGTCCCTTGTGCTTTTGGCTCCTGCTTTAGTTAAAATCTTCTTCCTCCAATACCCACCTAACCCTGCCAACATAATCTTCTGGTGCGGCGAGGGTTAATAGAGTCATATGCACTCATCAAGAGTGCTAACTATGCTGCCCTTTCTGCACCCCCCCCCCTCCACCCGCATCATTCATAGAAGCTGCACTATAGCTTCCTTGAATGAAAAACAATATATGATGGGTAGATAATGAAGATAAATGAAAGGTTCACCTCCTCCATTCATAGAGCGTCTTTCATTCATAGAAGCTATAATACAGCTTCTATGAATGGAATCGGAGGAGGAAGGTTTCAACTAAAGCAGGAGCAAGCAGCACAAGGACACATCGCATTAATAGTAAGTAATGTAGATAGTTTTTGTTTTTGTTTTTTTAAGCACATTTTGCCTAAGCAGCGGACAATAACCTCTGTTAGGGACCATCCACACTGGTGTGTTATAATAATATGCAGTCATACACACCACAATGTAGTGGATTGCAGTGTCATTCATTCATGCCATCACTGTCAAACCTGTATTATATGGGTTTGGAGGATATTGCTAATTAAATATAAATGTGTGTAATGATTTTTCATTGGTGCTATTCACACTGAGCATCTACCTTCATTTAGGCGCAGTCAGTTTAGGTGTATTTAGAGAAAATTGAATTCTGGATCCAGTTAGAACCTCTAAATACAGCTAAATGCATCTAAATGAACTTGAACATGCCTAAATTCGGATAAAAGCAGGAACATCCCAACACAGGTAAAAGCGATCTGGGAGTCATATAACTTGGTTTTGAAATGTAAAGAAAGCTAAATGCAAAAGCGCCAGTGTGAATGAGGCCTTAGAGTAGCAGGCAACACCCCCCCACTGCAGTGCACCAAATGCCGTGCCTTGCTGTGCATTGAATTATTACAAGCTAAATGTAATGCATTAAGGTGCATGTGCCTTAATTAATGCTAACACATTCATTAATGCAACATAATGTGAATGAGCAATATAAATGGCTAGTACTGAGTGATTTAGATAATAATTCCTTTCCTTTGGTACTAAACAGAAGGGAGTACATTCATCAAATCTTTGCAAATGATAAACTAAGGCTGGGTTCACACTATTGAGAATTGGATGCAGGTTCCCCCAATAGCAGGAGATTTTGACTGGCTCTCTATGGAGACGGTTCACATATCTCCGCTGTGGTTCCAGTGCGAATTTGCACAGGAGCCCTGTGTGTCTTTTAGTTCGTTTCAGCCAAAAATTCAGGTTGAATTCGGACCTAAAACGGTGAACAGGGGGACGCACCGGACCCCTGCTGTGAGCCGCATGCGAAGATAGTGTGAACCCAGCCTTAAAGTGGTGGCAAAACCTTTTGTATACCCAGTGAAGTAACTGGCTGGTGATACACAGAAATGAAAAAAATCCCGCTACATAAGTTTTACCTGTCTATCTGCAGTCTTCTCTTCTCTACAGCCATTAAAAACTCAGAATTTATACAGGTTGTCTGAGCTTTCAGAAAACAGGGGCGGAGAGCTGGAATTACACACTGCAGATCATGAGGAGAGCTCCAAGAGCTGATTGGAAGGAAGGGACACATCCTCTTCACACAGCACAAAGGGACAGAGCTCAGGTAGCCAATCACAGGCTGGGTGCTGGAGATACCTCCTTGTCACCTTTTTTCTCTTGGTGTCAGGAAAAGTTGTTAGAAGTAATTCATGTTGATAGCAGAGGAACGAAGCAGCAGACAGAAATGACACTTAAGCCTAGAGCACATGGGCCAAATGTCGGGTGGCATCGGCCGGTTTAATAGAAACCAGCTGACATTCGGCCCATGCACACTGTGTCGGGCCGGCTTCTGTTGAAGGGGCATGACCAAAAAAGGTTTGCCGATCAGCTCCTCTCAGCCATTGGCTGAGAGTGCTGACCGGAGTGTTCTGGCGGGGCCAGGATCGTTTTTAATGCAGGGCAAAAGAGGCAGCTTTCCCTGGGCCCCATCATTGTTGTGGGGCCCAAAGCAGCTGCCTCATAATTGCCAACTATCCCAGTTTAAATTCCCTTATGCCTTGAAGTTTTAGTCCTGTGCTGTGTCCCTATATCTCGGGGTAAAGTTCTGTTGTTGCTGCCCAGCTCTGCCCTTTTGCCATGTACAGATGACACACCTGCAGACCCTGTGTTTACATGTAAATAACTTGCATTGATGTAAATAGCAGCATCATTAATATGTAAATAGTCACGGACTGCGGCATTGATATGTGAATAGAGGCAGCATTTACATGTACAGTAAAACCTTGGATTGTGAGCATAATTCGTTCCAGAAACATGCTTGTGATCCAAAGCACTTGTATATCAAAGCAAATTTCCCCATAAGAAATAATGGAAACTCAGATAATTCGTTCCACAACCATTTATTCATATGTTCTTCAGTTTATAGCTTATATAAAAAGATTACAGCAATGTGATAGGTTGTGTAACCACAAAATGTCTGTCCACAAATGGAAGCCTCCACAAGGTGATTAGAAGCAAAATCCAGCAGGAGTATAAAAGAGAAGAGAGGCGCTTCTAAGTGTAGCAATATGGTTACATTTAATGAAGGTACAACATTTTGCAACTCATATGGTTGGTGATTAAAAGAGGCACATCCAATTATGCAGGCACCCGGGGTAAAGCTGTCCACACAGCCCATCCTCCGCACCACCGGCTCTCACCACTGTCAGTCTGCAATCGTGACCAGGAAGACTACCCTGCAGTAGAGCGATTTTGAAAGGGAGGCTTGAAGGGATAACGTTGATGGTGGTAAGGAGGATGGTATATGTGGACAGCTTTACCCCGGATGCCTGCATACTTAGATGTGGCTGTTTAAATCATCAACCATGTGACTTGCTAAATGTTGTACCTTCAATAATGTAACCATATTGCTACACTTAGAGTCGCCTCTGTTTTGTTTTATACTCAGTTGTGACATGACGCTACTTCTATATCAAGACACCTCTTGTATATCAAGTCAAACTTTATTTATAAATGTTGTTTGTCTTGCAAAACGCTCTCAAACCAAGTTACTCTCAAACCAAGGTTTTACTGTATATCATGTCCCCCTGAGGTCATATCTACCATCACTTCTGCTGAATGCTGCCCACTGGGGAGGTAAAGGGGCATGCTTGCAAGTCCTGCCTACAACTATAGTCATTCAGCCTAACATCAGTCTGTTCTGCAAAGGTAAGCAAATTGGAGGTTGAACCCTTCTTCAAAATAACATGCACCCTGAATTTTGGTGCATGTGAATACGCACATCTCAGCCGATGCATGAGGATGTCATTAAAAATTAATGGCACTGCTGTATATCTGCTAAAGGGCAGCATGTTTTTCTGGTGTCAGGAAAGTGATTTTGCATGTATTTTCGACACACACAAATGTGAACGCATACTAAATGTCTGTTACATTGGTGGTCAGTGTAAATCTTCTCATTACATTGGGGCTTGGTGTACAACCCTTTCATTCACACAAGTGGCCAGTGTGAAGGTCCCCCTTACATTGGTGGTCAGTGTAAATCCCTCTTTACATTGATGGTTACTGTGAATGCTCCTATTACATTAGTGGTCAGTGTACCCCTCTTTATATTGGTAATCGTTAAAAAAATCCAAACTTACATTTGTGGTCAGTTTTGAATCCTCCCTTACATTGGTGGTCCATGTAGTAGCTCCCTTTAAATTGGTGATGAGTGTAAATCTCCCTTACATTGGTGGCAAGTGTAGAAATCTCCCTTTATTGGCTGTTGATGTAAAATCCCCCATTACATTGGTTGTCAGTGTACATTCTTCATAACATTGGTGATCAGTGTACATTTCCCTTTACATTGATGGTAAGTGCAGAATTGCCTTTACACTGGTGGTCAGTGTAAATCCCCCTTTACATTGGTGGTTAGTGTAAATCCCCCCTAACATTGGTGGTCGGTGTTGCAGTGCCACCTTACATTGGTGGTCAGTACAAATCTCCTCGACAATGGTTGTCAGTGCAAATTCCCCCTTACATGGAGGTCATTGTATATTCCCCCTTACACTGGTGGTTGGTGTAAATGCTCTAATTACATTGGTGTCAGTGTAAAAATCCCTCTTTTCTGTTGGTGGATGGTGTAAAATCCCCCATTACATGGTGGTCAGTGCAAATTCCCCCTCACATTGGTGGTCATTGTAAATTCCCTATTACATTGGTAGAATCCCCCATTATATATATACTTGCCAAAGATTTCCAGCTTTGCTGTACATGATTCAGAATTTGCCACAGTGTACTGCCTCCTAACTAATCCCACCCCCCACCACTATTACTGATTCCATCAACCCCCCAGCATTGCAACTGATCCCAGGAGTCCGAGGAGTTTTCTGTCTATTGATGGGTCCCCTCACCTCCCAAGTCCATGGTGTGCAGGCAGCGAGGAGATGATGTGCTGTAACCTTTAGCAACCAATCAGTGAGCAGTAATGCTGTGCACTAACCTCTTGCAACCAATCATTGAGCGGTAAGGATATGCAGTAATCCCTAGTAACCAATCGGTGAGCAGTAATAATGTGGAGTAACCTCTAGCAACCAATTAGTGAGTGGTATAGATGTCCAGTAACCTCTAGCAATCAATCAGTGAGCAGTATTGATGTACAGTAATCTCTAGCAATCAATCAAGCAGAAGTTATGTGCTGTAACCTCTAGAAAATAAACAGTGAGCCATAATGTGTGCTGTAACCTCTAGCAGCCAGTCAGTGAGCAGTAATGATAGACTGTAACCACTGGAAAACCAATTGCAATCACAATTCAGTAAACTGATTTTGAGTCTAGCTGCTATTTATTGTATGTCTTATAGCATGTGGAGAGAGAAATTGCATGGAAGAGGGGGCCCAAGAAAATGTTTGTCCAGGGTCCAGTCAATATTAAAGATGGCCCTGGTTGGGGCTTTCCTGTCAAAACACAATAGAACAGCAGGGGAGATCGCTCTACTAACATTGCATAGTTGGTAGAGCGGCTCCTCCTGAGCTGTCAGTTTTTTTTTCGTTCAGCCCTGCTGGGTTGAAGGAAACAGAAACTACTGGTGTGTACAAGGCTTTAGTACCTAAATGAGACAAGTACACACTATACACACTATAGAAGGTGTTCATTGAAGCTGCAGCAGCAAGAGTGGTCAAGGAATACAGTGAAGTCTCCTCTCTACCCCCAGTCATTTGACTGCACAGTAAAAGAACAGCAGCAAACTGATGCAGTCATCCTTCTGCTCACTGTGCTCTCTCCTCCAATTAGCTTGTTCTTTATCAGCACATTTGTATTCAGCACAGCTGATTGGCTCCCTAAGTACTGCTATGCAGGGGAACGCAAGAGGCTGACACCAAGTCAAATTGAGATTACAATATTCTAAAAAAAAATAAGGGAGCTGCATACATTTGCATCTTTTATATTTGTCCGGAGTTCAGATTTGGCAATTTCATACAGAGATATATTAATAAAGTTTCCGATCCACAGCCAGTACCAACAATAGACGGTGTTCCACTGATGAAAGCTCATGTCATTGAAGACATTAATCTCTTATGGCTTTGTGGTATGTGTAGCATGAGAAGGTTCTTGGTGAAGGAAGGTATGTCTGATTGATGACATTTTTACTGCATTTCCATGTTTATTGATTGGTATGACCATTCAGGTTCACTGATGACAATTTCCTCTCCTAGCCTCCCTTTCTTCTGCTTCACGCTTTGATGGAGAACAAAGTTATGCTCCTGGGAACTAGCTGGCCATGTTTAGACTGTGGCTGAAATGCTAATCGTACAGTATATTCAGGCAATACAGCGGAAAGCAGCACTTCACAGTTTGGGGAAATCCCAAGGTAAACCAAGGCTGACAATAGGGGGCAATGCAGGTGATTTCAAATTAAAGCACCTTGGAATCCAGATGTAATAAAGATATTTTGTAACATAATTAGACAACCAAAACGGAAGTATAACTTTATTGGAATGTTTATCAGCTTTAGTGTAAAATATCTAATAAATTAGGGTAAAGTGCATGTAAAGCCAAAGGTTTTTGTCGTAGACAGGGGTCTGAATCAGCTGGGAGCAGGACAGCCCAAGAGAAGACATTGAATCTGGAGCTGCCAGAGGATGCAAGGGTGGCAGAGGCACCTAGGACGCAATACAGTCAGAGTGACACTGGCCCACCGAAGGCGGTCAGGATATCGGAAGATCTGGTCAACTGGAGACATAGGAGGCTGTGGGATCACTGAGAGGCATTGGATGCTCTGAGGACATGGAGAGCCTCAGGATGCCCCGGAAACACCCGGTTGATACTAGATGTTCTGGAGACACAGACTGCTGGTGAGCAGTGTTTATTTTGACTAAAATGCACATTTAGTTTAAGTCGTATTTTATTCATCTGAACTGTTTTAGTTTTAGTCGTATTTTAGATGACTGAAATCCCCAGTACATTTTAGTCTACTAAAATCTCCAGTACATTTTAGTTTTAATGGGTTTTGTTAACCACTTAAGCCCCGGTGTCTTGTCGAATACTGTCCCCCATCGGATAGTGTCCGCCCTGCAGTGCGCAGGCGCAGTACGGAGGACAAACGAGACGCCGAAAGTCTCCGAAGTTCAACAGCTGATCGTCAGCTCTACACGGCGCCTGCGCACTTATTCTGCCCTGAGTCCAGGTTCATGCCCCACTATCCAAGTGGACATAGAGTTAAAATAAAAAGATGCCGAGCGCAGCGAGGCCGTGCCCGAAGCGTGGCGAGCGAAGCGAGCCCGCGAGGGGCCCTGTTACAAAGCGTTGACTATTAAGTGCCCAAGCGCCATGTACAGCTGATGGTCAGCTGGTCAACTTCGGAGACTTTCAGAGTCTCCTTGTCCTCCGTACTGCGCAAGCACTGCGCCTGCGCAGTACGGGGCAGACACTATGCGATAGGGGGACACTTCTCGTCAGAACACCGTACCATTTTGCTAGCCAAAGACCAGAGCACTTTTTGCGATTAGGCACTGCGTCACTTTAACTGACAATTGCGAGGTCGTGTGACGTGGCTCTCAAACAAAATTGATGTCCTTTTTTTCCCACAAATAGAACTTTCTTTTGGTGGTATTTGATTACCCCTGCGGTTTTTATTTTTTGCGTTATAAACAAAAAAAGAGCGACAATATTGAAAAAAACGCATTATTTTTTACATTTTGCTATAATAAATATCCCCCAAAAATATATATAAAAATTTTTTTTCCCTCAGTTTAGGCTGATACGTATTCATCTACATATTTTTGGTAAAAAAAAAAAAAAAAGCGTTTATTGATTGGTTTGCGCAAAAGTTACAAAATAGGGGATAGTTTTATGGCATCTTTATTAATAAATTTTTTTTTACTAGTATGGCGGCGATCAGCGATTTTTATCGTGACTGCAACATTATGGCGGACACATCGGACATTTTTGACACATTTTTGGGACCGTTGTCATTTATACAGCAATCAGTGCTGTACAAATGCACTGATTCCTGTGTAAATGACACTGGCAGTGAAGGGGTTAACCACTAAGGGGCAGTGTAAGGGTTAAGTATGTCCTGGGGAGTGATTCTAACAGTGGGGGGGCGTGGCTACGTGTGACACGTCACTGATCTCTGCTCCCGATCACAGGGAGCAGAGATCAGTGGCACTGTCACTAGGCAGAACGGGGAGATGCCTGTTTACATTAGCATCTCCCCGTTCTTCCTCTCTGTGAGGCGATCGCGGGTATCACCGCGGCGATCGAGTCTGCGGGACCCGCGACCCGACTCACGGAGGTCCCGGCCAGCATGCACACGTTGGCAGGGCGGCAAATTTAAAGGGACGTACAGGTACGCCCATTTGCCCAGCCATGCCATTCTGCCGACGTACATCGGCGTGCGCCGGTCGGGAACCGGTTAAATTGTAATGCATTATTTAAGCATTTCTCTAGAATTGACAAACTGATTATATACTACTGGAGTAAAAATCTAATAACATGGTATTATTTATGGTATTAAGGTTTGAACATGCACTACAGACACAGATTTAGCTATTGTGATATATAATGTCTTTATAAATAAAACGAAGTTTCATAGGCAAACAAAAATATTGCTTTTAGACAAACAGAAGTGCAACTTTAAAGAATAACAAAAAAAACCCCAAAACTGTAAACTATATTGGCTGTAATGCCATTGTACATATTACCTGAATACATTACCAACATTAAATATTAAGAAAAAAAAATAAGAAAAGCCTTTTTCTTAATTTTTTCTTTTAGCAGCTTAGTCAATGCCCCCTATTTATTTGATGTCAAATTTCAATGATTTAGTCAAAGTCTTTTGACTAAAATGCCATTTCAGTTTAAAGCCCCTTACACATTATCAGATTTTCTGCTGATTTTTGTCTTCGGATTTACCAAAACCATGTAGTACAAGGGCCTGCCTGATTGCATACAAATTGAAACTCCTAAGGTTTGACCTCATATTATATGGTTTTGGTAAAGCTGAAGGAAAAAATCAGCAGAAAATCTGATAGTGTGTATGGGGCTTTAGTCATATTTTAGTTATCTGAATTGTTTTAGTCCTATTTTAGTAGACTAAAATTGTGTTAATTTTATCGATAAAAATATTTTTGTTGACAAAATAACATTGCTGGTGAATCAGAGAGTTTGGTTTACTAATGGCGATATGACTCAGTACTTTGCAAAGTAAAGTTGCGGCAGAGCTTAGTAAATGAGGGGAAGCTCCGCTGACTTTCATCATCCTATCATGTGCAAGCAAAAATGCTGTTTCTTTATTTTCCTTGCATGTGATTGGGTATTCTTTGCAAAGTGAAGGTTTATCTCATTCACTAAGCTCTGGAGCAATTGCACTTGCAGAGTGCAACTGCACTTTGCAAAGTGCACAGTTTAGTTGCTTTTAGTAAAAACAGCTGGTGTTTTGGCTTTCCATGCCTTTTTGCAGCTCCTTTTTCATGTGTTCAATATAAATTATATCATTTTTATATTTCCAGTCAGTAGGTGGCACCCTACAATACTTTTACACCATCATTGCATACCTGATATGCAAAAACAGACCTGTTTTTTACAAAACGGAATTCCCTCAAGTTCATGATTCACAATCTCGATTAAAGTGATTTTAAAAGGCTTGTTTAAAAACAAAAAAAAAACAAACAAACATGTCAGCCAATCAGGAGGAGTGTCCTGGATAGCTGAGGGGATCGTGGATATCGCTGGAGAGAGAAGGGGATCAGATAGGTAACTAGCAGGGAGCTGGGGTTCTGCTACACACAGATAGTTTTTCATCGTAATGCATAGAATGCATTACGATAAAATACCTTCTGCCTTTACATCTCCTTTAAAGTGGATGTAAACCCAATGTCATCCTTTCTAAACTACTGCCATAGGGGTTATCTATAAGGATATACATGCCTCCTGCATGTATCTTTACCTGTCAAATGTCTCCCCTCTGTCTGTTATGAGAGCTGAAAATCTGCAGATTCTGTGGGTGGGTCTGTTGTCTGGAGCTCGGTGGGTGGAGTCGTGATGTCAGTAGACTCCCCGCCCACCTCTACACTCCCCTTGTCAATATGTGTATTTCTAACACTGAACTTCTGCTATAATCTCTAACATCCAGTGAAAAGACAGGAAAGTAACCACATGACTTCAACATGCCAAATCATGCTGAGGTGTGGAACAGCCAATCCTTGCAGAGCTGCTGAAGAAAGGAGTGGGGGAGGGAATTAAAAAATAATGCCTGTGTCTTAGGCTGTCACTCACAGCAAGGGGGAGTATTTGACAAAGTTTTTCTCAGTTTGTCAAGATTTTTCTCACTGAACAATAAAAGAGGATTGCTCAGAGATGAATTAACTCTTTGTGGCAAGACTGAGCTCAAATGATAGGAAATCTTATACTCTACAGTATGATATAAAAAAAAAATTCGGGTTTACATCCACTTTAAGTCAGAGGAGTGACCCACTCCAACTTCCTATTTTTTGCCTTTGTTCCATCAGATTAGGCGACCCATCAGATCTCGTAATGGAAGTGACGTTTCATCACGGCCATCTTGGTACACCCCGCACTTGGCCACACTAAGCCTACAGTCTGAAGTCGCCATGCGGAAATCTTTTTACACCCACTGGAGTCTTGCATTTCACATTTTTTTTTTACCACTAAACTGAGCTTATATCATCAAATACAGTATTTAGAGGGGGCGTGTCCAAGATGGCGACGGGAGAGGACGCTTAGTAACAGAGCTCCTGGAGACTGTTTCTCATCCTTCATATAACCCGGGATCTGGTGCCAATCCTGCGCTGAGCGAGAGCCCAGGGGATCAGCGGTGGCTCCGGGTCATGCCCAGCGGCAAACTCAGAAAGTCCAAGCCGGCAGCAATACATCCTGACGGAGCGAGGACACGGAGCCAGGCGGCCATTACGGCGCACATGGCGTCCCAAACGGAGGCAGCAGACTCTCCTCCAGCTACGGCAGCTGATCTAGCTGCAGCCATTCAAACGATCGCCTCAGGACAGGCAGCCCTAATGGACAAAATAGATCACGTTCAGACCAATGTGGACTTCATCCGCAGAGACCTGGACTCCTTCCGCGGTCGCATGGCGGAGGTGGAGCAGCGGGTCTCTGGGACTGAGGACGCCGTGCGAGATCACTCTGGAGACTTGCACACATTGAAGGCAAGGGTGAAGGCCCTGGAGAGTAGAGCAGAAGATGCCGAGAATCGGAACAGGAGAAACAATCTCCGCATCGTCGGTCTCCCGGAGGGAGCTGAAGGTATGGACCCTACTGCATTCACAGAGCGTCTCCTGAAGGAACTGCTCCCTGGGGCGAGATTCTCTCCCTTCTTTACTATAGAGAGGGCTCACCGCATGCCAGCGACACGCGGGCCGCAGGGATCCCCCCCCCGCACATTCATTTTTAAAATGCTTTATTTTAAAGACAGGGATATGATTCTGAGAGAAGCCAGAGCAATACAAGAGCTGAAATATGAGAACACACGGCTGATGATATTCCCTGACTTCTCCATGGAGACCCAAAGGCAGCGTAAATCATTTGATACAGTTCGCGCCAAACTGAGGGCCAAAGGAATAAAGTACAGCATGCTTTTCCCGGCGCGCCTCCGGGTGGAAGATGGAGAATCTACCCGCTTTTTCACCTCACCAGCGGAAGCTTCATCCTGGATAGAGACGGTACGCAGACACTGAGTATGGCTGTTTATTTCTCCTCATTTCTGCATCCTTGCACGGATGCAATGGGGTGATTCCACTGTTGTAAAGGAGTCAGGTGGCAGAGCAGAACTTCTCCCTAAACCCTGATGGTGGCAGGGTCCCTCATTGCGGCAATGCTCGCCCCCCTAACAGGGCTGCTCTGGGTTTCCTAAGTTCCGGAGAACTGTGAACAAACATTGTATGGGGTATCCTGACCCACACGGCGGCCTTTTTTCCTTTCCTCCTACTGGTTATCCTTGTGTTCTCTCCGGGGGGGTGGGAGGGTTGGTGCAGCGGGAGACTTGAACTATGAATCCAGATTGTGCTCCCATTTAAGAGGGGACCCCGTTCCTCTCCCATCATGCTGCCATTCTAGCGGAACTATATGACTCCTATACGCCGGGAGAGGTTGAGAAGATACGCAGCGCATCCCACCATGTCTAGCTCTGCAACATAGCTAAGGCTACACTTTTTGAAAATGTTATGGATTACTGCACGGTTCACGTTTAACGAGTTTTGCAACTAAGTTTTCCTACCCCCAGCCTAGGCTGGGAGACTGCACTGGTCCCACATATTCCAGTCTTCATCACCCGGTCCATGAACTGTACTCCAGAGGACGGGGCTCCGGTGCCTTCTTGTACACGATACCTCCACAGAGGCCTGTTGCCTTTAGTTATTTTGGGATTAAGGCTCCCTCCGGTTGAGATGGGGGGTGGCGGGGAGGGGGGTGGGGGGAAATTTGGGGGGGTTTATGTTTGGTTTATACGCAAGTATATTAAGAGAGGTCAGTTTAATCAATGTATTATGTACTGTGTATTGCATGTAGAGATAGTTGCACAATCTGGCAAGGCATGTGTAGCGGTGGGCGGCTCGCTGATGGTGGTTGTGTCACTCCCTGCCTGTAATGTGCGATGGTGGCTTAATGTCTTCATGTAACATTGTCTCCTGGAACACCAGGGGTCTAAATTCTAAGATTAAACGATCACTGGTGTTCCAGTTTCTGCAGAGACAGTCCCCCCACATATGCATACTCCAAGAGACTCATCTTGTGGGAGGGAAAACAATGAGCTTGCGTAGGCCCTGGGTGGGCCATGTGTACCATTCTACTTACTCTAACCTGGCAAGAGGGGTGAGTGTCTTGGTGCGCAAATCACTTCCCTTCCGTTTGTTAGCTCTAGATATAGACCCCGGAGGGCGATATATAATTATCCATGCCATTATAATGTGCCTAGAGCTGGTAGTGGTGGGACTGTATGTCCCTCCTCCTGCCTCGATCTCCTTTTTATACCAGTTGATCTCTAAAGTCTCACAATATGCCACTGACAATGTTCTGCTGCTGGGGGACTTTAACATGGTCCCAGATCCCGAGATGGATAGGATGTCTCGGTCATTAGGAACCACGTCCGATCTTAAAGCGTGGGCAGAGGCATTCAATCTTACGGATGTCTGGCGATGGAGAAATCCTCGGGTGCAGGCATTTACCTGTCACTCAGCCACATACAAAACGTTTTCTAGAATAGATCTGGTCTACTCTGGGGGAATGGTCCTGTCTAGTATTAAGGACATTGTCATCCTCCCCAGAGGGATCTCGGACCATGCCCCTATCTCCTTGCAGCTTGAACTAACAAACCGAGCTCCAGAGGGGCTGTGGCGACTTTCTAGGTTCTGGTTATCCGACTCAAGGGTGGATGTCCCATGTAGAGCTGATATGACTGAATTTTGGGGGAATTGGGATAGATCTATCCCTGTTCCAGTTATCTGGGATGCATTTAAGGTGTGTATGAGAGGTAAGTTTCAGGACCGCATTGGTAAGGTTCGTAGAGGGGCCCGTGAAGAACTTGAGAGGGCAGAAGCTAAGGTGGGTGGGCTGGAGGCTGCCTATGTTAGAGACCGTACCTCTCAGACATATGCTTCCCTGCAGGAAGCTCTGAGAGACGTCTCTCTCATACGTACATCAATTACGAAACTCCATCTTCTGCATCAGAGTCAGAGGATCTTCGAACAGGGGGAGAGAAGCGGTCGCCTGCTGGCCTGGCTCTCAAGGGAGTATTCCTCCCCAGTATCTATACCCTGTATCCGGTCCTCTGATGGGGTAGCCTTAACGGACCCCTCACAAATAAATGAACAATTCGCAGCTTACTACCAAGAACTTTATAGCTCTAGAGTGCAATTTACTGAACCTGAGTTGCAGGCGTACCTTGAGGGGATAGATTTGCCATGCCTAACGGACGCTACTAGGGAGAGATTGGATGGTCCTATTACCCTCAAAGAACTCCAGATAGCAGTTAAATCCCTACAGGGCGGCAAGACACCGGGACCGGATGGTTACCCGGCGGAATTTTATAAGCAATATGCAGAAGATATTCTGCCTATCTATAGGGAGGTGTTGCTGAAAGCACTTGAGGGTGGAACCCTTCCCCCATCTATGTCCGAGGCGGTAATCGTTGTCCTCCCTAAGCCTGGCAAGGATTCGGAGCTGTGTTCCTCATATCGCCCAATCTCGTTATTAAACGTAGATCTGAAAATCCTTGCCAAAGCCTTGGCTGGGCGCCTAAATTCAGTAATCACAGCTTTGATTCACCCGGACCAGTCGGGGTTCATGCCGGGCAGAGGGACCGACATAAACATACGTAGGCTTATGACACACATGGATGCAGCACCGGAGGGCAGCCCAGGGGTAGCGGTGTCCCTGGACGCCGAGAAAGCGTTTGATTCCGTTGAATGGGAGTACCTCTGGGCTGTCCTCCGGAAGTTTGGGTTCGGACCAGCGTTTGTTGGGTGGCTGCGCCTGATGTATGCCTCACCCAGGGCCAAGGTACGTACGAGTAATTCACTTTCGAGGGAGTTCCCCCTATGCCGGGGAACTAGGCAGGGGTGCCCACTGTCACCGGGGCTGTTCGCCCTGGCGGTGGAGCCCCTAGCGGCCAAAATTCGGGCAGAATCCAGGATTAAAGGGCTACAGATGGGAGTGGTGGAGGAGAAGATATCCTTATATGCGGATGACACCATCTTGTATTTGAATGATGTCTCCTCCTCACTCCCAGTAGCTCTACAGATGGTGGATGAGTTTGGGTCCTTCTCCGGAATTAGGGTCAATTGGAGTAAATCCCTGATTTATCCCCTGAGCCCCAATAGACCTAGACCTCCCATCCGGAGCCAGTTGGTTTGGGTGGACAAATTTAAATACCTTGGGATACAGTTGGGAGGAACAGTGGGCCAGTACATGGATCTTAATCTAAACCCCTTATTGGCGCAATTCTCTAAGAAGTGCATGGACTGGAGGTCGCTCCCCCTGACACCAGTGGGGAGAGTGAATTTAATTAAGATGGTATTCCTCCCAAAATTCCTCTATCTGTTTAGGAATAGCCCAATACAGATCCCAGTCTCCTACTTTGCAAAAATAAAAGCTATAATCACCTCCTTTCTGTGGTTGGGGAAGGTGCCCAGACTGGCGCTGACCACTCTACAGCTGACATTGGGACAGGGGGGGTTGGCTCTTCCGGACTTCCAGGTATACTATTGGGCGGCTATATTGGTGACGGCCAGATGGTGGTTTTCCCAGCCCAGAGATAACCCCGCAGTAACCTTAGAGGCTGCGATCCTGGGCTCATACGCCGCTCTTGGTAACCTGGTGTTCCGTGGACCCAAGGCCTATCCGAACTTGACGACTTTAATGCGCACCACCGTCGCGGTCTGGCAGAAAGCTAGAGCGAATTTGCGCTCTGAAGGTACAATATCTCCTCACACACCTCTTTGGGGCAACCCCACTCTTCCCCACCTACGAACGGTACCGGACCCACGGGTCTGGGCAGCTAAGGGCATAGTGACTCTTAAACATTTGGTGGTAGGGGGAAGATTGATGACATTCCCGGAATTGAAAAGTAAATATGGACTGCCCAATTGGATGTTCTTTCGCTTCCTGCAGGTGAGGCACGCGTTTCAGCATCAGTTTCCCGGGGGCGTCAACCTTGAGTCGGACCCGGTGGAAAGGTTACTCTCCACAAAAATCTTGATAGCCCCCCTCTCGACAATATACTTTCACATAACAGCCTCTAGGCCCACAAAATTGGGGAAAATTTATGCGAAGTGGAAGGAGGACCTGCCCTCTCTCGAGGAGGAAGAGTGGGAGACGTGTGTCTCCTCATATGTTTCAAACCTGATCTCCGCCAGGGACCGGTTCCTGCAATTAAAATTCCTGCATAGGGCTTATTATACCCCGCGTAGATTGGCGGTTATCTATCCTGACAGGTCTCCGGCGTGTCCGCGATGCGGAGACTTGGATGCCTCCTTCTTGCACATGACGTGGTCGTGTCCTGGATTGCAGGGTTATTGGGGACAGGTCCTGGCGGACATCAACCAGACAGCGGGGACTGAGATCCCACTGTGCCCACGTGCATTACTGCTCAATGTACTGGTGGACTCTGGTATAGGGAAATATACCAAATTGTTTATAGCATTTGCCACATATTATGCCAGAAGGGAGATAATGCTGAGATGGAAGTTGTGTGAGCCGCCCACTGCCAATGCCTGGAGAAAAACCCTAAATACTGTCTTGCCACTATATAAGATAACATATATCAACAGAAATTGTCCGTCTAAATTTGACAAGATATGGTCTTCGTGGATTGACTCCTGGGGATCCCTCCCATTGGAGATCTCTCCACCTAGCCCAGGTTTAGATCTATAGATCAGAATGGCAGAGACCTTATGAACACCGACTTGCAAAATGAATTTGCTGGAGGGATCCCGCTCTCCCAGTCCCCTTACCGGTCCCGACCTCCTCCCCCCCCTTCTCATGCGACCCTGCGGGTCTCCTCCCTTCCCCCCCCTCCCCAGTTGCCCATTCTGTAACCATTGGTTGGGGTGAGAGAGCTCTCTCTCCGACAAGGAATCACTGCCAGATCTTGAATAATTAACCAGCTATCTGACCCTAATTGTATGATTATTGGTAAAACAAGTACATATATGACAATTTCAATGAATATATTATATTAACGCTCCTTCTTTTCACATGTGTGATACATTGTACACTGACGTGTTTGTTTGATTGCAATAAAAATTAATTTGTTAAAAAAAAAAAAATACAGTATTTAGAAGTCCGTGACACTGTTTTGACGTAGAATTTTAAAAGCAGCAGCAAGCCTGCTGATCTCACACGTTTGCTAATCGTACAGAACACCGCTGCTTTTACAATTTAACTTCAAAACAGTGTCACTGACTTCTAAATCCTGTATTTCACTATATAAGCTGAGTTTAGTGGTAAAATTAAGGGGGAAATGCAAAACTTTGGTGGGTGTAAAAAAGATGTCCGCTTGCCAACTTCAGACTGTAGGCTGAGTGTGGGGTGTACCAAGATGGCCGTGACAGAACGTCACTTCTGTTACAAGTTTTGACGGGCCGCCTAATCTGACGGAACACCTGCTCTGTTCATATGGCTCCATGCTGACTTTCAGTTAGAGGGAGACCATTTAAAAGCAAGTATCTTCTGCTGTCTTCTCTCTTTGGAAAACCTATTATGCTTTGTGACACAAGGGTGTTAAAAATATTAAACTTAAAAAAAGTTTAAAAAAAATTATATTTAAAAAGTTAGCATTTGTACACTGCAGCAAAACTGATTGGTTCCTCATGCTGCTTCTCCAATCCCCAGTCTGAGCTTTGTTCTATAGGATTTGTCAAGACTGATACCAAGTCAAGTTTAGATAGTTACATTGCTTGCAAAAAAAAAAAATGAATGCTGTATTATTGATTACAGAGCTGCATTATTGGGTATCCTTTATATTTGCCTGGAGTTCAGCTTGAAAATAAAACTGATCAACCCCCTAATAGATCTCCTTAATAAAATGCAATAAAAATATGAAAGCTACAGGTGTTTTAGGTAATATATGACCCACGCTTATAGTGAAAATGCTAGTTTTTGAAAGCCTTCATTAAAATTTGACTTTGCCATTAAGTAAATATTACTGACTTGTGTAAGCTCATTAAAACACGTTTCATTCAGTGGAATATGAATTCTGGTAAGGTATGAATGAGATCATAAATTATTTACTATTATCACTAGTCTCTCCTTGTATATTGCTGGGAAAAAAAGCACTGCTTGTTTAAATTCAGTCCATATGTGTCCCGTCTGCCCATCTCACACCGTTTCTCTAGTTCTGCTTAAAATGTCTCATTAATATGAGGAATTGTTATTCATAAAATCTATCATTCTTCTTACTTTCAAATGCTGTATCCTGTTTGCAGGATTTTCTTTTAATTAATAAAACATATGTGACCTGGATTGTACTGTGCTGCAAAGCGGAAGGTGATATGCAGGTCTGAGTACAGGATGAAGGATTTTAAAGTGCACCTAAACCCAAGAACAAAAAATGAAATATATTGTAGCTTACCAGTCCTTAGATTAGTTTTCTTTTTTTCAGGCTTTTCTTTTCTTTATCTTCACCTGGTGATCCTGCCAGTAACACACTTCCTGTCCTAAAGTGACAATGCAGATTCACACCAATGTATCTATGAAGTGGTGGAAGCATAAATACTCCCCCTCACCTAATCCCTATGACATAGTGGGTTGATTACTGTAGTTCCCATTGAGGACTGGGCAAGGCTGATAACACTGCTTGAGAATGCAGCGCAGAGAACACAGGGTAGGCACAGTATTTTTGGCAGGATCAACAGGATATTTTTTTTATTTTGGAGCTTATTGAACAAATAAAATTAAAATGCTTTCATTTGTTTATTTAATAGATAAAAGGTAAGAAAATATAAGAAGTTCGTTGTTAGGATTTATGCACACAGTAATGATGCATATTGAGCGCAGAGCTGCCTTCATTTGTGTTGCTTATTTCTGCTTGAAGTTGGGCTTTAAAGAACCAAAATGCATTTTTATTTTTGTGCCTTGCGGGAACGCACCAGAGTGAATGTAGCCTAAAACTTTATTGATCTTGAGGACAAAGACAATGCAGTTAAAAGGTTCAATATCCACCTTCATCAGAGCTGAAAAACTAGATAATTTCAAATTGTATACAGTACATCAGAAAATCTGAAAACTGCAAGCACAAAATCCTACAGTATACTGTAAGATCATATACGACTATACAGTATACTACAGTATATGATTGTGTGTTGGCAGGTTTTAGATTTTCTGATGTATACAGTTTTTTTTTGTTTTTTTTTAAATTACAGGTATTTTTATAGAATGGACAATTCATGCAGGGCTTTGTACATTCAGATCAGTCCTTTCCCTCAAGGAGCTTACAGTTTAAGGTCCCTACCTGACATACTGTACATACTATGGACAATTTAGACAGGTGATAATCAACCTATCAGTTTGTCTTTGGGTGTGGGAGGGAAACCGGTGGAAACCCATGCAAGTACAGGAGAACATGCAAATTTCAAGTAGGTAGAGTCCTAGCTGGTATTCGAACCAATGACCTGGAATATTAGATTCAATAAAACAGGCAGTGATGGGCCAAAAGGCACCACATCTCAAATAGTGAAAATGTAAACTTTAAAAGTGCCAAGAACTATTATCACAGAATTCATATAAGAAGCATAAAAAATCATTTTAGTACAAATCACGTAAAACAAATCATAATAAAAGCCATCACATAAGATACACGTATGCGCAGCAGATACAGCAGCTCTACTTTATTCGCCATATAGGCTTCCTCAGGAGACTTATGAATGCTGCAAAATGCTGATGCAGAATGCTCAAGAAAAAACAAATGCTGAATTGGTTGACCGCCAGATTCTCAGAAGTGGACCAGAACTAGGAGGCAATTGCATGGGAAGAAGACACAATTGATTACTGTACCTCAAGATATACTGAGATGTCAGTCTAATCTGGTTTCCCAAGTGGAGACTAAGCAAGGTAACTACTCAAATGAACCTGATGATTATAGGGTCATTCAGCAATGGTTTGGAGAGGGGAACCTCCTCCCCAAAGCATCCACCACTAGTCCCCACCACGATCAGAGAGCATCATCACTACTTGGGCTGGGACATTCACAGGCAATCTTCTAATGTGGACACCCGATTCAGTCTCTAGTAGTCTCATGAGGGTCACACACAGGTCCTGTGAGCGTGCAGCCGCAGTTGACCTGGAATATTACTTTAAAGTGTATGTAAAAATGTTTTTAATTTTTTTGTTTTGGCGTAAAGAAGAGTGTCCCCGTCGGGGTAATTCTGCATTGTCAACAGGGCAGAAAGGATCATTTCAAAGTTTTACAGTTTATGTCTATGGGTATTTTCCCTCTAACTTGATGTTTCCACTAGCGTTATGCTGCATATCTTAAATAGGAAGTTAAAGTGTTACTAAACTCATGACCCTATATTCACTATTTCTGGTCTCCCACAGTACACAGAAATGCAATTATTTTAGTAAATATTAACTGCTAAATACCTTTGCTCATCAGCAGTATATAGCACTCTTGTGACTTCTATCGGTGTCTGGTTAAAGCTTATAGGAGGAGTTTTCATTCTCCTCTGACTGTTCTATGAGGCTGCATGAGTCCTGACCCTCTGTCTAGACAGTGCTGATTGGCCCTGTGATGATTACATGCACTCTCCTAAGAAAAGAAAAACCTCTCTAGCAATACACATCAAACTGAGCATGTGCAGAGCGTCCCCAAGGCTATATAGAAAATGGATTGAGACAGTAAAAGTAGGGGAGGATCAGAGAAGACAGGATCAAACAGCCTTTTTACACAATGTGCAGGATTAATCCCTTAGGTTCCACAGTGAGTATAACAAGTCTGCTTTACTGCAAATACAGACTGAATTTACTGTTGTGGGTTTAATAACGCCTTAAGGTAAATCTCCCCAAAGGGACACAGCTTTCAGCAATAGTTATCTCTAATCCAGCTTTATTTTTGTTTTTTCCTTTTCTCTTTCCTCATTTCTTTACAAATTGAGATTGGGCATAAGATTGCCCCCAGCCTCACTTTTCCATGATATGGCCCTATGTTTGCGTACCTAGGGCATTTTTGTGGACCTGTGGCTGATGCCACTAGGTCATAATGTCTGCATTTACCCTACTGAGATATTAGACCGCGAATGTGAATGTTCCTAATCATCTTATTATTTTTACCTACTCATATCGACCCCCCCAGCAGAGATATCCAGTAGAGCTGCAATTGTAATTTCTCTAGTTGCTTACTAGTGCACCTAAACCATGAGCTCCCTTTGTAGGCTCTCAAGGCCTAGGGGATGTCTTGTATTTCTAAAATACCTAGTTGATCACATTCTTGAGCATGTCATTATGATATGTTTGATGTGCTGCACCCCTGCGTGGGTGATTTACTGTTTTGTTATTGAGCTTTTTACAATAAAAAATGATTGCACCAGAATGATACCCAGCTTCATCTAACATATTCCTGTGAGTTTAGGCTGTCAGTTGATGTTTCAATCCCTATGATAAATCAGCACTCATGATGTTGAGATTGATATAGTAAAAGGGGAAAGGTAGTCCTTCTATGATGTTTCGTTGATGAGCCCACCCAGGTACACCCCACTCAGTTCCATACCCTCTTGTCTCATCTCATGTATTCACAATGGCCTGGGCTCAGAGTGGTCCTGGACAAAATGGCACTTGTAGCGTTTTTTGGTGCCACAGTGCCTAGAAATAAGGACCACCTATCGCTAAAGAAAAGAAAGTGACTCATTACATCTTGTGATAAATTATGTATAGGGGAAAAAAAGCCTCGAGGTCAGTGGTGGGGGTAGGTGGTATCAAGGGATTTCAAGCTTGTTAGAGTGGCACTTTAGCCAATCACCTTGCAATCGAAAACAGAAAAAAAATGTCTTTGTGTATACTTGTATACCTGTGAACTATGAATGTGTGTGCGTGATTTGGCATTGGCTTGTCATGAGTTCCCTAATTCTACTGGCATTTGCTTTTATTAAAAGGTTATTAACTATTGATAGGCATTATCAGAACTGAGATTAAAAAAAACCTGTTGATATGGGTACACAGAGCTGATTCTGAATCATTGTTCAGCTATCTGTTTGAATGGAATTCAGTGCTTGTGAAAGTGGAATGTTCTAATCAGAGACTTGACATCGGAATTCTTCAATACCATCCAGGGGAAAACCTACATCCCAAATATTGAGATAGGAAAAGTGATTAAAGGTGCTGCGTTGCTAGGAGAAGCAGGATACACAGGTGATTCTAAGGAAGCTGTTATGGGTGAGACAATAGAGGCTTTGTTTTATGGATTTATATGCTCACAGTAGATGTAAAACCCCCTATAAGTGAATGACATTTAGTTTAGTTAGCACTGTTTATAACAGACAATTCCTTTTCTTTAATAAGATACTGTTTAAACTGTCTAATCTCTTGCAACCTCTTTACAGTCACTTCTGGTCTACATGCCAGTGCTGGCTGCAAAGCATATCTCAGGGTGCATTTCCTGTGTATCATGTCTGCATAATATGTGTTAAAACTGTCACTTTTAGTCTCCATCAGAGGTCTTTGTGACAGGGCCGACAACACAGGAGCATAATTGGGAGACAGTGACAGAGTGTTGTCACCTTATAACAGGAAGCACCCAAAATATAACCTTAATGGCAGGATCTACATGGATCATTTTAACCACTTCAAGACCAGACTGTTTCACACGCTTCCAGTCCAGGCCATTTTTCAGTTTTCAGTGCTGTCACACTTTGAATGACAATTACTCAGTCATGCAAAACTGTACTCTATCATTCTGTGAGACAGATAGCGCTTCCTTTTGGTAGCGGTTAATCACCACTGGGTTTTTTTATTTTTTGCAAGAAAAAGGAAAAAAGACCACACATTTTGCAAAGAATTTTTTTTCTTTGTTTCTTTCTTCATACATTTGGGCCACAATGTATTCTGCTACATTTCTTTGGTAAAAATGAACCCAAAATCAGTGTACATTATTTAGTCTGTCGTAAAGTTACAGAGTCTACAATCTATGATATATATATTTGAAAGTGTATTAATCCTGATGTACTGACTGCCTATCTCAGGCTCTAAAATGCCAGGACAGTACAAATAACTCCAAATGACCAGTACAAATAACTCCAAATGACCCCTTGTTGGAAAGTAGACAGTCCAAAGTGTTTAGTAGAAGGTATGGCCAATTTTTTTGAAGTTGTCATTTTTTGTCACAAAAAATTTCATTTTTTTTCTCATACACAGCATAGGCATACTTACAATTACACCCAAAACACATTTTGCTACACCTCCCCAGTATGGGGATACCACATTCCATGTGAGACTTTTTTACAGCCTATATGCATAATAGAGGGACCCAAAATCCAAGGAGCACCTTTGCACTTTTAAAAAGCATAAATTATGCATCTAATTTCCTGAATACCTATTACATTTCTTGAGTCCATGAAGGGCCAGGACAGGAGAAACACCCACAAAATGACCACATTTTGGAAAGCAAACACCCCAGGCTATTTTCTGAAAGGCACACTGAGTCTTTAAAAAATGTAATTTTTGCAACAATTTTTTGAAAAATACAGGAAAGAAAATTAAAATATATATTTTTTTACACAAATTTGTCAACTACTAGGACATTTCTAACACACATCTTAGGCATACTTACTATTACAATACAAAACCCATTCTGTTACTTCTCCCGAGTATGGTGATACCACATGTTTGAGACTTTTTTACATTCTAGTCACATAGAGGAGCCCAAAATCCGAGGAGCACCTTCAGGCGCTTCAGGGGCATAAATTACACGTCTAATTTCCTGACTATCTATCGCATTTCTGGAGGCTCTTTAGCACCAGGACAGCAGAAACACACACAAAATGACCACATTTTGAAGAGTAAACAATTTTTTGAGTGCTTCATGTTATAGGGTGACAAAAGTTGCAACACTTACTGACCCCCAATCCCCCTATTTTTTTAACAGGCATGGTGAGTCTTTTAAAGACTACCACCGGACTGGGCCGCATGTTTGTTTATCTGTTCTGGTGCTGCATGGCATGCTCCCAGCACAGAGACCAAGGTCTTACTGAGAGCCCCTGGCCCCGTACTAATAATTGGGACCCGGAACTCCCGATTCTAGGTCACCTGATTGCTCTGATTGGCTATTATATGATCAATCACTGTGAAGTCACTGTGAAGCCTGCCCCCCATTTTCTCTCTGTAAATGGAGGCGAGAGATACGTATCTCTCTCTCCTTGCAGAGAAAAAAACAAACAATTGTGTGTAAAAAAAATAAAAAAATAATAATAAAAAAAATTAAAAATACAAAAATATACCTAGATCAAGGTTTGATCTAGGCCAGTGCCAGGGTTAGTGTTTGGGTCAAGGTCAGGGTCAAAGGTCAAGGTCAGAGTCAAAGGTCAGCATCAGTATTTTTCTGGGCAGGATTTTTGTTTTTTAAATTAGTATCAGTGTCAGTTAGTGTCAGTGTGTTTTAAGTAGGATAAAAAAAAAAAAAATAGCAAAATGCGCTCTATTGTTCCTGGGCTGTACTATGGGTACAAATAATTAACAAAACGCTTGCCATTCATTATACAATTTTCTTATTCAAATTTAGACTTACCATTGTAGTACAAGGGCCTGCCTGATTGCATATAAATTGAAAGTGTTTAGGTATGACCTCATATTATATGGTTTTGGTAAATCGAAGGGAAAATTGTATAATGTATGGCCAGCCTTACATACACATATGTGGTATTGCTGCGATTGTGAGGAGCAGGAGAATTTATTTTGGGTTTTTCTTTGGTGGAATGTTAAGGTAGTATTTTAAAAAAAATATTTTATTTACTATTTTGGGCCAGTTGTTCTTTAATAATAATAATTTAAAAAAATCAGGAGATATCCATTACCAATTACCAGCAAATGAAACCCCAATTTGTCCTGCAAAAAACACGGTATAAGTCACATGGATGCACCAAGTAGTTGTGATGATATGGACGGCGGTTTTACTAGCACATGTCAAAGTTGCAAAATTGTGCTTAGGCATTAACATTTGTTTTCCCCTTAGGTGTGAATGGGTTATTGTGCTACACTCCCCTTTATTTCAAAGTGAACTTGGGTGGCTGAGATTGAGGAGTTATTATTTTATTTTTATTGGGAAGGCGAGGTTGTTGATAATGTTATTGTTGTCTGGGTGAAGTAAGTATACATTTATTCCTGCGAGAAGGTATTTAAATACCAAGTTAGGCAGAACGCATTGTCCCTTTAATTTTAACGCTAAAAATAAGTATCTGGTTTGTAATTGATGTTACTTTACTGAACAAGAAAATAAATATATACATATGTACATTTTGCCTTCTTTGCTTGTACATCTTGGTAACAGCTGTTGAAAGAGGAGCTCCAGGCAATACTGACTCATGGAGGATGCAATGTTTTTAACAAAACACTTCCACATAACTCAAGCTAGAAAACCCATTCATTTTATCTTCATTTTGATAACATTTCCCATGCTCCATTGCAGCCAGACTCAATAGTGCTTACAAAGTGCCATTTAGTGGAGTGTTACAGGTGTATTTCTGTGCTATGCAACCTCCCTCTCTCAGAGCTAGTCTTCATCTAGTGTTCTGTGCAGTTTGGGGTGGATCAGGGGTGTAAATAATTTATGTATGGTGAATTTTGTTCACAGAACGGGGTGATCCTAAGCTGTTCATTGTACGGATACATGTAGTTCCCATTCTTCCAAATGGGTAGAGTTGGGATCTTTTTATTACTAATGAGCTGAATGTACCTGGGCTTAGCCCGAGTGCTTTCACACTGGGGCGGTGCGCTAGCAGAATGGAAAAAAAAGTCTTGCAAGCAGCATCTTTGGGGCAGTGTGGGAGCGGTGTATACACCGCTCCCACACTGCCCCTGACATTGAAATCAATGGGCAGCGCTGTTGAAGTGCTTGCAAAGCGCTTCGGCAACAGCGCTTTTAACCCCTTGTTAACCCCTTCTTTGGGGTTAAAAGCACCCACCCACACAGCGCCGGTAAAGTGCCGCTAAAACGAGCAGCGCTTTACCGCTAGCGTGGGCGGTCTTCAGTGTAAAAGGGGTTTTAGAGTTGACAAAGTCATGTAAATCATGGTGCCTATGCAGTTCTTGCCTCTGACACAGGTTAGCCCTTGCTGTAGCCTTTTACCTTGGAACTTGCTACAATATTACAATGTTTCAGTCTGACCATTGAGGTAGAAAAGAATGAAAAAAAGCTTAAGGCCTCATTCTGCGATTTGTTTCAGCAGAGTCCGCCAGCTCAGCAGGAGATCTCTTCGTTGCAGCAGAAGGGAGGGGCCTGTTAGAGCCCCGCTGATTCCTATGGAGAGATCTGACGAAAATGAACAGCATGTCCGATCTGCCATCCGATCCACCAAGACGGATGGCGAACGTATCGCCATACGTCTGTCTTCAGCAGATCAGATGGCAGACGGGTGTCAGCGGACACATCTCCGCTGACATCCGTCTCCCCATAGGAGTCAATGGATGGCCGGCTCGGATCCGCCTGAAAAACGGACAGGCGGATCCTAGAGGGCTTGCCATGTGAAAGGGGACTCATGCAGACTGATGACATTATCTCAGCCTAAGCAAAGTCTCTTTACTGGAACTCAAGGATGGATTTTTAACAACAAAAGGAATTTATTCATGCAGACTGGTAAAGATACTGTGTAAAATTATCAGTGCTAAAGTGCCTTACTGTCTCTCTCATCACAATGCAAATATAGGGGTCAGCTTAAAGTATAACTGAAGACGTAGCTTTTTTTTTTTCTGCTTTTTTTTTTCTTTTTTTTAGATGAAGTGGAGAGGGATTGGAACACCTGTCAGGTTTTTTTGCTGTCTATGTCCCCATTAGTGAGATTCATCCTCTCTATTTCATCTGGTGATTGTTATCACCAAAAGTGATACTGGTTTTCCAAGTGTAGTTTCTACTCCACCCAGTAGGTGGTGCCCTGCCACCTTGAGGATTGAGTGGAGTCTTGATGGGGATTGAGTGGGGAATGATGTTCCTTTGCAGCCTGCATAGGTGTTACAAGGGGAGCAGCTGTCTGATTGGACACTGCCATCCCCAGTCACCATCTGCGAACATCTTGGTTGGGGCAGCGCCGTGCTGGGTTTGGTACACATTTTGTGAGTGGATAGTGTGGGGAACACACTTTGACAGGTAGAGGAACTGAGCTCAAGCTAAGGTTCGAGAGCCAGGAGGGCAAACGTAGAGCTACCACTGCAGACCCTCCTATCTCCTTGTCAGAAACCATGAATCAGACTGAGACAGAAGTATAGTTAAATCTCACTTGTTTAATAATAATAAAAAAAAGGTAAACAGAGTAAACGTAGTCAAAACATAGTCAGCTCAGGAACCGGAACGTATAGTCACACAAGCCAAATCGTCAGGGAGCCAGAGATGAGCATAGTAGAACAGCAAGCAGGATCTGGAGCCAGAAGGAATGTCAGCCAAGCAAGTCTTTAACAGGAACACAGGAGAGCATCTCTAGAGATGTGACCAAGGCGAAGGCAGAGATCATCTGGGCTGGTCAGCTTAAGTAGGCAAGATTGACGAGCAGGATATCATCAACAGGTGAGTCACTGTGGAGAGATAAGAGCTGGCAATTAGCCGACAGCTGAGCGGCCAGCTCAGAGAAGAAAGAAGGGCTGAGCCCAGCCCTGACAGTACCCCTGACTCAATCTAGCCACAGGCAAGAATGTGAGATTCTTATGGTCAGTAAGAATGAGAACCGGCACAGTGGACCATCAAGGAGATGTCTCCATTCTTTCAGGGCTAAAATGATCGCTAACAGTTCTCTGTCACCAATCTCGTAATTGCACTCCGCAGGTGACAATTTCTTGGAAAAGTAGCCACAAGGATACATAGTGCTCTCAGTGGTAGGACGTTGAAACAGAAGCTCACCAACTCCAGTCTCAGAAGCATCAACCTCAAGGATAAAAAATAACATAGGATCAGGATGTACCAACACAGGAGCAGAAACAAAGGCAGCCCTGAGACTCTCAAAGGCCTTAATGGACTCCGGAAACCAACACCGTGGGTTACTGTCCTTTCTGGTCATATCAGTCAGGGGCATGACCAGAGATGAGAAGTTCCGAATAAACTTCTGATAATAGTTGGCAAAGCCAAGAAAACACTGCAGAGGACCTAAACCCACGGGTTGGGGCCACTGTAGGACTGCTGAAAGTTTCTCTGGGTCCAACGAAAAACCATCAGTAGAAATGACATAACCCAAGAATTTAACCTGTCACGATGGAATTTGCACTTCTCCAATTTACAATAGAGATGGTTCTCTCTTAGTTTCTGATGCACACAACAGACATCTGTGTGGTGGCTCTCCAGGGACTTGGAAAATATGAGGATATCGTCGAGATAAACCACCACACATAACTGCAACAAATCTCGGAGGACATCGTTAATAAATTCCTGGAAAACTGCCGGGCTGTTACAATGGTCAAAAAGCATTAAGAGGTACTCATAATGGCCTGTTCTGGTATTAAATGCAGTTTTCCACTCGTCGCTCTCCTTAATATTTATGGGATTGTAAGCCCCTTTCAAATCAAGTTTCGTGAAAACAGTTACTCCCTTGAGGTAGTCAAATAACTCTGTAATCAACGGAATCGGATAGGCATTCTTAATCGTGAAACGATTGAGACCCTTATAATCAATACAAGGTCTTAGTTCATCACTCCTCCTCTTCACAAAGAAGAAACCAGCACCAGCAGGAGACCAGGATTTGCGGATGAAATCTCGGGAAAGTGCGTCTGCAACATACTCCTCCATGGCCTTATCCTCCAAGACCGACAAAGGGTAAACCCAGCCACGAGGGGGTATGGCACCAGGTTGAAGGTCAATTGCGCAATCATACGACCGGTGTGGAGGCAAACTACCGGCTTGACCTTTGTTAAAGACATTGCTAAAATCGCGGTACTCCACTGGCAGGGAGGAGAGAGAAGAAGTGCACAGGACCTTGGCTACCTTCTTGAAGCATGTCTTACTGCATTTGTGGGCAGCACAGTGGTGTAGTGGGTAGCACTCTCGCCTAGCAGTAAAAAGGGTCGCTGGTTTGAATCTCAACCACGACACTACCTGCCTGGAGTTTGCATATTCTCCCTGTGCCTGCGTGGGTTTCCTCCGGGTACTCCGGTTTCCTCCCACACTCCAAAGACATGCTGGTAGGTTAATTGGTTAATTGACTTCTGTCCATAATAAATTGGCCCTAGTGTGTGGGTTGGGGACCTTGGATTGTGGGCTCCTTGGGGGTGGGGACCGATGTGTGTGTGGAGCACTGCTTAAAAATTGACGGCGCTATATGGGTACCTTAAATAAATAATAATAATAGATGGGCATCTTGATGGGTCACAATGTATAGGGATAGGGACAATTGTGAACATGCACCAACACTCACTCAGGTTGAACTGGATCGACTGGTGTCTTTATTCAACCTTACTAACTATGTAACTATGTAACTACAGTATTGTGGCGACCAGGAGAGAACCTCAGAACGGAGCCAATCAAAAGAGGGGTTTTGCCTCTGATAACCAATAACCAGCGGAAACTTAAGTGAGGAAATAACTTGGAATTGGATTATTGGTGAAGAGCCCCTACGGCCATGGACAACATGGGTAGGCTGTAGAGGTCTCCCGTCAAGAGCCTCAATGGCAAGTGGAATCGAGTGCTTCGATACAAAGGCAGCATCAATGAACAGGCCTGCAGCCCCAGAGTCGATTAGAGCCTATATCTCAAAGGACTACTCAGCCCAAGAAAGTGAAACCGAAACCAGGGGCTTTTCCTTCTGGATAACTGGGGACGAAACAACGCCACCTAAGGTCTGTCTGTGACAGGACCTCAATGTTCGGGCATTCCTTGGACGGGTAGGACAAGACCTCAAAAAGTGACCTGCCTGGCCACAATAAAGGCACAATCTCTCCCTCCTCCTAAGGGTTCTCTCATCCGCAGAGAGACGTGTGAAGCCGAAGTGCATGGGTTCATCTTCACTGACCAACTCGGTACCAGGAGGCATGGGAGGTGAGAGAGGCAAGGGTGGGACTACAAAGCTCGGAGACAAATGTACAGGAGGCTTCCGCAAGCGCTCCTTAAAAGAGAGTCTTTCTGTGAGTCTGGAGTCAATGATTATGGCAAACGTGATCGACTTCTCCAGCTCAGTGGGTATATCTCGGACTGCTATCTCATCCTTCATGGTATCCGAGAGACCATGAGAAAAAGCAGCCACGAGGGCCTCATTGTTCCAAGCAACCTCTGCTGCCAGAGTATGGAATTCAATGGCGTAATCGGCAACAGTTCTCGTACTCTGTTTGATGGACATGAGGCACTTGGCAACAGAAGAAGAGCGTGCGGGAACTTTAACTACCCTTTTAAAGGTAACTCAGGGTAACTCAAGACAACAGGTTTTTGCGTCTCCCATAGAAGGTTTGCCCAGGCCAAGGCTCTATCAAAAAGCAAAGATATCACAAAAAACTTCCTTTGCTTCTGTCCGTGGGAAATGCCTGGGGCAGCATCTCAATGCATATCTCAAGCTGGTTGAGAAACCCTCTGCTGAGGAAGCGGAGCAGAACCAGACATACCTCTTATAGAGGTAATACTCAAGGCAGGTGCCTGCACGGAGACTCGAGCAACAACAGGGACAGACTGCAACACAGGTTGTACCGGAGCAGCCACAGTGGGAGATTCCAGGTAAGCCGTGTGACTAGGGAGCATTTGTAACGCCATGGCAAACTGATCCATGCGGTGATCCTGCTCATCCAATCTGGAAAAAATATTACCAACAAGTGGATTGACTGCATCTGCTGAATTTGTGGCCTTCGCCTACTGTTAGAAACCATGAATCAGACTGAGACAGACGTACAGTTAAATCTCACTTGTTTAATAATAATAAAAAAGGTAAACAAAGTAAATGTAGTCAAAACATAGCCAGAGTTCAGGAACCGGAACGCATAGTCAGACATGCCAAAAGGTCAGGGAGCCACAGATGAGCATAGTAGAACAGCAAGCAGGATCTGGGGCCAGAGGGAATGTCAGCCAAGCAAGTTTTTAACAGGAACACAGGAGAGTGTCTCTAGAGATGCGACCAAGGCGAAGGCAGAGATCATCTGGACTGGACGGCTTAAGTAGGCAGGAATGACGAGCGGGATATCATCAACAGGTGAGTCAATGTGGAGAGATAGGAGCTGGCAATTAGCCGCCAGCTGACCGGCCAGCTCAGAGAAGGAAGAGCTGAGCCCAGCCCTGACACTCCTCCAGTGCAACCAGTGCCTTCCACCCTTCCAGTAATGTAACCCTTGTCTGTACTGTGACTACTGTGCCTGAAGATATACTGCTTTATGGCCGTGTGCTAGCACCAGGGCATTCCGATCCAAGCCACCTTACCTACACTGTTAGCGGCACCTGTTCCATAAGGACTGTACCAGCACTCTACAGGAAAACATATTGTGCCTGTTATTAAAAGTGTTGCTATACCTGTATTGCAAGTGTTCTGCACCTGTTGCCATCAGTGGTTATGCTAGTGGTAAGTACAATATTTATGAACTCTCTGTGGACTGTGTGTGCTGCCTTAATGCTATTTACAGCACAGGGATGACGTCACTCCTACTTTTAGAAGGTAATATCTGGATTGGCTACGGCATTTGGTGCACACAAAGTTGATTCATATCTTATTTCAGCTATTGATAAATATATTTATGTTGAATGATTTTTATTAAGAATTTTTAAACAGTACAGATCAAGTGTAAAAAACATATATGTCGCCTGTTTCAGCGATATATCAAACCAAATAGGACACATAAGCACAACGCTCTGAGTACAAACATAACCAGGGGTAGAAATAAGCTCCTTCTACAATACATACCTGTCGAGATTATCATATAAATCGGTAAAATGTTTATTGACAGAACAGTGGCTAAGTGGTTTTGTCAGAGAGCTTACCTGATTGGGCGTTTCCTGCGGGTGCTCGGGCGCCTGCTTCTATGGGCACTGGTGTTGGCAAGCCGGCTGGCCGTGGTGGACGCTGTGGTGCACGGGCGCGTATGCCTATGGGCGCTGCTATGCGTTCACCTGGTGGCGCTGGTGTGCATGCCGCTGTCCGGGGGCGTGATTGGGCGCGTGCGTGTGCGCGGGCGCCTGTGCGTAACGGTGCGTGCACGAACGCGGCCTTCGGCGCCAATCAGCCTATTTAGGCTTGCTTCTCCCTCTGATCAGCGCTGCCTGATCAACAGCTCCGTGCCTAGTTCCTGTTTCCTGTTTCCTGTTCCTACTTCCTGTGATTCCTGTGTTCCTGATCTGCTGACGACCCGGCTTGCCTTTTGGACTCTCCTGACCTCTGCCTGCATTTGACCCCGGCCTGTTTTGACTTCGCTTCTGCCTGCTCCTTCTGTACCTCTGCTGCCCGCCTGTTGCCAAACCCAGCTTGTGCACTAACCTGTCTCCAGCTCCTGCTCAACATCTGTTGTCTGTGCCGCTGACTATCATCTGGTGTTTGAACACGGACACGGACTCCTGCACAGGCTCTCATACCACTCCGCACTCGTGGGCCTCCTGTCTGCTCTACCAGGGGTCGCGAGTCGGATATGTAAGGGAGCCTACCCTCTGCCCAAGTGGACTCTCCGGTCTGGTAAGTGAGAGACCTGACAGTTTTGCACGTCCACCTAGCAGCACTAGGAGCGTCATTTCAAATCCCAACCATGGCACTACCTTCCTGTATGTTCTCCCTGTGCCTGTGTGGGTTTCCTCCAATACTCCAGTTTCCTCCCCCGCTCCAAAGACATGCTGGTAGGTTAATTGGCTCCTAAATTCACTCTAGAATGTGTATGTATGAATGTGAGTTAGGGACCTTGGATTGTTACCTCCTTGAGGGCAGGGACTGATGTAAATGTACAATACATATGTGTAAAGCACTACATAAACTGACGGCGCTATATAAGTACCTGAAATAAATAGAAATCAACCAACGGAGTATAGGAAAGTTTTTATTCGATGTAGAAAGAGTACCCAGTAAATAACTCAATAGCTTTTCAGGAGATGTTGGCTGTAACATCAGATTAGGTAGGTTAATCAACCAACTTTCACTGAACACATAAAGAGAAAGGTATTTGGCATGGGCGAAAAAAAAAAGGAGGGGGGAGGTCAAGTAGTACCCATGGGAGGCCCCTAGAAACATCTGGAACCTCAAGCCTTCACCACAACAAAGATGTCAAATACAGAGGAATATCGCAAATGAGACCATACCATTCATGTGGGATTATAGGATTCAGACCTATCATCATCCAATGCAATCATATGTTCTACACTGTCAATCCGATCTATTTCACAAACCCATTCGACCAAGGAAGGTGCCTCAGCCCACCGCTAATGTCTGGTGATCACAGAGTGGGTCGTTCTAAAGAAAATGCTGGATTAAGCTCTTTTTAATCTGTTTATGGGTACCTGGCAGCATTGATAATACAGTAACTTGGGGTTAGTTAAGGAATATATCTCCCATCAGTTTATCATTTAAGCATAAGATTTTATCCCAAAAAGGGAGAATTTTTGGGCAAGTACTCCAAATATGAGTCAAACTGCCAGGGGCCTGCAAACATTGCCAACAAAGAAGGATCCACCCTATGCAGAAATGTGGGGCAGCGATACCACCTAGAAAGAATACGGGAACTGCACTCTTGCAGATAGGAAGAGATAGACACCTTGTATGTAAGTGCCAGAAATTTGTCCCAGTCATTATAATCCGACTCAACCTGTAGTTCCCTATTTGATAAATATATTTGAGTGAAAGTTTCTTTCCCCGAAGTTCAGCTTTAAACTCACAATGATTCATTGAACATAACAGATCAGGGGTAGGCAACCTTGGCACTCCAGCTGTGGTGAAACTACATGAGACATTGTAAGACTCTGACAGTCACAGGCATGACCCCCACAGGCAGAGACATGATAAGATTTGTAGTTTCACCACAGCCAGAGAACCAAAGTTGTCTACTACTGTGATACAGTCTCAGTGTGGCTTATCCTACAATTAATTTTATCTCAACAATCCACATTACCTTGTAGACATATGAGTATCTTTTAGGAGGAAATGCTACAGGTCTATATACTCACAAAAGTGTATTGTATCTCACAAAAGTGAAATCTTTTCATGTGACAACACTGAAGAAATTACACTTTGCTACAATGTAAAGTAGGTAGTGTAAAGCTTGTATAACAGTGTAAATTTGCTGCCCCTCAAAAAAACTCAACACACAGCCATTAATGTCTAAACCGCTGGAAACAAAAGTTAGTTTACCCCTAAGTGAAAATGTCCAAATTGGGCCCAAAGTGTCAATATTTTGTGTGGCCACCATTATTTTCCAGCACTGCCTTAACCTTATTGGGCATGGAGTTCACCAGGTTGCCTCTGGAATCCTCTTCCACTTCTCCATGATGACATTATGGAGCTGGTAGATTTTAGAGACCTTGCGCTCCTCCACCTTCAGTTTGAGGGTGCCCCACAGATGCTCAATAGGGTTTAGGTCTGGAGACATGCTTGGCCAGTCCATCACCTTTACCCTCAGCTTCTTTAGCAAGGTAGTGGACTTCTTGGAGGTGTGTTTGGGCTCGTTATCATGTTTGCTCCAGTAATCTATGTCCTTAGTCTGCTTGTCTTCAGCAAACTGTTTGCGGGCTTTCTTGTGCATCATCTTTAGAAGAGACGTCCTTCTGGGATGACAGCCATGTAGACCAATTTGATGCAGTGTGCAGCGTATAGTCTGAGCACTGACAGGCTGACACCCCACCCCTTCAGCCTTTGCAGTAATGCTGGCAGCACTCATACGTCTATATGACGCCGAGCACTACACTCAACTCCTTTGGTCGACCATGGCAAGGCCTGTTCTGAGTGGAACGTGTCCTGTTAAATCGCTGTATGGTCTTGGCCACCGTGCTGCAGCTCAGTTTCAGGGTCTTGGAAATCTTCTTATAGCCTAGGGCATCTTTATGTAGAGCAACAATTCTTTTTTTCAGATTCTCAGAGTTCTTTGCCATGAGGTACCATGTTGAACTTCCAGTGGCCAGTATGAGAGAGTGAGAGTGATAACACCAAATTTAACACACCTGCTCCCCATTCACACCTGAGACCTTATAACACTAATGAGTCACATGACACCGGGGAGGAAAAATAGCTAATTTGGAGGGTTAAGGCAGTGCTAGAAAATAATGGTGGCCACACAAAATACTGACACTTTGGGCCCAAATTGGACATTTTCACTTAGTGGTGTACTCACTTTTGTTGCCAGTGGTTTAGACAATAATGGCTGTGTGTTGAGTTATTTTGAGGGGACAGTAAATTATACAAGCTGTACACTCACTACTTTACATTGTAGCTAAGTGTCATTTCTTCAGTGTTGTCACATGAAGAGATATAATAAAATATTTACAAAAATGTGAGGGGTGTACTCACTTTTGTGAGATACTGTATAACATTTTTTATATTGTAAAAGAATAAAGAAAAATGGCAAAATCACACCAGAAATTACTTCATAATTAGAAGTATTAGAAGCACAATAACACTCATGCTTACTATCCTGTGTACTTACCTATTTTCAACCTGCTTCAGTCTGGTTACTTGATCTGGCTCCCCTGTGTCAGCCAGTGCTGCTTCAGGGGAGAGGAGGGAGTGCCGACAATGAATGTGCCATTGAAGTTTATGGGTGACGTCACCACTCCAGGATTTACTAGCCTTTGTTGGAGCGCTTCCTTCTCTACTCTGCAGCACCGCTGGCAGACACAGGGGTAATTACACAATGGTACCGGAGCAGCCTGAAAATAGGTAAGTATATAGATCGTTCTTACATAGGTTAGTAAGAAGTAGTGGACAGTTTTTACAGTAGTTAGGGTTAAGCCCAGAATTCCACTTTAACCTTTTAAATAATAATTTTCAGAATTTCATTGAAAATATATTTTATTTTCCTTTGGATTTAACAATTTATATGGATTTATATTACAGTCTGCAATGTGCATGTAAAAGAACAGCCATATTTTAGGGAAAATAGCTGGCTGAGAACAAACACACAGAGAATATATGTACATAGTTTCTCACATGACTGACTGGTTAGGTATGTTAGCACTTTGCAGCTCTGGAACGTAATCTTGAATGAACTTGTCCTCAGCATGGTCTATTTCTGTGTGCACCAACAAGCAATGCCTTTTCCTCCGGGTCATGCATTATCTACACTGGAATTCTGCCACTAAACAGTGTTTATCGAGCGATGGACAGCGGCAAAGTGTTTCTGAGAATGTTACACATCACATTAAAACACCTGCCATTAAAAGGGATTCCACCTCAAACCATACTGCTTTTAACTCACAAACTACTAAAATGTATATGATATTTTGCAAATGATACGGTAAGTAAAATTAAAGTGATAGTAAAACCAAAAGTGTAATATATTGCAGCCTAACCATTCTTATGCCCTGTACACACGACCGGACTTTCTGGCAGACTAGGTCCGACGGTCTTCTCGACGGACTTCCGGCGGACTTATGACGGATTTTCCGAATGAACGGACTTGCCTACACATGACCGGACTTTCCGGCAGACTATGTTCGCCGGTCTTCCCAACGGACTTTCGACTGAGTTACGGCGGACTTCCTAATGAACGGACTTGCCCACACACGGACTAAAGTCAGTTCATTTTGAACGTGATGAGGTACGACAGGACTAGAAAAGGAAGTCAATCTTGCCACTTTTATCGATGAGATTGACACCTTGCGACCCCCGTCGCAGAGCATACCAGGCCCTTAGGTCTGGTATGGATTTTAAGGGGAACCCCCTACACCGAAAAAACAGCGTGGGGGTCCCCCCAAAATCTATACCAGACCCTTATCCACAGCCCGGCCGGTCAGGAAAGGGGGTGGGGACGAGCGTACGCACCCCTCCTAAACCATACCAGGCCGCATGCCCTCAACATGGGGGGGTGGGTGCTTTGGAGGGGGCGCCCTGCGGCCCCCCCCAAAGCACCTTGTCCCCATGTTGATGAGGACAAGGACCTCTTCCCGACAAACCTGGCCATTGGTTGTCTGGGTCTGCGGGCGGGGGGCTTATCAGAATCCAGGAGCCCCCTTTAATAAGGGGGCCCCCAGATCCCAGCCCCCCACCCTATGTGAATGAGTATGGGGTACTGAGTATGGGGTACATCATACCCCTACCCATTCACCTGCGGGAAAAAAGTGTCAATAAAAAAACACACTACACAAAAAATTCCCCACAAATAGACCTTTCTTTTGGTGGTATTTCCATTCAGAATTTCTCTATTCTTTGTTAAAGAAACAAAGAATAGAGAAATTTTGAATGGAAATTGCACTGAGATGACAGCAGGAAATCGAGGGCAAATGGAAAACATAGTGAGTGCTGTCACAGTCCAGAGCACCTGTTGCCATTTTTCTGCACCCCAGCTCCTACATTTTTGTGCATAGTTGAGCCTCTTAGCCTTGTTTCCACGTCCAGTGCATGAAAACATAGGAATTAGGGTGCAGAAAAATGGCAGCAGGTGCTCTGGACTGATGAGTAAAAACGTAAAATATTTGTCTGTAGAAGGAGGCAGTTTGTTTGTGAAGGGCTGGAGAGCGGTACAATAATGTGTCTTTGCAGGCAACAGTGAATCATGGTGGAGGTTCCATGCAAGTTTGGGGCTGCATTTCTGCAAATAGAGTTGGAGATTTGGTCCGGATCAATGGTGCCTTCAATGCTAAGAAATACAGGCAGATACATACGTATCCATCGTGCCATATCATCAGGGAGGCTTTTGGTTGGCCCCAAATGTATTCTGCAGCAGAACAATGACCCCAAACATACAGCCAATTTCATTAAAGTAGAAGTTCAGCCAAAAGCTAACTAACTCTAAGGCCCCTTTCACACTGGGGCGGTTTGCAAGAGTTATTGTGCTAAAAATAGCGCCTGCAAACCGACCTAAAACTGCCGCAGCTGTTTCTCCAGTGTGAAAGCCCGAGGGCTTTCACACTGAAGCGGTGCACTGGCAGGAGAGAAAAAAAACTCCTGCAAACTGCATCTTTGGAGCGGTGAAGGAGCGGTGTATTCACCGCTCCTAAACCGCTCCTGCCCATTGAAATGACAATATTTTGTACTTTTTGCTGTAATAAATAGCCCCAATTTTTTTTTAAAAAAACCTCATTTTTTTCCTTAGTTTAGGCCGATATGTATTCTTCTACATATTTTTGGAAATAAAAATCGCAAAAATTGATTGGCTTGCGCAAAAGTTATAGCGTCTACAAAATAGGGTATAGATTTATGGCATTTTTATTATTATTATTTTTTTTTACTAGTAATGGAGGCGATCTGCGATTTTTATCGAGACTGCGACATTATGGCAGACACATCGGACACTTTTGACACATTTTAGGGTTGATTGACAATTATACAGCGATCGGTGCCATAAAAATGCACTGATTACCATATAAATGTCACTGGCAGGGAAGGGGTTAACACTAGGGGCGATAAAGGGGTTAACTGTGTTCCCTAGGTGTGTGTTCTAACTGTGGGGGGTAGGAGTGACTATAGGAGCTGAGAGATCGTGGTTCCCAGCTCGTAGGTACTCACAATCTCTCTGTCCTCTCCTCACAGAACTGGGATGTGTGTGTTTACACACACACGTCCCTGTTCTGCCTCTCCTGCCCGCAATCGCTCGTGGCCGGAGGTTATCGCAACTGCCGGTCACGAGCACGCACATGCTATCTCGCTTAAAGGGACCAACGTATAGCTACGACGGTTCGCAGGATGGTGCCGACCTGCTGCAGTATAATGATGGTGGCTGGTTGGCAAGCGGTTAATATTGCTGGTTGTTAGGGTGATATCTCCACATTAACTTCCCCTTGTATCCTGAGGAATCAAATCTTGCAAAACTCGTCTGAATGATCATTCTTATACCAATGACTATAATGCCGCATAAACATGGTCGGACTTTTCGACCGGACTTGTCCGACGGACGCCGACGGACCAAATCCGGCGGACAATGCGATCATGTGTGGGCTTCACCGGACCTTCAGCAGACTTTTCCAGTCGCAAATCTGACGGACTTTAGATTTGGAACATGCTTCAAATCTTTACATCGTAACTTCGCCGGACCCAGAAATCCGCTTGTCTGTATGCTAGTCTGACGGACAAAAACCCACGCTAGGGCAGCTATTGGCTACTGGCTATCAACTTCCTTATTTTAGTCCGGTGTACGTCATTACGTACGAATCCGTCGGACTTTTGTGTGATCGTGTGTAGGCAAGTCCGGTCGTTAGAAAGTCTGTTGAAAGTCCGCCAAAAGTCAGTCGAAAGTCTGTCGGACGAGCTGTCGTGCTTTTGTAGCTGAAAAGTCCGACCGTGTGTAAGCGGCATAAGTACTTGCTTTAAATCATTTACCCTTGGAAGGTATAAAAATAGCAGTAACCAATAAAACTCATCCCATTTAATTTCTTTTTTTTCTGTATTGACTAGTGTTATTTGTAATAATAATAATAGGTAACAAAAAGCATACTTTATTATTATATCTTGGTCAGTGAACCTGTTGGCACCCTGAAAGTCCCATATATAGTACTACTGGTATTGGTGCTAGAAATGGGATGTGATGCTAAGACTGTTCAACCCGTCCGAATTATACTGTATATGTGAAAACTATACACAGAAACACATACACACATGTATATGAAAGAGGAACTTCAATCCTCCCATACATTTTCCCCTCTTACCTTGTCTGCTGAGTTGTCCCCAAAAAAACATACTTTCAGCCTCACACAATCCAGCGTTGTCCTGCTGTGATCCACCAACCTTCCACACTGGGTCCTGCGCCACCACCTTCCTTTCTGATATCATCAGGAGCTGGCTGTCTCTTCCTGGTTCAGGCAGCTGGCCCCCTTATGACATGCTGCCAGGCCCATCCTCCTCCGGCCGCTGTGTTGAAGCTGAAGCCCGCCGGGATATGTGATGTGCAAATCACAGGAGTCTTCAGAAGGGGAGGAGACAACATTCTTAAAGGAAAAGTTCCATAAGCCACACATCATGAAGCAGACCCAAGTGAGATGAATGGCAGCCTCAGCCCGGACTCCAGCCAGTCCATGCCCCAACGCATTTCGTTCCACCCCTTGGAGCTTAATCATGGGGATTCCCATGATTAAGCTCCAAGGGGTGACGTGAAACACGTGTGGGGTGTGAACTTTCTGTAGTCTGGGCTGAGGTTGCCATTCATCTCACTTCATGCACATGGGTCTGCTTAACCACTTGCCGACCACCTACCGCATATATACTGCGGCAGAATGGCACGGGCAGGCAGAATCACGTACCCGTACGTGATCTGCCTCCCGCGGGCGGGGGGTCCGATCGGACCCCCCCCCCGGTGCCATCGGCGGTCGGCATTTGACTGGGAGCGTCGGGAGGCGAGGGGGAGACCATCCGATCGTGGCCCCCCCCTCGCGATCGCTCCCAGCCAATGGGAATCCTCCTCTGCCTGTGTGTCGTTTCACACAGGCAGAGGATGTGATGTCATCTCTCCTCGGTCTGGCAGTTTCCGTTCCAGCGCTGAGGAGAGAAGACAAGTGAGTGCACACAACACACACACACACAGTAGAACATGCCAGGCATACTTTACACCCCCGATCCCCCCCCGATCGCCCCCCCGATCCCCCCCAATCACCCCCCCCCCCGTCACAAACTGACATTAACAGTATTTTTTTTTTTTTCTGATTACTGCATAGTGTCAGTTTGTGACAGTTACAGTGTTAGGTCAGTGAGTATTACCCCCCTTTAGGTCTAGGATACCCCCCTAACCCCCCCTAATAAAGTTTTAACCCCTTGATCACCCCCTGTCACCAGTGTTGCTAAGCGATCATTTTTCTGATCGCTGTATTAGTGTCGCTGGTGACGCTAGTTAGGAACGTAAATATTTAGGTTCCCCGTCAGCGTTTTATAGCGTCAGGGACCCCCATATACTATCTAATAAATGTTTTAACCCCTTGATTGCCCCCTAGTTAACCCTTTCACCACTGATCACCGTATAACTGTTACAGGTGACGCTGGTTAGTTTGTTTATTTTTTATAGTGTCAGGGCACCCGCCGTTTATTACCGAATAAAGGTTTAGCCCCCTGATCGCCCGGCGGTGATATGCGTCGCCCCAGGCAGCGTCAGATTAGCGCCAGTACCGCTAACCCCCACGCACGCAGCATACGCCTCCCTTAGTGGTATAGTATCTGATCGGATCAATATCTTATCCGATCAAATCTATACTAGCATCCCCAGCAGTTTAGGGTTCCCGAAAACGCAGTGTTAGCGGGATCAGCCCAGATACCCGCTAGCACCTGCGTTTTGCCCCTCCGCCTGGCCCAGCCCACCCAAGTGCAGTATCGATCGATCACTGTCACTTACAAAACACTAAACGCATAACTGCAGCGTTCGCAGAGTCAGGCCTGATCCCTGTGATCGCTAACAGTTTTTTTGGTAGCGTTTTGGTGAACTGGCAAGCACCAGCCCCAGGCAGCGTCAGGTTAGCGCCAGTACCGCTAACACCCACGCACGCACCGTATACCTCCCTTAGTGGTATAGTATCTGAACAGATCAATATCTGATCCGATCAGATCTATACTAGCGTCCCCAGCAGTTTAGGGTTCCCAAAAACGCAGTGTTAGCGGGATCAGCCCAGATACCTGCTAGCACCTGCGTTTTGCCCCTCCGCCCGGCCCAGCCCAGCCCACCCAAGTGCAGTATCGATCGATCACTGTCACTTACAAAACACTAAACGCATAACTGCAGCGTTCGCAGAGTCAGGCCTGATCCCTGCGATCGCTAACAGTTTTTTTGGTAGCGTTTTGGTGAACTGGCAAGCACCAGCCCCAGGCAGCGTCAGGTTAGCGCCAGTACCGCTAACACCCACGCACGCAGCATACGCCTCCCTTAGTGGTATAGTATCTGATCGGATCAATATCTGATCCGATTAGATCTATACTAGCGTCCCCAGCAGTTTAGGGTTCCCAAAAACGCAGTGTTAGCGGGATCAGCCCAGATACCTGCTAGCACCTGCGTTTTGCCCCTCCGCCCGGCCCAGCCCACCCCACCCAAGTGCAGTATCGATCGATCACTGTCACTTACAAAACACTAAACGCATAACTGCAGCGTTCGCAGAGTCAGGCCGGATCCCTGCGATCGCTAACAGTTTTTTTTGTAGTGTTTTGGTGAACTGGCAAGCGCCAGCGGCCTAGTACACCCCGGTCGTAGTCAAACCAGCGCTGCAGTAACACTTGGTGACGTGGCGAGTCACATAAGTGCAGTTCAAGCTGGTGAGGTGGCAAGCACAAGTAGTGTCCCGCTGCCACCAAAAAGACAAACACAGGCCCGTCGTGCCCATAGTGCCCTTCCTGCTGCATTCGCCAATCCTAATTGGGAACCCACCGCTTCTGCAGCGCCCATACTTCCCCCATTCACATCCCCAACCAAATGCAGTCGGCTGCATGAGAGGCATTTTCTTTATGTCCTCCCGAGTACCCCTACCCAACGAACCCCCCAAAAAAGATGTTGTGTCTGCAGCAAGCGCGGATATAGGCGTGACACCCGCTATTATTGTCCCTCCTGTCCTGACAATCCTGGTCTTTGCATTGGTGAATGTTTTGAACGCTACCATGCACTAGTTGAGTATTAGCGTAGGGTACAGCATTGCACAGACTAGGCACACTTTCACAGGGTCTCCCGAGATGCCATCGCATTTTGAGAGACCCGAACCTGGAACCGGTTACAGTTATAAAAGTTAGTTACAAAAAAAAGTGTAAAAAAAAAAACACAAACAAAAATATAAAAAAAAAAAAAAATAGTTGTCGTTTTATTGTTCTCTCTCTCTCTATTCTCTCTCTATTGTTCTGCTCTTTTTTACTGTATTCTATTCTGCAATGTTTTATTGTTGTTATGTTTTATCATGTTTGCTTTTCAGGTATGCAATTTTTTATACCTTACCGTTTACTGTGCTTTATTGTTAACCATTTTTTTGTCTTCAGGTATGCCATTCACGACTTTGAGTGGTTATACCAGAATGATGCCTGCAGGTTTAGGTATCATCTTGGTATCATTCTTTTCAGCCAGCGGTCGGCTTTCATGTAAAAGCAATCCTAGTGGCTAATTAGCCTCTAGACTGCTTTTACAAGCAGTGGGAGGGAATGCCCCCCCCCCCCAACGTCTTCCGTGTTTTTCTCTGGCTCTCCTGTCTCAACAGGGAACCTGAAAATGCAGCCGGTGATTCAGCCAGCTGACCATAGAGCTGATCAGAGACCAGAGTGGCTCCAAACATCTCTATGACCTAAGAAACCGGAAGCTACGAGCATTTTATGACTTAGATTTCGCCGGATGTAAACAGCGCCATTGGGAAATTGGGAAAGCATTTTATCACACCGATCTTGGTGTGGTCAGATGCTTTGAGGGCAGAGGAGAAATCTAGGGTCTAATAGACCCCAATTTTTGCAAAAAAGAGTACCTGTCACTACCTATTGCTATCATAGGGGATATTTACATTCCCTGAGATAACAATAAAAATGATTTAAAAAAAAAAAATGAAAGGAACAGTTTAAAAATAAGATAAAAAAATAATAATAATAAAGAAAAAAAAAAAAAAAAAAAAAAAAGCACCCCTGTCCCCCCTGCTTTCGCACTAAGGTGAACGCAAGCGTTGGTCTGGCGTCAAATGTAAACAGCAATTGCACCATGCATGTGAGGTATCGCCGCGAAGGTCAGATCGAGGGCAGTAAGTTTAGCAGTAGACCTCCTCTGTAAATCTAAAGTGGTAACCTGTAAAGGCTTTTAAAGGCTTTTAAAAATGTATTTAGTTTGTCGCCACTGCACGTTTGTGCGCAATTTTAAAGCATGTCATGTTTGGTATCCATGTACTCGGCCTGAGATCATCTTTTTTATTTCATCAAACATTTGGGCAATATAGTGTGTTTTAGTGCATTAAAATGTAAAAAAGTGTGTTTTTTCCCCAAAAAATGCGTTTGAAAAATCGCTGCGCAAATACTGTGTGAAAAAAAAAAATTGAAACACCCACCATTTTAATCTGTAGGGCATTTGCTTTAAAAAAAATATATAATGTTTGGGGGTTCAAAGTAATTTTCTTGCAAAAAAAAATTATTTTTTTATGTAAACAATAAGTGTCAGAAAGGGCTTTGTCTTCAAGTGGTTAGAAGAGTGGGTGATGTGTGACATAAGCTTCTAGATGTTGTACATAAAATGCCAGGACAGTTCAAAACCCCCCCAAATGACCCCATTTTGGAAAGTAGACACCCCAAGCTATTTGCTGAGAGGCATGTTGAGTCCATGGAATAATTTATATTGTGACACAAGTTGCGGGAAAGAGACAATTTTTTATTTTTTTTATTTTTTTTTGCGCAAAGTTGTCACTAAATGATATATTGCTCAAACATGCCATGGGAATATGTGAAATTACACCCCAAAATACATTCTGTTGCTTCTCCTGAGTACGGGGATACCACATGTGTGGGACTTTTTGGGAGCCTAGCCGCGTACGGGACCCCGAAAACCAAGCACCGCCTTCAGGCTTTCTAAGGCCGTAAATTTTTGATTTCACTCTTCACTGCCTATCACAGTTTCGGAGGCCATAGAAAGCCCAGGTGGCACAAAACCCCCCCAAATGACCCCATTTTGGAAAGTAGACACCCCAAGCTATTTGATGAGAGGTATAGTGAGTATTTTGCAGACCTCACTTTTTGTCACAAAGTTTTGAAAATTGAAAAAAGAAAAAAAAAAATTTTTTTTCTCGTCTTTCTTTATTTTCAAAAACAAATGAGAGCTGCAAAATACTCACCATGCCTCTCAGCAAATAGCTTGGGGTGTCTACTTTCCAAAATGGGGTCATTTGGGGGGGGGGTTTGTGCCACCTGGGCATTCCATGGCCTCCGAAACTGTGATAGGCAGTGAGGAGTAAAATCAAAAATGTACGCCCTTAGAAATCCTGAAGGCGGTGCTTGGTTTTCGGGGTCCCGTACGCGGCTAGGCTCCCAAAAAGTCCCACACATGTGGTATCCCCGTACTCAGGAAAAGCAGCTAAATGTATTTTGGGGTGCAATTCCACATATGCCCATGGCCTGTGTGAGCAATATATCATTTAGTGACAACTTTGTGCAAAAAAAAAAAAAAAAAATTTGTCACTTTCCCGCAACTTGTGTCAAAATATAAAACATTCCATGGACTCAACATGCCTCAAAGCAAATAGCTTGGGGTGTCTACTTTCCAAAATGGGGTCATTTGGGGGGGGGTTTATGTCATCTGGGCATTTTATGGCCTTCAAAACTGTGATAGGTAGTGAGGAGTAAAATCAAAAATGTACGCCCTTAGAAATCCTGAAGGCGGTGCTTGGTTTTCGGGGCCCCGTACGCGGCTAGGCTCCCAAAAAGTCCCACACATGTGGTATCCCCGTACTCAGGAGAAGCAGCTAAATGTATTTTGGGGTGCAATTCCACATATGCCCATGGCCTGTGTGAGCAATATATCATTTAGTGACAACTTTTTGTAATTTTTTTTTTTTTTTGTCATTATTCAATCACTTGGGACAAAAAAAATGAATATTCAATGGGCTCAATATGCCTCTCAGCAAATTCCTTGGGGTGTCTACTTTCCAAAATGGGGTCATTTGTGGGGGTTTTGTACTGCCCTGCCATTTTAGCACCTCAAGAAACGACATAGGCAGTCATAAATTAAAGGCTGTGTAAATTCCAGAAAATGTACCCTAGTTTGTAGACGCTATAACTTTTGCGCAAACCAATAAATATACACTTATTGACATTTTTTTTACCAAAGACATGTGGCCGAATACATTTTGGCCTAAATGTATGACTAAAATTGAGTTTATTGGATTTTTTTTAGAACAAAAAGTAGAAAATATCATTTTTTTTTCAAAATTTTCGGTCTTTTTCCGTGTATAGCGCAAAAAATAAAAACGGCAGAGGTGATCAAATACCATCAAAAGAAAGCTCTATTTGTGGGAAGAAAAGGACGCAAATTTCGTTTGGGTACAGCATTGCATGACCGCGCAATTAGCAGTTAAAGCGACGCAGTGCCGAATTGTAAAAAGTGCTCTGGTCAGGAAGGGGGTAAAACCTTCCGGGGCTGAAGTGGTTAATGATGTTTATGGATCTTTTCCTTTGACATTGCTGCAGCTTGGAGGTAGGACAAGCTCCCTGTCCCTGCCTGCAATGGGCTCACAGCAGTGTATTTGGAATTTACCTCTCTACCTAAGCAGCACTTAAATGTTGTCTTTTTGGATCACAGACATCATTCTTGCTTAGGCAAGAACGAAGGCGGAGAGTGCAAACAAAAAAGGTAACTAAAATTGGTTGGTGTTTGCGGAGTGTAGGAGGCTAATAGGGATTAAAAGTGCTGAGTTTGAGGTCTGCTTTAAATATATATAAGTATGTAATGTCCCTTTAAAACATTTCCAGCTAAGATGCATGAAAAAATATTCAAACAGAAAAAAAAACAGCACACAAATACACAGATAACACTGGTCACTGATTAATTCTGTCTTTGAACCTTTACTTTCCAAATTCATTTTATGGAACAGTAGCTGCAAATACAGTATGTTAAAATGCTGAAACATTTTCCTTTTTTTTTTTTCTTGAATTCTTCTTTTGAAAAAGTTAGCAAACTCTGCTTGACAACAGAAAGGAATTTTCCCATGGATAAGCTAAAAGCTGACTCACATGAAGACCTGCCCAAAGTGGTCATGCCCTCTAAGCAAATAACATAGGCATGAGGAAAGCTTGTTAGACCAACAGCAGTCTTTGAATTCCACAGACCCAGCCTAACAGGTAGCTGCTCATTGGCTATGAACAGGGTCAGCTCCCTCCAGTCTAGCCAATCTGCCCGTCTATTTGCTCACATCTAAGGTCTGAGAATTAGTGAGAGCTGTCACAGCATGTTATAAACATATTTCCTGTGCTCTACAATGAGAAGCAGTGTCACTGCTGTTTGCTTAGGCAGGTACGCATTCTGTAGAGCTATAATACCTTCTCTCAAAGTCCACTAGAAGATTAATGCATTGTAATGAGAAAAGGCTGACTTTTACACTGTGAACAGGAGACAACATTAAAGGGATATTCCGGTTTTGTTCCATGTTGACATACACTGTCAAAGGGAAACTTTTTCCCTTATCTAATTGCTTACTCAAGCCAGTGAAGAAAAAAAAATTCTTTAGAATGGCTTCCAGTAGGTAAATTGTTACTAAACCCACAACAGTAAAATCAGTCTGTATATGCAAAATATGCTTGTTATACTCACTGTGGAACCTAAGGGGTCCTCTGCATTGTGTAAAAAGGCTGTTTGATCCTGTGTCCTCTGATCCTCCCCTTCTTCCAGAGTCCCCAAACCATCTCCGGATAGTACAGAGGCTAGGGAACAAACTGCATATGCTCAGTTTGGTGTGTATTGCTAGATAGTTTTTTTCATGGGAGAGTGCATGTGATCAGCACAGGGCCAATCAGTCATGTTCAGAAAGAGGGTCAGGGGTCCTGCATCCTCATAGGACAATCATGGGAGAATGAAAACTCCTCCTACAAGCTTTAAGCAGACACTGAAATAAGTCACAAGACTGCTATATAATGCTGATGGGAAAAGGTATTTAGCAGTTTAGTCACAATTAAAAGGATAAAGGATAATGGGTGTTTAGCGACAGCTCCTGGGTATGTCAAATTTCACCAAGTACAAACTACGTACTAAAAACTTCATATCTTTATTACAAAACATAAAAAAAAACATATTACATTGGGTGGGTGATACAATCACACCGTACATAAAACCAGAAAAATGGCAACAGTCAGATAAATTGAAGAGCCTCCTATGTGTTACGCAGTCGCTTCTTCAGGGCCTCAACACCTCATCAATTGACTCAATGTCTAGTGTTAACAATCAAATATATATAATGAATACAAACACATTAAATACACACGTATGTATTTAAAGGTGATATCTTTTATAATGGATCTTACTGAGAAAACTACAAAATGAAGCAACAGTAGTTTTTAAATGGTTAGTATGGAGTACGAATAAATTCAGGTTGAAGGAGAGTTCTCCAAACAGACTAATTAAATGACCAGATTTGTCTTGTTCGCACACCTGAACCTCTGGCTGCTGGGCATTACCACTGCTGTCACTAAATGAATTACCTCCCAGCCCACCACCGGATTGTTTCACATAGTAAACACATTGGCGGGTATCTTGCTTGACATCTATGACCAAATATGGTCATATTGACCATTTTTGAGCAATGACGTTAGCGGAGAGCATGGGGGGAGGCAGAGAGCACCAGGGGGGCTCGAGAGAACAGGGAGGTGGCGGGGAGCACTGGAGAGGCCGGAGAGCACTGGGGGGGGGGGCTGGAGAGCATGGGGTGGGAGGCGGAGAGCATGGGGGGGCTGGAGAGCACTAAGGGGGAAGCAGCGATAACGGGGGGGCATGGGGGGGGCAACAGAAATAAGCAGGATAGGAGGAGCGGTGGGGGTGGCTGCATATAAAATAATTATTCTCTGCATTTCCTCCTGCAGCCTCAGAATGCCTGCTTCTCCTCCTCTCCCTCTCGCAGGCATTCAGAAGCTACAGAAGGAATGGAGAGAATGAGTCTTCTATATGCAGCCACCCCCACTGCTCCTCCTATCCAGGTTACAGGGGGCCACACTAACGTTCTCTCTGATCCGGCTCCATGGTGTCTACAGCAGGTGTCTCCCCTAGCTCCTCCCCCTTCATGGTCACGCCAAGGGCTGAACTATACTGGTGACCACGGAGAGGCCGAAAGTGTCTCCTCTAGCTCCTCCCCCCTTCATGTTTGCATGTCCCTGATGCAGACGGCTGAAATGAACTGGCAGCCGGGTAGAGGCCTACACAGAACTCTCTTCCATCATTCGCTCAGCCAATCAGCAGGTGGCGGCCATGAATCATTGGCCAGAATCCGTTGATTAGCTTGTGCTGAAGCGAGTGGCAGCACAGCTAGGGTGGTAAGCGTGCGTGCCCCCTACCCAAAAGAAGCGGATCACCATCATGTACGTGAACCAGTGCAGGGAGGCCGCTCTGCCACAGTAAATTTGCAGTAGGCTGTCCCCAAGTTGTTTATTTACAAATTGAGGTCTGTTAGCGCAGTCCCTGAAGAGAGTCCAGAGAAGGCAAGAAAGCAAAGAATGGGGCTGGAGGACCTCAGTTATGAGAAACGACTACTTACAATAAACTTACTCTCCCTGGAGTAGAGGTGCTTAGGAGGAGATATGATCACAATATTTAAATGGTGATCCTAGCATTGGGAGGAAACTATTCAGTCTCCGTTCGCTTAGAAAGATACGCAGCCTGCGTAAGGGGTTCTTTACTGTCAGAGTAATAAGGATGTGAAACTCCCTTGCACAGTTGGTGGTGTCAGTGAAAAGTGTAGATATTTTCAAAAAAGTTTTAGATGAGTATCCTAGCAAACACAATATACAGGAATATGGAAAATGGTAGTCACCTAATCACATACACACACATTCATTAACATAGGTTTTCATTTCCATTATACTTTTTTTGTAAATGTTTTCCAGGTTTTCCCGAAGATTCTACCTTGCAGACTTTCATGTCTACCTGGTCAGGTAAGTAGGAATGAGGCTCTTGTCCTAATCAACATGCCAAGGTACCCACCAAATGCTTATTGCCTGGTAAAGTTCAGGAGGTGAGGATAAGGGTAGGGGGTGGAGGGGGGGGGTATTGGCTTATGCTTTCTCTCCCTTTTTCTGACTGACTATGATGCATGCCTGAATAGAGGGCCAGCATGGATTTTAGGAGGATAATTTTTTTTTTGGTTGGTGGTTGTCCTCCAAATCCATATTAGATCCTGTTCTAGGATCCTGAAATATGCCAGGCTACATACCCTGTAGAAAAGAAAACAAACAAAAACAGATGCATGGGATGGATTCCCTCCAAAATCCATACTAGAACCTTATTCTACATAGAGGTTTGGTATGGATTTTTAAGGGGGACCCCATACAACCCCCCAGAAAATTACTCCCCTGCCTCCCCCAAATATATACCAGACCCTTATCCTTGATGGATTTGGAAATGGATAATACCAAAAAAATAATAAAATGCCACCCCACAATCAAAACCAAACTTTTATCCTTGAGTTTGCCAAATCTTTATACTGGTTTTGCATACATTCAATGCAAACCACTCCAAAAAATCCCCAACCCACCTCACCAACTTATTCTAGGTGTCCTATGGCTTATGTTAATATTATCTAACGGGAAAATTTTTGTTGAAATCCATAGTCTGACGACAGAGTCTATTTAGTAATTCCAGGTACATTTTGAGAGTAGCAGCAGGGATCTGAATAGTGGGGGAGTAGTGAAATAGGCAAATATAGAAAAGAAAGGATGTTCAGCATGGAATGAGTTTGGGATTATATTTCCCAACAGGCTTACTTTAAATATACTATGACATCCCTTTCCTTTGCGAAGGTTTTACAAAAAACATCTTTTGCACAGTATAGAGAAGGTGATGCCAGGCTTCCAAAGTCAGCTTCACCTATCCTGTGGCAGTCCTTTGTCGTAGCTCTCTGCATACTTTAGCAATCCAAGGGGATAGATCAGAGATGACAATGAGAGCTTAGCTATTGACCTTGACCAAAAGTCAAAATTTGTATATTGGTAACAACACGGTTTAGACTGAGGTAGATGGATATTTTGGGGAAAGGATATTTGCACCTAAACAGCTGATGGAGCAAAGTGCAGACTATGTTAACATTCTTGGCGAATGGAAAAACTACTTTAAAAATTCACCTTTAACATGTACGTTTTCTAAATCTTTAATTCATATTAAGATTTTGCATCCCATTATAAATTACTTTCATCAGTTTGACAGCTTTTGAACCCTCTATTAAATTCCTGCTACAAATTATTTTTTTTTCTAATTTTACTTCTTGCTATTCAAAAAGTTGTTAAAATCCTTGCAGCTTTAACGATTTATAATCATTGGAAAAGTATTGTTAAAGGAAAGGTCCACTTTCATTGTCAGTTGTGCATTTGTACTTGTCCCTGCAGCCTCAGAACAACAGTCAGTTAGTCCTCGGGCTCCTGGGGAGTCAACTTTCTCTTTTCCATAGTTCTAACACATTTGTTTATGTATAATCATGCACATATAAATTATTTATTTCAAGGTGTTGAAAACCACGTTGGCACAAATAGCTGCGGTCACACAAACAGAAAAATGACCTGAAGAAGCACACAACTGGAAATTGGTTAATATGACCTAAACTCTGGAAGCTGTGCCAAAAAGGACAAGCAGAGGGCAAATGACGAGTCACCAGTAATTTCTGTAGACTCCCTACAGTATTTTCCCTTTTACTGACTTACCATGCCTTGTTCTGCACTCTGTCTCTGTGCAGAGGCAGCTATGTTGGTGGAGGCAGGGCTTTACTTCCTCATGTCAGAGACTCCATTAAGAAGAACAGTGAGCAGCACAATAGTGGCATCAACAGGTCAGAGCTGCTCCCTGATGGTGGTGATCTAATGACCAGTGGGGGAATATTCAAGAAGTAGGTGAGGTAAAAAAAAGAACAGATCCATAGAATAGATGAAGCAGAAGCAGTTCATCAAACAGTTAATCAAACGTTATGGCAGTTCCCTGAATCAGAGATGAGCAGTACACTGTGTGCAGCAGAAAAATCTTTCTGTAAAGCGCTGTCCTATGTTACTACACACACTTCCCCTGATGTATATTGCATTTAGGTGGGAAACCACTGAGTCCATGCCCTCTCCACTAGTCCAGCATACCTCTGCCACCTCACTCTTAGTGACAAAATGGGGCCCCGCTGTGCACCTAGTGCAGACCTCATGCATGCTCTCCTTCAGCTCTCCCATAACATGCGGCCAGGTACATGAGGTCTCTGTACCACAGGTTCCTTCTCGGTTGCTCTGGGAAACCAACCGCTAGGGAGGGAGCCAGAACACCGACTCCCTCGCTACCAGAGGACCTGTCACTTACAGCAGGTGACATGCTTCACAACTGGCTGCAATGTAAATTCCACTATTTCTGGTTACCCATAGCAACTTCATTAATCTTCCTTGTCTTGGCGAGTAGATCTTTCATAGTGGCTTTGCTTCATACCCCATATGTGCTTTTTTGACCCTTGTTCTTTCAAATGCCAGAAACCATCATGACCCCTTTGAATGGCTTCAGATCAGGCTGTAAATAGTTATTGCACTTTTACTGAACATTTGCGGCAACATACAATGAATACATTACAGTGGTAGTAGTCCAGTAATGGCATCTTCCAAGACTTGGTAGTTCTCCAGACTCCAGCAGACTGCTGAGCACAGCAGTCCCACATGTTTGTTACAGAATATCAATGAACAGAGATGGAGAAAGAGCTGGTGAGAGCGAGCCCTAGACCCGGCATTCCCTCTATATACAACTGGGTGGATAAGCAGGGCCCAAAAAGCCCAGGAACAGTAGTGCAGAACATTAACCTTTCCCCAGCCTGGGCCAGCAAACCTTGTAACCAAGATACTATAGGCAACCTGCCTACAAGTACCTAAGCCCAATAACTGCACTGGTATTTATTAGGTGAAATTCATACCTCACATGTGCTTTATTGACCCTTGTTCTTTCAAATGCCAGAAACCATCATGACCCCTTTGAATGGCTTCAGACCAGGCTGTAAATAGTTTTTGCACTTTTACTGAACATTTGCGTTACATACAATGAATACATTACAGTGGTAGTAGTCCAGTAATGGCATCTTCCAAGACTTGGTAGTTCTCCAACCTGCCTACAAGTACCTAAGCACAATAACTGCACTGGTATTAATTAGGTGGAATTCAAGACAAAAGAAAAATCTTTCAAGTACTTCGTAGGCACAATCGACATTTCTAGATGTTGCCTATAAGCAAGCAAACCTTCAACTTAAATAGGTCTGGGGGTAAGTCAGTGACTGAATGTCATTCACCAGCAATTCTGTAATTTTTGATGTGGCTTTCACATTTGTACAAGCTTACGCTTTCTTGTTGTTTTTTTTCTTTTTTTTTTTTTTATTGTATTAGTATATTCTGTTAGTAAGTGTATGAATAGCCAAATTTTTTCTGTAGATTCGGATAGAATGGAGAAGGGTTAAAATATTTTCCATGTTTTTCTTTTGCTATTTGTGTCCCCCTGGGGAGATATCTTTTCACTTCCAGTTCCCCCAGATACAACAGGAAGTGAGAAATCTCTACAAAATAAGGCAGATATCCCCCTTAGACAGTTGTAACCAGTAAAGGTGCCCCCATTGTCCCCACCTCTTGTTTTGCTGACAAATGTAAGATGTTTGATTTTCTATTACTTTCTGTCTCAGTGACAGTGGTCACCTGGACAAATAGGGTGAGCTTACCTAGCAGGGGCAACCCTGACCCAGGTACTAATCCTTCCCTATGTTATCAAACAACTAAACAAGGAAAGGGCTTTGACTACAGACACACTTTTACACTGGGTTCACACCAATGCATTTTTAGTGCGTTTTGCAGTTTGCAGAAACGCACTACAGTCCATTTAACTTTGCTACGGTACATGTTCACATCTATGCGTTTTTCAGCGGTTACATTTTTGGAAAGGGTCAGTGACTTTTTTTCCCGCAGTAGATTGCGTTTTGTGTGTAAAAGACTTCAATAGACCCGCACCAAAAACGCAAGTGTTGCGTATTTTTTTTTTCAATAACAAACTGTGAATAGCTAGTTGTTAAGGAGTTGTTATTTAACCACTTCAGCCCTGGAAGGATTTACCCCTTAATGACCAGGCCATTTTTTTGCGATACGGCACTGCGCCATTTTAACTGACAATTATGCGGTCTTGCGATGTTGTACCCAAACAAAATTGATGTCCTTTTATTCACACAATAAGAGCTTTCTTTTGGTGGTATTTGATCACCTCTGCGTTTTTGGGGGTTTTTTTTGCACTATAAACAAAAATAGACCAACAATTTTGAAAAATATATATATATTTTTTTTTTACTTTCTGCTATAATACATATCCCCAAAAAATATGTCAAAAACAAATTTATTCATCAGTTTAGGCCAATATGCATTCTTCTACATATTTTTGGTAAAACGATCGCAATAAGCATATATTGATTGGTTTGCACAAAAGTTAAAGCGTCTACCCAATAGGAGATACATTTATGGGCTTTTATTCGTTTTTTTATGTTTTTACTGGTAATGGCGGCTATCTGCGATTTTTAACAGAACTACGACATTGTGGCGGACAAATCTGACCCCAAGTGACACTTGTTGGGGACCAGTGACATTATTACAGCGATCAGTGCTAAAAAAAATGCACTGATCAATGTAAAAATGACACTGGCAGGGAAGGGGTTAACACTAGGGGACGATCAAGTAACTGTGTTCCCTGGGTGTGTTCTAATTGTGTGGGGGATGGGCTCACTGAGACAACACAAAGGTCGCTGTTCCTGATCACTAGGAACAGCAGATCTTCATGTTGTTCCCTGTCAGAACGGGGATCCACCTTGTTTACATCCCCGTTCTGCCTCTCTGTGGAGCGATCGTGCGTGGCCAGCGTGCGTGCTCCCACAGTATCTATAACATGAAACTACATGCAGGTACGCCGTTTCGCGCAATAGAGCCAACCTGCCGCAGTATATGTACTGTGGCTGGTCGGCAAGTAGTTAAAAAACAAAAATTAAAAACAATGTCCCCAGATGGAGATCCATTGTCAATCACGTCACCCGCCGCCCCCCAAAAAAAGGTCCACTTTCACTGTATTAAGGGGCGGGGTCACCCATGGTTTCAGCCATGGCACAGAGCACTGATGGGACAGCATGAGTATGCTTTTTCCTAAGAGCACATGATCACCAGCTGAAGAAACAGAGAATATCTCCTAAACGGTGCATGTTTAGAAGATATTCCTTGTACCTACAGGTAAGCTTCATTATAAGTTTACCTGTGGGTACAAGTGTCCATGCTGTGTTTACTACCACATTAACAACTGCTATGATAGGCAACCAGCCACATAAGTGATCTGACTTATAGACTTCCATCAGAAGTAGTAGTAAAGAACAACCCTTGTGTAGCACTGCAAGGCAGAAAGCAGAGCCTGTAATGATCAAATATGGCTGCCTTCATGTACATACTGTACTGTATATTTTTATGAATGATACAAAAATACATGTTTTGTTTTTAAAATATTAATACAGATTGATAAAATAATCTACTGCTAATATCTATCAAATCATTGGAAAAAACAACAAGAAGGATGAGGTGGTTCTCTTTATCCAGCCGCACATTGTTGTGTTCTATTTTATGTCACCGCATGAACTCCTAGTAATTAATGACGCTTTCCACCTGTCATATCAGGAGCTGCGGAGAAAATAGACTTTTTTTTTTGTTTCGTTTCCACAATTTCATTTGGAAATGGCATGCCCCACTTTCCATTGCGTGCACAGAGCACCTGGAGGTTGCATCACTGCAGGAGCAAGTAATAATTAAACCTGTAGGAATCTGCTGTTTCTTCCAGGTAGCTGACATTCTGGAGGTTAATACCTGGATGTATGAATCAGACTGACCTAGCCCTGTGTCACATGCGGGTCACACATCGAAGGGTGAAGTCACATGACCCAGCAATGCACTTGACTTGTGAGCAGTATTGGGCAGGACCCAAATGAATGATTATAAGGGGGCATAATCTGTCAATGCTTTCTAACTAGTGTTAGCTAATTTGTGACATGGTGCCTCTTGGGGAGCTACAAGTGCCAGCATGCAGACAGTAAGGGGAATGTTGGAACTGGTACACATCTAACATTCTTTCATCCACAAGGTGGCTACGCTAATTAATAATGCCGAGAATGAAAAATGCACAGAGGCTTAAAACATTTTTTTGGCTTTAGGTATACTTTAAAGTCAATTTGGTTGGTCGCAGGCTGGTCAGTAAGTTGAGCTTGGAAATCTCTTTGGTTTTATTTGACATGCGTTGCCCTTAGGGTTGCCACCTCTTCCCTTTAAACCCGAACACATATGAATTACACAGGTTCTGAGGCTAATTTAATGCAGATAGTGCACCAAGTGAGTTTAATTACCATCCTAATCAGCCCCAGAACCTGTGTAATTATTAGGTGTTTAGTTTTAACCCCTTAGCGCCAACCGTACGCACATATTCAGCCTCGGGTTGAAGGGGTTATACCGGGGTGATGAGTACAGCTGCACCCGGTACCATTTTTTTAGAGCTGGCGGTCGGCTTTTTAGTGATAACAACCGATGTGGCTAAAAGCTGCTCGGCTGTTATCCTAAAGGAGCAGGAGGGGACGTCCCCCCCTCCCACCTCTCTTCCCGGGCCTCCCGTCCCACCCGGAGACCCGATCCACGATTCAGCACTTCCGCTAGACTGAGACTGGTACGAAGCCGTAAATGGCTTTGATCTAGTCTCCTATGTAAAAACACGGAAGCAACGTCACAATGTCACTACCGGTTTACTCGGCTGCCAATGGCGTCAATTTTAAAAAAATTACATTATTCAGAATCTCCGTGTTTGACGATCTGAATACTTTTAAGTGCAAAGGGGGGATTTGGGGACCTCCATAAAGAGTACGTGTCACCACCTATTACTGTCACAAGGGATGTTTACATTCCTTGTGACAGCAATAAAAGTGATCAGAATATTTTTTTTTTTTAAGGGACAATGTAAATATATATATATATATATATATATATATATATATATATATATATGTATATATATATATATATATATATATATATATATATGTATATATGTATATATATATATATATATATATATATATATAAAATTAAAAAATGTTTTAAAGCGCTCCCCATCCCCGCGTGCTCGCACAGCAAACAAAACACCTGCATAAGTTGCACCCGCATATGTAAACGGTGTTCAAATCATACATGTGTGGTATCCCCGAAAGCAATAATTCTGGCAAAAAACCTTCTCTGTAACTCTAACCTGGTAACCGTTAATTTTTTTTTAAAACGTCGCCTATGGAGATTTTTAGGTACCATAGTTTGTTGCCATTGCACAAGTGTGCGCAATTTCAAAGCATGACATGTTAGGAATCCTAAAGTCCAGTGACAATGCCGGCGCCGCAGAGAGGAGGGAGAGACGAGCAGGGCTTCGATCCACCGCATCGCTGGACCCTGGGACAGGTAAGTGTCTGATTATTAAAAGTCAGCAGCTTCAGTATTTGTAGCTGCTGAGTCTTATTTTTTTTTTTTAAGCAGAACTCCGCTTTAAAGGGATGAGATTGCAACCCTAACTGCCCTTCCAGTGCTCCTTGCTGCAAAGGCCAGTTATAGGTGGGGGCAGTGACCATTTTTTTTGTATTGTTGACATATTGGTCAGGCAACGCACTGACACCTTTGCTGCCATAGTGTTATGTGCTGGGTGTTCTTTGTGCCCCTGCGCCTTTAACCACTTCAGCTCCAGGAGGTTCACCCCCTTTTATGACCAGGCCATTTTTTGCGATACGGCACTGCGCTACTTTAACTGACAATTGCGAGGTTGTGTGACGCTGTACCCAAATACAATTTATGTCCATTTTTTTCCGAACAAATAGAGATTTCTTTTGGTGGTATTTGATCACCTCTGCGTTTTTTATTTTTTGCACTATGAACAAACAAAAAAAAAAAATGACAATTTTGAAAAAAATATTTTTTTTACTTTCTGCTATAAAACACACAATAAAAAATATAAAAAAATCACATTTCTTCATCAGTTTAAGCCAATATGTATTCTGCTACATATTTTTGGTAACAAAAAGCACAATAAATGTATATTGATTGTTTTTTGCAAATGTTACAGTGTCTATAAACTATAGGATAGATTTATGGAATTTTTTTCTTTAATAGCAATGGTGGCGATCAGCGATTTTTAGCGGGACTGTGACATTGTGGTGGACAAATCTGACACTAAGCCTAGGTTCACGTTGGTGTGATTTGACATGTCAAATCGCATGCCAAATCAGCAGCTATTGCCGGCAATTGCGCCGTCCGAATCGGTGCAGCGCCGTGAAGTCATCATGGAGGAGTGGAAGAAGACTCCAGTGGCAACCTGTGAAGCTCTGGTGAACTCCATGCTCAGGAGGGTTAAGGCAGTGCTGGAAAATAATGGTGGCCACACAAAATATTGACACTTTAGGACTAATTTTGACATTTTCATTTTAGTCATTAATGGCTGTGTGTTGAGTTATTTTGAGGGGACAGCAAATTTACACTGTTTACAAGCTGTACACTCACTACTTTACATTGTAGCAAAGTGTCATTTCTTCAGTGTTGTCACATGAAAAGATATAATAAAATACTTACAAAAATGTGAGGGGTGTACTCACTTTTGTGAGATACTGTATGTGCTTCCATTGTGGAGACTTAAAATTCAGAGTTATGGACTGCAGGTAATAGGGTGCCTTGATGGATGGGGCCTGTAGCTTACGCATGTATTTGCAAATCTATACAGACTAAACCCCTGTTTTTAATTCATACTGTTAGACAGGACAATTCGGTTGGTCACAGGCTGGTCGGTAAGTGGAGCTTGGAAATTTCTTTGGTTTTATTTGACATGAGTTACCCTTCCAGTGCTCCTTGCTGCAAAGGCCAGTTATAGGTGGGGGCAAGGACCATTTTGTTGTATAATTTAAAGTAGAACTGATTATATGTATATCTAACGTCCAAACTTTTTTTAAATAGAGAGGGGATAGAACCTATCCTCTGTCAGTTTTTTTCATTGCGATCTGTGCCCCTGCTAAGGGTATTTGCCCTCTCTATCTGTCCTGGAGCCATTGTCATGGAGACATACTATAAGGTGAGGCAAAATCTAAAATTTTGAGTTGTCAGCAGAGCAGGAAAAGATGAGAAATGTTCCAATGGAGACACCTTTTTTGTGACAACTGTCTAAGAGCTTGGTCACACCATGTCTATTGAGCTGCCCTTTTCTGCACACCACTGCTCATGTATGGACAAGCCAGGCAGTGAAAGGAAATTCTCCAAATAGGACATGGAGGGCACTTCATGCCCTCTCTAGGTTGCAAAAAAAAAAAAAAAATGCAAAATACCCCTCCATTCCCTCAGCTGGTAAACCCACAGCACTCTTGCACACAGGCCTGGAACAAGGGGCGAGCCGGACGGTGCCAAGGGCACAATAGTTTACTGTATGGATGAAGGCGCCTTCCTTCTTTTACAAGGCTGACAGGAATAGCGACAGCGGCATCAATTTTGACTGCTCAGCATAGGATCCCCTAAACCTACACATCATGAATGGGGGGAGGGGGCACAGTTTGGCATCTTTCCCCTGGGTGCTGGATGACCTTGTCCCAGCACTGCCTTCACATGGGTGCACTTTTGGTAATCACCTGCATAGACTTCTATGAGCTGCTCATATGTCTGCTCACTGACTGATTGACAAGCAGTCCATAAAAGTATATATTGACTGGGGAAATGTCACACAAGTCATTTTCTAGCAATGAGTTGTAGCAGCTTTTCGGTTACGAAGGAGAGAGAAAGAGAGAAGGAGAGAGAAAGAGAGAGAAAGAGAGAAAGAGAGAGAGAGAGAGAGAGCGAGAGAGAGCTCTGTGCATATGAGGAGAGATTAACTGAACTGAATTTATTCTCTCTTGAGAAGAGGAGATGGGGGGGGGGGGGGTATGATCAACATGAATCAATACATAAGTGGTCCACAATTGATGTTGGCCTTCACTTTGAGACCATCACAGAGGACAAGTGGGCACTCTTTACGTCTGGAAGAAAAGAGATTTAATCTCCAAATACAAAAAGGCTTCTTCACAGTAAGAGCTGTAAACATGTTGAATAGACTCCCTCAAAGGCTGGTTCTGGCTAGCTCATGAGATTGGTTTAAAAAAGGCCTGGATTCTTTCCTAGATAGACATAATATAACTGGATACTAATATTTATAGGTAAAGTTGACCCAGGGAATATCCGATCACCTCTTGGGGTTCAGGAAGGATTTCATTCTGCTGCTCGAGCAAACTGGATCATACTTTATTGGGGTTTTTGCCTTCCTCTGTATCAGATCAACTGTGGGTATAGGTGTCAGGGCCTGCATTTTTAACTTCTGGTTCTGGGGGAACCTCTGCTGTATCAGGCAATGTTGCTCCTTGCTGAGCTACCTGGAATGTTGAACAGTTCTGGGACAATTCCTTGAATTATCCTGTCTTGAATCTTGATTGTCTTGAACCTTATTTAAGCCATGTATCTGCACTTCCTGTTTGCCAGATTATTGTGCTCTCTTCAGCCAGTATCTCGCTCTCGTCTTCCCTGCTGCCATCTATATTGTGCTACCACTCGTTATTGACCTTTGGCTTGTTCCTCGACTACGCGTCTGCCTGATCCCAACCTGCAACTACTCGTTATTGACCCTTTGGCTTGTTTACTGACTATGCTTCTCTTTGATCCCAACCTGCTTATCCGCTACTGGACCTAGGCTTGCTCATCTCCTGGTGGGGCGATCCTGAGGACCGTGACCTGGTACTAACACTCAGCAAAATCCATCTCCCCCATCAGGAGTTCTGGTGAATACCGGTTAGTACTAAACTCAGATGAGTCTGTGTCATTCACCAGGGTGACTGCCTGTGTACCTATCCTGCTGGTCGGTGGTATTTCCGCCACTGCTATAGCAACTGGTCTTTGAGCCTGACCCCCGATCGTGACAATAGGATTGTGTATATAGGATTGTATACATTTTTCCCCCTTTTATTGATTGAACTGGATGTGCTTTTGTCTTTTTTAAACCAGACTAACTATGAATCTATGTATGTAACTATATGCAGACGGCCCTGAATGCCTATGGGTGCTTTTAGCTTCTCATAGCTATGTATGGTACTTCCTGCCTGTACTGTTCAAAGAGACCTGGTTGAATCTCAGCATGCCCCTAAACACACATGTGAATGGGGCCCTAATGTTCCAAGATAATGTTAAAAAGCTGAGTGGTAGTGTAAGAACAGGAAGTCTTACCTGATTGCTGATTTTTGGGAAGAAGGTAGAGAGAAGCCCTAGGCCAGAGACAGTAGCTAGCTGCTAGAAGATCATTCCAGAAAGGTTAACCTCATTGACCAATCTTCACAGTGTAATGTGGTGGAATGTGGTACACCATTGCAGAGCCTGCACCTGAAGTTGTGAGTGGGGGGGGGGGCGGTTATCAGAGACACCAACATGCTTGGAGCAGCATCGCTACCTCATGTAATGTGGTGGAAGTTTTTCTTGTCATGGCTAGGGTTAGGGGGTCTTTGAGGGTCTATGGAGATTTTTTTACAAAACTAGTGCACATCTGGTGGTATATTGCTTCCTAATTGGTGGATAGTTGCGGAGTTCTACTAGGGGCTTGGTTCCTTGGCAGAAGGTGGTATAAATGCTCAATTCTGAATTGTTGTTGAGCTGGTAGGGTGTAGTTATGGATAGCGGTGGGACTAGTAGAGCTGGTGGAGCCCTGAAGTATTCCTTTGGGATTGGACTTTTATTTTCGTACAAGATAGTTTATATTTACCCCCCAGTGGAACTTGAACATTCCTTTGGGAGTGAACTTTCATTTCTATTACAGTATTGTTTCATTTATATTGTATATGGTTGTATCTTTTCACTTTATTGGTTATTTTATTCATTGATGTTGAAATTATTTACAGTGGGGACGGAAAGTATTCAGACCCCATTAAATTTTTCACTCTTTGTTTTATTGCAGCCATTTGCTAAAATCATTTAAGTTAATTTTTTTCCTCATTAATGTACACACAGCACCCCATATTGACAGAAAAACACAGAATTGTTGAAATTTTTGCAGATTTATTAAAAAAGAAAAACTGAAATATCACATGGTCCTAAGTATTCAGACCCTTTGCTGTGACACTCATATATTTAACTCAGGTGCTGTCCATTTCTTCTGATCATCCTTGAGATGGTTCATTTGAGTCCAGCTGTGTTTGATTATACTGATTGGACTTGATTAGGAAAGCCACACACCTGTCTTTATAAGATTTTACAGCTCACAGTGCATGTCAGAGCAAATGAGAATCATGAGGTCAAAGGAACTGTCTGAAAAGCTCAGAGACAGAATTGTGGCAAGGCACAGATCTGGCCAAAGTTACAAAAAAATTTCTGCTACACTTAAGGTTCCTAAGAGTACAGAGGCCTCCATAATCCTTAAATGGAAGATGTTTGGGACAACCAGAACCCTTCCTAGAGCTGGCCGTCCGGCCAAACTGAGCTATCGGGGGAGAAGAGCCTTGGTGAGAGAGGTAAAGAAGAACCCAAAGATCACTGTGGCTGAGCTCCAGAGATGCAGTCGGGAGATGGGAGAAAGTTGTAGAAAGTTAACCATCACTGCAGCCCTCCACCAGACGGGGCTTTTTGGCAGAGTGGCCCAACGGAAGCCTCTCCTCAGTGCAAGACACATGAAAGCCCACATGGAGTTAAAAAAACACCTGAAGGACTCCAAGATGGTGAGAAATAAGATTCTATGGTCCGATGAGACCAAGATAGAACTTTTGGTCTTAATTCTAAGCGGTATGTGTGGAGAAAACCAGGCATTGCTCATCACCTGTCCACTACAGTTCCAACAGTGAAGGATGGTGGTGGCAGCATCATGCTGTGGGGGTGTTTTGCAGCTGCAGGGACAGGACGACTGTTTGCGATCGAGGGAAAGATGAATGCGGCCAAGTACAAGGATATCCTGAACGAAAACCTTCTCCAGAGTGCTCAGGACCTCAGACTGGGCCGAAGGTTTACCTTCCAACAAGACAATGACCCTAAGCACACAGCTAAAATAACGAAGGAGTGGCTTCCCAACAACTCCATGACTGTTCTTGAATGGCCCAGCCAGAGCCCTGATCTAAACCCAATTGAGCATCTCTGGAGAGACCTAAAAATGGCTGTCCACCAACGTTTACTATCCAACCTGACAGAACTGGAGAGGATCTGCAAGGAGGAATGGCAGAGGATCCCCAAATCCAGGTGTGAAAAACTTGTTGCATCATTCCCAAAAAGACTCATGGCTGTATTCGATCAAAAGGGTGCTTCTACTAAATACTGAGCAAAGGGTCTGAATACTTAGGACCATGTGATATTTCAGTTTTTCTTTTTTATTAAATCTGCAAAAATGTCATTAATTATGTGTTTTTCTGTCAATATGGGGTGCTGTGTGTACATTAATGAGGAAAAAAATGAACTTAAATGATTTTAGCAAATGGCTGCAATATAACAAAGAGTGAAAAATTTAAGGGGGTCAGAACACTTGTATTATTTGATTTCTTGAGAGTTTTATGGTGAGTGGTTTTGTGCACTGCACTTAATGTGCACTTCCTTTAAGAAGCTTTCTGCAAGAAAAGTATGAAAAGTAAACGGTGTTACCGCTTTCACCCTGGCTGGTGTGTCTGACAGCCTGCAGTTTTCTGGGGTTTGTTTTCATATTTCTCTGCTTTAGAGGAAACTGGTCATGGCCACCTTTGGAGGGCACTGCATGGAGATGAGCGAGGGGCCCTTCAATGGGCCAAAGAACAGCTTGAAGCAGTTTCCTCTGCAGCAATGGAAGATGGAAACAGAAATTCTCACGCCGCATACCTGTATTGTCCATCATAAAGGAGATAATGTATTTACTAGCTCAGCACATAGCTGAAGACACATGTGATGTTATATAAGGCTTGGGAACTCGTAAATTACGACGGTGGCTGGATAATGAGATTTGTCTGAGAAATTTTCACCTTGAGCCACATTTCCGGAATGCATTCTTTTACAGGCTGAAACGCACCTCACATTATCACAGAGTGGAGACAAACCTATCTCCAGTATAGGAATGTGTACATTTTCCCACAAATATCTCTAACTTATACACAGCATAAGTTAAAAAGTCACATGCCGTTACCATGTGACCAATAGTCTACAGTATATGATGGCAAATAAGTGGAGATCTCTCCAAAACAAAGGGGTATCTCCTGTTAAACAGATGTCATTAGGATTGATTTTCCTATTAGAAGATTTACCCTCACCTTCTGTTCCTTAAATGTTTATATTCACTTTCTCCAGATGCCAGGCTACTAAAGCATTATTGGCAATTACTGGTCACTGCTGCCACTGCCAATATCACAGATTCAATGGAGGGAGAGTTTACCTATACAGCCCTGATGAAGGGGGGCATTTTTGGCCCCTGAAACGCGTTGACTGTTTCACTTTGAACCAGTACAATGTTTAGGACTCTTTTACGGTCTTGGTCTGGTGCTTTTTCTGTTGGTTTATGCTTTGAGTGACTTTCTGGTTACCGAAGGTAAACACAAGCTGCGTTGCCAGTGCCAGTGGGCTTTCCAAATGACTGTGTTCTTGTCTCTGCCTAAATAAGTTTTGAATTCCCAGCATCCATTAGATGTATCTGTCATGGACGCACCACGCATATCGCTGCAACTTATCACAGGTGCACTGGTCCATTGAGACATGTTCCAGCTCCCAGGCGTCCAGCGGTGAACAGACTTGCGCCAATGCAAATGCGCAGATCGCGGAGATCGTGCACGTGCGCGCGGTGACGCTGCTTTGGCGCCCAGTGATCTTTAAAAGGGGCCTCTTTTGAATGCATCCTTGCTGTTTGATCTGCAGCTCATCCTGTAACCTGATCCTGAACCTGCATCTGATTCAGTACTTACCCGGCTTTCTGACCTCGCTGATGTCTCCAGTCCTGACCTTTGGCTTGCCTTGACCCTGCTCTGTCTGTCTGTTTGCCTGACCTCCTGTTGCCAATCCTGCCTGAACTTTGACCACTCTCTGCCTGCCAATTCTGCCTGATTGATCCGCTTTTGTGACAGGGCTAGTCTGACCCTGCTCCTGCCTGCTGTCCTGCGCTTGTGCGCATTTAAACGAAATCTCTCTAAAACTGAGCTATTAATATTCCCCCCCTCCCGTGCCCCCCTCCATGACTTTTCCATCAAAATCAACAATGCAACCATCAGTCCCTCCCCTCACGCCAGGGTACTAGGTGTAATCCTAGACTCTGACTTGTCATTTCAGCCTCAAATCCAATCGTTGTCAAAAGTTTGTAGAATTTACCTCCGTAACATCTCTAAAATTCACCCCTTTTTAACCAATGAAACCACCAAGCTCCTCATTCACTTCCTTGTTATCTCTCGCCTTGACTATTGCAACTCCCTTCTCATTCGCCTACCTCTCCATAGGCTATCCCCTCTTCAGTCTATCATGAATTCTGCTGCCAGACTTATCCACCTTACCAACCGCTCAGTGTCTACCAACCCTCTACTCCAATCCCTACATTGGCTCCCAATCACCCAGCGCATTAAATTCAAAATACTAACCACAACATACAAAGCCATTCACAACTCTGCCCTGAGCTACATCACCAATCTTGTCTCCAAATATCACCCAAATCGACCTCTCCGCTCTTCTCAAGACCTTCTGCTTTCAAGCTCTCTCATCTCCTCCTCCCATGTTCGTCTCCAGGATTTCTCCAGAGCCTTTCCAATCCTCTGGAACTCGCTACCTCCATCTATCCGGCTATCCCCTACTCTTGCTATCTTCAGGCGATCCCTAAAAACTCATCTCTTCAGGAAAGCCTATCACGTCTCCAGCTAATCTCCTACCACTTCCAACAGCTCATTCCCCACAGTTACAACCTTTTGTACCACCTGCCCCACCCTATTAGATTGTAAGCTCTTCTGGTCAGGGCCCTCTTAATCCTCTTGTATTTTATTGTATTATAACTGTATTGTCTCCCTTTTATATTGTAAAACGCTGCGTAAACTGTTAGCGCTATATAAATCCTGTATAATAATAATAATAATCTGCATGCTGGCCTGTGCTTGTGCGCATCTGCCTGCTGTCCTGCACCTGTGCGCACCTGCCTGCTGCCTCTCAGTGTACCTGCATCCACAGCAATCAAGCCTGTTCTTGTCTCTGCCAGCGGACAGCATCTCCAGCCAAGCGAACCCTGCAGGCCCTCATACCCCACTGTGCTCTGAGGGTCACTGCTCCCACTCCAGTGATCCCGGAACCAGAGCCATACGAGAGGTCTCCCTCTGCAAGTCAGGCTCATCTCCAAGGTACATGTCAGTATCCCTTTTGAATTCTTTATCATTTAAACGATTAGCTAAACTAGTCACTTCACCTACAGTTAGTGAAGGCATATAAAACAGGCGCATTTCATATCTTCAGATCTGCATACTTTACACCAGTAAGTATTAAGTCTTGAAATTCATACAGGGCCTATTGGCTACATGCTCATAGCTTCAGTTTTCTTAATGCAGAATTGCTTTAATACTCCAGCCCCCCTACGTTCATTTGTCAGCAATATGGTGACCCCAGAACCCCTTTTTCCTAAAGACACCCTGTTGCCAGACCATTTATTTTAAAACAAAACCTTCCCAAATGGTTATGGTATGTTATTTACCTGCAAAAGTCTACCTTAAGTACATATCTAAAAGCCCTGAGACTGCTGCTGGGTGTCACCATCTTGTGTGTGGTGTCAGCAGCCCCAACAGATTCAAAGTTGACATGCTATAGTATTCCACTTTACTCCCCCCCAGAAGCTATATAAAAGGTTATGTAGAGAGGTGGGAAGAGGGGTGAAGGAGCTGGGCTAGCACAGACAGAAGTTAGACACCTGAGAGTTGGCAGTCAAATACACAGTCCTGCCTCTGCCATCGGCATTGGACCAGCTCCTGCGATAGACAAAACACTGGTCCAATGCCGGTGGGGGAGGCGGGACTGTGTGTGTGACGTGAGAGCCAAGTTAGAGCCGAGTGAGAGCCAAGTAGAGAGAAGATGACAGCTCGGTGAATTCCGGCGGCGCTCGTCCCCCTCCTAGGTACGTATAACATGCACCTGCGATTTTCCCCCTATTTTCAGGGGGGAAAAGTGCGTGTTATACGTTGATAAATACGGTAATTGTTCTTCATAAATTTAGCTCAAAATGTTTCTGTTACATTTCTTTGGTGAAAATAAGCCAAATCATTATTATATTATTTAGTCTGTAGGAAAGTTATAGCGTCCACAAACTATAGTATATATCTGAAAGTTGATCAATCCTGATGTACTGATGGACTATCTCTCATTATCTCTAAGATGCCAGGACTGTACAGATATCCCCCAAATTACACCGTTTTAGAAAGTAGACAGTCCAAGGTATTTAGTAAGAGGCATGGTGGGTTTTTTGAAGTTGTAATTTCTTTTTTTTTTTTTTTTTGAAAATTCTTTTTATTGACTTTCAAGTTTAGATACAAAACAAAGCACATTGGGCATACCCAGGTAAAACAACATTGTGAGGAAAAAAACAAAAAAACCCCCAGAAAAACAAAACTTCTTTACAGTAGTGCCGTTGGTGGCACTGGAACAAAGCTCCATGCTCCAGTAGCTACTGAGATTGTTAGAGTATTGTAGGAGCAGCAGCTCAGGGGTAGTAGTAAGTCATATTATATAAGAAGGAAGTCACAATAATTAGGCATGTGGATTGGACGTGGATTGAACTTTATACAAAATACATGTACACCTGGTCTTTTGTAAGATAATCTATTAATCAGGAGAGTCAGGGTCAGGATTGGTAGATAGGTCCTCTACCCAAATGTGTCAGACCTTGTGGAATTTTTTGGAGCAACCTCTCGCTAGATAGGTTGCCTTGTATAGTGGTAAGTTGACATTAATTATTTTTTTCCACAAGCTCAGGGTTGGAGCTGATGGAGATTTCCATTGGAGAAAATAATTTTCCTTGCATAAAACAATAATAACCCTATCAGCGTTCTGGAGGCCCAAAGATGAGCCAGAGTGTCCACCAAACCCAGCAGACAAACTTCCACTGTCCGGGGCACATGAATGGTGGTCACAGAGTGTATGTCTGAGACAACCGCTTCCCAGAAAATTTTAATATTAGGGCATTGCCAGAATATGTGGATAAAGTCTGCCGAGTCCGCTGCACACCGCTAGCACTCTGCAGAGACGGAGGGATATATTCTGTGTAAACATGTAGGCGTGAGATAGATCCTATGTAAGATTTTGTACTGAATTAACCTGTCCCTTGTAGAAACCAGCTGTGAGAATGCACACTCCCATGTTTCTTCCCACCCTTCATCATCTAGGTCATGGACATCCAGCACCCATTTAGATTTAGGAGTTTCCAACCTTGAATGGATAGAGGGAGCCATTATCTTATATATAGTTGAAAGGGGTTTGACTGTTATCAGAGACACTGACTGGTGACAGTATGGGGGAAAAAATATATACTTTTTAAAATTTTTAATGATTTATTATGTTTTTTTTCCTTATTTTACGATTTTTTAAATTCTAAACACTGTGACCAGAGCAATGTAATGTTACCATAGTAACGTTGTACTACTCTGGGGAAGTGATTGTGATTTTTTTTTTTACACATTATGTTTGCTTATAGCAGTGAATTAAATTTCTAACAACAAGTATTTTATTGAATGAAACTGAATCATTCAGTTTGTTTTGTTGTGATTAGCTGTAATTGGTCAAAGCTAATCACATGGTACAGATGGGCTGTGACCATGTGAATAAATTGACCAATCACAACAAGCAACACAAATGTACACAATGGATGGCATGAAAGGAAGCCATCAATTGTGCACAACTGTCATGTGACCTGCTGTGATTGGTCACGGCGGTCACGTGGTAACGGCAGCAAGCCTATGCTCTGATCAGTCCCCGGCTGTGTGTTGTGGACACAGTCGGTGACAGATAGCGCCTTGCGCGGCCCCACGGTCGTTGCTTCCTGAATGGACATCATATGACAACCAGTCAGGATGGGAAAGCAACCACCCGGCCGTCAATTGTCTATAGCAAGGGTCTCCAAATTATTGCCCTCCAGTTGTTCAGAAACTACAATTCCCATCATGCCTACTCATGTCTGTGAATGTCAGAGTTTTACAATAGCACATGGGACGTGTATTTCTGCAACAGCTTAGTTTGGAGATTCCTGGTCTATAGGCTGGGCAAAAAGTGGTTAAAGGCAAATGACAAGAGAATAAAAAATAATGTAAGGAAAACACTCTAGTAAGCATTTAAAATACTTACAGTATATACATTTTTAGGTTGGTAACAGGGTCTCTTTAAGTGATTGCAATGACAGTATGGTGTTCCCAAACAAACCTACTGTAGCCCCATTGCTCTTTCTCACGTCCAGAAAGTCTGAGGGATCAAAGTGTCAGCTAAGCAGTTGCTCTCAGTCATCATTTGCATTTAACTCAGAAATCGAAATCTGATTGATGATAAATCAAACACAGGCAGAGAGGGAGTTACACAGCACAGCCTTTAGGGAGAAGACCACCCGTGTGAGGAGCTCTGTGACATCTGGCTGCCGAGCATTACAAAGGCCTGAGACTGAAGTAAACTGAGCAATCATTTTGACTTTGGCACAGTTGCATTGTTTGCTGTGTAGCATTTCTTGTTTACCGATTGCTTTCATTTTCTGCCTGGTATTGCTCTTTAAATCAGGATGAAATCTAGAGGCTGAAATTAAAAGGCGAAAAAAAAAAAGAAATGAACAGCATTTTACTAGCGTGTTGGAAGGCTTCCCATTCCACACCAGCAATAATGTGTCGCCTTTTCTAAGTTTCAGGTCTGTGGTATACGTGGGCAACAATTCCATGCAGCTTATCCAGCTTACAGTCTATGAAAATCCAATACTCTGGGATCCTGACTCTTTCACTGGCTGCCCTGTTTTACTTGTTATGAGCCGATCTCCTAGGTAACTGCCTGTGTAGGCAGATTATGATGTAACAAACATACCATGGGAAACTTATTTGGCTCGATAAACTTGGAATGCCATGAAGAATTTACAGTGGAAGGCTCGTGTCTCACATTTCTCCCACATATTGAAAATCTCCCCAATTTGGCCCCTGGAGCAATCGTTTACACAAGTCCACTTTCAAGCTGCAGTCTGCAGGCCGAGCTCAGATAAAGAAGGATTATTATTTGTGATGTGCAGAAAATAACTTAGAGGTGATGCTTGTTTTCAGCATTAGAAATGTAGAGTGTGTAATCTACAAATATACACACTATAAAGAGTTAAAGCCTAAATGCAGTTCAATACAAACATACAAAAAAAAAAAAAACAGCTTTCGCTGCAATACCCACCCTATCCCCAGAGCTGTCCCCAGTAGTAAGTCATCTCAGCCACTAGATGGTGCTTCTCTTCCAGGTTGAATAAGGCCTAGCCTCAAACAACCTTCTTCCTGTAAGCCCGGGTGTTCTGCTGAAAACTACACCTCACCAAAATCTCCAACCACTTCACTTCCAGTGACCCTCCAGCAGCAATAATTTGAGATTTCGATGAGTTGGCTGTTTTCACAGAACACCGGCAGCATATACACTACGATACACGACGAGTTGGCTGTTTTCACAGAACACCGGCAGCATATACACTACGATACACGACGAGTTGGCTGTTTTCACAGAACACCGACAGCATATACACTACGATACACGACGAGTTGGCTGTTTACATTGAACACCGGCAGCATATACACTTCGATACACAACGAGTTGGCTGTTTTCACTGAACACCGGCAGCATATACACTACGATACACGACGAGTTGGCTGTTTTGACAGAACACCGGGTAAGGAGGAAAAAGAATTGTCACCACATTGGAGGCGGCCATGTTGTTGGTTACTAGCGGGTGGACTAACAATGTCCACTCATTATATTGTGAACTTTAGTATCATAGTGTATACGCTGCCGGTGTGCGGTGAAAACAGCCAACTCGTCCAAATTTCCAATTACTGATGCTGGAGAGTTACCAGAAGTGACATGGTTGGAGATTTTGGCGAGTTGGAGTTTTTGGCAGAACACTGGAGTTCCCTATATAAGTTGGAGTTGGGCCATCCAGAAAGATGGTGTTATCTGGGCATGGATGCCTCAAAAGTAGGTTTAATCTGGGCAGGAACATCTAGAAGGAGGGTGTGATATGTGTGGGTCGTGGACAGGGATGACTGTGTCCCAGGGTCTAGTTGTTGGCAACTTTGGCAAATATGCATGTTGTCACATGACCAGACAGAACACATCTGGAAAGTATGTGTGTAAATTAGGGTGTGAGGGTTCTCTAAGCGCCGCGGGGTGGGGGCATTCAACTGGGATGTGGGATGGAGACCAAAGTTCTATTTCTGTTTGGCCTTATGATCTTTTGATCTGTCCACCCCTAAAATACAGCACAGCCAAGCTACTTTTCTACTCTACTCATAAGCAGTACAGGTTGATCAAAGACACTTTTCAAATTTGCTGACTGGATGGTGAAGGAGCATCACTGCACTATTGTAACCTTCACTGTGCTCTTCCTTCTTGAGCTTGACATAAACATGCTACACTCCATAGTTGGGCAGGTAACAACCTCTGCCATCTTTTTCAGCAACTGCATCACTTGCCTAATTACTTTATGATAAATGATCAGTATAATGATACTAATTTTTGCACAAAAGCAAGCCAGATGAGGAACGGCGGTACAGAAAGCCACATTGCTAAACAGGGAGTTAGGGCTACCATGTTTTTGACTGTTCAGTGTGGTAAAGGTACAGCATGTGACTCACAAGACTGGCTAAACAGAGTTCATAAAATATATAAATTGAAGCTCCACGATGCTGCCTAAAGGTTGCATAGTTACATAGTTGGTAAGGTTGAAAAAAGACACCAGTCCATTCAGTTCAACCTCTGTTAGTGTGTGCCTGTATTGTGTGTTGCTATGTAAGTACAAATTCCCATATCCCTGTATATTGCATTTGCTAAGATGCCCATCTAAAGGTTTTTTGAAAATATCAACACTCTGTGCTGACACCACTAACTGAAAGTTAGCTCCACATCCTTACTGCTCTAACTGTAAAGAACCCCTTATGTAATTTAAGTTTAAACCACTTCTCGTCCAACTTCATTGGGTGGTCTTCTTAGGTGACCTGAGAATGAATAGTATTCTCCCTGTGCTAGACTCACCATTTAGATATTTGTAAATTGCAATCATATCGCCTCTTAAAGCGGAACTACACTGCATTTAAGCACCACAAACCAAAAACGTTGTTTAACCACTTGCCGTCTGCGTAACATCATATGATGCTGCGGATTAGAGCTGGCAATTCCCTTTATTATAAGAACGATCATAGCAGCTGTTCAGCCACTTGATGTTTGTTATAGACGTTCTTATAGGCGGCGAGAGGGGACGTCCCCCCCTCCTCCTGCCACCCTCTGGTGCTTCTCCCTGCCATCGGCAAATGGGAGAAGGAACCGTCCAGCCCGGATGCTGATCATAGATATTTCCTGCGGGGCAGATGGTCCCCGGAGCCTCTATGATCATTCAGAGGCTGGGCGTGACATCATAACATCACGCCCGGCCTCTGAATGATCATAGAGACTCCTTTGAAAAAATGGCGCCACCTCGGCTGGGAAGCTGAGATCTTTTTAATTTATTTTTTTTATTTCAGGCTTCCCAGCCTAGAGAAGAGATCTGGGGACATATTGACCCCAGATCTCACTGTAAAGAGGACCTGTCAAGCACTATTCCTATTACAAGGGAAGTCTACATTCCTTGTAATAGAAATAAAAGTGATAAAAAAAAATGTAAAAAGAAAGTGTCAAAACAGAAAAATAAAAGTAAAATTAACAAAAGAAAAAAAAAAATTTAAAGCGCCCCTGTCCCCGCATGCTCACTTGCAGAAGTGAACGCGTACGTAAGTCACGCCCACATATGTAAATGACATTCAAACCACACACGTGAGGTATCACCGCAAACGTTAGAGCAAGAGCAATAATTCTAGCACTAGACCCCCTCTGTAACTCAAAACATGTAACCTGTAAAAAAATGTTTAGGGGACCTGTAATATATTCCCACTATTCATTTTCCTTGTGTTACTTGCCTTTGAAACTCCAGCCACAAGGATTTCACCTCCTGCGTAGCCCTTCTAGCAATGTCATCCCTCAGATGACATCATGGAGGCAAACTTATCATGGAGGCAAATGCTTCCCCCTCTTCTAACTCCCCTATCCCTCTGATACAGGAAGTACCCCTGGACAGTCGTAAGCCAGTCATGTGAGATGTTAAACCAGGTTTCTGATGTTCTCACAAAGTCAAAACCCTTCTCATGTATTAGCAGTTCCAGTTATTCCATTGTACTAACCAAACTTCTAGCATTTGTGAACATGCCTTTTAATTTTGCACTAGCACATATTATTATCTCCTTGTATGTTCTGAGACTGCAATAGGATTTAGCCAACATATGCGCTTTAGGTACTCTCATAACACTACCAATGTTGTCCTTGGTATCACTCTCTGACCTTTGCTTGCTGCCAGCTATAGCTTCCTATGCGCCCCCCCTCCCCAACCTAGTCCAGTTATGACTTTAATACAATAAGAAGTCAGGGGGACAACCTTGAAAGTATCCAACCAATTTTAAGGGTCCAAAATCACCCCCTTCATCAGGGCTTGATTGAAAACACTGTGAATGGACTAGAAGTAAACTGAACCTTTAATGTTATGTCTTGCATTGTAATTATAAGCACGGGTTCTGTCGGGCCAAATCAGCTGAACAGGCCGCTGTTCTCTATGCGTTGGTCCATTTCCACATGCCTGTCATTCAATCTGATCCACCAGATGGATGAGGAATGGGTCCCCATCCGTCGGCTTTTATCGGACAGAGTCGGATTGGATGTCGATGGGTATCAGCGGATACATGTCTGCTGACATCCGCAGCTCCATAGAGAACAATGGATGGTCCGATCGGGGCTTGCTTGAAAAACTGACCCAATTGGTCCGTCAGTGTGAAAGGGGCCTTAGGGTCAGTTTATTTATTAAGGATTGGGGTACATTCACACTTGCGAATGTACTGACAATGGCAATCGAACAAAGATTATAGCGTTCACCTGCGAGTGACTGGCTCCATGAGTATATACATGCGAGCAGCTGCAACTAGCTGTGGGAGTCGGCAGCCTCTCGTTGCTTTCAATGGGGCTGCCTCCTGCAGCTAATCACCGGACACCCCTGCTGTGGTTGTTGCGGGTAATCCTTGTTGGGTACGTTCGTGAGTGAATGTGGAGTGGAGTAAGTGTTAAGGGGAAAATTTAAGTATATATGATAATCCTTTATAGCACAGGCTTATTTTGCAAGTGACCTTGTGCTGACAGCATTACTTAAACACTTATTGAAAAGACTGCAGGCAATAAGATGATCACATTCATATATATATTATTTGAAAAAGCTGTTTTCCTTTAATATTATAGCGTTCTCCTTTCATTATTCCTCAAGGTGATCTTTCTTTGCCAGGTATGACTCGTTATGCCCCAGAAAGAACCAGGTTATTAACGTAACACATAATATATTATATTACTGCATTGTTAAGTTAATTTCATTTAACAATGTACCTGGGCAGTACATTGGCGGGTTTCAGGAGAAAACAATTTTTGGATATACTTGAAACATTTTTTGCAAATCAGGTTTCTGCAAGCTGCCCAAGCGCTTTCCTTTGTGGTTCTGCTGAGGTCCTCCTGACCTGAGCCAACGGTGTGTTTGAAATGTTTTAAGTGAATCCAAAAAAAATTGGGGTCACCTGCTGCTTGACAAGCAGGAATGTGCACATTGTTTTTTCTTTTTTGGTGGAGAATGGAGCAGGATTGATCATCATAAATAAGACACTTGAAAGAAAGTATTTATAATTACATTGTGGCGGTAAAGAGCTATTGTCATGCTGCTTTGAAGAATCATTCATGTATACAGGGCAAGCAATGCAAAACATTACATAGCTCCCAAATGTCTTTATTTAAAGTGATTGTAAACCCTTACCTATACCCAGTGAAGTGACTGGCCTCAGGTGATACACAGGGATGAAACAAATCCTCCTACATAAGTTGTACCTGTGTAACTACATCCATCTTTTCCCTACATCCATTTAAAGTGCAGAGTGTACACAGGATCTCTCAGCTCAGAAAAGCGGGGGGGAAGAGAGCTGAAATTACATCAGTGAGGAGAGCTCTGAGAGTTGATTGGAGGGAAGGGACACACCCCCCTTTACACAGCTCACAGGTACAGAGTTGAGGCTGTCAATCCCAGGTTGTGCCCTCCCCTGTCACCATCTTTCTCTTGGTGTCAGGAAAACTCATCAGAAGTGGCTCATACTGTTAGCAGAGGAACAAGGCAGCAGACAGGAATAACACTTAGTGCTCTGGATTGAGACACACTATACAGGAATATGCTTTGTCATATTTCATGTCTGAAGTTTACAACCACTTTAAGGTGCTATCCATCTTCATAGTAAATCTAAACCCTAACTGGACGAAAGTAGTTGTTAAAGTACTGAGAATCATAAACAGATGCTATGTTTTTTGTCCAATAAAATACTGTTTTCACTTTTTTATCTTTATTTGTATCTCAGTGCTGCTGATCTCCTCTAGCCTTCTTTGAACTGGCCAAAAATGGCTCATATTTTGGCAGATTCAGCAGTTCCTCTGTTGTAGCAGAGAAGATTGCTCCATACATGCTGTTTAGCGTTGATGGAGTATCGATTGATAACTAACCGTGTGTGGTTGACCTTAGGCCCTACCTGTCTATGTACACTAGCTCCAGCATCAGCGGCATATCATTGTTCTGGACCATCTTCCTAATTGTGGCTTTGGTGATCCATGTCTGTACAATGTGTGTCCACAGCGCCATTTGTAATTTTCATTAGGGGAACGCGTGACAGCGTGACACAGAACCACAACGCAGACAGGGTCAAAGCGTTGTCACCCTAACAGGTAGTGTCTGAACCAGGAGTTTTATGGCCAGGCATTATTTGAATAAACTTTATCCAAAATCACACTGCGCTAAAGTACAAACTATATACTGTTGCCAGCTGTAAAAAGGTATAGAAAGCACACCCCAAATAAATGTAAATAAAATAATGTGCTCTAGAACATACAAAAAACATTCAATAAATGGCGAAACAATAATAAAGTGATAACATGCCCAATGAGTCCAGTATATTATATGCAAGATCCAGTATTAGTGCTCATGTCCAGGCCAACTTTAAAAAAATCAAATTATAGTGTAACATTCAAAGTCCATACATATGGAGTTTTCACAAAGGTGCTTTCCCCTTGCCACTCCGTGGTCATCACCTCCACACAGCACACAGCACTCACCAGACAGAGTTGACCCTTCATGTAACAAATGGGTCAGAATGTGCCTGTGATGCAGGTGTGAACAATGTTCCACTTGATATTCCTTGTTGTCCTTTAACCGGCTACAACCTCTTTTTGTAAGGGCAGAATAGATGGTGCTCATAAGGAAAAGTTAAGAAAGACTCTCGTAGTGTAAAATTGTTTTTTTAGTAAATACCTAATAAACAATGCACTTGCATGTGGGTAATTGCAAGATTGCTACACTTGCTAAGGAAGCGCTGCTCTGCCAGTGTCCAGTGCACTCTCCAAATACAGGATATGATATCACCCGGAAGTCCCGACCAATGCGTTTCGTCATCAAAGTGCGACATCTTCAGGAGAAAATGTTGAAAGATGAAACACGTTTGACAGGACTCCCACGTGATGTCATTTCCTGTACCAGGCGAAACATCCAGATGAGGTCATATCCTGTGTTTGGAGTGTACGCTGGATCACGCTGATTGTATAGCGATGTTGCATGCCCACGTATAAGTGCAGTGGTTTTTAAATATTTAGTAGTAAAACAGTTTGTGCAATGGTGTGAACTCAGCCTTAATGTTACACTAAAAATTGATTCATATTGGAGTTGCACTGGACACAAACACTAATACAGGACTTTGAATGTTACACTATAAATTGATTTAAATTGGATTGTCGCTGGACACAAGACTAATATTGGACTTTAATTTACTGGACTCATTGGGCGTATCATCACTTTATTATTTATTCACCATTTACAATTATTTTAATAAAAGCTGCAAATACAAAAAAATGACTTTTGAAATAACCTTAACATGTTAAAGCTCATATGAGATTTTAGTGATAGGGTTTAGAGCTACTTTAGAACCTAAATCTTTGTGTCCCTCTTTCTTACACAAGTGCCCCCTTGTCTGATATGTCAGTTTTTATTTAAATAAATCTACCAAATTCATATTGCTGTTTAAGTGGATATATCATGAAAAGTCATGTTTCATAAAGTACGGAACATCCTGTCAGAAGTACCAAATCATATTATTCGTTTGAGATTTGTATAAAAAAATAATAATAATACACATTTTTGCCATATTTAAAGTGCCAATAAATTTCTTCCTGTAGAGAAAAATACTTGTCTCGTTGTGATTGATGTAAAAAAAAAAAAAAAAAAACAGACGCTAACAGCATCAAAACTCCAGTAAATATGTAGGTTTCGACCACAAAACACAAAACATACCAAAAGCTTAGAAATGCAGCAGAAAATGGATTTAAAAGATCCTGGTGTGACCATACTCTAATCTTTATCCTCATTTCACATCTCAGAAAGCATGGCAGGTATGCAGCAAAGTGTGGAGATTTCATGTTCGTTGAACTTTTGTGTACAGTGAGGAAGTAAAGGGCAAACCGGTGTTTTTTTTTCACCTGCCCTAAGAATAACAGGTGCCATTAACACATGCAACACTGATCATCTGATCCACAATGCAGAGAGTCAGCAAAGTAACCTATTACTGATTAGCCAGTCAGCTGTGTCTGCGGGCCGCTGTCCTTGCCCCTGTGTACCAACATCACAGGCAGCCGCTTCCCTTCCGCGGGACTTAAAAGTACAGTAGCTATCTTAACTAGCCGGCTTATCGCTGCTGCAGCAATAAGCAAACTATACAAAGCAACAAGGACAGACTATAAGCAGACTGCAGATAAAAGTGACTACAGACATATCACCAGAACTTAGCCGGGACGTTTGGAGGAGACCATCTATAGACGGGGCTGAGTGACAACATTAGTCATTCTGTTATCGCTCATGGGCACTGCGGCGTGTTGTTTCTTGCAATTAGTGATGGAGAGGTTGGTTATTAACTGCTAAAAGGACTATTGGGAAGGAGTGAGTCATAGTTTCCTTGAAAGGATTTACCTATAGATTTATCCAGAGGCTCTTGATGGTTAGTGAAAACAGGAAGGATTTAGGTTTTCATGTTATCGCTTACCCTAAACAAGCTCCGTTCACATCTCAGAATTGGATCAGTTCGCAAAGCTAGTACAATTTTCGTGGATGGAGGAATTGTATTCAAGCAGCCGTGGCGCTGAATGCTACGGCGCTGCCCAACAGTGACTGCTTCTGATAGGAAGCAGTCACTGTTCAGCCGATATTTTTCACCCGGTTCAGTCGATTTTTACATCAATGAGATTTGGAAATGACAGGCACATAACCATTATTAAAGATCCTTATCCTTGTGTAAAGTTTTGTGAATTGCGCATATTTTCTTTACGTTGGAGGAGGACAGGCAGCATTAACCTGATGCATCCACAGACAATGGAACTATGTATAGCTTCTAGCAAAACCTATGCTTTATTAAAGCTTCATGTGACATTTAACAGCATGTTAAAGAGACCCTGTCGCCAGTCCATTCATTTCACAACAATCTTCCTATTAGATTATGTGTGCATTTAACATATTTTATGAACTTTTTATACCTGCAAAAGCCTCCCTTGTGTAGACTTCCAAAAGTCCTGAGACTGCTGCTAGAAGTCGCCATCTTGCATTTGATGTCAGCAGCAGGCTCAGAGCTGTCACTTAAGTGACACCATTCCTCTTCCCTCTTCCCCTGGCAGTTTCATGTAGGGAAGTGATGGGAGGGGCAGAGGAGCTGGTCCGGCACAGAGAGTAATTAAACACTCCTAGAGGAGGAAAGGGATATGACGTGCAATAAGGGAGGGAGATGTGCTAGGGATTTGACTCTTTTTCGGAGTAGTCACATTTTCTAGCAACTTCAAACGCACATTGCAAATGAAGAAAAACAAATAAATAAAAACTAAGCATTTCAAGTACCTGATTTATTTTCTCTGTGCTTTTACCTGCCTTTTTTGTTGATGACAGGGTCTCTTTAACCACTTGACTGCTGGAAGATTTACCCCCTTCATGACCAGGCCATTTTTTGTGATACTGCACTGCGTTACTTTAACTGACAATTGCTTGGTCACAGACATCCCAACCTGCAAAAACTAATTTCAGAGAGGTGGCAAACTCATTTCACTGCGCCCGCTCACCACAACCCCACCCCCCCCCCACCCCGCGGAAAAATTTTAAAACATTTTTTTAAAAATATTTTTTCACAGTGCTTCTGGGGAAGGGGGTAGGGGGTATGTGGCAGTAGATGGTGTCAGTAGTTTTGTATTTTTATGTATTGATTTTTTTACAGTTTAATTTGTCTTTATTTTTTTTCACAATGCTTTTTGGGGGGGGAGGGGGTTGGGGCAGTGGACAGTATTGGTAGGGCAGGGGGGAGTGGTGTCAGTAGTTTTTTTGTTTTTTTTACAATTACATCAATTACATTTTTTAAAATTTTTCTACAAATTATATTTTTTATATTTTATCAGCCTTGTTGGGGTGCTTTGGTGAGATATCAGGGTCTAAACAGACCCCTGATATCTCCCCTTTGAGACAGAGAAAGGGACCGAGGACCCAAATTCCCCAGTCCCTTTCTCAGCATTGAAGATGAATAGACAGGAGACAGAGGCTCCCGTCCATTTATAAACTGAAGCATAGTAACACACGCGTTTACTATGCTCAGTTATCACAGGACACAGGTGCGATCAGTAGCAAACGCTGTCTATGTCCAATTCAGAAAAGGACATATTTACCAGTCCCTTCCTCTGCTCTCCATCCTGATAGATCACCCCCAGCTGCCGGCAGGAGAGGAGAGAAGGGGAGCTGACTGTGGGGGACGGGGGCGGAGGAGGACCATAAAGAGGCGGCATTCATATGTATATCATGCCGCCTCTGAGGTCATATTCACCATCACTTCTGCTGAATGCTGACCACTGGGGAGGTAAAGGGGCATGCTGGAAAGTCTTGCCTACAACTGTGGTCATTAGGAATAACATCAGCCTGTTCTGCAAAGGTAAGCAAATTGGAGGTGGAACACTTCTTCAAAATAACATGGTGCCACAGCACCCTGAATTTTGGTGCATCTAAATGTGCACATGTCAGCAAATGCATGAGGGTGTCATTAACAATAAATGGCACTGCTGTGTATCTGCTAAAGTGCAGCACGTTTCTGTGGTGTCAGGAAAGCGATTTTGCATGCGTTCCCGACACACACAAATGTGAACGCAGGCTAAATGTCTCTGTTACAGTGGTGGTCAGTGTAAATCTTCTCATTACATTGGGGCTTGGCGTACAATCCTTTCATTCACACTAGTGGCCAGTGTGAAGGTCCCCCTGACATTGATGGTCATTGTAAATCCCTCTTTAGATTGGTGGTTACTGTGAATGCTCCTATTACATTAGTGGTCAGTGTAAATCCCCATTACATTAGTTGTCAGTGTAAATAGTATACATAGTTACATAGTTACATAGTTAGTAAGGTTGAATAAAGACACCAGTCCATCACCTTATTGATCACCTTAGTTAGGAGGTATGCATTTAGATATGTCTAAGTGTACCCTGCAGGCCCTCTATGAACATGTGCCAGGTTGCATCTTACATAGTGACATAGTAGTTTCAGGTCTGACCAGCGTTTCCTCAATTGGTCCTTGGATCGCCGTACCCCAAAATTCCTGTGCAGACTCCTCACAACTCCTCGTCACCCACGGCCATTGGCTGATACGATCGCAAGCTTCCTAGCCGGCACTCGGTTCTGAGTGCCGGTCTCTGTAAGTGCACATTTTACTTTTTATACTTAATAAATCTTATACGGAGAGCACTATGTTTTGCCCTTTTGTGTTACATATGCATCATTCGTTCCTACTTGATGAGTGCTGAAGTGTGAAGGTGAAACCATCATTATCATCTGGATTCATCTACCCAGTGTATGATACTTATGCTGTGTGAACTGTTTCAGGTCGATTATCTAAGGTGAGGGGCCATCCATGTCCGGTGGAGGGATCACAGTCACTATTAAGTTGTTTTCTGCCATCTGGAGTGTCCACTGGTGGTTCCTGTCATTTACTTCACTTGTCACATCTTATATTTGATTCTTTGAGGACTTTTATATTTGCGCAGCACTACTTTCCAGTTTTACTATTATGTGAAATGTACTGTTACTAAGGGAAAAGATGGAACGTATTTGAAGGGACACAAATTCCATCCCTTCCCTCCTGTCAGAACATCGATCTGCCTTGTTTACATAGGCAGATCACCATTCTGTGTCTTTGCGTAACGATCGGCGGGAGCCAGAGTACATCGGGTACCGTGCATCCGCCGATCGGCTTCCGCTGTGTGTAATCGCCCCTACCCAGGAAAGGTCAGGTCATGTATATATACGTGATTGGATGCACAATTGTCATCCTATAGCACTAAAATTGTTATAGGGAGGACCTTAAGTGGTTAAAAGACATCAGCCTGAAATGTCTATCATTAAAAAACAGTCCTGGAACCTCAGACTGACATGATTGTATCATCTCTAAGCTGGCATCTCAGTTGAAGAAGTAGATGCTGACCCTGGATGGTGCCCGAACCAAGACGCCATCCTTTTGGAGAAAAAAGCAGTTAAAGGGATTGTCAAAGGGAGTACTGTAATCTTTGTGAGATTATACATTATTTAGATTGTATGCAACTAACATAAAAAATAATCTGATGTTGAGTCCACTTTAGAAGGGCCATTCTCCTCTGTAACTGATTCAGACTCCTCTTGTAAACTACAGCGAGAGAGTTTTATTCGTTTTTCAGGCTGGAATAATAACTTAATAACAGTTTGGTAGTCTTTTACATAATAATGTGTGTGTTCAGCATTCATGCATTGTTACCGGATAGCACAGCATCAACCGTTGTGTAATTTGTCATAAAGGTGAGAAGGTGAAAGCAAACCGGTTATAGATCTCTCATCAAACATGTATTTGTAGGAGGGCTTTTAATTAGAATCAGTTTCAACATCCTACATTCGCCCAAAGGAAACATCCCTGCAGCATAGCAGGTTACTGAATATACAGTGCGGAAAGCCAATGAGCATAAATGAGCCAGTTTGTTACAATATTTTAAAGCTGAACTCGGCTAAGTTTACAATTGAAATACATCATTAACAATAATAGATATCAATTACATCCATTCTATTACTCAAACGCCCATATATGTGTACCATATGTTGTTAAAGTGTAATTAATGGCAAAACGTTTTTGTTTGTTTTTTTGGAGTGGAGAGGGATTGGAACACCTGCCACTTTTTAATTGCAGTCTGTGTCCCGTTAGGGAGATTCACTCTCTCTATTTGCCCTTTTTACCATTATCATCGAAAGTAAAAGAAAATCCAAAATTTTGGGATTGACACCAGAACAGTAATAGAGGGGAAATCTTCCAATGGGGGCAATAGTTCTGGTGACCCTGGTTACATCCTGGAATTCCCTCACTTTAGAAGGATTTCCTCTCACTCCCTGTTTTGGTTATGGGACAAGAAGTGAAAGGTAATCTCCCCAATGGGACATAGATGGCAAAAAAAACTGTCAGGGGTTTTATATATATCAGGGACACACAGTCAGGGGAGGCAGGTGAGGCAGAGCCATGAACATTTAAAAAAAATAAATCGAGCTTTGAGGGTCGTAGCTTGGCGACCTGAGGTTACAAAGACCCCAAACTTGGGGAGTAGGTAGCTTAAGCGCTACCCCACCATTGGTAAAAATTAGGACCTATGGTTCTGGAGATACAGGGCTCCTTGCGCAGCCTGTCAGAAGCTACATACAGAGCAGCCAGTTTAAATACAAGCTGGCACACTCTGCAGCAGACTGAGAGGTTGAGCTCACAGTGCCTCTCCTCCCTTCTTGTCAGAAGCACTGAGCTCAATGGACAGCTCGGAGTCTTGGACCAATGGTAAAGTACCATTAGCCCCAGCTGTCCAATAAAAATGCTGCAGTGGAGGCACGCCTCTCACTGCACTGTCATAAAAGGGGCATGTGTCTAAAAGACAAATGATCCCTTCCAGCCCAGTCCTATTAACTACAAGGAAATACATAGGTTTATGGATATAAGATTTACCCACAATCCCATGTGTTTCTCACACAGTTCAGAGGGAGAATAAGAATCTGCTGCTGTTGAAAAGGTACTGTTATAATCAAGCTAAATCATATATTTATATCCTATATGTTATAACATAATAATTTATTATTTATATATTTACTGTGAAATTACTGGTTTGAGTTATAACTTGAAAATTCAGTAATTTCTCCATTAATCCACCTGCTTAAGTACAGTTTTTTAAAATATAGTAAATTACCTTAAAAACAATATATAATAATTATTTGTATATTACTTACTGATAGTAATTAACCCCTTGCCACCCAAGCCAATTCTGACACTTCTCTCCTACATGTAATAATCATAATTTTTTTGCTAGAAAATTTACTTAGAACCCCAAAACATTATATATATTGTTTTAGCAGACACCCTAGGAAATACAATGGTGGTCGTTGCAACTTTTTATGTTACACGTTATTTCTGCAGCAGTTTTTCAAACCTGTTTTTTTTTTTTTTTTTTAAATTTTCATGCATATAAAAAAACACCAAAGATAACCCATTTTTTTTTATAATGTGAAAGATGATGTTACGGCAAGTAAATAGATACCTAACATGTCACGCTTTAAAATTGCGCACACTCGTGGAATGGCGCCAAACTTCAGTGCTTAAAAATCTCCATAGGCGACGCTTTAACATTTTTTACAGATTATATGTTTAGAGTTACAGAGGAGGTTTAGTGCTAGAATTATTGCTCTTGCTCTAATGATCGTGACGTATGTAACCAGTGTGTATCTGGCCCTGATACTAGCCAGTGCCTTACCAGCCACTGGCCTCACCGCACGTCATATATATATATATATATATATATATATATATACAAAATGAAAAAGAAACCCATGCTATCACCAAAATACGTTCACAGCATGGGCTCACATTGCTGGGAGGACATCTACGGATGTCCTCCCACGATTGCGCTTCCCGTGCCCCCCCCCCCCCCCCGCGGCACACATCGGCAGTGATCTTTGTGTCCTACGGACACAGGTGATCACAGATCAGGGTAAAGAGCCAATCACAGCGGCTCTTTACCATGTGACCAGCTGTGTACTATTACAGCTGATCACAGTGTAAACAGTATTTGGAAGTTATGGGCAGTCCTCTCCTCACGCTGACAGCGCGTGAGGAGAGGAGAGCCGATAACTGGCAAATCCACACATCTACAATCATAATCAGGGCACTGATCATCAGTGCAGCCCCAACAATGCCCACAAATGCTGCCAATCAGTGCTCATCAGTGCTGCCAATCAGTGCTCGCCAGTGATGCCTGTCAGTGCCACCTATCAGTGCCCATTGCTGCCGCCTATCAGTGCCCATCCGTGCAGCCTCATCAGTGCCACCTCAACAGTGCAGCCTATCAGTGCAACCTACCAGTTCAGCCTCATCAGTGCACATCAGTGAAGGAGAAAAATTACTTATTTAGAAAATGTTATAACGAACTATGAAAAACTTTTTTTTTCAAAATTTTCTGTATTTTTCATTTGTTTAGCAAAAAACACAGTGGTGATTAAATACCACCAAAAGAAAGCTCTATTCATCTAAAAAAAATGATAAAAATGTTTTTTGGGTACAGTGTTGCATGATGACCGTGCAATTGTTATTCAAAGTGTAATAGCGCTGAAAGATGAAAATTGGCCTGGGCAGGAAGGGGGTTCAAGTGCCCTGTAGGCAAGTGGTTAAAAGAGAAGTATGGGTTTGGGCTTTTGTTAGATTAATACTTACTATGACTGGATGCAGCATGGGTCTGATGCCACATCTGTCCCCCGCGCCTCTGCACTGAGACTGTCAATAACAGCTCTCTGCTCTGCTCCCTCCTGGGCTGTGGAGGGGGCGGGGGGGCGGCTCAGTCTCTCAGTGGCTCGCTGAGAGGCTGAGCCAGGTGTCGGTGCAGGCACCTGGCGGATTCAGACTCCATTGTCGTGATGACGCCGTGCCTGGACTGACTTCTGTGACGTCAGCAGAAAGCGGACTTTAGCCCGCTGTCTGCTGAAAACGGGCCACAAGAGTGAAAAACGAATTGCATTGCTGTGATTCACAGGAGAAGTACAGCCAAACAAGCTTTGGCTATACTTCTCCTTCAATGATTGACTGCCATGAACCTACCCTTCAACTACCTTATGGGAATGATTCCATATCCCTTTGCTGATGGCCAAAAGATGTATAATGAATAATTGGTTCTCCAACACCATCATCAGTACCCATGGTAGTTAGGAAGTTGATATGCTTACTAAATCTTGATAAATTAGACACAGGCTGGAATACAGACGTCTCATATTTTTTTGTGTTCTGAAGGTGTTTTATTGAAAGATCACTTACCAAAGATGGAATATAGGCCATAATATGTTTATTAAAACACACACCATAATATGTATATTCAAATACAAGTCTTGGTAAGCTAAGGAAAGTTTTTCTGGCATTTCAGGCTCCCTGTATGTAGAATAGGTCGCCTTATGCCGCGTACACACGGTCGGAATTTCCGACAGAAAAAGTGTGTATGCCCCATCGGACTTTTTCTGTCGGCATTGATAGAGAACATGCTCTAAATTTTTCTGTCGGAAATGCCGACGGAGCTTGTCCCGTTGGCAAGTCTGACCATGTGTACGCGGCATAACTATCTCCTGGCCTTTCTATGAATGGCCATTTCATCTATGCAGCATGGGAATTTTGCTACTTGTTATTTTTTTGTTAATTGTTTAGTTTTTTAGACAAGCTGAAAGTGTCCTTAGTATATATACAATTTGCGTTATGTAGGATTTACTCTTTTTGTAGCTGAATATTTTATAAAATTTGATGCTGTTCAAAATAATAATTGTGAAGTGGAAGGAAAATGATAAATGGTTTTCAAAATTTTTTACAAATAAATATGTGAAAAGTGTTCCGTGCATTTGTATTCAGCCCCTCTGAGTCAATACTTTGTACAACCACCTTTTGCTGCAATTACAGCTGCAAGTCTTTTTGGGGATGTCTCTACCAGTTTTGTACATCTAGAGAGTGACATTTTTGCCCATTCTTCTTTTCAAAATAGCTCAAGCTCTGTCAGATTGGATGGAGAGTGTCTGTGAACAACAATTTTCAAGTCTTGCCACAGATTCCCAATACTAACACATGAATATGCTTTGATCTAAACCATTCCGATGTAGGTCTGGCTGTATGTTTAGGGTCAATGTCCTGCTGGAAGGTGAACCTTCGCCCCAGTCTCAAGTATTTTGCAGACTCTAACAGGTTTCCTTCTAAGATTGCCCTGTATTTGGCTTCATCCATCCTCCCATGAACTCTGACCAGCTTCCCTGTCCCTGTTGAAAAAAAGCATCCCCATAGCATGATTCTGCCACCACCATGTTTCACGGTGGGGATGGTGTGTTTAGGGTGATGTGCAGTGTTAGTTTTCCACCACACTGTGGGGGCGAATTACCTGTACATACATTAATTGGTGCGCCGGAAAAGTCATTAATGGAACGTGTGAACCGGCGCACATTGAAGCGCAAATAGCGATAATAAATACCCGCATATGTAAACTGCAACTGTCGCTAGGGTAACTGCGGTTTTCTTATTGATAATAGTGCATGCCCAATACAATTGGTTAATTTCATCTCTTTGGATGTGTCTTGTTAGGCAATTAGTAGGTGTTCTCAGTTAATTAACCCTTTTGATGCTAATCTCATTCCTATCACTTATCACTCATTCCTTCTAATATATCTTTGATATGTGTTTTTTTTTTCTTTTTTTACCCAAATCTTTCAATATATTACAAAGAACAGAGAAGTGTTTCTAAACCCAATAAATTATTTTTTTCCGATCTTGATCTTTAAAGGTGACCATACACTGCAATCAGTTAGATCTTAAATAAATTAGATTTAGTGCAAGAGCCTTTGATTTCCTCTAATTTGAATGAATTGTTCAAGTGCGTCTTCCTATTACATATTTTGCCTAAATATCGAGTTGTACAGAGATTGGCCAATCAATTGCATAGTGCATGACCATCTTAAGTGCCAAATTTGGAATGTAGATGTGCCAAGATCCACTTGTATTTTCCAAACGATATTTCTTGGGCATTATACAAGGCACATGAAATAAAACCTTTTTTCAAGACATGCTAGAGTGATCAGGAATCGTCAAACTATGGCTCTCCAGCTGTTGCGGAACTACACATCCCATGACGCATTGTAAAACTCTGACATTCATAGACATGACTAGGCATGATGGGAATTGTAGTTCCGGAACAACTGGAGGGCCTTAGTTTGAAGACCCCTGTGCTAGACCATTATTATGCCTCCAGAATTGGGAGTGTGGCATCTACCCAACTTCTCTCTGCTGGTGGACACAAGGACCTACATCTATAGATATATCTATATATAGATATATCTATATTTACACACACACTGAAGCAGGAAGCAATATACATTGGCCCGGAAGTGAATCTGTACACAGGAAGTAGGTGTGTGTTTTTGTCCAAATCATTCAGACATACACACATGACCCACACAAACACCACCCCATGTACAAATAAATAAAAAATTATCTTAATTTGCAAATAAGGATCATCTCTTCCTCAGAGAACAGTGAGTGGGGCATGGTGGTGGGAAGAAATTAGCAGCTGTACAAGCAACTTCCTGGAGGGGCGTGATGTCATTCCTGTGTGCTGACCACCGCTTCCGGGAACCAGATTAGCGCCACGGGTACATACCCCCGCGCACACAGCAGTTGCGCATCTTACATGCACAGCGGTCGCACATCTAGATGCATTTGGCACATCTAGCGACAGGAACCCCTTTTTTATGGAAATTAATAGTAAAGCAGATTTCCAGGACTGGACTAACAAATGTTTATAGTGAAAGGCAACTGGTGTTTTCTATTAAACAAGGTCTAATGGGCCATTGACATGCATCACAGTTGAACTTAGGAATGTGTCTTTGCAAAGTTAAGCTAAATGAAATCCTTTCTTATTTTTGCTTGGGGATAGAGTGCAGAGGGATTAGAAGTCTTGTCAGTTTTTGAGGATGTCTATATCCCTGATAGGGTGAAGACACCTCCCAAATTTTGCCAGTTTTGCCTTCAAATTTATTCCCTTCCTGTCACATAGCCAAACAGGAAGTGAAGGTAAAACCCTACCAATGTCTTTCCTTGGGGACACACAGGTCAATCTAAATAGTTTCCCCATTAGGGAAATTGCACTCTAGCATTTTGCTCTGTACACTCCAAATTATTAGGTATCTTGGACTTTGGGGTTTATTTACTAAAGGCAAATCCCCTTTGCACTACAAGTGCACTTGGAAGTGCAGTTGCTGGAGATCTGAGGGGGGCATGCAAGGAAAATACAAAAACAGCATCTTTGCTTCTACATGATTGGATGATAAAATCACCAGTGCTTCCCCTCAGATTTACAGCAAGTACACTTGTATTGCGGAGTGGATTTTCCTTTAATAAACCCCAAAATACATAATAATTTGGGGTGTACACAACAAAGTGCTAGAGTGCAATTTGCCTAATGGGGACACTAGGTAGATTGACCTGTGTGTCCTCAAGGAAAGACATTGGTTGGGTTTTACCCTCACTTTCTGTTTGGCTATGTGACAGGAAGTGAAGCAGAAGTGTGGAGTGTGGAGTTCCCCTTTAAAAGCAAAAGTTAGCCCATGGAAATCCAAGAGATTAGAGGGGGGAGACAAGCGCATTGGAGAATGGAGTGTGCAGTTCCCCTTTAAAAGCAAAAGTTAGCCCATGGAAATCCAAGGGATTAGAGGGGGGAGAAAAGAGCATTGGAGAATGGAGTGTGGAGTTCCCCTTTAAAAGCAAAAGTTAGCCCATGGAAATCCAAGGGATTAGAGGGGGGAGAAAAGAGCATTGGAGAATGGAGCGTGGAGTTCCCCTTTAAAAGCAAAAAGGTTAAATGCCCTTTTAGGAGGAGCTAGAGGATCGAGAGTTTTTTTACATAATTTTAACAAGGTGCATGTCAAATGTTGGCAACGTAACATGCTAACATGACCTGTGTGCAAATCTCCTTAAAAAATACATAAAGGTGAACCAGCGTAAAAAAAAAAAATCTGTCAAGTTTAGAGGTGAGCCCGTTCGACCCATGCAATTGCATGTATGTTGCTTAACATTTACTAAGATTTTGGCCGCGCAGTGAACAAACTCATGTAAATGAGCGCAAGACCTGCTTGCGCATGTGCACTGCTTACTCTCACACAGTTCTAAAGGTACTTGCAGGCACAGCAGGCTTTCTCTGAAAAAGTTACTCATTCTATTTTGGGCATATTTGTTACTTGGGCAGTTATTACTAAACTTCCTCACATCATCCCACATCACCCCATAATATTGGCACCTCCATCTTCTGTCAATATTGAATTGGAGATGTCATGCGCCATGTCTATAGTGGCGCACAGATTGCATTCTCCTGAGCGCTGAGATCGCTATAGTAAATGGGGGATTCGAGCTTGGTTACCGGCGCACGTTTCGTAAATATGAAAATGTGCGTTGCGCCTTGCCGTGCACCTCTACTGATGGCGCACGGCTTTCATAAATCACCCCCATAGTGTTTTGCTTTTAAGCCAAAAGGTTACATTTTGGTCTCATCTGACCAGAGCACCTTCTTCCACATGTTTCCTGTGTCCCCCACATGGCTTCTCACAAACTGCAAATGGGACTTCTTGTGGCTTTCTTTCAACAATGACTTTCTTCTTGCCACTCTTCCATAAAGACCAGATTTGTGGAGTACACAACTAATAGTTGTCTTGTGGACAAATTCTCCCACCTGAGCTGTGGATATCTGCAGCTCCTCCAGAATTACCATGGGCCTCTTGGCTGCTTCTTTGATTAATGCTCTCCTTGCCCGGCCTGTCAGTTTAGGTGAACGCCCATGTCTTGGGAGGTTTGCAGTAGTACCATACTCTTTCCATTTTTGGATGGTGGATTGAACAGTGCTGCATGAGATGTTCAAAGCTTGGGATATTTTTTTATAACCTAACCCTGTTTTAAACTTCCCCACAACTTTATCCCTGACCTTGTGTGTTCCTTGGCCTTCATGATGCTCTTTGTTCACTAAGGTGCTACACAAACCTCTGAGTGCTTCACTAGAAATCTGTATTTATACTGAGATTAAATTACACACAGGTGGACTCTATTTACTAATTAGGTGACTTTTAAAGGCAATTGGTTCCACTAGATTTTAGTTAGGGCTATCAGAGTAAAGGGGGCTGAATGCAAATGCACACCACACTTTTCAGACATTTATTTGTAAAACATTTTGAAAACCATTTATCATTTTCCTTTCACTTCACAATTATGTGCCACTTTGTGTTTGTCCATCACATAAAAGGCAATGCGCATCATTTTTCGAGAACATTTATGCATTTTAATGTACATTTATGAGTGAACAGGCCCTAAAGGTGAAAAATAGTGTGTTCTTAGTACTTACTGTAAAGGTGTAACTTTCACGCTTTTTACATGCGTGTATTCCTTTTTTTATTCTACATGTTTCGGGACACGCCCCTTCTTCAGGTCAGCCTGAAGAAGGGGCGTGTCCCGAAACATGTAGTGTCTCCAGTCGGCAATGTGTGACTCTCTTTGCTCCCTTGGCATAGGCAGTTCCAGCAGCAGGGTTTGCCCATACTCTTCAGATTCCTTTGGCTGACTTCCGCCAGGCTGTGACATCACTTCCGGGCTTCGTACACAGTGCGAGCGGCTGCTGTATATTGGCCTCAACAGTTCCTGTGCCTGCAGTTTGGTTCCCCCTTCATCGGACCCCGGGCCTTACGGTCCTAGACTGGGCCCCCCCATCAATGGTGCTTGTCTGTTCTTTGTCCAATGGCTTTGTGCTGGGTTTCCCTAAGCCGTTGTGTCATCCATGCGGATCCAGCCTCCAGGTACTGTCAGTTTTGTAATCAAAGTCTCTGCATGACCATAAATTGACTGCTGTATGCCTTGGTGAACATTTTATTATTGTTTTAACAATAATAAAACATTTTTACTTTGCCTCTGAGCCCCGGTTCACACAGGAGCCACTTGTCAGGCGACCTAGCCGCCTGACAAGTCGCGCCCCGTTCTGTACTACGGAACCGTTCTAATAGGAGCGACGCAAGTCGCTCCGACAAAGAAAAAGGTTCCCGTACTATTTTTGGGGCGACTTCATGAGACTTGCATTGACTTCTATACAGAAGTCGTTTTGCAAGTCGCCGCTGAAGTCGTGTGCAGGTCGTCTCTGTGAGTTAGCCTGCAAGTCGTGTTGCCCCTGTGTGAACCGGCAGTAAGGGTCCCATTTATGTCTGCTGATCAGCGCTGTTCACCCCTTTGATTATAAGATCATTACAAGAAGAGCTTGGTTTTATCCCTAGGCACAAGTTCTATACTGGAAGAGCTCATTTTTTTCTACTAGGCACAAGTTCACTACTAGAAGGACTCAGTTTTGTCACTAAGCAGAAGTTCATTACTAGAAGAGATGAACATTTTAACTAGGCATTAGTTCATTACTAGAAGGACTCAGTTTTGTCTCTCTGCACAAGTTCATTACCAGCAGGGCTCAGACTTTTCACTAGCCTCAAGTTCATTACAGAAGGGCCCAGTTTTTTCTGCTAGGCACATGTTCATTACTAGAAGAGCTCAGTTTTTCTATGAGGCACAAGTTGGTTACTAGAAGAGCTCAGCTTATTATTACTAGACACTAATTTATTACTAGAGGTGCCCAGTTGTTTTTTTTTTTACTATGCACACAAGTACATTATTAGAAGGACTCAAACTTTTTACTAGGCACATGTTAATATGTAAAAGGGCTCAATTTATATTTCAATAGGCACTAAGCATATATTCATTACTATGAGGGCTCAAGTTTTTCCCTAGGCACAAGTTTATTACCAGAAGGGCTCAAAATGTTGGTTAGGCAAAGGTTTACTACTTGAAGAGCTCAACTTTTCTCATAGGCACAAGTCAATTTTATTAAGGACTCTGTTTGATCACCAAGCACGAGTTCATTAACAGAAGGGTCTATTTTTACTAGGCATCAGTTCACTACTAGAAAGGCTCTGTTTTTTCACTAGGCAGAAGTACCAAAATTACTAAAAGGTCTCCTATGCTTTACTAAGCACAAGTTTATTACTTAAAGGGTTACATTTTTTTTTCAATAGGCACAAGTTCATTACTAGAAGAGATGAACATTTTCACTAGGCAGAAGTTCATTACCAGAAGTGCTAAAAATTTTCACTAGCTGCAATATCATTACTAGAAGAGCTCTTTTATTTTTACTAGGCACATGTTCATTACTAGAAGGGCCTCGTTTTGTCCCTAGGCCAAGTTAATTACCAGAAGTATTCAAATCTTTCAGTAGACACAATTTCATTACTAGAAGAGATCGTTTTTTTCAACTAGGCACAAGTTCATTACTAGACAGGTTCAGTTTTTTATCCTAGGCACAAGTTCATTACTAAAATGGACTCAATTTTTTTCACTAGGCAGAAATTTATTCCTAGGACTCTGTTGTGTCACTAGGCACAAGCTCTATCTAGAAAGACCTTTTGTTTTACCAGGCTCAAGTTCATTAATAGAAGGGTTCAGTTTTTCTGCTAGGTAAAAGTTCATTATTATTATTAGGAGGGCCCACATTTTTAAGTAAGCTCAATTTCAACACTAGAAGAGCTTTGTTCTGTAACTAAGTACAAATTAATTACTACAACCGTCAAATGTTTCACTAGCCACAAGTTCATTCCTAGAAGGGCTCAGTTTTATCACTAGGCACACATTCTTTACTAGAGGGGCTTAACTTTTCACTAGATACAAATTCATTATTTAAAGGGCCTACATTTTTATTAGGCACAAGTTCACTACTAGAAGGGATCTGTTTTTTTCATTAGGCACAAGTTCATGACCAAAAGGGCTTACATTTTTACTAGGCACAAGTTCATTATTAGAAAGGCCCGGTTCTGTCACGACACACCAGGCACGAGTTCATAACTAGAAGGACCCAATTCTGTCACTAGGCACAAATTCATAGCTAAAAGGGCTTAATTATTTTCAAAAGGTAAAATTTCATTACTAAAAGAGCTGAACATTTTCACTAATCACAAGTTCATTACTAGAAGGCTTCAGTATTGTCTCTAGGCACAAGTTAATTATCAGAAGGGTTCGTGTTTTTCACTAAGCACAAGAACAATATTAAAAGGGCTTAGTTTTTCTCACAGACACAGGTTAGTTCCTAAATGGACTCTGTTCGGTCACTAGGCACAATTTCATTACTTGAGGAGCTCAGTTTTTCTCCTTGGCACACATTCATTGCCAGAATAAATGCAATGTTACAATTGTGTCACTGGCTACTAATTATTAGAATTCTTCAGTAATATTGCTTGATAGTAGCCAGCTAGTTTACAAGGTGCATGTGGGAGTGGTCCCATTCAGACATGAGGTTACCATTTTCTCTGTAATCATATTTTAAGTACGGTAGTTTGTACTTAACCTATAAGTTTATACAACCTTGGGCCTCTTTATAATTACAATATAAAGGGTGCCAGTTCCTGCAGGGACTTTTATGATTATTTCTTATATTTTACCATATACTATATCATGGCTATACTGTAGCTGTAGAACATCTCATGCTTAGTGACAGAGCTTATGAACCTATGAAACTGAAGTAGGGGCACTTACAAATATCTTAGAGCATATTCTGTCAGAATGTACTCTACTATTCTGGCTTTGTTCCCCCCCACCCCCACCCCCTCAGTGTTGTAGAGTCCTCCCAGATCAACTGTCAGGTATGCATTAGCTATGTTTTTCCACCAGCCAGGCAGTTAGGGATCACCTGTGTACATCTTGGACACCACTGTATGCCAAGCTGAAGATTGAATATCATTGTCTCATCCTCGTGACCCTTCTTTCTTTTTTCCTTGTGTTCTGATTTTTTCCAATGCAGTTCCATGGTCTGGCTTCTCCTGCTAAGACCTTTCACAGCTCCAGATTCTCCTTCAGTGCTTTCACATGTTAACCAGCATTCTTTTTATGCATTAGGACATCCTGTCTACTAGAACAAAGAGAAATAGAGTAATGGGACTTTTAGATGCTGAAACCTCCTATTGGAATAATATCTGACACAATGATGTATAAAAATGACAACATTTTTTTAAATACATAAAAATGCCTTATATAGTTTAAGACATGTGTAACAAAAATATGAAACAGCAAACTCTGTATACACCTGTAAACAGCCCCAATAACAAGGTGAACAATTTCCTCAATAGTCACATATATGTGTAATCATGAACCATGATAAACATTCAGGACCAAAGTATGAGAAAGGAGGCACAGTCCGATGAGTTTTGCATGGTAGCTTCTTCAGGGGCTTTCGTTGGCAGAGAGGTCGGTGCACTCAAGTTGATTCAGTAAGTAGTAGTTCTGGGAAACCTCAAAAGAGGCATTGCATGTTCCCACCAGGACACTGCATAATGGGTCAAATGTATGTCTCAGTCATGTAGATCTGAAACCAGTCCAAGAAAAGCTGTCCCACAAAGCACATGCGAAATCCCATGTGGTCACAATGTTAAATCTTCAATTTATGGCAGAAAACATCAAAAAGCCAACTGCAAAAGGCTCCCTTCCTGGTGTCACAATAGGGTGGATCCCCATTTGGAGATTGTCTTCCATAGGGAATGTTGGTGTTATTGTGACACCTGGAAGAGAGCCTTTTGCGTTTGGCTTTTTTCAGCATTTGGAAGCTGTTCATTACTTTATTCAGTTGTCTGTGGCTTACTGGGGAGATTTCTCCCAGCATGGCAGAACTTTGATCAATTTAGCTTGGAATCGCCATTTCCTGTGTATGGATTTCTGATGTGCTTTGTTGGACAGATTTTCTTGGGCTGGTTTCAGACCTACATGACTGAGACAGACATTTGACCCATTCTGCAGTGCCCTGGTGGGAACATGCAACGCCTCTTTTGAGGTTTCCCAGAACTACTACTTACTGAATCAGCTCTAGTGCACCGACCTCTCTGTCAATGAAAAAACCCCTGAAGAAGCTACCATGCGAAACTCATTGGGCTGTGTCTCTTTTCTCATACTTTGGTCCAGAGTGTTTATCACAGTTCATAATTACACATATATGTGACTATTGAGGAAATTGTTCACCTTGTTGTAGGGGCTGTTTACGGGTGTATACAGAGTTTGCTGTTTCATATTTTTGTTACACATGTCTTAAACGATATAATTATTTTTTTAATAAAGTTTTGTTATTTTTATACATCACTGTGTCAGATATTATCCCAATAGGAAGTTTCAGCATCTAAAAGTCCCATTACTCTATTTCTCTTAGTTCTATTCAATCTGGGATGTGGTGCTGTATTTCGGCTGATATATGCTATTATAAACATCCTGTCTACTAACCAAGGACATGCACTTCAAGCACATGCTGATTGGTTTAGCTTGTTTTGTAAAGGTAACCTGACAAACTCCTAATTTGCCTATCATAGAGTTTGTTGGCTTGTGGCTGCATTTATAACTTTTTTGACTATAGACACTTCAACATCTGCCCTGACCTCTGCTGTCTTTTCAATGTGCTCTTCACTCTGATTTTGATGTTTTGTTCTAGTAATCTCTGGCAATGACTTCTGGCTATAAGTTAAAGCTACACTTTTGTCTCACTTTTTGATACTCTGCCCTTCCTGCTGGATGTGATCCTTGGCTTAACCCTGTTTGGGAATTTGTCTATTGACTGGCATTTGATCTTAACCTATCCAGCTTCTGGTGGCCACCAGTAAGGCCATCCCATAGATCACACTCATCACACAAGTTCCAGACCAAGAACCAAGGGCTTTGGCAAAGCCTGTTTCCAAAGGCTCTCATGATCTTTATAAACCAGGGATTTATAGAGCTCTGCTCTACAGGAAAACCCTTTCTTGCAGGGTAAGGGGACCTGATCTTCTCTGTTGCAGTTCCATTTTCACTTACAGGTCCTCTCCCATCCCCAGCCTGTGATTTTTTAAGTGGAAAGAAAAGCAGCAGACTGATAAGCTCATCTCTTGTCTACGCTCTCCTCCTATTAGTTGGTTGTCCCTCCCCCTCTCTTAGCTTTGCTGTTTTAACTGTACAGTAGACTACAGTAGACTGATACCAGGTTAAATGTAGGTGCTTACACCGCTTGCATTTTAAAAATGTATTTATTGTTGTATTAATTATTACAGAGTAACGCTAATTTGTGTTGTTTATACTATAACTGTGAAATCTGAAATCCATTTAGATGGCAGTTTTTTTAACATTTCTTTTGGAGTTCGCCTCCAGTAAGGTATTAGGAAACAAATTTTCATTTGCTATCCTTGTGTCTGTTTTATTTCATTGATTATTTTTCCTGCAGCCAGCTACACCCTGCTAAGCGAGTGTCACATCTTTCATTCCTACGCCTACACACATTATTATAATGATAACAGGGCGAAGACTTAAAAGAGAGATTTAAATGGTGATCTTCAAACCTTTCACCTTATTTAAGTGCTACACAGGCACGCAGATCATGTTTATAGATTGGCGTTCCGGAGTATAAACTTTATGACATATATACGTGATAATCCCTGCTTGAGAAAATGTTCATTCTGTAATGTATATTGTCACTACTGATGGCTTTAAAAACCCAGTTGTGGGCATTTTATACTTTTAAATAATGCCTCACCCATAGAAAACATAAAAAAAACAGGGCTGCAGTGATCACCTCCACTCCAGGGCTGTCCCCTACTGTAATTAATATTACTACTAGATGCATCATTAATGAATGATACTTAGAGGTCGATTTAATAAAACTGAAGAGTGATCAATCTGGTGCAGCTCTGCACAGAAATCAATCAGCTTCCAGTTTTTTTGTCAAAGCATAATTGAACAAGCAGAAGTTAGAAGTTGACTGGCTACCATGCAGAGCTGCACCAGATTTTGCACTCTCCAGTTTTAGTAAATCAACCCCCTAGTGTCAGTTAACCTGAAAGACTAAGAACATACTGTGAGTGTAGGGTGTTGTGAGCCTCAAAGTATTTTGATGCAGACATTGGCAATGATGTCATTACATATATCAGCACAGCTCTCTGCATCATGGAGGATTGCCCAATATTGGAGAAGAGGTGATGAGGATCCTGGAGCCTAGAGTTGGGCTTTAAAGCGGTAGTATAGTAATTTTTTTAACTTTTACCTACAGGTAAGCCTATAATAAAGCTTACGTGTAGATAAAAGAATATCTCCTAAACCTGTACGGTTTAGGGGATATTCCGGTCGCAATGAGCCACTTCAGCGGCGCATACGCTCCGGGGATTCGCGACTGAAAGTCCAGCAGGCGGTGGACCTTGCCGGAAAGAAGTCTTCCGTGCGCATGCGCGGGAGTGACGACATCACGGCTCCAGCCACTCACAGTGCCAGAGCCGCTATACCCGGAAGACATCCCTCGACGTGGATCGGGTGAGATACCAGCGCCTCGTTCTAAGGTATTTCATAATGAACTAGTATGTGGTGCATACTAGCTCATTATGCCTTCTCCCTTACAGGTGTAGAAAAAAAAAAGTCAGCAGGTTTACTACCGCTTTAAATAATGTAATAAAAGCACTGCAGCACATAAACAAACAAACAGAACAAATAGATCAAGAACTGATGATAAAAAGATGATATAAAAGAGTCCGTGATGTAAAAGCACCATCAAGTGTTCATAAACGGTGGTCTACTCCGGTGGACCCGGTATATTCGTACACAAAATGACAATGGTACAATATAGTGCTCTCCGTTGGGTATATAAAAAGCATTTATTAAGATGATAATCGCACTTACATATCAGGCAATAAATACCCTGATGTGACACCTCCAATCATTAGAGGAATTAGGTTAATGATCTTGCTCATTCATTCAGGAAGTTGGGACATATATTTGAGAAAAAAGTGGAAAACCTGGTGGTATATCGCCTCCTTTGAGCAATATTTGGCTGCCAAACTTATCCCATGTCGATTAAGGTGGGATGTGCCGCCTAACGATGGCTTGAAGTATCTATGAAAGAATGGAGGGATTTCTTTATTGACAGAGGTTTGGAATTGCTTGACTTCTACGTAAACAGAGGAAAATGGAATTGCTAGAATCTCAGATTCAAGGTATTAAAACCTTTTGGAACCTTACAAAGACAGTTATGAGTTTCTTAGACTGCCTGTTGAGCCCGAAAATAAACTTCTAAAAATGGGATCTGGAAGTTCAAAATAAGAAAAAGAAGAAATATATTAGGGATCTTGATGACTTTAATAATGTCAACATATTTAAATGGCAGATCCTTAATACCTCGTCCCAATCTGCCTCGGAGACAGCTCCCACTCAGGGAACCACTCACTCCCCCTTACCTACATCCAGTAGGAAACTGATTCAAAGTCATGTACATTTTGAACAGGACTTTACTCCTTTGGGGAATTCCCAAGCTCCCAGAGGGAATAATCAGAGGGGAAAAAATAAGAGGGGTAGAGGAAGGAGAGGTGCTCATTATCAGTCCCCCTCTAGGAATAATTCACACTATCAACATAACTATGATTCCCCTCGTGATTGGGATAATCACTGGCAGGATTAGGGTTCATACACCAACTACCAGGGGAAGGGCAAATTGCAACCCCCTCGGGGGAATCAAATGCCCATTACCAATAGGTTTGCCCCATTACAAAACCATGCCATACGGGAAGGAGGGGATTTTTCAGGGGCTCAGAGTGGCCCAGGGAGGGGCCCCTAGCCTTACAATCCAAACCCTGGGGAATGGTGGAGACACCAGCCCAAACACTCCCCACAGGGAAATTGCCAACTAAGAAAAAGAAAGGAAAGAGAGGAAGGAGAGGGGGCAGGAGAGTACAAAAGACCCAACCCCCATTAGGTACAGGCATCTACAACCTCAGTAGTTGCTCACTAGATGAAAATGAGATACATGTTCTGGATAGGGGACTCAAATTTGCCCCTGTACAGAACCTCAATAAATTTCAGACCACAAATTCACAAATGTAAACATCCACAAATTCATTAGGAGTTTGAACATCAAAAAATAATTTCTATCTAATCCTGTTAAGACTCCTGTAGTAGATGTAGCAATCCACTCTAATCTTCGCAACAAGTCCACTTTCAACCCTTTGAACACACATAATAAATACTTGGAGGTGTTCAAAAATATGGTGTTTAATAATTTGTATGGGATGAGGATAAGGAAGGTGATGGACCCCCAATACATTAGGAAGGGCATGGAGTCATTGGAGGAGCGGAAAGAAATCATCATACGCCCTGCCGATAAGGGAGGTGGCCTAGTCATTTTGGACAAGACTGATTACCAAGCAGAGATGAGCCGGTTACTCAGTGACCGAGACACATACAAGATTCTGACCAAGGACCCGATGTTAAATTTTAAGGATGAATTGCATGTGTTGGTTGAGGAGGGTAAGGCCAGGGGCATACTGAATAAAAAGAAGGCAGCCTATTTGGACCCCCTGTTCTGTAGGACTCCCATAATATACTGTCTACCTAAGATCCACAAAGATAGTGCCAACCAGGTAGGCCTATTGTAAATGGAATAGACTCTATCTCCTCTAAAGTTGGACAGTATATTGATTCCTTCTTGCAGCCATTAGTTCTTAAGACAGGTGCATTCCTTAAATGGGTTGTAAAGGTTCCTATGCATTAAGGTGAAAAAAAAAACAATGATGCCGGCCCCCCAGCCCCCTCATTTTACTTATCTGACCCCTCGAAAGTCCCGCGCTCGCTCCCGATATCCTCTTTGTCGCTCAGCCTGGCCGTTGATTGGCTAGAGTGGATGGATTGAAAGCAGCGCAGCCATTGGCTCGCGCTGCTGTCAATCACATCCAATGACATGGCGCGCCGGGGTGCCGGGTCTGAGTGATACAGTCAGTGGCTATAGCCGCCGGCTGTATCACGGGAAAGAGCTCGCATGAAGGTGTTTAGTTCTTGCGAGGAGGAGCTCAGACAGCCGCCGAGGGACCCCAGAAGACCAAGTTCGGGACCACACTGTGCAAAACGAGCTGCACAGTGGAGGTAAGTATAACATGTTTGTTATTTTAAAAAAAAAAATACCTTTACAACCCCTTTAAAGATACTAAACACATCATACAGGTTCTTGAATCAATCAGTTATACATCGTCCAGTATTTTGGTCACCGCTGATGTCAGCTCTTTATACACTATAACTGGACATGAGGACGCATTGTACTCTGTACAATGGGCTTTGGCATCCTCTGATCTCCCAAGAAAACTCAAAAAGTTCCTCCTAAGTTGCCTTAGTTTTTGTTTATCGAGAAACTATTTTTTGGTATGACCGACAATATTATTTGCAAACAAGAGGGGTTGCGATGGGGGCCCGCTTTGCTCCCAGTGTGGCCAATTTGTTCATGGCCCACTGGGAGGAAGAGGTTGTCTTCAATAATCGCCCCCCTGAACTGGTCTGCTATTGTAGGTTTATTGATGATCTTATTCTTGTTTGGGAAGGCGATCATTCTGGTCTTGACAGGTTCATTCAATCCATGAATGATAATTCCAAGAACATACAGCTTACTTGGAATATCAGCATGGAATGCATGGTCTTCCTTGACCTGGAGATCTCTAAAGAGGGCGATCATTTTCGTTTGTACAATCACTTCAAGCCAACTGATCGGAATTCTTTTATCCCTCTGGGGAGTTGCCACCATAGGTCATGGTTGTGCAACATCCCCAGAGGTCAATTCATCAGGCTTAGGCGGAATTGCACTAGTGAGGATGATTTTGTTTCTCAATCCCAGGTTCTTGCCTCTAGGTTCCAACAGAAGGGGTATGAGAAATCCATCATGGACAGTGAAATAGAACGGATGCGTAGTATGGATAGAAATGCATTGGTCTTCAATCAGATTAGAGAGAGTGACACTGATGTCTCTAATTTTAAAATGGTATTAAATTACAATGTCCAACATAAAAGCATTGTTCATAAAAATTGGTCCATTCTCAAACAGGACAAGGTATTGGGCCCCCTTTTACCACAGCGGCCATCATTTACATATAAAAAAGCTCCCTCCCTTCATGATCGTCTGGCACCTAGCATTGTTGATCCACCTACTCAGTCAGAAAGTCGGTTATTCTCGTTCCTCTCTGGATTTTATGCTTGCGGGAAGTGTACCACTTGCAAGCATTCCAAATGTAATATCAAAAAGCGTAAAAACGTTATATCTTCAGCAACTAATAAAGAGTATAAGATTCAGCAATTGATCACGTGTGCCACGATTAGTGTTGTTTACATGCTCGAATGTGAATGTGGCCTACAATATATCGGTAGGTCCTCTAGACCCCTCCAAGTCAGATTAGGAGAGCATGTGAACAACATCAAGAATGGACTTAAGACTCATAATGTATCAAGGCATTTTAAATTGGTTCATAACCAGAACCCTAGGGGTCTGAAGTGTTGGGGGATCGAAAGAGTTATAAAACATTGGAGAGGGGGCAATTTCATACGTCAGCTCAGCCGTAGAGAATCTCACTGGATACATGAGACAAAGGTTTTAGTACCAGCCGGCCTCAATGTTGAGTTTGATGTAAATTGTTTCATTTCTGATCGTTAATTTGATGTTATTACGCCTTTTTTAAATATATGTTATATGCGAGGATCGATGGAGACGCGAGCTTATATATATATTTTATATATTTTTTTTTATTATTATATTTTATTATCATGTTTTATGGTTTTATTCTCCCATTTGTTTGTGATAACCATTTGGGGGGTCATTATGTGCCTTTTGATGTATGGATGTAATTTCCATTCTGACACCAAGCACTTTTCCCTGTGACTCCGGACGTCTTATGATTTCCGGCCCTCGTCTGGTTGTGTATCAGGTTGCCATGGTGACTTACCGTGTGAAATTCCTTTTATGACCTGAGGTGTCAGTGTTTTGTTATTTTAGATGTTTCCATGAGTTCCCTGTATGTGTAATTTCTCTAATGATCAGAGGTGTCACGTCAGGGTATTTATAACGGGTGCTGCACGTCACTCTGTCGCCGCTGAAGTCCCGCCCTCTGGGACGTAACGCATACGGAACCACGTGACCAACGTGACGTCACGTGCGTCCTCCATTTATCCTTGTGGAAAATTGTTGTTGTTTGCTCTGTCACCTAGCACTGAGGAAACAGTGCCTGATATGTAAGTGCAATTATCATCTTAATAAATGCTTTTTATATACCCAACGAAGAGCACTATATTGTACCATTGTCATTTTATGTACGAATATACCGGAGTCTATGGTCAGGACACAGGGGATCTCATGTCATTAGCACACACCTGTCTCTAGCGATCCTTCCATCCAGCCGACCAGTATACATACCCTTGTGAAGGGACTGCCTGTACACTCAGGGGTCCACACTTTGAGGTGAGCGGTTAGGATTCACTGTTGGTGGAGGCCGTCACTTGATCACCCTGTTTGTTATCCATAGGACCACCGTTTATGGACACTTGATGGTGCTTTTACATCACAGTCTCTTTTATATCATCTTTTTATCATCAGTTCTTGATCTATGTGTTTTGTTTGTTTGTTTATGCGCTGCACTGCTTTTATTACATTTATTAATTGGGATTTGATATTTTGGCCCTCAGTGTTCAGCTGCTGTTTTTATGGGATGTTTTGTGCTGGTTGATTATTTTATTTCAGGGTTTAAATTATTGAACTAAGTGGTATCATCCTCTGTATTTAATAAAAAAAACATTACATATTACATTTCCGTATTTCAGTTTGACCAGTTTCAACATAAATTACAAACATTCCCATTTCTAAGAATGAATAAAATAAATTCCTCACAAGAGTTGCTACAACATTAGTTGGGTTAAAGTTAAAGGTCCAGCCAAAAAAAATAAAAATAAAACTTTTGGATAGAGTGGGGAAGCATTAAACATTGGGATCACAATTTACAATAATTTTTTATAATCCCAGAAACTTGTATTTGTAAAACTAAATGGCATAGTGGACTTAAAAAAAATTATATAAAATATTATTTATGAATTATCATAATATTTTTAGAATGAAAATATCATTGTTATATTGTATACCAGTTTTTCTTTTATTTTCAAACGTTTATTTGGGAGAAAAAGGCAGCTTCCAAACAGATATACATATACAAAAAGGGAAGTATACAAATGAGCCAGTACCACTGAAGTACAAAAACATCCAATAAATGCCAGGAAAATCAAAGAAAAGGCCAATGTTGCGAGGGGACATAACAAATATCATCCAGAACATAAAAGAAAGTTCTGTCTTTTATTTTTATATTTTATATTTTTGGTGCCTTTTAACTTTTCTGAATCACATGAAAGATTCCTATATCTTTCTGGAAATCCCATGGGGAGATATTCTCAGTTCCACTCAACGGCCATGGAAATACTAAGCCAAGTGATGGTGTCACACTTCTCTGGTTTTCACAATGAAGAATGCACATATATTTGGGGCGCCCCCTTCAAGAGAGTGTCCCCTACATTATGGCCTTTTTGAAAGTTGGAGAGGCAGAAACTGATCCGCAGTAATCTCATCACTAGATTCAGTGTCACTCCAACCATTGCCCACTCAACAATGCAATGTCAGTACATGGTAGAGCTGTATGATGTTTTACAGAATAATTTTCCTATGAGAAGCAGAGCCATGCATATCCTTTAAACCAGGCTCTATAGCTTCATGTTTCTATTTATACTATAAAGTGGAAATTGTTTGGCACAACTTTAAAAATGATTCATGCAGGAAGTCATAAAAAAAGCTAACATGCTTAATTTTCAAGTCATTTCCCCAGTAGGACAATGGGAGTTTAGAGATTGATGCACAATGATAGCAGTTAGCGCTAAACAAAACAGGGAGGGGCACCGGGAACAACTTCCACGTTTTCTCCTCAGTCTGCAGATCGTACACTGTACAGCTGCTTTCATGTATACAAAAACTCCAGAACGACTCTTCTAGGCTAGATTTGTCTTTTAACCCTGTGTGTGCCTAGCTAACGGAGTTATCTTTACACCTCAAAAAAATAGTAAATGGAAAGGAAAACGGTACATACTTCTCGTGAAATCATACCAGTTCTAGATTTAGTGTAAAAAGCTGCTCACTACCATGGTTGCACGCTCACCCCCTTCACATACAATGGAGGGTCAATAGCTCTGCATTGTCATGTTGACACAGAAGGACCGCCCACAGATCAGAGCTTCAGGAAGAAGTGCACATCACTGGAACCTGCTGGAATTGGGAACAGGGTACTAATACTATTTATTTTACATACTAGAAATAACAAGTATTTAAACCTTGCAGTGCAGAGGGACCCACTGTAATGCCCTGTACACACAACCAGTTTTGCCATCGGAGTAAACTCCAAAGGTTTCTCCGACGGAACTCCGATGGAATTCCATTCAAGCGGTCTTGCCCACACACAGTAAAACAATGTCTGATCAAAGTCCGACTGTTCAGAACGCGGTGACGTACAGCATGTACGACGGGGCTAGAAAAAGGAAGCCAATAGCTTCCGTCTCGTACTTGCTTCAGAGCATGCATCGTTTTTGGTCCGTCGGAACAGCGTACAGACGAGCGGTTTTCCCGATAGGAATTGGTTCCTTCAGAAATATTTAGAACATGTTCTATTTCTAGGTCCGTCAGAATTTTGGAAAAAAAAAGTCCGATGAGGCACACACATGATCGGAATATACGATGAAAAGCTTTCGTCTGACTTTTTCTGTTGGAACATTCCGCTCGTGTGTACGTGGCTTAAGGGTATTTTATTCTGTGTACCTGCCCAGAATTCAGCTTTAATCGCTAAAAACAGGAGGATTGAGTTAACAGTCAAGGATAGGTTATCCAGTTCAGTTTAAAATAGAAAAGCAAGGCAAAACATTTGTGTGTGTGTGTATATATATATATATATATATATATATATATATATATATATATATATATATATATACACACACACACACACACACAGTTGTGCTCATAAGTTTACATACTTTTACGAATTTATGATTTCTTCGCCATTTTTTAGAGAATATGATGAATGGTAACACAAAAACATTTCTTTCACTCGTGGTTAGTGTTTGGCTGAAGCCATTTATTATCAATCAACTATGTTTACTCTTTTTAAATCATAAATGATAATATGCACACAAGTTGACACAAAGGGGTTTGAATGGCTATTAAATGTAACCATCCCTACTGTGATCTGTTTGCTTGTAATTAGTGTGTGTGTATAAAAGTCAATGAGTTTCTGGACTCCTGACAGACCCTTGCATCTTCCATCCAGTGCTGCACTGACATTTCTGGATTCTGACTCATGGGAAAAGCAAAACAATTGTCAAGGGATCTGCGGGAAAAGGTAGTTGAACTGTATAAAACAGGAAAAGGATATAAAAAGATATCCAAGGAATTGAGAATGCCATTCAGCAGTGTTCAAACTCTAATCAAGAAGTGGAAAAATAGGGGTTCTGTTGAAACCAAAGCACCATGTACAGTCACTACATTACATTGTAGCAAAGTGTAATTTCTTCATTGTTGTCACATGAAAATATAGAATTAAATATCTACAAAAATGTGAGGGGTGTACTCACTTTTGTGAGATACTGTATATATATATATATATATATATATATGTTGTAAATATTTTTTTTTCTTTTTCTATAAGTGGTCAGCAATACACTGATTTGTCCAGTAAAAAACTGTGCAGGGGTGGGTGGTGGGGTGTCAGTACAAGTCTTGGCCATTGGAGGACAAGCAGGCTTTGATCCCAGCACGACCATAAAACTGACCATGCTGGGATGGATGTGCTTCTATGCCTAGTGTGGTCAGTTTTAAATAGAAAAGCAGGGGGTCTGGCAGGATCACCATGAATTTCCCACAAAGGAAGCAATGGGGTGACTATGGGGAGACTGGTCTCAGTCTCCTAGATTAGACGCAGATTTGGCCATCCCTGCTGCTAATTCATGACACAATACAAAGAGAACAGGATACTTTTTTATTCATGTGCATGGTACAATAGACACATTTCAGGAATAATAAATGTTAGGGTAACATACACTTTAAGCTTTTAAGCCAGGTAGAAAAGGGTTAGAACCATGACAGGTTTTTACATTTTTCCCTCTGTGCCCCCTCTGGGAAGAATCACCATCTCTATATATGTGACTTTGTTCGGACATTCCGACAACAAAATCCTAGGATTTTTTCCGACGGATGTTGGCTCAAACTTGTCTTGCATACACACGGTCACACAAAGTTGTCGGAAAATCCGATCATTCTGAACGCGGTGACGTAAAACACGTACGTCGGGACTATAAACGGGGCAATAGCCAATAGCTTTCATCTCTTTATTTATTCTGAGCATGCGTGGCACTTTGTCCGTCGGATCTGTGTACACACGATCGGAAATTGCTACAACGGATTTTGTTGTCGGAAAATTTTATATCCTGCTCTCAAACTTTGTGTGTCGGAAAATCCGATGGAAAATGTGTGATGGAGCCTACACACGGTCGGAATTTCCGACAACAGGGTCCTATCACACATTTTCCGTCTGAAAATCCGACCGTGTGTACGAGGCAATAGAGGAATAAAGAAAAAGCCTTCAAATGGAGTCAACTGTTCCAGTAACATCTGTCTAAGAGGAGTGAAGAGGGATTTCTCCTCACCTCCTGCTAAGTCAGGAAACAGGGGTTCTAAACATTCCACATCCCACCCAAAAACATAAAAACAACAGTTTATGACTTCAGATTAACGTTAAGGATTATGGTTTAATGTTAGAGCATTTGCAGAATCTGAACTGAGCACACTGATTATGACTTAGATTAAGATGGCAATAGTATATTTTGGTGACTTACCATTGATGTGTTAAGCGCCCACATTTGTGTAGACATTGAGCTCCAGCTTACTGAATCTGTGAAAAAGGAATTATAGCATATAGTGTTAAAATATATAAATACCAAATACACACTAGTTACAAACCAGACACAACTGAACATCTTACTGGTGAGCTGAATCTTTCGCTCGTGAGGATATCAGTGACTAGATCCCTAACCCCTAAGTTCCCAGATACACCAACCTGCTAAAGCCAATATGACAAGGTCTTAATTTTCATAGACTAAACAAGCCTCTATGCCCTTCATTATCAAACGGACTAAAACATAGCTCACTGCTCTTGAAGGCACTTGGTGATGATTGTCCATCAAGTTTTTATCTGATCGATCAAATGATATGTTCAAAGATTTAGTAAAGGTGTTCTGACAAAATGTCGAAGCTGGCAGAATGAGCAACCCGCTTCTTTAAACCATCATGAATTGCAGATTTTGACGAATTGCTGTTTATTTTCACAAATTGCTGTTCGGACACAACACCGGTAACCGAATAGAGTCTTGTGCAAGATAATATGAGCGGAGATTGTTTCTCTGCTCCGAAACTAACCAAGAAAGTGGCAGCCTCCGAGACGGCAACAACTTTGTCCTTGTTAGTTGCTGTGTGCTGTGAAAACAGCAAAATCTTCCTGTACCTGTGTCCTCACAAAATAGACAACTCACCAGAAAATAGAACCACCTCACTTTCAGTTTCGTTAAATCATCAGTAATTGCTGATTTGGACGAACTGGTGTTTGGACACAACATCGGCTACCGAATAACAGTCAGGTACAGGAAAGTTTTGCTGTTTTCATAGCACAGCGGCTAACGAGGCCAAAGTTGTCACCGCCTCAGAGCCGGACATTTTCTTTGTTAGTTTTGGACCGTAGTAACAATCTCCGCTAATAATATTGTGCACTGGACTCTATTTGGTTGCCGGAGTTGTGTCCAAACAGCAATTTGTAAAAATAAACAGCAATTCATCAAAATCTGCCACTCATAATGGTTTAAAGAAAATGGAAGTTATGCAGGTTGCTCATTCTGCCAGGTTTGACATTTTGTCAGAACACCGGACCAAAGTAGTGCATGATCTACTTTGAAGTTGCTGCAACTTTAAGTCGCACATATATGAATGTTTATCATTGGAAAACATGGGGAATGACTTATGCGCCTTTGAGGTCCAAAGGTACATGACAAGCCGCACAAGTTTGAATGGAGCCTAAGACTGTACTGTTGGAGAAATATTCCTTCACTTCCTTTTCCAGAGGTAAAGCAGTAGGTAACCGGAGATCTCTCCAAACAAGATTACAGTTCCCTCTTAAATAGCTATCACCATTTCCCATTGATGGGTGAATCCCTCCAGCAGGGACAGACAGCTATAAAAACCTGACAAAAGTCCCAAGTCTTTTACATTTTATCCAAAACAAACTAAAAAAAAGTTTATGCTTTGCATATACTTTAAACAGGGCCCAAACACTATGTAACAGATATAAAACATATATACATCTTTGTCATGGCAGGGGTACATTGTGCTGCTGCATTTGAATCCATGCAAGACAATTAAGCGTTCATCATTTATGTCTTTGCTAATAATTGCCACTTATGATTGTGCCAAATAGAGACACGATGACATAGATGAGGGTTACTGATGGAAGGAAGTTAAAAAATAAATACAAATAGAAACGATCACTAGGGAAACCTTACTGTCATATCACAAAAGAAAGGTTTAATGGTTTGTGGCAATAATTCTAAGAAAAAGATAATAGCAGTGGCCAACTTGGCAAGACTGGAAGGAATTTACAGAGACGTTGAAATTATATTGAAAATGCCCTGTTACTGAGGTTTGAGTAATTATTATGAATGTATGTATTCATTAATAACTTATAATTATTGTATCATTTTTTGTATGCATTTCTTTATTATTATGCAATTATATAATGCCTAAAAATGTTTGCAGTGCAGAGCAGTAGTTAAGAACAATGAAACGGATCGCTGCTCTAGGTGAGTATGATAATCCAAAGGAAGGGCTGGGTGCTAGCTCCGGCTCACAACCGTGAACACGTAGACCAAGTAGATAAAATAGCTGCACACCAACATCCGTCCAACAGGTTTATTGAAAGACTATCACCTTGACTAAAACAAGGGACCAAGGGGTGATGTAAAAGGTTTTTATCTTAATGCATTCTATGCATTAAGATAAAAAAAACCTTCTGTGTGTAGCAGCCTCCCCAGCACCCCCTAAATACTTACCTGAGCCCCATCTCTCTCCAGCAATGTCCACGAATGTCTAAGCTGTCCGGGACACTCCTCCTGATTGACTGAGACACAGCAGCGGCGCCATTGGCTCCCGTGGTTGTCAATCAAAGTCAGTCAGCCAATCAGGGGTGAGAGGGGGCGGGGCCGGATCGGGTCTCCCTGTCTGAATGGATACACAGAGCTGTGACTTGGCTCCAGCACCCCCATAAGAAGCTGCTGACTGTGGGGGCACTCGATAGGAGGGAGGGGCCAGGAGCAGCAAAGAGGTACCTGAGAAGAGCAGGATCCAGGCTGCTCTGTGCAAAACCAACTGCAAACAGGAGGTAAGTATAACATTTTTGTTATTTTAATTTTTTTAAACAAGCCTTTACAATCACTTTAATCTTAGGTGATACAGTCTGCCAGCTATATTATCTCTGTTATCTAGCACAGCTAGCTTCCCATGCTAGATAAATCCTTACTGTTTCCCATATTCTTAAAGTGACCCCTTTCATTTGCCCATGCAGGACAAAGGAAATAGGGTCACTTAAATCATTCTCTCCCCAGCAGCAAGTACTGTAAATACCTACTACACTACCCAACGCTGACGTATGCCCCGTACACACGGTCGGAATTTCCAACGGAAAATGTGTGATAGGCCCTTGTTGTCGGAAATTCCGAACGTGTGTAGGCTCCATCACACATTTTCCATTGGATTTTCCAACACACAAAGTTTGAGAGCAGGCTATAAAATTTTCCGACAACAAAATCCGTTGTCGGAATTTCCGATTGTGTGTACACAAATCCGACGTACAAAGTGCCACGCATGCTCAGAATAAATAAAGAGATGAAAGCTATTGGCTACTGCCCCGTTTATAGTCCCGACGTACGTGTTTTACGTCACCGCATTCAGAATGATCGGATTTTCTGACAACTTTGTGTGACCGTGTGTATGCAAGACAAGTTTGAGCCAACATCCGTCGGAAAAAATCCTAGGATTTTGTTGTTGGAATGTCCGATCAATGTCCGACCGTGTGTACGGCTCATTAGGCTTCTGAAAGTACTTCTAGGTGAGCATGTGGCCTACTACTCCTATCTCATGTGACTGCATTAAGGGCCTTCTGATTGCACAGCAATTTCACATGGGACCAGGGGAGTCCAAACACTGTGTAAGCTCCAAAATGTTTATTTGGAGATTAGACAGGGCATGCTTTCATGATGGCCAAATGGAATACAAAATAAGTGGCCTTCTTAATGGGGACAAATACAGCATAAGCACCCTGAGGGAGATGTCCTATTGAACACTGCCATTGGGAGTAAAAGTAAGGGGAAAATCCAAACGTTTCAGTTGTCACCAGAACAAAAGAATAGAGGGAAAATCTTGAAGTGGGATATCAGGTATCAATTTATTTTGCCTTTCATACCTGTTGTGGTGCATTTGCTGCAAATGTCTAGATATCCACTAAATAAATAAATAAATAAATAAATAAATCATCTGATGTGTCTGTTGTTACGTACATTGGTTGTATCTTAACATTCTCAGAACGATTTTTATATTCAAAATGTCAACATCTTAAAATGTTTCAGTATGTTTCCACATGCATTAATGGATCCACAAAAAGTACAAACTGCTTTAGACTCCCTTTAGATCTTGCTTTTATTGCTTTTATTCTATTACTATCACCCAGTATAAGCAATATTTTAATACTGTTTTTTTTTTTCATTATATCATGTTTTATATAACAAAACCCTATGATATTTTAAAACCAAAAAAGAATGTGTTTACTTGAGTGCATTTTCATCTATATTTCTACTCTTACTTTTAAATCTAACTACTATTATTAGGACTCTAATTGTTTGATTTACATAAATCATTTTTAGCCCTGATGACAAGAGGGTTGGAAGCTATGATCCAGATGAACCGTACCGCCAAAGCTACTAAGAAACAAAGGAAGGCAGTGGAAGATTCAAACTAACAACATCCACCAATAAGCAAAATGTTCAGGTGTGCAAGGAGGGACCATCTAAGTTGGAAGGCAAGATACCTAGAATGTTTCTGAACTGTCCATTGGCAACTTACAATTCACATTTGACCTGTCTACAAATGCAGAACATCAAAGTGTCAAGAGGACATCCATGCAAACATGGTAAAGAACATTATGCAGAAAGGGAAGAACATTTGTCAGAACTGAGCCTTTGACCAAAACATAATAAACCTATGTTGAGGTAGAGAGCGCCTTTAAATGCAACCTTCCTGCAGACATTACATAAAGGTTCCTGAATCTTCTGTGGTCTGACCTGTTATCACAGCACTCTAACTTGACATACATACGCCTGTCTGCCTCCTCACACTGGCAAAAACATGAGTGTAAGTATGAAAAAATATAGTTAGCGTAACCCGAGTATGGTTTTAAGACAAGTTGGAACTTCACTTTGCTCTTACAGTGGTATCCGCAAGTAATGACTACACCCTTCTCCTATTTCCCAATGTATAGTGCAAAAGCATGATAACAATTTCATGCCAAAATATGTGCATGATTTTATCACTCCCACGTTATCATAATTGGCTAAGACAGGCAATATGTCCAGTTGCAAAGGACTTGCCAGGCAGAAGGGCTCCAGCTTCAACAGATAAGGTAACGTGCAGGTTATAGGATAACTGTGCTCTAAACTTGCTGTTTAACTTGAATAAAAAATAAATTCTTGCTACTCATTGAACCTTGTGGGTATAATGCCAAGGCTGGCTCAGGGGCATGGCCTACTCAATATAACTTACAAAGTATGATAAAAAAAGTCAACAACAGGCTGAGCACAAACACTTGCATAAAAGTAGACAATGGTTGCAAAACATAAGCCTGGTGAAGGCATCATGAAAAATACTCAAGGAATCATGCTCAAGGCATCATGAAAAATTGCTCAAGGAACCCCTAGCAACCTCTGAAGGAGCCTAGGGTTTCCATGGAAACCTGGTTGAGAAACCCTGCCTTAGACAGTTGTCACTCCAGTAAGTGTCCTTTTTGCAGGATTTTTGCATACCATTTCAGGGAATATGTTGGTATTTCTCTCACTTTCAGTCCTGGTGACAATGTTCACTAGGACAAAAAGAGGGTATGAGTCATCCCAGCATGGACACATACAGCAAAGTTTTGGCATTATATACATTAAAAACATATAACTTTTTTTGGAATTGAAGTGATTCCTTCATGCAATAATTTATTATTCAATTCAGACAATATTACTAGACAAGTTACTATAGCTTCACTTTGTCAATGCCATATTGGTATGGTTTGTCTGTTTAAGCGTAGCACTTGTTCTGTACTCAGTTTCTCATGCCAAGAGTGGCATCCCCATTGCAGTTAAGTTGGGACGAATACAACATGCTACAGACATAACCAAGGTGGTATTTTCAGAGAGATAAGCTCATGGAGGTCATGATCATTTTCAGATAAGCTCCTTTTCTAAACTGATCATTCTCCAGTCTAGACCTTACGTAACTAAAATCAAACATCTGGATGTTAGGGAACATATGGATTTTCTGCTACACCAACTTTCTCAAATGTTTGTTTTATTCCTCTTCCCCTTTTGAATACTCAAAAAAACTGCTACCAGACTAGTCCCAACAGTTAAAAAAAAAAAAAAAGCTGGGCTAGATGGAAAGAGTGGAGGAAGTGTCAGCTGTAAGGGAAGAAAGTTCATCTCATGTCTTTGACACCCCACCGTAGACGTTATTTCCTCTTCCATGATAAGGGCTGAGAAGGCATTTGTTTGACAAGCAGGAATGTAAGTAGGATCTTAGTGCCATGACTTTGTTGTGTGTATGTCTAAAATGTTTGAGCGAGCTTGTTAAGATGATGGTAAGAACTTTCTGCCGTCAAGGATGGGGAAGTTTGATTGAGCTTATATTTTCAAATGGCTTCAAACATTTCCCATCTGGATCAGCTGTCTACAGCTGCTCTTCTGGCTGAAGAGATGAGGGGAAGAGGACGGTTTTGTGCTTAGAAATGTCACCCGTTGTGTCCTCACCTGACCTTGACAGCATCTCATTCCTGTTTGACTAAAAAGATATTAACAAGTACACCACTTAATGTAGACATCATATGATGCTGTGTTGTGTTGGGTAGAAGTTTCTTGGAGACTGTCCTATTTTATTCTGAGCTGAAAATTTGAAGTCAATTCAAGTCAACGGAGCCATGCCGCAACCATAAGCCAAATGCCTTGTTTGCAGTCATGACACATTTGTTTAATTGAAAAATGCTATTCCCTAACTCCCCCCCCCCCCCAAAAAAAAATAAATTACAGCTTATGTGATATTTTAGTTATTGGATTTAGAGAAGGGTTAAACTGACCCTTTGGCGACTTTAAAGTCCTACGTCCATGGGCTTTAAAATGTATCAATGGTCAAAATGTGAAATCATATAATAATTTCCAGATTGAATTTCATTCATTTCTAGCCTACTTCTATCAATCTGAACTATCTTGATATTTGTAAACGTACTTTGTGAGGATCTCCACGCATTTACAGTGCTTTGAAAAAGTATTAATACCCCGTAAAGTTTTCCACATTTTGCCATGTTACAACCAAAATTTAAATTTATTTTATTGGGATTTTATGTGCTAGACCAACACAAAGTGGCACATAATTGTGAAGTGGAAGGGAAATGATAAATGGTTTTTAAGATATTTCACATATAAATATCTAAAAAGTGTGGCATGCATTTGTATTCAGCCCCCGTTTACTCTGATACTCCTAACTAAAATCTAGTGGAACCAATTGCCTTTATAAGTCACCTAATTAGTAAATAGAGTTCACCTGTGTGTAATTTAATCTCAGTATAAATACCGTTGTTCTGTGAAGCTCTCAGAGGTTTGTTAGAGAACCTTAGTGTACAAACAGCATCGTGAAGGCCAAGGAGCACACCAAAAAGGTCAGGCATAATGTTGAGGAGAAGTTTAAAGCAGGGTTAGGTTATAAAAAATATCCCAAGCTTTGAAGATCTCACAGAGCACTGTTCAATCCATCATCTGAAAATGGAAAGAGTATGGCACAACTGCAAACCTACCAAAACATGGCCAACCACCTAAACTGACAAGCAGCCAAGAGTCCCATGTTAACTCTGGAGGAGCTGCACAGATCCCCAGCTCAGGTGGGAGAATCTGTCTATAGGACAACTATTAAGCCTCGTACACACGATCGGATTTTCGGCAGGGAATTGTGTGATGACAGATTATTTGCCTAAAATCCGACCCTTAGTATGCTCCATCAGACAATTGTTGTCTAAACTTTCCGCCAACAAATGTTAGATGGCAGGCTAGTACATTTTTGGCGGACAACATTTGTTGTCAGATTTTCCTATCGTGTGTACACAAGTCTGTCACACAAAAGTCCAAAGTACAAACACGCATGCTCTGAATCAATGCTCACCAAACACGACATTAGCAGAAGGTGCCCAAAGGGTGGCGCTCAAGAGCTGAAATTCCACGTAGTACGTCACTACCTTTGTGTTTGTTGGCCGACAATTGTGTACCGTTTGTATGCAAGACAAGTTCCTAGCACACGCCCTTCAGACAAAAGTCTGACGTTTTGTTGGCCAACAATCCGATTGTGTGTACGAGGCTTTAGTCGTGCACTCCACAAATCTGGGCTTTATGAAAGAGTGGCACGAAGAAAGCCATTGTTAAAAGAAAGCCATAAGAAGTTCCATTTGCAGTTTGCGAGAAACCATGTGGGGGGACACAGCAAATGTGGAAGAAGGTGGAAGAAGATGCTCTGGTCAGATTGGACCAAAATTTTACTTTTTGGACTAAAAGCAAAACGCTATGCCTGCCTGAAAACTAACACTGCACATCATCCTGAACACACCATCCCTACCGTGAAACATGGTGGTGACAGCATCATGTTGTGGGGATGCTTTTCTTCAGCAGGTACAAGTAAGCTGGTCAGAGTTGATGGGAAGATGGATGGTGTCAAACACAGGGCACTGTTGGAAGAAAACCTGTTAGGGTCTGCAAAAGACTTGAGACTGGGGCGGAGCTTCACCTTTCAGCAAGGAATGTTTAGAACAAAGCACAGTCATGTGTTAAAATGGTCCAGTCAAAGTCCAGACCTAAATCCAATTGAGAATCTGTGGCAGGACTTAAACATTTTTGTTCACAGATGCTCTCCATCAAATCTGGCAGAGCTTAAGCTATTTTGCAAAGAAAAATGGGCAAAAATGTCACTCTTTAGATGTGCAAAGCTGGTAGAGACATACCCAAAAAGACTTGTAGCTGTAATTGCAGTGAAAGGTGGTTCTACAAAGTATTGACTCAGGGGGGCTGAATACAAATGCACTCTACACTTTTGACATATTTATTTGTAAAAAAAATTTGGAAAACCATTTATCATTTTCCTTCCACTTTACAATTATGTGCCATGTTGTGTTGGTGTATCATATAAAATCCCAATAAAATACAACTTCATGGGGGTCGACTCTACCAGCAAAGACTTCTTAGAAACAGAATGTTTCTAGTAACTTCATCGTCATCATGTTTGATAAATGTAATCTTTTGAAAGTATAATTTAAGTCTGTATTCATAAATGTATAGATAATTAAATGCAAACATCCTGAAAAGCTTTTGATGATTTGTTTCTAGGTATATCCTACTGAAGATGTGTAGGTTTTTGCCAAATAATCACAAAACTTTTAATCTTTAACCTCCCTGGCGGTATGATTATTTCGGATTTTAGATGCTGAAAGCGGTACAATTATTTTGCATGGAAATTTGGCGTTTTATATTGTAGGCCTGTAATTCTTAACAATAACACACTTAAATCTGTCCAAACAAGAGTCTAGTAGATATCCCGGATATGATGAAGTTTGAAACATATAAAACATAAATTATAATATAATAAATAAATATAAATAATTAAAAAAAAAATAATATAATAATAATATAATACATTTCCCCATGATTCACTATCGCTCAATTCTGCAAGTGTTCTAATTTACTATCGCTGTTTTCTAGCTGGTCTAAAGCCACTTTTGACGTAAATGGACACTTTTTGGTTGCCATGGACAATCTCCAGTTTCCAGGCAGAAAGAACAGTATATATAACATAAAACTGCTTGCAGGGCATGGGCCAAAGCACTGGGGACAAAAGGGATGTGAAATAATTTCATACAGTACCGTAATCTGTAAGATTACAGTACTGTATGTGTTATGGTTTTTACATTTTTTGAATTTGCCGCCAGGCTCCACCCCCGTGCGTCGCAACGCTCGCAGGGAACGGAGCCTGGCACAGAGAGGCTTCGGAGGAGGACGGAGCCCGCAGACACAGCGGGGGACATCGCAGGATCCTGGGGACAAGGTAAGTAAAGCCGCAACAGGATCCTGCAATGTGATCCTGAGTGTGGCTCAGGGTTACCGCTAATGGGACTGAAATTTAACCCCGAGCCACACTTGGGAAAACCGTCAGGGAGGCTACAATGTTTAACCCCTTCACACTGACGTAACTCAAATGCCTCATGCCCACTGGACGTTTTTAGATGTTTTTACAGCAGCTGTTTTTGGCTTCAGACGTTTTTTTCTACAGTCAATAAACTCTCCAGCATGTTATCCTATGTGTCCATGCACACATGGGCTGTTATCAACTGTTTTTGACTGGGGCGTTTTTTGGCTGTAAAAAACCCCAAAACTAGTGGGTTCTGAGAGGAGTTTTTCAGCTGTAAAAACACTCTAACATCAAAAACACTGATAAACGTTGATAAACGCTCAAAAACGGCTCCCCAGAGGGTTTTAATGATTTTAATCTCATTGCAAAAAAAAAACAAAACGCTTTTTTACCGCTATTGCAAAAACACTGAAAAACATTGAAAAATTCACTGCAAAGCTACTGGCATTTTTATAACGTTAATGTCCAGTGTGCATGAGGCCAAATATGCGGCCCCTGGCTTGAAGGGGTTGTACTGGGTGGTGCCTGCTGCTGCAGGCATCACCCCGGTACCGTTTTTTAGAGCCAATGGTTGGCTTTACTGTAATAACAACTGATGCGGCTCAGTATCCCCTCGTGCCACCTTCCGCAGTTCACTTGGGCTCTCCTGTCCCACCAGGAGGCCCGATCGACTAGCCGGCACGTCCGACGGTGGCCGGAGACCCGAACTAAGCAGGAATTGGCTTTCATCGGGCCTCCGATCTAGTAACTCAGAAGTGATGTAATTACATCACTTCCTGTTTGCTGAAACCTTGAAGGTGCAAAATTAAAGAAGAATTCAATATTCAAAACTGCCAAATTTGGCGTTTTGAATGCTTTTAAGTGCAAGGGAGGGAGTTCGGGTCTTATATGGATCCCTCCATAAAGAGTACCTGTCACTGACTATTACTGTCACATGGGATGTTTACATTCCTTCTGACAGCAATAAAAGTGATCAGAAAAAAAAATGTAAAGGGACAGTATAAAATAAATATATAAATAAATAATGAAAAAATTGAAAGCACCCCATCCCTCTGTACTCGCGTGCAGAAGCGAAAACATAGGTCAGTCGCACCCACAAATGTAAACAGTGTTTAAATCATACATGTGAGATATCGCTAGAGCAAGAGTAATAATTCTAGCATAAGACCTCCTCTGTAACTCTAAACTAGTAACCTGTAGAAATTTTTAAAGCGTCGCATATGGAGATTTTTAAGTACCGTAGTTTGTCGCCATTCCACAAGTGTGCGCAATTTTAAAGCATGACATGTTAGGTATCTATTTACTCGGCGTAACATCAGCTTTCACATTATACAAAAAAATTGGGCTAACTTTACTGTTTTTTTGTTTTTTTAATTCATGAATGTGTATTTCTTAAAAAAAAAATGCATTTGAAAGACCACTGCGCAAATACAGTGTGACATATAATATTGCAAATATTTTATTCTCTAGGGTCTGTAAGCATCAGAAAAAGGCTTAGGCATGAAGAGGTTAATAAAATAATATACACTTTTATGTTACTTAATAATTACTGTGTCTTTTGTCTCTCATTGGTTCTTTTACTACATCTTGGGATACCAAGAAATGGTAAAAAAAACTGTAAGGCTCCATTCACACCTAAGCGTAATGCGGCGACACCTGCTGCTCCTTGTTTGTTTTTTTTTAGCTTTTTGGTGTGGTTTGTGGTGCATTTTTGGAGCGGCAACATTCATTTGAATGAGCCTCCCTCCGCTCCAGTAAGGCGTATGTACCAAAGAAGCGTATGTACCAAATTTTGGCACAGAGCCAGGCGCGTTTGGTTGGTAGTTTTTGCCACGTCGCTCAACAATCACAGTGAAATCGCACCGCATTTGGGGTGCTATTTAGAGATAAGGTCATCACAAACGCATCTTGTGTTTTGCCTAGATTCTGGAATCAGGGGCAGAATCAATCGATTCTGTCCCCGATTCCAGTATGCTCAGGTGTGAATGGAGCCGAAAGGTTTCCACTTTATTCTCAGAGCTTTGAGAGCTTTCATCACATGGCTAGGTTGATGTAGACACTGCTTTAATATGCAGTTTGTCTGAAAGTACATTCTGCAGACCAGGACTTAGAACAGCAAAGAAGCCGCCTGCTCCATATACCTACATGAATAAATGTTTGCCTTGCCAAGGAGTCACAGATAATGATATCTATAATGCACGGTCAGGGCCGGGCCAAGGCAGAATAAAGCCTTGGGCACTGTGCTGGAGGAAGTGAAGCTGGGTTTGAAGGCTCTCCTGCCTCAGCATCACCTGGCCATGTCCTTCACTGTTCAGGACCAAGTTGCCAAACTGACAGATCAGTCCTACCAATTATTTTGGAAGAACAGCTCTTCCTGTGTAATTAATGGAGCTCCACTGTCTGCGTAACAGCTGCCTGCTCCATATCAGGGCATCAGTAGGGCTCCTAATACACAGCACACCGCTGTCAAAGTGACTGAACCTAAGAATAGATCACAAACTGCAGGAAGAAGGCAGCCTCGGAAAAAGTTTAGCCATGCGCCACCCTTTCCAAATAATTCCAGATAGCCAATTGTAGAAAGCAACATGCCCATCCAGAAGGATTCCAGATGCTTTCTTTGTTTTTAGTTCTTGTTTCCTTTCACTGCATGTAAATGTATGCTGCCATCTTCCAGCAGTGTGTGATCTGTCTCTCCATTTAATACATGAGTGTAGTGCAGCAAAGAAATAATCATGCATGGCTCCTGGCATAGTTCAACCCCTGCCTGCCCAAATCATAGTAATAATACTCAATCATCTTGCAATAAAATTCTTGCAATAGTACAATCATGGGCGTCCGCAGGTAGGGGCAAGGGGGTTAAGTGCCCCCCCCCCCCTGGAATCAGGGATCGGATCTTAAATTCAGCACAGTTACGTCACTATCGGGGTGCCACCCACCAATGGGGTGACACCATCAAGGTGCTGTCAAGCCCCCCCATCAGTGTAGTGTGACTTTGTGGCTCTGTTCCCTGCTCAATCCAGCAGAGAACTCAGCGGTGCTGTGACAGGAGAAAGGCGAGCTGCAGACTGTCAGAGGTTTCCCCTGCTCACCCCCCCTTTTCTCCTGTCAGGGAGAAGAGATGGCGGCTCTCACCAGTTCCCCGCCCAGCTTCCTGCCCGCTCCAATCCTTCCCTATTGGCAATAACTGAGGGCCAATCAAAGGAGACTAGGAGAGGAGAGCATCATGGGAAATGTAGTCCCAAAGATTGGCGGCCCCATTTTCCACAGGGAGGAGGATACAGCTCGACCAAAAGAGAGATTGAGAGACTGCAGCCTGGAAAAAAGCTGAGGGAAAGAGTGCTACAGGACAAAGAACAAGGAGTGTGCTGGGCAGAAGCCAGAGAGAGAGCCACGCTGCCCAGCACCACCAGAGAGAGAACCACATTGCCTAGCGCCACCACAAAGAGCCACACTGCCCAGCACCACCAGAGAGAGAAAGACTGAGAAACTACCAGGGTACAGAAATGCTACACTACTGATCAGAGTCGCCCCCGGGGAACCCAGAGTGATCGATCGTCCAGCCTTAGGGATCCCTTTTGTAGTTTCTCTGGGCCTGGTAAGAACGCCTGTTGGCGATTATCCATTACTTACCCTAGGGACCGTACTACATCTGCAGTCTTTGAGCATGATAATGTGATAATGACATTGTCAAAAAGGGGCGGTGCATGGGTGACCCTAAAATGATGCCCCCCCCTGAAAAAAGTTCTGCGAACGCCCATGAGTACAATGATTCCCTGTCATGTCCCTGGACTTTCTCTCTCTGTCCTGTTGAGGATAGGGGTTTATGGGAAAGTTATACGAATGCAGATTCCAGGTACTTATACTGACAGTGTTTAACACACTTTTTGTTTTATTAAAGTGGTTGTACACTGTGACGGAACCGCTTGGGCACCCCGACTAGGTGCTCCCTTCCGCCAACTAGTGCCTCCTGCCCTCCAAACAGTTGCAAGCAGATCGAGAGCTAATACCAGCCCTTTTTACCCCAAACATCGTACACAGACAAGATGTGAGGTAAAAACCAAAGGAATTACTTTTTATTGAAACTCAGACACATACCTTATACCCCACAGGAGGATATTACCCTCCTGATAATATTACCCTAACAATACAAACTGTACACAGGAATAAAATTACCATAACTAAACAACAACCAACATATACTGTAAACATTCCGTTAATTAAACAACTAGCCACCTGGATAATGTTGTGATTTATCTTATCTTATTTATCTTATTCCAGGTCAGACTGCCGGAACCAAGCTCACAAAGTACACTACACATTATTATAAGTTCAACATCCCCACTGTAGATTGCTAGCAGACATTAGGTGAGTTAATTAGCACAATTAGCAATGGGTGAAAGACAGGTGGCTTGAGCTGATGAGATTAACATTTGCTATGAGTGCCACAGTGTGGAGCAGTCATTGCTGGAAATGTGGATCCCGGGCCTAGACTCCCAGAGTCTGTGTGTTCTGGAGAGACTCAAACCCAAATCAGAAACAAGACATCTCCAAGGTTCACCCAGGCACACACCTCCCAAAGAGCAGTGTTCCCCCAAAAGCCAGGGCCCATAGTCAGTGGGTAAGAGGCTTGCCCCTAGTCCTTTCCAAAAGCCCCTGTCCTGGTTAGGTCTGTCACATACACCCTTACATATAATCAGTGAACTCACTGGCCTCAGTTGATACACAGAGATTAAACAAATCCTCCTACATAAGTTGTACTTGTTTATCAGCAGTCTTCACTTCTCTACATCCGTTGAAAGTGCTGAATTTATACAGCTTGTCTGAGAGTTCAGAAAAAAGGGGGCAGAGAGCTGAAGTTATACTCTGCAGAGCTCAGTGAGGAGAGCCCTGAGAGCTGATTGGAAGGCAGGAATGCACCCCCCTTCACACAACTCACAGGAACAGAGCTGAGGCTGAGTCCCTCCCCTGTCCCCATTTTTCTCCTGGTGTCAGGAAAACTTGTCAGATGTGAGTCATGCTGATAGCAGAGGAACAAAGCAGCAGACAGAACTGACACTTAGTGCTCTGGATTGAGACAAGTACACACTATAGAGGGATATTTTTTGTTCATATTTCATGTCTGAAGTTTACAACCACTTTAATACAAACTTGGATTGAAGGGTGATATAGTATATTTGCCAGGAGTTTGACATGAACAAAAGGTATTTCAAAAATAACAGCAGCAAGTAATGCCTGTTATAGCTGTCTGCATCAGAAACTGTAGCAAACTTTCAAGGCACAGGGCCCTTTCGTCAGACTGGTTATAAACCTGCTTAATCTACAACAAGACTACACTAGACTGCTGGATTGAAATACAGTACTCACAAAAATAGTTTTAGCTGACATAATGTCATCTGTGGACAAAAGGAAATCAATTCCTTTCACATTTTTGTGGCAGTAACATGGGAAAAGATAAATCTTTGTTAAACATTGAAGCAATCCAGTTTTTGTTAGTCAATGATGTCATATGCTCCCTCTAGTGGTAGCAAGCACAAAATACAGTTCTAAAACTCAAAACTTTCTCGAGCATAAAGTACAGCAGAGGTACAGAGCATGTGATATTCCACATTAAATCAGCTACCGAGGGACCAGATTATAGGATGTAGCAAACTGCGTCAACTATAAGATGCAGTAAACTAAGTTCTGTTTTACAGCGATTTAACACAATCTAATTCTTATGTTTTTCTTTAGAGAAAAAGATTGGGCAGTTTAAAAGCTTTGCTCACAAAATAATAGCTAAGTATTGAAAATAGCATAACAATAATTTTATATATACATATATATATATATATATATATATATATATATATATATATATATATATATATATATATATATTTTAATATTAATTATGATCAATTCTTACTTATTAAACAATCTACATAGAAAAAAAAAATATTGTCGATCTTGACCTACATCAAGGGATGTTTTTATGCTGAGTCTTGTCTCAGAGCTTTATTGTATCCTTTAATAAAGTCCAAGTTTGTGCTTCAGATTGATCACTGCCTGTGTAAGTTTCAGTATGTTCTACTGCCACCGACTGATACATTATTTAATAGCATGTACAATTATGGTGCATGTGAGTGGTGTACATGTAAATATAATATATATTGCTAAAAAAAAACAAACAAAAAAAACATAGAAGTCTTACTTCCAGTCCCAGTCACACATCAAAACAGGAAGAAAAGGCAAATCTCTGTAGTGGGGACATGGAAAGCAATAATAATCCAACAGAGGTTTTTGACCCTATGCAAAACTAAAAAAAAAAAAGAAATGACATGCTACTGACAGAAACAATGATTTATTACAGGCAAGAGGAGACACGTTGAGAAAACTAGCAGTGAAGAAAAGGGCAAAAATAAGGAAAACCGTAACGTGCTTTCATTTTCTTATTACACATTCGCAAAGTTACAATGTGAGGCTCTCATAACTGCTGAAAGATTACCAAGTAGATTACACAGAACTTAAAGTGGAACTCCATCCCAAATGTTTCTTGTTAGTTGTGAATAAAATGGCCTCTGTTAGGATTTTTTTTTTTGCTGCACGTGTCACCGTTTGGGACCAACAGTATCCAGTATAGGAAATACAGAGAGCAATTAAAATGTATTAGGTGTTTCAGGCCTTTTCCATTCTTCTTAAAAATATGTATATATTATTGCTGTCTGCATCCTTGTTTGAAAGCGTTTTCCTCACTTCCTACTGCACTGTCAGTTGTAACAGAAATAACAGAATACGGACAGGTTTTTTAAAAAAAATGCCAAAGTGGAAAGCCACGCTCTGAATGTGGTCTACTTGGCCCTGTCTAGGCCTGAATGCACCTTTCTACATTTCACAGATGTAGAGAAGGCCTTTTCATAGGTTTGATTGGACCTTTATACACCTTACCTTGAAAGCAATTTGACTCAACCCTCACATGCAACACTGGATACATTTTCTCTATGTTTCCCTATTTGCATATGTTAGGCTCAAAGGCATCCTCTCTGAGCCTTACCCCATGAGAAACGGAACCCATTAAGGCTGCCCATATCCCCTATTAATCTTTATCCTGACGTTAGAGCCCTCCCTTCGATTTGAACGGGTGAATCCACACATCACAGGTATAACAATTAGGAAACAGACCCACAAAATATTGGCTTATGCCGACAACTGTCTTTTTTTTCTCAGCAATTCTGAAATCACCCTTCCAAATCTAATCCCTGAATTTGCAACATAGGAGACCTGTCCAAATTTCCACACTAACTGTCAAAAATCTGTAGCTGAGTCTCCCCCAGACTGTTAAACTAAAACTTTAATCAGACTTTGCAAAGTGGACTGCCTCTCATTTTAGATATCTGGGCATCTAATTTCCCAATGATCTCTCTCGACTCTTTTCTTTTAATTTTACCCCTCTCATCCCTTCATGGGGATGGCACCTCCAGATACAGTGCCTTGAAAAAGTATTCACCACCTTGACTTTTTAGATATGTTGTTACATTACAGCCTTTAGTTCAATGTTTTTTTAATCTGAATTATATGTGATGGATCAGAACACAATAGTCTAAGTTGGTGAAGTAAAATTAGAAAAATATATACATAAAACTATTTTTCAGAAATAAAAATCATAATTGCATATGTATTAACCCCATTTGTTATGAAACCCATAAAAAGCTCTGGCGCAACCAATTACCTTCAGAAGTCACATAATTAGTGAAATGACATGATCTGTCATTACATATACACCTTTTTGAAAGGCCCCAGAGGCTGCAACACCTAAGCAAGAGGCACCACTAACCAAACACTGCCATGAAGACCAAGGAACTCTCCAAACGAGTAAGGGACAATGTTGGTGAAAAGTACAAGTCAGAATTAGGTTATAAAAAAAATATCCAAAAATGTGATGATCCCTAGGAGCACCATCAAATCTATCATAACCAAATGGAAAGGACATGGCACAACAGCAAACCTGCCAAGAGAAGGCCGCACACCAAAACTCACGGACAAGGAGGGCATTAATCAGAGAGGCAGCACAGAGACTGAAGGTAACCCTGGAGGAGCTGCAGAGTTCCACAGCAGAGACAGCAGAGACTGGACTACCTGTACATAGGATGACAATAAGCCGTATGCTACATAGAGTTGGGCTTTATGGCAGAGTGGCCAGAAGAAAGCCATTTCTTTCAGCAAAAAACAAAATGCCACGTTTGGAGTTTGCGAAAAGGCATGTGGGAGACTCCCAAAATGTATGGAGGAAGGTGCTCTGGCCTGATGAGACTAAAATGGAACTTTTTGGCCATCAAAGAAATCTCTATGTCTGGCGCAAACCCAACACATCACATCACCCAAAGAACACCATCCCCACAGTGAAACGTGGTGGCAGCATCATGCTGTAGGGATGTTTTTCAGCAGTCGGGACTGGGAAACTGGTCAGAGTTGAGAGAAAGATGGACAATGACCCCAAACACACCGCTAAAGCAACACTTGAGTGGTTTAAGGGGAAACATGCAAATGTGTTGGAATGGCCTAGTGAAAGCCCAGACCTCAATCCAATAGAAAATCTGTGGGCAGACTTAAAGATTGCTGTTCACAAGTGCAAACCCTCCAATTTGAAGGAGCTGGAGCAGTTTTGCAAGGAGGAATGGGCAAAAATCCCAGTGGTAAGATGTGGCAAGCTCATGGAGACTTATCCAAAGCGACTTGGAGCTGTGATAGCCGCAAATGGTGGCTCTACAAAGTATTGACTTTAGGGGGGTGAATGGTTATGCACATTGACTTTTTCTGTTATTTTCTCCTAATTGTTGTTTGCTTCACAAAAAAAAAAATCCTGCTATAATCCTTTTTAAGAGGATTCCAGGACAAAATGTTCATCCGCATTAGGCAAGAAAACAAATGGTGTGCAAAGCCATTTCTACATTGCTCCAACTGGCTATCTTCTACTCAAATTGCAACAGACCAGACATTCTCCTTTTTTGGGTGCCCTGAAAATATTGCAGCTCATACATTTTTGCTCTTTACCTAGCTTGTAAAATTTTTTTACATATGTTGACTCCATTTGAACAGGAATGCCAGGTCGATTGACCAATTAGCCATGCTCTTTCCTTATGGAAGCATCAAAAACCCCATTGGATTTTCTGGAAAACTGGGAACAGGAGTTGGGCATTAACTTTGCTGCAGAAGCAAACTTAAAGATACTTACCATGTCCTTCAAATCAAATATCAAGAATCAGGGTATAAGATAATTATCCGCTGGTACCGTACTTCTGCGATGCTGCACTTTATCTACCTGGAGGGTGGAGAGTGGATTTGTTGCATGTCTTTTGGTCTTGCCCACTTCTTGATAACTTTTGGACACAAGTCCATTAAATTTCCCAAATATTTACAGAGCAGACGATCCCTAAGTTACCCACGTTTTTTCTTCTACATCATAATTCAATTCTGGTGGCATCCTATAAAAAAATGATATTACCCCACTTCGTCAATGCTGCATACTCTTGCATATCTGCACTGTGGAAAACCTCCCAACAGCCAACAATTCAGCAGTGGAACAAATGGATGGAAGACATTAGAGTGATTTTAAGCCTTACCAGCTCCTTGAAAAACACACTCTGAATTCCTCACCACATGGTATTATTAGAATATTATTGCACAGACGAGTTTGAACAATTGCTCACTCAATAAACAGGTATGTCTCATTGTAACCTTTTGGTTATTAACCAGTTCTGCATGCTCTCCCCACACTGTGTTCAGGTTTATACTGTTTTTTTGGGGGGTTTTTTAGTGTCTAGAGGAGAATGCTTTCCTGCCTAGTGCACCCTACCCTCCCCCTCTTTCTTCCATTCCCACTGGGTACTTGCCGCTTAGTTTCCATTACCAATCACACTTTAATCTGAACCCCCTCTATACCTGGGACTTGTTCCCCTCAAGAGGCACTTTCTGTTGTCAATGTGTGTTATACTGTAATACCCCTTGTGTACAGCTTGTCCAGTTATTTCACAGGAAGTTGAACTATTTTATGATGCTGGGGCCCCTGGACTTTCATTGCACCTGCTTGACACTTATTTAATAGAAAATTTTTGAACCCAAGCTCTTCTTTTTCTACTTTTCCCATTTGAATGCAAGTCTATGCACTTCCATCGTATATGCTAACAAATTCTAATGTCGAAAATTGTACAGTCTGCCTTCTCTATTCTTCCGTGGTTCGCCACCTCTGTTTTTGCTAAAAAAGACTGCAAAAAAAAAAATGCAGTTTTAACTTTCTTTATTCAAATGTAAAATAGGAAAAAGTTTGGAGTTCAACCTAATAATAAAGAGTATATCAAGCCAAATGTATTTATTTTTTGTAAGTTTTTGATAGAGCAGGGAAAGGAATGCAGCATTATATATATATATATATATATATATATATATATATATATATATATATATATATATATATATATATATATATACGCAATTATTTTTAATTTTTTTTAATGTATTTTTTTAATGCAAGCAGTATTAGTACCTGAATGTTTCCTGGCATCAGCCTCTTGCAATCTATGTAGAAATGGAGTGTGGGAGAGGGAAGCAGTGAGCAAAGCCAATCAGTTCATATGCTGACAAGAAACATGCCATCAGGAGTAAAAAGCAAAGTAGGGCTCAGGCACACAGGACATTTTTACAGCTGCTGTTAGGGGCGTCTAAATTTTTTTTTAACTGCCTCTAAACGCCCCTCCATGTTAGACTATGTGTCCATGCACACATAAACTGTCAGAGGTGTTTGGAGGCATAAACGTTTAGAAAACGTAGAAAAAAACGTCAGCCTGTGCATCCAGGAGCTGAGGCTGTTGAGCTGTGAAAACGAAAAACGCCCAAAAACGCCCCTGAAGGTCTAAAAGCTGTAACAAGCTGTTTGCCACGTTTGACATTTTTAGGCATTTTTACATTAAAGGGAGTGTTTTTACTGAAAAAAGCCAAAAAATGCTAACGCCAAAAAAATGCGAAAAAATGCCCATAAACGCTATTCAAAAATGCGGATAACAGCGCATTTTTAACACTGCTTTTTCCTGGCAGCAGCACCAGCATTTTTTAACCACTTCAGCCCCGGAAGGATTTGCCCCCTTTATGACCCGGCCATTTTTTGCAATACGGCACTGCGTCACTTTAACTGTCAATTTCGTGGACATGCGACGCTGTACCCAAAAAAAACTGATGTAATTTTTTTCCAACAAATAGAGCTTTCTTTTGGTGGTATTTGATCACCTCTGCGGTTTTTATTTTTTGTGCTATAAACAAAAAAGCCCTACAATTTTCAAAAAAAACTATTTTTTTTACTTTCTGCTATAATACTTATCCAAAAAAATATATATATATATAAAAAAAGATGTATTCATCAGTTTAGGTCGATATATATTTTTCTACATATTTTTGGTTAAAAAAACGCAATAGGTGTATATTAATTTGTTTATAAACTATGGGATAGATTTAGCGACTTTTATTTTTTTATTGCTTTTACTGGTAATGGCGGCGATCTGCAATTTTAACAGGACTACGACATTGCGGAGGACAAATCTGAACCCCAAATGACACTTTTTGGGGGCCAGTGACATTATTACATTGATCAGTGCTATAAAAATGACATTGGTAGGGAAGGGGTTAACACTAGGGGGCGATCAAGGGGTTAAGTGTCTTCCCTGGGTGTGTTCTAACTGTAGGGGGGCTACCAGGGACATGACAGAGATCGCTGTTCCCAATCACTGGGAACAGAAGATCTCTGACATGTCATCTGACAGAACGGGGAATCGCCTTGCTGACATAGGCAGTTCCCCGTTCTGCCTGTGTACACATCGAATCCGCTGGACCCACGGGCACGCTCCCACGGGCACGCTCCCACAGCGCGTTGCACCCGCTATCTCCTATGCATAGACCGATGTACACCTACGGCGGTTTGCGCAGGAGAGCTGACCTGCCGCAGTATAATGACGGCGGCTGGTCGGCAAACAGTTAAACATCCTGTGTGCATGAGGCCTAACAGAGACATGAGCTCATCACTGTGCTGCTTCTACTTTCACTGTCTACTCACAGTCTGGGGTCGGTTAAAGAAAACATGTGCTTCGGGGAAGTGGGTTTAAATTTTGCTGACTGTCAAACTAAGGACATTTAGCAGCAAAAAAGAGTACTGCTGGGGAAATCTCTGCATTGAAGGCCAATATTGCAGCAAACACTGATTTTGTTATTAAGTCTCAGAAGGGAGTCGGAATGATGCACCTCTGAGGACAGTATTCTTGTGTTTACATCCTTTAAAGAAGGAAGAATTTCACTTCATATCTTCAGAATGTCACATATAGCACTTGGTCCTAGTCTGATTTGTAGCACCTTTTTGCATTGAAATCACATATTTGCTTCTGTTTGTGCTTTACTGTAGCTCTGCCCAAGGCTGAAGCCCAATTTGTTGGTGTTCCTATGAGGGATTTACAACATCCTCTCTAAGGCCCCTTTCACACTGGGGTGGTGGGGGCGTCGGCGGTAAAACAGCGCTATTTTTAGTGCCGCTTTACCGTCGTTTTAGCGCTTTTAACCCCCCGCTGGCTGCCGAAAAAGGGTTAAAACCGCCTGCAAAGCGCCGCTACAGCGACGCTATGCCGGGGGTATAGCCGCGCTGCCCCATTGATTTCAATGGACAGGAGCGGTGAAGGAGCGGAGTTTTTTTTCTCTCCTGCCAGCGCACCGCTCCAGTGTGAAAGCCCTCGGGCTTTCACACTGGAGAAACAGTAGCGGCAGTTTTAGGTCGGTTTGCAGTCGCTATTTTTAGCGCAATAGCGCCTGCAAACCGCCCCAGTGTGAAAGGGGCCAAAGATTCCCACTATGTATACTATGTATAGCCTTACAATTACAAATTGGTAAATGCTTAGTCAGCACTGTGGGGCTGTGTTTACTAGCAGGTGGCAGATCTATCACACAGCTCTGACTAATTTAACTTGTTTTTGTCAATGGACCCTTCCCCTCACTCTGGTGTGCTGAATGGCAGATGATTGTCTCCAGCAAGCACCTGTTGCCAGAAAAGAGCACTGTCAATCAGACCTCCCTAAGTATTCCTCTCCTTGTTAGCAGTGTGGTCAGACAGCATTGGGGAGAAAGGGGAGCAAGCTGATCGACCACGCAGCTCAGCACCCGCAGGACAGATCAGAACAGAACCAAGTGCTATATATACTTGATTCCCTGGGAGATTTAATAATCAATTCTTCTTTAGGTTACATACTTCTAAAGCAGCTACTGCAAAAATTGAATAAGGGTATTTTTGATCATCACTGCATCTCTTGAAAACCCAAAACAGTGTGTCTGAACCCCAAACTGTGCATAAGAAAACCAAAAGCAGACACAGGCATCCAGTGTTCATAACATATTTATAATAAACTATTAGTTTGCCCGGAGTTTTTTTTTTTCCATGGGCATTTTTTCACATTTACATGACATGTCCTCTTTTAATGTATTAACATAGCTACACAGTTGTCCATTTACTCTAACCCTGGAAAATCGAGTCATTAATCTTGGTTTTATCATCTTAAGATAAACTCAGATACAGGAGGCATAGGCCTAAAACATACTGCTCTCCTTCATAATAGCAGACAGCTTTGAGATGACTGAGAATTATAAATCAGGATTTTTGGCACCACAGACTGGCATGCAAATAGAACTTATGGTTGCCACTACGTGCCCTGTACACTGGACCTTTCTCACAGCCAGGACTCAGAACACCAACTAGATGAATATGGGTTTTTAATTACAACAAAGAGAGATTGTGACTCAGGCATAAACATTTGCCACTTTTCAGTAATTAAAATTTAAAGGGACACGCTATGTTTAAAAAGTTATTTATTCAATTACAGACTGTGTGTAGAAATGTTTTTGGTTTTCTTTCGTATGCATAGATCCGAAAAAATTGCGACTTCTGTTTTCTTAAATAAACTGTTCCAAGCAGTATGGCTGCTTAACTCTGAAGTCTGAGACTCCATTTTGTAGACTGGAAAGCAAGGCCACTGAAGCAGTTTTCTGTTTAAATGGAAGGGGCAGTTTTTGACTCTTCGCCTGGTCTTCATTGCAACCTGGAACCCTGGTAGCCTTCCACCAGGGTTTCTGCCCTCCCTCTTCCCCAAGACCAACTTATTCACCCACCTCCCACAGTTAATTGTTCTTTGCCCCCTGCTCCATTGTTAAAGTCAACTGCGGGAGTGTCCTCTCACTGAACAATCATGACACGGTTAGCTAAAATTTTAGGACATGTTTATGTGGTGGTCGAACCTCAGAAAGATTATTCAATATGGTTAGATCTAATGGCTATTATCTTTGTCTTATAGCTAGCTCTAGTAACTATACTACATCACTAGCCTGTATGGCCAAATGGTATGACACACAAAGAAATTTTGAACAATTGTGCGCTTCCAACCTTTTGGCAACAACTTTTGCCAACCTGTTTCAACATGATTTTGCCCCTGTACACAAAGTCATAAAGACACGGTTTGATGAGTTTGGTGTGGATGAACTATAAGTGGCATGCACAGAACTTTGAGCTAGAACTTTTGGGATGAATTGAAATTAAATGAAATTGTCTTTTGGCTGAATGGGCACAGATTTCCACAGACACACTCCAAAATTATGTAGAAAGTCTTCCGAAAAGAGTGAAGGCTCTTGCAGCCGCAAAGTGAGCAGGGGGCAAACTTCTAAATAATGTCCATTATTTTGAAATGGGATGGTCCAACAAGGTCATATAGGGAGGAGAGTCAGGTTTTTGCAAACTTTTGCCTGTATATTGTACCTCCCAACCTTCTCAAATCGGAAAGTAAGGCACCTTTTAGCACAGAATAATTAAGCAATAGATACATGTTTGACACCCCATGACCCCAGCACAATCCCTAATGCATTCCTAAAAGGAATAATTTGAGGATTGGTTGCTGGGTAAAGAAGAAGAGGTAGCTTTCAGCCTGCCAAGTTGCTGGACAACAGTCAGAACCTCTGAGAGAATTAAACCCTATTCCTGCTTCACCGACAGCACAGAAAACCATTTATGATAGAATTATTTTTTACAATTCTTAAATATTTAATAAACAATATTTAGACCATTTGCAAGTGGTATCTCTGCCTGTTGATACAAGTTTAAACACTAACCTTTCTGAGCCACCTGAACACCTTCCTATAGACATCATTAGCATCTGGGTATAATGACTTCATTAAATGGTGCTGACAATGACATTATTGGCTACAGTGGGACAACTCACCACCCCAGAGTGTCGTTGAAGCACCCCAAAGAATCCCAATTTCTGCCGGTGAGAGGGCACACCCTTCTTCCACATTGCAAAGTGCAATGCTTGGTGCTTGGTTGACCTATATCCAGGCACTAGCTTTGCCAGATGGGAGATGGGGGAATGCCTTCACAAAGACTGACTATGAGAAAGTTGGCATGCCTGGTTGAGGTAGGACTACAGGGAAAAACAACTAAACAGGTTTTCTTTAAAGCTGAACTTTAAGCAGGTATATTAGACAAAATGAATGTAGCTCTACCTTCATTATTTTTTTATTTATTTTTTGTTTAGTCAAGCAGTGAACGTTACTGAATTCGTATCAATCGACTGCAATCCCTTGTACAGCAGAGTTCAGACTGTGAGAGATAGAAGCAGCAAAAGGAGCCAATCCATTTGTGTACTGACAAGGAGCAAACTGATAGGCGATAGAGGGATGAGCTCATCACTGTGCTACGGCTTAATTGTCCAGTCAAAGTGACAGCATGGGCTTAGGGGAAGTGGGTTGAATGATGCTGGCTATGAGACTAAGGACATCTAGTGGTAATACAGAATTACTGTGATGGGCAGCTCTGGATTAAAGGTGGATACTACATCAAATGATTTTCTTTATCTTTTAATGGGCTTCTCATTTGTATTTTGTTATTTTTAGCATCTAATTTTGCTCTAAGAGACCAAAAGCACAGGTCACTAAGCTATAATGTATGTATTAATGGTCACTGTTATAGTGTATTTAAGCCACGCGATTGTTATTTTCAGCTCAGTGACTGAAAATAACAGTTGTTTTGTCAAAAAAATATCATTATAGATTATGTCCTGCCGTACTGTAATCAAAAACTAATCAGAGGCAACAAATTCCAACAACCCAGAATAGACTTCCTGCATTTTTACGGGAATTGTCATTGAATGTGAACATTACAGGGTACTTAAGGGATGTGGTAATGACAGTGTTCATATGGGAAACTTTATTCTAGATATACAGATATACTACTTCCAGTTTTAAGGAAACCCTCTCTTCTCTAGAAAAAGTTCTGGATGAAAAAATCCTCTGCACACCAAATACCGGCAATTTCCTGAAAAGGATGATACAACTTGTTTAATGCCCAAAAAACTATTATTTTTGTAGTAATCAATACTTGCTTTACCTTTTAAAGGGGGGCAGTCTATTTAAAACCAAGACTTCATTCGTAATCATATATTTGTAGCCAAGTGGCTTCTATCTCTTGGAGATTTCTACTGCTATAGCTTCCCACTGAACATTTTATTTATACTCATATGCAGTCTTGTACCAACCAGTTTTGTAAAATGAATGAAAAACCAAACAGATGGACTAAGAACTTTATTGTAATGGCTTCTGAAGGTGGTTGAAGCTGGGAACTAAGCTTATGATATCCCAGTCCCAGAATGCTTGAGAGATAATAGCCAAGTGAGTGAACTACAGCTTTCAATAAATTAACAGTCAATGTCAGGAGATGAGTACTATCTATACTAGGCATCACTAAATGGCGGACTGCGGTCTGGATCCAGACAGAGTCCCTGTCCCATCCAGACCCAGAGGGTAGAAATGACTACTGGGGGGGTGATGTAAAGGGGCAGGGTACAATACTGTGTGTGTGTGTGTGTGTGGGGGGGTGATGTAAAGGGGGCAGGGCACAATACTGTGTGTGGGGGGGGGGGTGAAGGGGAGCAGAATGGACAGCTGGAGGGGTAGGGGGGTGAAGTAAAGGGGCAGAGATCTCTACTGTGGGTGGAGGTGATGTAAAGGAGCAGTGAGCCCTTCTGTGGGGGGTGATTTAAAGGGGTGATGGGCACTGCTGTAGGGTGGCAGTGCTGTTGAGGGGTTAATGTAAAGAGGGCAGGTGATGTGAAGGGCACAGAGGACACTACTGGGGAGGGCAGAGGTCACTACTGTGGGGGGTGATTTGAGAGGGGCAGAGGACATTGCTGTGAGGGGAGGTGATGTGAAAGGGGCAGAGGACACTGCTGTGGGGGACAGTGATGTGGGGGGGGGGTGATGTGAAGGGGAGTACAAAACACTACAGAGGACACTGATGTAAGAGCAGGATTGTGATATAAGAGGAGGGGGCTGTCATGTGAAGGACCTAAGCCAATGGACAAACATGCGATTTGGACCTCTGCTTGAAGAAAATTTACTGATCGGACCTCCGTGAATTTTAATTCAATATCCCTGATCTAGACTATTAGATCAGAGTTCCCATCACCTACAGCAATGCCTTACCCTAAGACCCCTCTCACAATAATCCCTTTATCTAACCCTAACACTAATTTCTCTTAAAAGCCTAACAGTGACCTGAAATCCTGTATTAATCTTAGCACTAGCCATGTAACCCTACCACTAGCTTCTAACTCCACTACTACTACTAACACTCGCCCTCCATGTGACCCTAATACCAACCATCCCTGTGATGTTAACACTAACCCTCCTTGTTATCCTAACTCTAACCCTCCCATAAGTAGAATTAACCTCCTGTTTGCATAGTAACTTCTCCTGAAACAGAATTCTTTGTGCCAAAATCCAATCTTTCTTGCTTCGTAACATCGCAGCACTATGGACCAGAAGTCCAACATCTACTGTTCTATAAGCTTGCCCCTTATCGGGTCACTGAGGCAGTGAAGGAGTGGAAATGAAGATTGGCACTACTGCATTGTGGGCCTATCCAGGTTAATAAGAAAAACTTTCCTTCTATAGTGGGGTTTAGGTAGCTAGGGAAAATATCTATGAATACTGGAAGCAAGTTATTCTATAACCATAAGGGGATCAGGTAAGTGGCTGTTTTTTTGCACACCACTAAAAGGAACAGAACACGGAACAAAGTTTTAGAAAACACCAGCCATCTTTACCTGTTAGACACTGTAATCGATGATTTGTGCTCCACAGTGATTGCACTTTCTCAATGAACATTTATCAGTGTAACCGGCTGAAAATAGCATGACTTATCCTACAATTTCAGCAGTATCCATACGTACTGCTGAAAATAGACTACAGTTTCTCTTTAAAAGTCTAATTTTGTAATGTTCTTTGACATCTTAACAATTCATATTTAATTTGGATCCACCCTGTTATCTGTGCCAAGTTTCAACCTGTTGTAACAAATTCTTAAACATTTCATGATACTAAACAATCATCACAATGGAAAATAATGAAGAATCCTGTAATTGTGTTGCCAAGATTGTGTTGTAACTGAATATAATTCCCTTGAAAACATCATCATGTATCATTAAATTATTCCAATTATTTTACTTCACATGCCTATCACCTGCTGGACAGGATAGTACAGCCCTTTTGCTTGAACCTGCCATAAAAAGTTATACCTTAATGTGTGACCTTATTGTAGGTTGCAATTTGTGGGATGTTCGTTTTTGGTATCAGAAAATGCATGTTTGTTTTTGGCATCAATGTCTTTTGGCATACGATTATCACTCTCAAAAACGTTAATGTTGTGTATACCTTGTTGGGCCTCACCAATGCCCAACAATGCAGCCTCACCAGTGCCCAGCAATGCAGCCTCACCAGTGCCCAGCAATGCAGCCTCACCTGTGCCCAGGAATGCAGCCCTACCTGTACCCACCAATGCAGCCTCACCTATGCCCAGGAATGCAGTGTCACCTGTGCCCAGCAATGCAGCCTCACCTATACCCATGAATGCAGTGTCACCTGTGCCCAGGAATGCAGCCTCATGTGTGCCCAGGAATGCAGCTTGACCTGTGCCCAGCAATGCAGCCTCACCTGTGCCCAGCAATGCAGCCTCACCTGTGCCCAGCAATGCAACCTCACCTGTGCCCGTCAATGCAGCCTGACCAGTGCCCAGCAATGCAGCCTCACCTGTGCACAGCAATGCAGCCTCACCTGTGCACAGCAATGCAGCCTCACCTGTTCAAATTCAGCATTGTTGGTCCCCCCCAATACCTGGTCTGGGCAGCTTCTTCTACCTGGGGCCTCGGTGCAGTGCCTGATGGGCTACAGTGGGAGCAGGGGGACAGGAAGCGGACTATTTCTTCATTTTCGGGTTTAGGCGGATTAATCCACCAAAGCACTCCCAGCTGGCAGCAGTGTATTTATATTGAAGAGGGCAGGCTTTAACTGTGTAGCGTGCTGCAGCAGATTAATCCGCCCATAGTAGTTGTCAGCAAAACAGGTGTCCCCATTGCAAGAGTTTCCCATTTGCTGTTCTGGTGACAAATATAGAATTTTGGATTTTTAATCACTTTCTAACCTGGAGCTGCAATGGCTTATGATAATCTAATGCAAACACTGATTTTCTGGAAGTTGTATTTGCGTGGGCTTAACAACCCCATGCCTTAAAGCTGACCTTTACCCATTTGAACATCATGCTCTCTCCTGCCTCCTTCCTCCACCCTCTTAACAACTTATTTAAACAGTAAATTTCTATTTTTATGTTTTGTACAGCTGCTTTCTTAATATTCGCCTAGGCGAAGATGAAGTATGCAGCGCACCACTACCTCTTGGGATGTCACTCATCCCAGGAGGCCTTGTGCCAAATTCTGCACATACACTGACACAACGCCGGTCTACCAGAATGCTAGGGACCTGGCAGAGACTCATAGCATATCGGTGCATGTGCTAGATTGGCCTTCAAGGTGGCAACACTGAGAGCAAAGCAGAGCAAGGAGAACTCAATCTTCAAGAAGCCAATGCTGGGCACCATACACTAGCACGCATGTTTTCATACAGGGACAATTTATCAGCATTTTAAATGTACTTTATGATACAGAAGGTGGAGTTTCTATTCGAGTTGTTTCTGGGAGGCTTCAGCAGTGCTTACAATTGGATTTGTATAACTTGTACACACCTGGAAAAAAAGTAAATAAAAAATCTGCCTTGCCAAAAATGATGCTCAAAAATCCATCACAAGACCTAATGCCCAGGCATTGTCTCAGATCAGAGTTCAGTTACAACCTATGATTGGCTACATTTAATTCCAATAATCCTCTTCAGCTGAGATCACTTGACCAGTACCAATATCTGAGCACCAGCCTTTGTAGATCCTATACAGCAGGGTTATGCAATGAGCGGACCTCCAGCTGTTGCAGAAGTACAAGTCCCATGAGGCTTTGGCAAGACTCTGACAGCCACAAGCATGACACCCAGAGGCAGAGGCATGATGGGACTTGTAGTTTTGCAATAGCTGGAGGTCCACTAATTGCATATCTCTGCTATACAGGATGTTTGCACAGTCTAGAAAAGCCATTCTAGGGTTCAGCGAGAGGTTACTAGGAGTTCCCTAGGGCTGTGGCTGATAGACCTTGTATCTAGACATGTGCATTCGTTTTCGTCCGAATGCATTTTCGTCCGAATTTCAGGTATTTTCGTTATCGTTTTAACAAACGATAACGATAGTGCAGAATCCAAAAAACGAAAGATCCGACATAAACAAATGCTTTATTTTCCTTTTGGTAGCTACAACAGTTTGATATAGATAGGAGATTCTACATGATGATGACAATAACAATTTGTGTCCATCAAACCTGTGGTCGAATGTGCCTAACCTTAACTCTATTAGTCCAAGATTATTCTACATAGAGAGAAAAGATTCGACGTAGGGGAGAAAAGATTCGACGTAGGGGAGAAAAGATAAATAAAAATAATGATGATGATAAATGTTATTGGCTGATTGTAACCAAGGAGGAGGGGCAGTAAAATAGCTAGAACTAGGTACACACGTACTTTGGCTTATGGTGTCTGTTGAAAGTTCTAAGAACATTTGACGGAGCAGGTAAACTATACGGTGTCGTACAGTTTAGCTGCTCCGTCGAATCTTCTTTAAACATTCAACAAACACCATAAGCCTTCAATGACAGATTCAACCTCAATTTGGATTTTGGGACGAATGCAATTTTTAGCGAAATAAATAAAAACGAATTTCGGGAGTACCTAAATAAATTTATTTTTCGGACGAAAACGAAATTCCGAAACAAAATATTTCAGTGTGCACATGTCTACTTGTATCTGATGGTGTCTGTAGAGTTCCATCATGACTCCAATGCTTTTAGCTGTCTGCAAGGGTGACATTCTTCCTACTGACCACCAATGTAAGGGGATTTTTCTCCCATTGACCCCAATGAACTGGTTTTAGCAAAGGTTCCCTGAGACCTGAAAATTATTTCAGGGGTTCCTCTGAGGTAAAAGGATGGCCTAGAACTATTGGATGAGATGTTGCAGTCCCTTCCATGAAGCATTGTAAGAAAAAATTCTTAAAGTAGAACTATAGGCAAACTTTTTTCTTCATTGTGAGTACAGTAACGGTGGGTTATAAACTCTGTAAGGTTTCATTTTGACATCTTTATTCCCTTGGGGAGATTTACCTTCAGTTCCTGTCCCATAGACAAAACAGGGAGTGAGTGGAACCCCCAGGTCATCAGAACTAGTGTGCCCATTGGAAGAGTTCCCTTCTATTTCTTTGGTACAAACCAAAATTTGGGATTTTCTTTTACTTTCAGTTTCAATGCTAATGATAAACAGGACAAATGGAGAGGGCGAATCTCCCTAACGTGGACACATACCGCAATAAAAACTGACAGGTGTTCTAATCCCTCTCAACTCTATCCAAAACAAAAAAAATGTTTTGCCTTGAGTTATACTTTAGTCTGGCTGCAGCAGATAAAATTAATTCATTTTATAGATACATTGAATTGACTTCAGCAAAGTTGCAAAGTCTCATGGAGAGCATTATAGTTCAGTGACTGATTTTACTTGTTACTCGGTGCTTTTTGAAAGATTGTTACTTAAAATGTCAGTTTGTGTCGTTCATCTGTAGAGTTTCAGATTGGTCATGCCATTCAATCATAAATCATTTAGTAAAGAGACATGCTGCAAATGAACCTTCCATACAACTGGCCAGGAATAACGGATGATTGCGGAAAGCCACATGCATAATTCATATGTTCCAGCAGGGGATGTTTAAACTTCCTGCTGACATCTTTGTCTCAGTCTTGTATGTGTTGTGCCGACATAACCTGGATGTCTACACGGGGACCATCTGCCTCCCTACAAAGTGTCGGGACACAGAGTGCAGGACCTGTACCGTTCAATCAGAAATGAAGGTTCTAAGTCAGTCTTGATTAAAGAAACGCTGTGCTGACGAATGTACAGTGATTGCCCATTCTGACTGCCTCATGAAATTCTAGATGTTTGGCTGGCATGTTGGCCCACTGGCTCCAGTGTAAGCAGTTCTCTCAGTTCATTTGTAGGGTACCTTGTGGGCTTATAGGTTATGCCATTGTGTTTACTTTTTTGGTGCATGTGATTTTTATTTGTGTATTGTGTCATTCAGATTTTTTTTTTACCGCTTGCTTATTTTCTTTTTGAGAACAAAACATAAAATACTGAGCCTAGTGAGGGGCCATTGTTGGCACAATCACAGGTACAGGATAGTTTAAAGAAGCTTCTGTAACCCTGCAGCTCTGAAACCCACCTTAAAGTGGGAGTAAACTCTCTTGTATGATTTTTACCTATAAGTAAGCCTATAATGAGGCTTAACTATAGATACAGTAAATACCTAATAAATGTGCACCGTCTAGGAAATATTTACTTTGGATGCAGCCGGTGACATCACCGGAGCATGCGCTCTAAAGGAACGGCATACCTGAGCTGTGCCGTAAACAGCGACTCCCAGGCTCATGCACGGGAGTGACGTCATCGCTGGTGTGGCCATTCATATCTCCACGACCCGCAAACCCGGAAGGAAGACCGGGTGAAGATGGAAGCACCGTCAGCAATTAAGGCGGGCAGCTAGAGGGCTTCGTTTTCAGGTAAGTCTGCCATAATGTACTAGTATGCGACACACATTATGACTTAAACTGCCAATGCCTATTTTTTATTTTTTTTACTTTACTATTGGTAAAATCTCCTCCCATCCCGCCTCTTCCATACTGCCATCCTGAAATATAATGTGCAGATGTGATGTAGGTTTCTCTGAGATATTTGGCCTGCAGCATGTTTTGGGTATCTGGAACCTTGTAGAGATTTGCATTATTTGTGCGCATGGGCGGACAATGCCCCCACATGCACAGATAAGTTGTGTGTTGAGCATGTGCCCCTCAGGTAGTGGGGGTGCCACGTCATTCTCACCTAGGCATGGAAACAGGAAGTGTTGGACAGAAGAACGAAGTAAAAAGTTTAGGAAAATGAGAAGATGTGGGGTGGGGGTTGGGCAAATGGACAGAAGAGAAAATGTTTTTTGTTAAATGGGAGAAGATCCACTTTGATTTTGTGTTCCACACTAACTTTGCCAAAGTCTCCCGCATCTCTCTGCAATTTCTGAGAAATTGAAACTCACGTTTTCCCTAATCACTAATAACAAGCACTATCAATGTAACTTCATGCTCACTATCACTTGCTAGCTGCTAGCCGTTTATCACAATGCTGAAATTCTCTTGTTAAGATCGGGCCACGTGTGAGAGCCCAGGTAACAAAAACTGGCCAATCCGGAGCTTCATCTATACATACGAGTCTTTTTTTTTATGACAGGAAACCGTTTCTTTCACTGGAGATTTTGGTGGCAGATAGCTGAAGGGTTGGATTGTAATTCGTTTGATGTCCTTCAAGATACCACAGGAAATTTACATATGGATGACAAGTGACAATGACAAGTCCACTTTAACACTGCCACAAGACTTTTTCATAAACAGCAATTTCCTTCTGCAATTATTTTTAGAACATTATGAAATGGTAGGAAATCCTCTAGCAATAAATTTACAGTAACATATCAGTGGTAACACAGGCTCTTCTTCCTGTTGAGCTGTATTTATTACCTAAAAGGGAACTGATGCTTCTTTTTTCCTTATTTAACCCTCGTTCTTCTTCTATGTGACAGCCTCGGACTCTGCCTGAAATTGCATACTGTCTCTTCACTAAGGACACCATTGTTTTTCTGACCTGTATTTTTGATGTTTACTTGCTTACAGTTCTGTATTTTGATCTTTATTAATATTCTTTATATACTGTTCTCCAAAACGTACTGGTCGTCTGTATACTGGTCTCCAAAAACTCCTTTGTACTGTTCATCTTGTGATGTGATAAACTACGTAATAACTGTTGACTGAGATAAAGTTAGTTTTCCTAAAATAAAGGCTAATATTTTAAGTCACATTATTCTGATGGCCAAACCTGCATCAACAGAGAGAAGCAGTGGAAGTTTGTCTAAATTCTAAATACTTTTTAACTTTTTTCTTTTTTCTTGGATCTGCTGAATGGATCCAGGGAATGAGTCTTCAGTTACTATGATGCCAGTGACCGCTGGCTTCATAGCAACCAGGTAGCCCCTGTATCCATGACAGTTTTCCAGTACAAAATGCCCAGCCTGAGCACTGCTCTCTCTCTGTACGCCAACTCAGAGTTGGACCTAAATACCACCAGTTTGTTCATCTGTGAACTGGCAGTAATTTTCTTCAAATCTGTAGCAATCATAGTGACAGATTATAAAACTGGTGGTAGTAAGAACTTAATTGAATCTAGCGAACCTGTCATGGGGCTTTCCTAAGTTAGGCTTGGGCCATTTTAAATGGGTCATACCACCAAAAAGTAATTGCTTTGCTAAATTCACCCTGATCATAATGAAAAAGATTGATGCAACATCTGTTAAGATTGCATCCTTGTAATTGCACTTGTGGAGAATATAGCTGTCGCTAAAGAGAGAGAGAGAGATGCGGGTTGCTCAGGATAGGCCCTCAGAGATCAGCACTGTAAAGGCAAGTGGGTACTGAAAGTAAAAAAAAAAAACATCATGTGCTTGCAGAGCCACCTGTGAATAAACAACGGTAATAGTGATGGTATTTGCGGTGATCTTAAGAAGCAAAAAAAAAGAGAGCCAGCCAATACTGGTAATCTAGATGATGCAATATTTAATAAAACAACAAAGGCATGTTTTGTGACAATACGTCAATTACAAATAAATGGCTCATCACAAATCTCACACTATCTATACAAGCAAAGCTAGCAACACTTTACCTTCTCATAATAAGGCAGCACATGCAACAGTGCTTAATCCACTCTACCATCCTACTTTGTCAGAGGAAACTCTGCATCTTTCATCACCATTCTATAACATTTTTTTTTACCAAAGACATGTAGCGGAATACATTTTGGGCAAAATTTATGAAGAATATTTTTCTTATTGAATATGTTTTTTTAGCAGAGTGTAAAAAATATTGTTTTTTTTTGTGTTTTTTTAAATCTTCAGTCTTTTTTTTGTTTATATCCCAAAGAATAAAAAACCCAGTGGTGATCAAATACCACCAAAAGGAATCTCAATTTGTGTGAAAAAAATTATTCAAATATAGTTTGTGTACAGCGTTACATGACCGTGCATTTACCACTTAAAGTAGCTCAGTGCTAAATAGCAAAAAATTTACAGGTCATGAAGGGGGGAAAACTTCCAAAGCTGAAATGGTTAAGCTGAACTGTCCAGTCAAGTGGGTTGAAAGATGCTGGCCAGGTGGGCCCTGTGGTGGTCCTTTGTGTTTCCGAGTTTACACACGAACAGCCCAGTCCTCTTAAATTAACTTGACCCTATCCCCAGCCTGAGGGAAGTTCCTTTTCTCACCCCTTCTCTGCCTCTCCTCCTACTCTTTTACTATTTCTGGGCTTCATGCCCATTTTTGTGAACAGGTCTGCTCCCCTTGTCCACCTTAGCCCCTGAGTCTGTAAGCTCAGGCATCCCGCATTGACCCCTGGCCCCCGGTCGGAGGATCACTGTTAGTTCATAGTTTATACCCTTCTACTCCAATCCCTACACTGGCTCCCAATCACCCAGCGAATTAAATTCAAAATACTAACCACAACATACAAAGCCATTCACAACTCTGCCCCGAGCTACATCACCAATCTTGTCTCCAAATATAACCCAAATCGGCCTCTCCGCTCTTCTCAAGACCTCCTGCTTTCAAGCTCTCTCGTCTCCTCCTCCCATGCTCGTCTCCAGGATTTCTCCAGAGCCTCTCCCATCCTCTGGAACTCGCTACCTCCATATATCCGGCTATCCCCTACTCTTGCTACCTTCAGGTGATCCCTGAAAACTCATCTCTTCAGGAAAGCCTATCACGTCTCCAACTAATCTCCTACCACTTTCAACAGCTCATTCCCCACAGTTACAACCTTTTGTACCACCTGCCCCACCCTATGAGATTGTAAGCTCTTCTGAGCAGGGCCCTCTTAATCCTCTTGTATTTTATTGTATTATAACTGTATTGTCTCCCTCTTATATTGTAAAGCGCTGCGTAAACTGTTGGCGCTATATAAATCCTGTATAATAATATTAATAATAAAACCCCATAGCACATTTTTCTTTGTGTTCTTGTGTGAAATTCTGTATTGTGTTTCATGTTTATATCCCCTAGGTGGGAATTTGGCATCAGTTTTTTTCTTTGCATGTCAATAAAAACATTGTACCAGAAAGATGCTGGCCAGAAGACCGAGGACATTCTGTGGTAGAAAAGAAGTACTAAAGAGAACAGCTCCAGATCGAAGGCAAGTAATGCAGCAAAAGCAAAAGCTGCCATTTTTACGGACTATTATTATTTTACACTTTTGCTTTAGTTTTGCTGAAGATGAAGCACAAACAACAAAACGCCTGTTGACAAAATCCTTTCCACCAGATGCACAAATAAAAGCCCCTCCACTCTGGGTATTAGTAAAATACCAACATTAGCTGGGCCAGTTCATGTATTTCACACTGCTGCGATGGCAATTTATTTGTGGTGTGAGAGGTAACCACAAACCAGTCAGGCCTGTATCACACTTCTCTCACAGGGTGTAGCATAAGCAACAAAAACCCAACACAGCAAACATCCGAAAAAACTGCAAAAATTGTATCATGCAGATACTAAGTACTGTATCTGTATCTAACAGACCCCCGAAGGTTTCCACCCCACTTGAGAAGTCACATTAGAAGTATGTTCTGTTCACACCGGTGAACAAAATGGAAACATGGTTAATGACGACCTGTCACTTCCAACTAGATCTCATCATTAACATTGGCAGCCAAAATGAGGCACCACTAAGTTCAGACAGATGCTAGAAGCAGGGCCGGTGCTACCACTAGGCAAACTAGGCAGCCGCCTTGGGCGCACTGCTGCCTAGGGTGCAGCCATGGCGGCTGGTATATGAGGCAGAGAGCCTCTGTACTATTACTGGCAAAACAGAAAGCTGAGCTGGCCGCCCGACCAAATGATGACACCTAAGGACTTGCGGGCAAGAGTACAGAGAGGAGCAGAGAGCAGAGGAAGTGCAGGCTGAGCTCTCTGCTTCTTTTGTAGCACAGGAGCTAACAGAGGATCAAGAATTTCTTATATCTGAATGTACAGGAAGGAGAGTAGCTGTGGGGGGGGGGGGGGGTTTAGAGCACAATCCACACCTCCTCCTGGCTCTCTCCCCCTCGCTGCTGCCACCACTACTGTAGGGACAGATTTTGTGCTCAGAAGAGGGGGGATTTGGGATGGGGGGGTGCTAGGTGGTGGATTTAGAAGAGAGATGGGGAGGGTGTGTTAGGAGCGGAGATTTTGGGGGGTTGTACTGGGAAGGTGATTTGGGTGGGGGGGCTGTGCTAGGAGCAGGGATTTGGAGGGGTTGTGCTAAGAGGAGAGATTTGGGAGGGTTGGTGCTAGGAGGGGTGATGGGTGGGGGGGTTGGTGCTAGGAGGGGGGATTTGAGAGTGTTGGTGCTAGGAGGGGGGATAGGTGGGGGTTTGTGCTAAGAGGGGGTATTTGGGGGGAGGGGGGTTTACAACCTACAGACGACTGAACCTCGCAGAGTACATTTTAGGGCTTGGTAACATCAGGTGCAGTGTGGTAATCATGGATTTTTCCATACCGCACAAAAATGTGCTGCCTTTTGCAGATGCGTGTGGGTGCCAATAATTCTTAATGACACCCCTACGCATCTAGCAAATGCGCATACGTTTGTGTCTGCTAAAACGCATGGTACCACAGTACCATTTGTTTTGATGCTGCTCAATTTTAAAAATCATACCGGCGCCTTTTTTGCGTGTTTCACGTGCATAGAGCAGCTCATTAAAAAACCTGATGTGTGGGAACGCACAAAAAAGCGTGTGCGCTCACCTCCTGGTGGGAACGAGCCCTCAGACTGGTCTGCCCCGGGATTGTGCGCGATTCTAAGGGGTGTCTTGACTGAAAAAAGGTTGAAAACACTGCCCTACTCTCTGCCCGCTTCCTAAAACTCCCCTGGCTTCCCCATTCCCCACACCGATGTTCTCTACACACTGACCCAACGTTCTGCATTCCACTGCAAGACTGGATGTTAGTGGGAGACAAAGCCATCTCCTGCAAACCTCAGCCAATCCGTAAAGAAGAGGTATTCAGTCAATGAGGTGCCACGTAATATCACTTCCTCCGAGCTCCCCAGTCTCCACACGGAGCTAATGTTGGCAAGAAGGTGGAAGCAAATGGTTACTTTTTTTTGGGGGGGGGGGGTGCGAGCAGCTGGTCTTGCCTCAGGCGCAAAGTAGTCTAGCGCTGGCCTTGGCTAGAAGGAGGTGCTTGGCATGCATATTTGATACATGGTAAAAGCCACCCGCTAGGTCAGACATGTACTGAGCTAAATATTTCAGACATTTATATTTATCTCCACATGCCATAGATATAAATTGCTTTCCCCAGTCTCCATTATGGCCAGGGCCCCTTTGCAGGGCAGGCAAAACAGCGTCCAAGTAATATTCAACACCCTCATTATTATGGTGGCCACGTGTTTTCATATGATCATTTATTGATTATTCAAGGAAATTAAACTGATCGCATTGAATAAAATTGCAAACCAAAGACCCTCCATTCAAATGAGCTTGTTGTGGTCAGTTTCAGTTCTGCCAAGTTAACCTGCCTTGATGTAATTTTGCTGATAGATTCAACCAATATTTTCAGTTAATTGCAAAGCTCAAAACAATAGCACATGTGTTGCATCGTCCGGTATTTAAACCAATGATAAATCACTTATTTGCGACAGCTTGCACCTTGATTGATAAAGCGCTACAGTATAGAGAATCGTCATTGTACCCAGTGGTTACCTTGTTCAGGAGCTTAGTGAAATGAGGCACTGACTTCAACACTAGGTTAGATCTCAGCCACATCCACCCTGCTAGCCATTGAGGAGTTTCCATTGGTTCCTGGGATGGTAGGACAGTCATTGAACCCTGAAGTTGAGGTCTCAATTTAACATATACTCAGGGTTGAGGGTATTGAAAAGCCCAGAATAGTATCTGGCTTATATAAAATGTACTATCATGCACCTAATTTTAGAATGTAATATTAGTTATTAAACTTGTTGACAGTGACATGTTTTTTTCAAAAATAGAAGTTTGAGCAAAACCAAAACTATATAAAGAAAATCAGTATTTCCCAGTATGTTGGATGCACTGATTGGATGAGAAAAGTAATAATGTTCTTTACCTAGAGAAAGAAATGAGGCATGTCTTTCACAACATCCTGCTTGTGTTGGCTCTAATGCTGGCTAATCAATACACACAATTCAGTTCCATCCAACAATGGTCTCTTTCTTATTTTAAAAAATGCCTCGACTGGAAACTTTCCTTAAAGCTGATCTTCACTGCATCTGAGCCTCACAAACCAAAAAATAATAAAATTCATGTTTAATATTCAAAGCAAACTCCTCCATCCATCCATGTCTCCATGCTTTATTTTGCGAGAAATCACTTTGAAAAAAAAAAAACCCTAGCATTTCTTGTGTAAGTGCAAATGATTCATGTAGCATTTACTTCCTGAAATTCATCTTCCCTTAGCTCAGGCATGCAGATAGGAGGGTGTGCTTAGCTGAGAAAGCCCCTCCTCCCTTCCTGAAGACTCCTGTGATGTATGACATCAATTGCCTAGGCCTGGAAACCAGGAATCAACTAAAGAAATGTAAAAAAAAGTTTAACCACTTGCCGACCGCTCTATAGCCAAATTTCATATGGGTACAGCAACAGCGCTGAAAGTTAAAAATTGGCCTGTGCAGGAAGGGGGTAAAAGTGCCCAGTAGGCAAGTAGTTAAACAAGTACATATAATATACCTTCCTACCTATTTACTATGGTTTTAGTATTTACTATATATTTACTATCTATTACATAAGTATTAAAAGTTGTCAATGTTGATTGAGAGAGTGAAGTTCCGCTTTAAAGTCTGGCTTACTTATGTATAGCTCTGGTGTAAAGAATGTAAAGCTAGCCATAAACACAAAGATTTCTCTCATTCAGCCTGCGTGCTCAATAAAGGGAAATCGAATAGTTTCATACATTTGCATTAAAACACGTGAATAGAGGAATCTCCCCTGCTGGCTTTTGTATTCAGCAATACCTGTAACAGGACCTGTAGCTGCTGAAAAAGCAAACAATGTCTGCATATGATTGGATGCAGTCAATGATCAGCCAAAATTTTTGCACCTAGCTGGGTGATGCTCACCAGGCTCCTCACACCTCAAATATAGGCCAATTCAACAGTAATTAGCCTAAATTTGAACCATATGGTCAGCTTGACTAAGGACAATGGATAATTAGCACAGAAAAGATGCACACAGGCAAGGCAGTTTTGCAATGTCGGATTTGAGAGTCTATGAACGTGCCTGGACTTCTGGTGTGTTGCTGTACAGGTAATTACCAATTGATGGGATGATTGGAACAGAAGGGGTTTTTGGGTATCTGCAAGGAAGAGGAGTGAAGCTATCCTCAGTCAGAGGCTACCTGGTGTTGGGTGAACTTCCTGCCCACCTGCCCCCTTTATTTCTAATTGATTTTCATCATAGTAAAACATGTATTGATGGAAGTCGTAGCATATTGCAGGGTTCCAAATTCTTTTAAGGTGGCCATTTGGGTCAAAACTTAAAAAGGGTAGGAACCTGCATTTTTGGTTTGGTTTTAATAACACTTTAAGTGCTAGTTAGAGGCAGAGACATACATTTCTAAGAAAAGTGCCTTCAAAGGTCCTTGGACCCTATTAAAATTGTATTTTTTTTTTTACTTGATTTGTTAAGTTAAGAATGCTATGACAATTGAATTCCATTTTGTCTCATGTTCTGGTTTATTTGACGATAAGGTTAATGGGTGTGAGAATGATGATCATACAGTTGAGTGACAGGTCATCTATCATACCCTAATTTATGTTATGCTGCTGTGTGTTAGCCTATCCTCACTAAATTCATTAATATACAGTATATGTCCCAGAATGGAAGCTTAAATAGTTTGAGAAGCGCACTTAGAAAAGGTATCTTGATAGGGCAACATAGCTTCACATGTATTTTCACATCTATGCAATTAAAAACCTCTGTTTTTAACCAAAATGTTGAAACAGTCTAAATAGGTATTTTTGTACTGACTAGCTCAAGTGTATGCTGGAGAAGATGTGCATTATATGTGTGTGTATATTTATAATGCACTCATACAGATGATCTTTACTAAGGCGGTTTAAAAAAAAAGTACCTGTTGGTAATTTAAGATAACCTCGCCACCACTCAAAATACCACCACTGCGCCACAGGACAGGAGACCTAACTAGAAGCTGCCACTTTAAGAACAATCAAATGTGAGCTGTATTTTAGCCCCTTATCAAAAAAAGAAGTGACAACAGGACAAAATAGTGGCGCTGCATACGTGCTGAGCATAAAGTGTTTGTTCAACTCAATATGACATATATCTACAAATCAATAAATAAACATGTGAATATTTAAGCACTGATTCCACCCTGTGACAAGTGAAACTTAAAATAAAAATAATAATAATAATATCACAAAAAAATAGCCCATAAAGTGTTCAAGTGAATTCATAAACAATGTGAAATCTTCCTGTTCCATCCACCACACCATGTGCCAGTGATTCCACTCCCCTAAAGAAACGCACTCACCGAATTTCAATGCCTACACTCTCGTGTCAGGCTAAGACGCTTTTAAACCACATGGACAGGGTTTCAAACGAATATCCAGAATCCAACCGTGTGTGAGATATTTCTCCACATGTAAACAATAATAAAGGTGCTCCAATAGTGTGATAACGTAAAAAAACTGTTTATTAAAATCACTTCAAGTCTTCAACCTTTCCACTCACATTATAGAACTTTAAAATCAGCAAGAATAATCACAGCAGAATTTCAAGCAACAATAGCAGTCACAGCGGACCCGAGGTGTGCTGGCGTGTAAACAATGACAGCTGATCACATGATGTAAGCAAAAGCTCAGTAATCGTTTTTTCTTTTCTCCTCACAACGTGAAAAAAAAAGCCAATCACCGGCTTATGTGCAAGGGACATCGGTCCTGAAGAGAAGGAGGCAATTCTGCCTCATCTGTGCCCACCAGTACCCCCTGCCAGCGCCACCTGCCATTGCCACCTGCCAGTGCACACAGTGCCCACCAGTGCCACCTATCAATGCCCATGAGTGCCACCTATCAATGCCCACCAGTGGTGCCAATCAGTGCTGCCTATCAGTGTAACCAACCAGTGCCGATCAGTGCCCATTATTGCCACCCATCAGTGCCCATCACTGCCACCTATCGGTGCCCATCAGTGCCTAACAAAAAATAAAAAATGCAGAGGTGATCAAATACCACCAAAAGAAAGCTTTATTAGTGGGAAAAAAATGATAAAAATTTCATTTGGGTACAGTAATGTATGACCATGCAATTGTCATTCAAAGTGCATTAGCGCTGAAAGCTGAAAATTGGTCTGGACAGAAGGGGGGTTTAAGTGCCCAGTAAGCAAGTGGTTAATGTATCACAACTTTACTGAACATACCTATGTGTGCCTCCTAGTGGTCACACCTCATATTGCACCCTAACCAATTGTGTCTATTTGAACCCACCAGAAAGCACTGCGCTTTCTGGTGCAGCATTCAGGAGTTCGCTATGTACAGAGTCACTGCATGAGGTGAACCTCTGTACCAGCTTTGTTCTTAGTCTTGGTGCTCTACAGTATAAAAAAGAGGGCTTGTTGGACAAAATTCTGTTGAGGGTGGGGTCCTTCCGTAAGATTGGCCAATATTTTTTATACATTTTTCCAGATGTTTATTTTGTTTATTAAGAAAAGCACAATGGGACTTATATGACTTTGGATATGGACAAGTTGCAGCCCATTCTTTTCAATGGCACCTATTCAAACCGGTGCCAAAGCGTCATAAACAATGCATCACACTGTTTTATTTGTTATTTTTTTTATTCTATAGAAATGTCACTTCATTTATCTTTATTCACCACAGTAGGTTGCAGTGCTGTGTACTGTGTCACAGCAAGCTGAATTAAAAAAGGTAGTGCATGTCCTTTATTTTCAGCACACACCACTGCAGGCAATTGGTGTGAACTGAACTAATACTGTAGGACTCAAGGCAAATGTCCTTGTTCTTCGGGCATTACAGATCAGCGCAGACTAGCGCATATGGTGTGAACAGGCCTTCAAATTTATACCAGCCACTGGACACATGTCAGGTGCAACCTAAAAAGCATGAATTTAGGTGTCTTTAACCACCTCAATACCGGATATTTTTACCACCCTTCCTGCCCAGGCCAGTTTTCAGATTTCAGCGCTGTCACATTTTGATTGACAATTACTCAATTAAATTAAATTTTTTATAATTTTTTTTTTTTTGGGACACATAAAGCTTTCATTTTGGTGGTATTTAATCACTCCTGGCTTTTTTATATTGTTGATGTTTCTGTTATAGCATTTTGCAAATAAATAATCTTTCTTCATAAATTCTGGACAAAATGTATTCTGCTACATTTCTTTGGCAAAAATAACCCAAATCAGCGTATATTATTTAGTCTGTAGGAAAGTTATAGAGTCTACAAACTATAGTATATATACAGTAGCTCACAAAAGTGAGTACACCCCTCATGTTTTTGTAAATATTTTATTATATCTTTTTATGTGACAACACTGAAGAAATTACAGTTTGCTACAATGTAGAGTGTACAGCTTGTATAACAGTGTAAATTTGTTGTCCCCTCAAATAAAACTCAATACAGTCATTAATGTCTAAACCACTGGCAACAAAAGTGAGTACACCCCTAAATGAAAATGTCCAAATTGGGGCCAAAGTGTCAATATTTTCTGTGGCCACCATTATTTTCCAGCACTGCCTTAACCCTCTTGGGCATCGAGTTCCCCAGAGCTTCACAGGTTGCCACTGGAGTCCTCTTCCACTCCTCCATAATGACATCACGGAGCTGGTGGATGTTAGAGACCTTGCGCTCCTCCACCTTCCGTTTGAGGATGCCCCACAGATGCTCAATAGGGTTTAGATCTGGAGACATGCCAGTCCATCACCTTTACCCTCAGCTTCTTTAGCAAAGCAGTGGTCGTCTTGGAGGTGTGTTTGGCGTCGTCATCATGTTGGAATACTGCCCTGCGGCCCAGTCTCCGAAGGGAGGGGATCATGTTCTGCTTCAGTATGTCACAGTACATATTGGCATTCATGGTTCCCTCAATGAACTGTAGCTCCCCAGTGCCGGTAAGCACTCATGCAGCCCCAGACCATGACACTCCCACCACCATGCTTGACTGTAGTACTCCTCACCTGGTTGTCGACACACACGCTTGACACCATTTGAACCAAATAAGTTTATCTTGGTCTCATCAGACCACAGGACATGGTTCCAGTAATCCATGTCCTTAGTCTGCTCGTCTTCAGCAAACTGTTTGCGGGCTTTCTTGTGCATCTTTTTTTAGAAGAGGCTTCCTTCTGGAATGACTGCCATGCAGACCAATTTGATACAGTGTCCAGCGTATGGTCTGAGCACTGACAGGATGACCCCCCGCCAGCAATGCTTGCAGAACTCATATGTCTATCTCCCAAAGACGACCTCTGGATATGATGCTGAGCACGTGCACTCAACTTCTTTGGTCCACCATGGTGAGGCCTGTTCTGAGTGGAACCTGTCCTGTTAAACCACTGTATCGTCTTGGCCACCATGCTGCAGCTTGGTTTCAGGGTCTTGGCAACCTTCTTATAGCCTAGACCATCTTTATGTAGAGCAACAATTCTTTTTTTCAGGTCCTCAGAGAGTTCTTTGCCATGAGGTGCCATGTTGAACTTCCAGTGACCAGTATGAGAGAGTGAGAGCGATAACACCAAATTTATCCCACCTGCTCCTCATTCACACCTGAGACTTTGTAACACTAACGAGTCACGACACCGGGGAGGGAAAATGGCTAATTGGGCCCAATTTGGCCATTTTCACTCAGGGATGGACTCAATTTTGTTGCTAGTGCTTTAGACATTAATGGCTGTGTGTTGATTTATTTTTAGGGGACAGCAGATTTACACTGTTATACAAGCTGTACACTCACTACTTTACATTGTAGCAAAGTGTCATTTCTTCAGTGTTGTCATATGAAGATATAATAAAATATTTACAAACATGTGAGGGGTGTACTCACTTTTGTGAGATACTGTATTTTAAAATCGATCAGTCCTGATGTACTGATGATTGTACAACCGTGGCCAAAAGTTTTGAGAATGACACAAATATTAATTTTCACAAAGTCTGCTGCTTCAGTTTTTATCATGGCAAATTGCATATACTCCAGATTGTTATGAAGAGTGATCAGATCAGTTGCAATTTAATGCAAAGTCCATCTTTGCCATGAAAATGAACTTAATCCCATAAAAAAACATTTCCACTACATTTGTGAAGAAGGCTTCTGGGCCCAGGAAAGTCCAGCAAGTGCCAGGAGTGTCTCCTACAGTTGATTCAGCTGCGGGATCGGGGCACCACCAGAGCAGAGTTTGCTCAGGAATGGCAGCAGGCAAGTGTGAGTGCATCTGCACACACAATGAGGAGAAGACTATTGGAGGATGGCCTGATGTCATGAAGGGCAGCAAAGAAGCCACTTCTCTCCAGAAAAAAGGGATCAGGGACAGACTGATATTCTGCAAAAGGTACAGCGATTGGACTGCTGAGGACTGGGGTAAAGCCATTTTCTCTGACGAATCCCCTTTCTGATTGTTTGGGGCATCCAGAAAAAACTTTTTCTGGAGAAAAAAAAGGCATTAGTCTTGTGTCATGACAATAGTAAAAAATCCTGAGACCATTCATGTGTGGGGTTGCTTCTCAGCCAAGGGAGTGGGCTCACTCACAATTTTGCCTAAGAACACAGCCATGAATAAAGAATGGTACAAAAACATCCTCCAAAAGCAACTTCTCCCAACCATCCAACAACAGTTTGGTGAGGAAAAATGCCTTTTCCAGCATGATGGGGCACCTTGCCATAAAGCAAAAGGGATAACTAAGTGGCTTGGGGAACAAAACATGGACATTTTGGGTCCATGGCCAGGAAACTCCGCAGACCTTAATTCCATAGTGACACTGTACTGCGCTAGGGAAGTAATCATGATTTTTTTTTTCTTTTTTACGCTATGACTGCTTTTAACAGTGATGATCACTATTATAAGCAATCATTTTTATGAATGGCATCCATTCATTCAGTCTGTCCACAGCTATCACATGGTACAGGTTCACTGTTATTGGTCCTGTCTGTTCCATGTGATTACTGTGACCAGTCAGAGAGCTCAACACAATATTACACAATGAATGAACACAATTTGACAATGAATGGCTATGAATGAAGACCATTTATTTTGTACATCTCTCATGTGATCGCTGTGATTGGTCACAGTGATCACATGGTACAGAGGCTGGCCCGGTACAATGATCAGTCATTAGATGACAGACAGATCTTGCAGGAACAGGGCCCCTAGGGTGCGCTGACTGGGAGGACATCATATGATGTCCACCCAAGATGGGAGAGCTCCCACTTGGTCGTCATTTGATTATAGGCTGGGCGGGAAGCATTTAAAGCTGAACTCTGGGCACAAAAACTTTTATCCAAGCATATTTTGCAGTAGCCACAAATAATGTAAGTCCACTTTGTGTGCACCACATGTCTTTGCAAACCAAGATATTACCTTGTAAAAGTAGCAGTGAAATCATCACTGTGCTGTACGTAGCCTGCGCACAGAGAGTAGAGCTGTGGGAGGGGCCCAACAACTCCACCCACTACAAGCTGCCTGCAGAAAACTACAAAGGAGGTGGATACAAGACCAGTCACCCTGCACAAGGAGAGAGAGCAGCAATGACAGGTCTTTATTAAAAGAAACTCCTGCACAGGGGTAAAGTTTCACACTGGATTACTGCACAGATCTGGAAGAAATACACAAAGCGCACCAGGATTATTAAAGTAAAAATACACATGCCTCTTTCAAAATATTCACTCCACTGGAGTTCAACTTTAAATTCACATTTTAGAATATGGATCAGATCTAAGATGAAAAAAAAAAAAAAGGTTTGAAGCCCATTTAAAAGCATCAATCTTACTTTGGAACCCTAATTTGGCTGTTACATCTCGTGATGCAAATAACCAGCTCCCTGACAAGCATCAAAAAGACGGAAAAAATGTCTGATAATGGTTTGATATTCAGAAGAGAGCGTGACCCACGTTCAAATTCCACATCTTAAAAACACAAATGTTCCATGATTCCTCAGCAAGGGACCACTTCACGCTTGAAAACGGGATAGCCGAGGCCAATTGTATGACCCTGTCATGCGAACAGATGGATGCAAAAGATCTCAGCGTTCACGAGCGCCGGGTTAAAGGTCCAGGGCCTGAAAAGGTGGGCTAGACAGCGCGTAGCAGCAGGAGCCTTCTTTAATGTGACATTGAAGAATCTGTGAGTCGTGCTGAGAAGGACAGCAGCTACTGAGCTGTTTTAGAACAGACCGGCAGCGAAGCGCTCTCACACTATAGAGGCTTGAAATGTAAAAGCATGTCTAATCCAATCAGGGCCAGTTTGGAAGCTATCTGTATACCTCCCATATAGCATATTCATGTTGGCTTAAATCGGGTTTCTTTTGCCTAGCGCGCCCTTGCTGTTCTTTGGCTATCCAACTTGCACACCCAGCCATGCCTCCCCTCCCACTTTAGACATTCATGGCTAATCCTATTTACTCAGTCCATCAATTTAACAGCTTTAAATTTTCGGGTCCCTTTTGCAGTGGACACAAGCAGATCCATTAGCCATACTTACTCTCAAACAGCCGGAGAAACCAGCTGTGGTTAAATAAAGTTGGCACCGTCTGTAATGAGGCATTAAATAAAAATGCAAATATAAAGTACAGGGTGGCCGCCGTTAAAAAGGACTTACTGTACAGTTACAGTATAACCTTGTTCAATGTTTGTTACATTGTAGATATTAAATTCAATGTAGAAACTAATTGATATTTCACTTGCTAAAGCACTGTATAGCATATACTGTATACAATGCATTCTTTTTAAATACCATTTATTTTCCTTCTTTGTTGTATATCAGTGCTGCTGATCTCCTGCAGCCTCTTTTCTGCCATTCCTGACCACATGCACTCCAGCAATGCATGATGTTTCCCAGCGTAGGCTTCCTGATGTCAACAGTGGACCATGCCTGCATAATGTGTGCTGAAATGACCACTTGTAGTCTTCCCACCAGAACTCCCACACAGAGAAGTTTTGGGGCCCGAACTTGAAAAATCAAAGGTCCCCATTTTGAAGGCTTATATGCAATAAGTGTCCATAAAAAGTGTATGGGGGTCCGGGTACTGCCCTGGGGGACATGTATCAATGCAGAAAAAACTTTTAAAAAAGATTGTTTTTACAGGAGGAGTGATTTTAATCATGTTTAAGTGCACCAATAAAAATGAAAAAATCCTTTAAATATAGGTCCTAGGGGGTCCCCTTAGTCTGCCGGCGTAGCCCCCCCCCAATCCATACTAGGTGGCGCATCTGTACCGTGGATAGGACCTACTGCAGCAAAACTGACATTTCTAAAGAAAAAAAATGAATTAAATGATATTTAAATTGCCAGCATTACATTTCCGACAATAGAAAAATATTTTAAAAAACAGCGTGCCCCCCCCCCCCTAATTCATACCAGGCCCTTCGGGTTTGGTATGGATTTTAAGGGGAAACCCACACCAAAATAAAAAACATTTTAAAAAACGGTGTGGGGTCCCCTCCAAGATTCATAACAGATCCTTATTCGAGCATGCAGCTCGGCAGGTCAGGAAAGGGGGGGGACAAGCGAACGCCCCCCTCCTGAACCATACCAGGCCACATGCCCTCAACATGAGGGTGTGGGTGCTTTGGGGCAGGAGGGCTCTGCCTGGTGGCACCGCCCCCCTTGTCATGTCACCGACCTGTGCATGCTGGGGGTCGGTGCCAAAAGGTGAGGTTGCCAGGTGGCTCTGCCCCATACCTACATAAAATTGTCAAATGGCAAGCGAGGCATTTGGTGGTTTGCCTTAGTTGACAGCGAAGCATTTTATTTTTATTTTTCAGGTCCGGGGGTGCAGCAGTGTCGTGATTGACGATGGACTTACATCGGGGGGCATTGTTTCATTTTTTCTTTTAATAAGGGAATTGTCAAAAACTGTCTCTGTGTTTTTATTACTTTTTGGCACTTTTTCGGTGAATGGGTAGGGGTACATGTACCCGATACTCATTCACATAGTGGGGGCTGGGTTTTGGGGCCCCCTTGTTAAAGGAGGCTTCCAGATTCCAATAAGCCCACTGCCTGCAGACCCCCCAACCATCAACATGGTGACAAAGTGCTTTGTGGTGGGGAGGGGCTGAGCTTCCCCTGCCCCAAAGCACCCCCCCCCCCCCCCCATGTTGAGAGCTTTGCCCAATCAGGGCTCAGAATGCACTGTGCAGTGCGCAGTGCATTGCAGGGAGGTTGGTGGGGCGAACACCCGCCGAACGCCCTGCAAATTGGAGTGTTCGAGACAGGGGCACAAATGGAAACCAGGGAAAGAGAGTTGTCTCCCTATAACAGCGGTCTCAAAGATTTTGGATGTCTACACAAGTGATGCTTTCACAGGTTACAATGGCTAGAGGTGGCTCAAATTTTGGAGAATTTCTGCTGAGTCAGCTGAACTACAAGTCATGGCACCATTTCAACATCAACTGAGCTGGATGAAAAATGATCAGCCACACAGATACATCCCATCCCATTGGATGCAATCACTGCTCGGCAGCTCTATTGTAGTCAGGTAGCCACGGGTGCAGTGCTGGCTGAATACAATAGCCAGCATTGGAGATTCCTCCATCTAAATGGGGAAATCCATTGAATCGAGACATGCATGGCAAGCTTAAAAAACATGGATTAAATATGTTAAATGTACATACACTATATTACCAAAAGTATAAGCCTTTACACACACATGAACTTTAATGGCATCCCAGTCTTAGTTCGTAGGGTTCAATAGGAAGTTGGCCCACCCTTTGCAGCTATAACAGCTTCAACTCTTCTGGGAAGGCTGTCCACAAGGTTTAGGAGTGTGTCTATGGGAAAGTTTGACCATTCTTCCAGAAGCGCATTTGTGAGGTCAGGCACCGATGTGGATGAGAAGACCTTGCATGCAGTCTCCACTCAAATTCATCCCAAAGGTGTTCTATCAGGTTTAGGTCAGGACTCTGTGCAGGCCAGTCACGTTCCCCCCCCCCCCAACTCGCTCATCCATGTCTTTATGGACAACTGCATCCTGGGAAGTTCCTGTCACATGTTCCTGGAGGTAAACCTAGAGTTGCAGGAAGCAAAGAGAGATGGGTTCATCTGCCCTTAGTATACACGGCCACCGTGAGTAGAATGGGGAGGAAAATAAAATAAATAGCCTGTAATTATCTCTAAGTATCTGATGATTGCCATTACTAGACATTTCTAGTCTATTCCTTTCTTGTCATACAGGTGAAGTCCTTAATTAAAGTTAAATAGTATGTTGTACCCAACATTTCAAATTCCTGATGTGTGCCTGCTGTACCATGTACTTGTATGAGAAAGTATCCTATTCGCTTTGTTTTGCTTCCTATGTGTGGAATACTTGGTGATCCTGTCAGTCCCTCTGTTTTCCTAAAAACAAACTGGAAACTCAGCCTGCTCTCCTCCAATTACCAGATTTGTCCTGGCACATCCCCTGCACAGCCATTCACAGGGAAAATCAGTGTAATGCTGTTTCTACTCCCCCAGCTCTCTGAGCTCCCTATGCAGCAGGGAATGTGATCACTTATAAAGAGGGGGGGGTATTTGTAATGTTTTTTTTTTTTTATATCTATACACAATTACTTTGCCTTTCATTTATATTTTACCCAAAATGGGTTGTTTTACAAGGTGAGGTTATAATCAACTTTAACCACTTCCCGATCAGCCGCCGCAGTTATACTGTGCCAGGTTGGATCCCCTGGATGAGCCGTCGTAGCAACACGTCGGCTTGCTTTCAGACCACTAGGGGGCGTGCGAGCGCCGCCAGAGCCAATGCGCATGCCCGGCGGTCGCGATGACCGTCGGGCACCCGCGATCGCTCCACACAGAGACAGAACGGAAATCTGTCAATGTACACAGACAGATGTCCATGTTTTCAGGGGAGAGGAGACTGATCTGTTGTTCATACTAAGTATGAACAACGATCGGTCTCCTCACCCAGGCAGTTTGCTTCCCTCTGTCATCCACTCTCTCTCTCTCTCCTCTCTCCCCCTCACCCCCTCCCTCCCTACCTGTCAGATCCGTGTCTGTGTCTCTGTCTCCACCCCCTCCCCTCCTGCTGCCATTAGTAGAAATCAAAGTTTACACATTGTCACTGCCAGCCCCTCTATTATAACTAGTCCTAACACACAGTATAAGTGTTTTATGAAAATGAGGCATGTAAATTCCTTTTTAGAGCTATATTCCGGCCGGTCACGTGACTCCTGGCTGCTCTTCTGCTACAGTCCAGGGATACTGCAGGAGGGGCTGAGTGGCCACGTGACCTCCCCGGCTGACCTCAGAGGGAAAGCTCGACCCCTCCTGCAGTAGCCCTGGATCAGAGCAGCAGAGTGGTTGGGAGTCACGTGACCAGCCTGAATATAGCTATAAAAAGGTATTTACGCGCCTCGTTTTCATAAAAAACTTATACTGTGTGTTAGGACTAGCTATAATAGAGGGGCTGGCAGTGACATACATGATTGTGGTAACAACCACTTTAAAGAGGAGTTCCACCCAGGGGGTCCATTAAAAAAAAAAATTAAAAGTCAGCAGCTACAAATACTGCAGCTGCTGACTTTTAATTGGACACTTACCTGTCCCTGGGTCCAGTGATGCGGGGGATCGAAGCCCCGCTCGTCCCCCCCCTCCGCTCGTCGGAGCCGGCATTTCAACTGTGGGCGCCGGGCTGTGGCTTCACAGCCTGGCACCCACTGCGCATGCGCAAGCTTCGCCGTGCGCCGTGATTGGCCGCTCAATCACCTGGGACCTGTAATGGGTCCCAGATGATTGACAGGAGGGAGGGAGCAGAGCCAAGCCCTTCCTGTGCCGAGGGGGAAGTGATGTCACCAGCCCAGGCAAAGGAAGAGGCAGACTACGAGGGACCCCCTAGCAACAGGCATTTAGAGGTAAGTTTCAAAAAAAAAATATCCAAATGTTTTTTTGGGTTTTTTTTTGAATTTTTCAGGTATTTTTGTTTTTTTGGGTGGAACCCCACTTTAAGTGTTATGGTCAGGTTATGTGTTAGGAATAGTCAGGGGATGTTTGCTGCTTCTGGAGACATTCAGGTTCACATTTAATCAGTATCAAAAGCCTCTTACTGAACACTGGCAGCGCCAGGGTCTCAACGCTGGAGCCAAATGTGCCACACAAATATTGATAAGAAATACAGTCACTGCAAACAAATAAAAAAGTAAAAGAAAAATAAAATAATAGAATAATTCATAATCTGTACTTACTAAAAATGCACTTTAGTTTCCATTCACAAATCATATCCGCAAAAATCTGAATGTTTTTCTTCAAAAAGCAAAACATACCTCCCAACTGTCCCTTTTTTGTAACCAAGCCCCATCTGTCTTTCTTTCCTCCTAAGGTGTTCCTCTTTTTGTCTGTTGTAAAGATTTCACTACAAAAAGTGGTATAATACACTAAAACCTTTAATTCCACCTCTAAATCACTGCATTTGACATTTTAAAAAAGCTAATATAACAAGAATGTAGTGGTAAAAAAAAAAAAAATCATTAGGGCGGTTAGACTTTAATTTGATGAATATTAATTCTTTATGGTCCACCAAATATGGAACATGGCAGGGATGTGTCCTGTGCCCGTATGCAATGTGTCCTTCTTTCTCTTCTCAGAAAGTTGGGAGGTATGGCAGAATGACTGAATGCAATACAGAAATAGTTACATAAATGTCTTTATGACCTGTTCTGCTGACCCTTGAAAAGCGGCGTGCAGGGTTTCTCTACAAAGGACTGACCATGAAAACCGGAGGGTGACACCTAATAGGGGACACATTTACTCTACAGGAAGTTTGGATCTTTATAATGGTTTTCTATTCTGTTTCCTTTTTCCTCCAACTGGTTCATCTGTCTTTTGTTTCCCCAGCTATGATTCTGCACCAGGGAAGGTCACTGGAGGTCACATGCTGTCTTCTTTGGCTCCTGTTTATTAAAGGAAGATGATTTTTTTAGTCCAGAAGGCCTTTGTCCCGGGTAGTGAAAGGCTTCTGAGTGGGCAGTACTGAAAGGGATTCTATTTATATAAGCTTTGGTGTCTACAGAAGACAATATCATTCTATACACCCATTTGACATGAAATGACATCCATAGTTACAAAAAAAAAGGATAAAATTAGAAAAACTCAAAAACAAAATAGAGCTTTCTTTTGGTGGTATTTGATTTTTATTTTTTGCGCTATAAACAAAAAAAGAGCGACAATTTTGAAAACAATGAAATATTTTTTACTTTTTACTAAAATAAATATCCCCCAAAAATATATAAGAAAACATTATTTTTTCTCAGATTAGGCTGATATGTATTCTACATATTTTTGGTAAAAAAACCCGCAATAAGCGTATATTGATTGGTTTGCGCAAAAGTTATAACGTCTACAAAATAGGGGATAGTTTTATGGCTTTCTTTAATTCATTTTTTTTTTTTACTAGTAATGGCGGCGGTCTGCAATTTTTATCGGGACTGCGACATTATGGCGTACACGAACGGACAATTTTGACACATTTTTGGGACCATTGGCATTTTTACAGCGATCAATGCTATAAAATTGTATTTATTACTGTAAAAATGCCACTGGCAGTGAAAGGGTTAACCACTAGGGGGCAGAGAAGGGGTTAATTGTGTCCTAGTGTGTGTTCTAACTGAAGGGGGGATGGGACTGTGCAGGGGAGATGACAGATCGTTGTCTGTCTGTTCTCCCCTCAGAGAACTGGAAACTGTGTTCACACACACAGATCCCGGTTCTCGGTGTGCCCCGAGCGATCGCGGGAGCCCGGCGGTGATCGCGACAGCCAGGCACTCGCATCGGCTCCGTGGGCAAGCAGGGGGCGTGCGCACCTCCGGTGGCATGCACGCACCCCCTAGTGGCCATCTATGTTACCGACGTAACATGACGTCGATTTATGCAGCCGAGCCATGTTGCCGCAGTACAACTGCGGCAGCTGGTCGGCAAGCGGATACTCTTGATAATAATTAAGACTTTTTTTTTATCTGAGGTCATCTTATATTAACCAGGTCTAAGTTGGTTTTATCCTCTCTTATACAAAGTATGACACAATCCTTTTAGTAGTTAGATCCATGCTAAAATTGTTTTACTTAAACTACTTTTAGTTTATGTTGGAACTACAACTCAATTTTATTACCATATATGCAATCTTTTCTTTTGCTGCCACCATATGTACTTATGTATACTAATTGTTAAAATTCAATAAACAAATTTGACAAGGAAAAAAAACCCCATAAAAAACATAAATATTGACCCATAATAAAGGAATACAATTCTATCTTTACAAGGGCAGATCTTTATAGAGAATGCCAAATCTTCTAATATTGATTGCAGAAAAAATATCATCATGTAGAGATGAACAAATGGGTTTGTGGTTTAAGTTAGTCTCAAAACTTTTATTGCAACTTATACTCAGCTCTTTCAAGGCACATGTTTACCTTATAGTCAGTCCCCAATCCTCCTCCCCTGCTAATACTTGCCTTTTGTTGCCCAAGAAATCAATCGCCAGAGCGAGCGCTGTCACTGATGCCGCGTACACTAGATCGGTTTTCTTATCGAAAAAGGATATGACGGCTTTTCCGACGGGATTCTGCTCAAGTTTGCCTTGCATACACACGGTCACACAAAAGTTCGCTGAAATTACGACCGTCAAGAACGCAGTGACATACAACAAGCCGAGAAAATGAAGTTCATGCGTCGAATTGTTTCCGAGCATGCGTAGGGATTTTGCGCGTCGAAATTGCCACAGACGATCACATTTTCGGATAGGAACTTTTCCTGATCGTAAAATTGAGAGCATGCTCTCAATCTTTTGTTGGCTGGAATTCCACCAGCAAACTACTAATGGAGCATACACACGATCGCATTTTCCGAAATTCCGATCGTGTGTACGCGGCATTAGGGGTGGAAAGTCCTTCTCCCTTGTGTAAGCTCCATGCACACAAGCTTGGAGCTCACACAAGGCTTTTGTTACGTAGCTCCAGCTAGTGAATTGGGTGGCAAATTTTTGAATAGAAGTATAAGTAGCGTAGGAAGGCAGAGGGAGGGCAGTTAACCATTTCACATCCGCAATACGTATATATAGATTGTGGCTTTGAAGTGGTTTACCGGGATTATGGCTGAAGATAGCAGCCATAACCCTGGTATAGTTTTTTACAGCTGGTGGTTGGCTTTCTCATAAAAGCGTTCTGACTGGCTTATGAGCCGCTGGAGCGCTTTCCGAAGCAGTGGGTGGGGACGTTCCCCCCTCCCGTCGGTTTCTCGGGCTTACTGTTTCTGCTGGTTCGCCCGAGAAATGATCTGACAGTCCCAGAGGCGATCAACGAGTAGATCATCTTTGATCGCCTCTATGGCCTTGGAGGACGGAAGCGACGCCATGACGTCATTTCCCGTCCGGGCTGAAGGTAAATAACTTTAAAAAATATATATATTTGTTTTATCTTTTGCGTAGCCTCCATGGCGGTTTTCCCGAGTGTGGCTCGGGGTTAAAATTCAGGACCATTAGCGGTAACCCCGAGCCACACTCGGGATTACACCGCAGGATCCTGGTGCCTCCTTACTTACCTTGTCCCCGGGATCCTGCGATGTCCCCCGCAGTGTCCGAGGGCTCCATCCTCCTCCGAAGCCTCTCCTTGCCAGGCTCCGTTCCCTGCGAGCGTTGCGACGCACGGGGGCGGAGCCTGGCGGCAAATTAAAAAAAAAGTAAAAATCATAACACATACAGTACTGTAATCTTACAGATTACAGTACTGTATGAAATGATTTCACATCCCTGTTGTCCCCAGTGCTTTGGCCCATGCCCTGCATGCAGTTTTACATGATATACACAGTTCTTTCTGCCTGGAAACTGGAGATTGTCCATAGCAACCAAAAAGTGTCCCTTTACGTCAAAAGTGGCTTTAGACCAGCTAGAAAACAGCGATAGTAAATTAGAACACTTGCAGAATTGAGCGATAGTGAATTGTGGGGAAATTTATTTTATTACTATTTTTTTTAATTTTTTTTAATTATTTATTTTTATTTATTATATTATAATTTATGTTTTTGCGTTTCAAACTTTATCATACCCGGGATATCTACTAGACTCTGGTTTGGACAGATTTAAGTGTGTTATTGTTAAGAATTACAGACCTACAATATAAAACGCCAAATTTCCATGCAAAATAATTGTTCCGCTTTCAGCACCTAAAATCCGAAATAATCATACCGCCAGGGAGGTTAAAGGTAAAGGAGAGATTTGGGGTCTTTTTGACCCCAGATCTCTCCATAAAGAGGACCTGTCATCCTCTTTTCTATAAAAAATAATAAATGAATTAAAGGGACAGTGTAAAAAATAGAAAATAAAATTAACAAGAAAAAAAAATTAAAGCGCCCCCATCCCTCTGTGCTCGCGCAGAAGTGAACACATAAGTGGAGCACACATATGTAAACGGTATTCGCACCACACATGTGAAGTATCATCGGGAATGTTAGAGCAAGAGCAATAATTCAAGCTCTAGACCTCCTCTTTAACTCCAAACAGGTAACCTGTAAAGGCATTTATAGCGTCGCCTATGGAGATTTTGAAGTACCATCGTTTGTCTCCATTCCACAGGCGTGCGCAGTTAGCATGACATGTTAGGTATCTATTTACTCAGCGTAAAACATAATCTTACACATTGTACAAACAAATAGGGGTATATAGTGTGTTTTGTTTTTTGTTTTTTTTAATTCATGAAAGTGTATTTTTCACCCAAAAAATGGCATTTGCAAAACTGCTGTGCAAATACCATGTGACATAAAAAAATTGCAATGATCGCTATTTTATTCCCTAGGGTCTCTTCTAATAAAATATATAATGTTTGAGGGTTCTAAGTAATTTTCTAGCAAAAAATACTGATTTAAACCTGTAAACAAACAGTGCCAGAAAAAGCCTTTTCTTAAAGTGTACTCTAGACAGATGTACAGGAATCAGTTAATGCAGCTCTGTAATCATTAATACATCATTAAATGTATTTTTTAAAAAGAGTAAGTACCTGAATGTGAATTGGTATCAGCCTCTTGCAGTTTTTTTACAGCAGAGTAATGCCCCGTACACACGGAGCGTGTTGTTGGAAATTCCAACCGTGTGTGGGCTCCATCGGACATTTTCCATCGGATTTTCCGACACACAAAGTTGGAGAGCAGGAGATAAAATTTTCCGACAACAAAATCTGTTGTCGGAAATTCCGATTGTGTGTACACAAATCCGATGGACAAAGTGCCACGCATGCTCAGAATAAATAAAGAGATGAAAGCTATTGGCCACTGCCCCGTTTATAGTCCCGACGTACGTGTTTTACGTCACCGCGTTTAGAACGATCGGATTTTCCGACAACTTTGTGCGACCGTGTGTAGACAAAACAAGTTTGAGCCAACATCCGTCGGAAAAAATCCTAGGATTTTGTTGTCGGAATGTCCGAACAAAGTCCGACCGTGTGTACGCCCTATTAGAGTGTGAGGGGAAGAAGAAGTACACGGAGTCAATCAGTTCACGTGCTGACAAGAAGCATGCTGATAGGAGGAGAAAGCAGAATGAGAGATGTTTGAGCTCATATCTACTCTATGTTGCTTTTCCTTTCGCTTTTCCTTTCGCTGTCTAGCCACAGGCTGGGGCAGGTCCAGCATAACCAGGGCTCAGAGGAAGTGGGCTGAATGATGCTGGCCATCAGACATAAAAAATACTACAGAGGAAATTTCTGGATTAATGGTGAATATCGACGCAAAATCTGGCTTTGTTATTTTATTTTTCAATAGGCTATTCATTAATAATTTGTTATTCTTAGCTACAGTTTTGCTTTGATTGTACCTGCTACTTGAATGAGCAAAGTACATTTTCAATGTAAAACATCATTTGCCGTGGTAACAGCAGATGATTCTGTGTGCCGGTTTTGAAGATCATTCCCTGGTATCCCTTTTGTCCATCCCTAAAGATGAATATTAGAACATGTAAAACGCACCTAAAATTCAAAGCCCTAGTGTCTTAAATTGAACCTGTGCTTTGCTCACATAGGCTCATGTAGCCTTCTCTAGCAACATTGACTTATCTTCCTTTTATTCCCCTGATATGCTCCGTTTATCCTCCAGGAGCTGAAGAAAACCACTTTACACATCTTTCATCTCCAGTGCTAAAGAACACGAGTCAGGGGTGGCGACATTAAAGCCATTCTGTTGCTTTAGGCCCCATTCACACTTGTACAACTCCAAAGTTGTGCAACTTTGGTGCAACTTTGATGCATATTTGATGCAACTTTGGATGGGTTCGCCTTGGATGCGACTTTGGCTTTGACCAGTGATAATGGACAACTGTTGCACAACTATCACATGTATACCATTTAGATGTGACTTTCATGCGACTTTTGAGGGTTTACATTGCAGTCTATGGCACTCAAGTCACATGAAAGTCGAACCAAGGTAGTGCATATGTGGGAAAGGAGATTGTACCACCAGATTGTATAGTGTATGGCCATCTTTATATACCTAAAATTACTATTTGTTAACGGCACACCAAACAGAGAAACCAAATACAGAAGCATACACATATTTTGCCATGTAAAAAAACAAGTGGCAAATGCTGCAAAATGCACAGTAAACAACATGCAACCCACAAAACCCCAAAATGTCCCATAAGGCACATGTAGTGCAGCCAATTAAAATCAATGGGCTGTCCTATGCGTGTCACAAAAAAAACGAGCCACAAAATGTGCGCTCCCACTATGCTAGATGTGGATGGGGTCTGAAAGTGAAATTGGTGCGTTTACACAAGAACAATGAGGCTCCATACACATCTGTGCGTTTCCTTGCATTTCAGAATGCCACCAAAAATCACAGTAAAAAAAAACGCACCAAGCTCCGCTCTAAAAAGTTCTGAACCTTCATTGGGGCGATTGTTGCATGCAGGGCAGCCCATTCAGGTGGATGGACTGCCCTATGTGTGATGAGGGAAAATGCTCCAAAACACCCCCCCCCCCCCCGTCAGCTTGACAGCTGAGTGTTTATGTCCACTACCTTCTATGTACTTGCATAAAGATGGCCATACACTATACAATCTGATTGTATATTGTCTATTTAGTGAGGCAGATGATCACTGATTGATTGCATTTCATTTAAAAAAACGTGCACCTAGGAGTGGGTGGGTAGATGATGCAGGGTGTGTGCTAATGAGGTCAGCTGGTCAACTCCTTCCTGTGTCATGACCTATAGTCCAGGAAGTAAGACATTACTAATGGATACGTTTGTAAACATTGATGAGGACAAACAAATCAAGTAAGTGTCTGTAGATTTAATAGAAAGCTTTGATATTTTTGCAAAATAAGTACATTAATGCTATATTGGTACATAGGTGGGCTGGAATTCACAAAAAAAAATGTGAACAATGGTGAACTTAGCCTTTAAGGTGGTGGTGGTGATGGTGGTGGTGGTGGTGGTGGTGGTGGGGGGGGGGTACAGGGTGGTGCAGACTTCCCAATCACGTGACCACTGTGACTGGCTGCTGGTCACATGATCGAAAACCTGTCTCACTGGCTCCCGATCAGAACTAGAGAGACTTGGGTCTCAGTAATCATGAGTGCAATCTTAGGACAAAAACCTTAGCCACCATGGATGCATATGTGCAGCATGCGGACATTATGGCCCATCCTCCTTATCCTTATCACCACACAAATACAAAAGAGGTTAAACAGGTCTTTTTGTTTAAAAAGAAAAAACGTAGCTGATAGATTTTATTCCCTGTAATGACAATATTTAACACACTGTATAAGGCACACTAAAATTAAGTAACAGATAACTGGTAGTTGAAGAGGTGTCATTATTTACAGTATACTGTATACACCCAATGAAGACATTTGCTGAACTGCCTTTTTTTTTTTTAATAGTGGTGAAATTTCCAGATATCCAAACTGAGAACAGCTGCCAACAGCTGTTAGTGTTAAAACCTAATTAAAAGCCATTAAGAAATGATCTTTCTGTGAAGGAGCATTACCTGGCCTTAGATGCCCTTGCTGTCTTACAGACTGTGGGAATATCGGTTGGGCAATTCCCTGTCTGCATCACTTATGAGAGTAAAGAACAGAAATTTGTACAGTATATCAATTGATAGCATTCATTTCTGAATTAACCCCCAAAGCTGGCTGTATACTAGTCAAATTTTGTTTAAAATATTTAGTTTTAATAACATTTATTTGATCTTCTAATTATTAGTGGGGTCAAATTGATGTTTGTTTTCAAACACAATGATGAGAAAATTTGAAGGAGCAGGATGGATTTTCTCGAACTAACAAATTTCCCAAACAAAGTAAATGTGTTTTTTTGTTCCAGAAATTACATTCATTCCGAAATTAAGTGTTAAAAGCGAACAAAATAGTAATTATGCAGATCAATGCAGCTGAACAAAGCTAGTGTATATGAGCTCTTAAAGGCCCGGTGGTGGTGGTGGGGTGGTGGGGTGGTGGGGTGGGGGGCTGGCTCCTTACGTCTCCTGCAAGGTGTGCCGGGTCCCTGTCCTTGCAGTCACCCACCATTGCAGCAGCAGACATTTCACATGACACAACAAAAGGGAGTGTCTGGGAGGAAAAAGGTCTGTAGGTTCAGGGAAGGTGGGGGGAATGGTATTTGAGGACACAATGACCTGGGGGGTAACAAAGATTTGTGCATGGGGAATGAATATGTGGGGTGATTCAAGGGAGAGATTGGTGTACATTGTGCATTATGTATTTCTGAACCCTGCCCTCTGTGTGTTATGTATTCCTAAACCTGGCACTGATCACCGCAGTTTGTGAGTTATGTACTTCTGACCCCTGCACTTTGTGCATTACGTACTTCTGTACTATATACAATATACAGTAAAACCTTGGATTGCGAGCATAATTTGTTCCGGAAACATGCTTGTAATTCAAAGCACTTGTATATCAAAGCAAATTTTCCCATAAGAAATCATGGAAACTCGGATGATTTGTTCCACAACCATTTATTTATAGGTCTTTCAGTTTATAGTCCATATAAAAAGATTACAGCGATGTGACCAGGTTGTGTAACCATAAAAGGTCCATCCACAAATGGAAGCCTCCACAAGGGGATTAGAAGCAAAATCCAGCAGGAGCTACAGAGGCACCTCTAAGTGTAGCAATATGGTTGTATTTATTGAAGGTACAACATTTAGCAAATCACCGGGAAGACTAACCTGCTGTAGAGCGTTCTGAAAGTGAGGCTTGAAGCGCTCCTGGAGCACAGCATGGAAGGGACGACGTCGATGGCGGTGCGGGGGATGTTCTATGTGGACAGCTTTACCCCGGATGCCTGGTTTAATCATCAACCATGTGAGTTGCTAAATGTTGTACCTTCATTAAATGTAACCATATTGCTACACTTAGATGCGCCTCTCTTCTCTTTTATACTCAGTTGTGACATCGCTTGTATATCAAGTCAAGGTTTATAAAAAAATGTTGCTTGTCTTGCAAAACACTCTCAAACCAAGGTTTTACTGTATTGTACATTACATACTTCTGGCCAAAGTGTTCATTGTCTCAACATTTGCTGGTTGCTAAGCCATCTCTGACTATTGTACATGTCCACAACAGTAAAAACATTTGTTTTGTTTTGGATGAATTCGCTATATTATTGGATTTGTTTTGGATTTTGTTTAGTTTTGCTATGTTTATTCATTTTCTATCGAATTCCAAATTTTCAGAGCGATTCAAACTCGAATCAGTCGAAAATGTATCGACCGATCCGAATTGTGTGTGAAGAATAGCTGGTTGTTAAGGAGTGGGCTGGGAAGCTAGCCGCCAAGTCCTTAACAACCTTAACAACCAATCAGCTGTTAGCGGGTTTCCCCAGTTGAATGTAAACAAAAGAATGCCAGCAATGAAAAATAAAGGAGAAAAACAGCTTAGATGAACACCGCCGACCCACAAAACCCGGAGCATGATGGGTCAATGATGTCACACGGGGAGGAGCGGGGGCAGCGTTCATCATGATTGACACTGGATTTATTTCGGTAGATATTGTTTTTTTTGTTAAAAAAATAAATAAACTGTCAAAAACTGTCTCTGTGTCTTTATTTATTTTTTACACTTTTTTTGATGAACGAGTAGGAGTACAATGTACTCCATACTCTTTCACATAGGTGGGGGGTGCCAGTATCTGGGGGCCCTCTTATTAAAGGGGTCTTCCAGATTCAGATAAGCCCCCACCCGCAGACCCTCACAACCACTGGCCAGGGTTGTGGGGAGGAGGTCTTTGTCCCCATCATCATGGGGACAAGGTGCTTTGGGCATGGTCCCCTCCCTTTCCTGACCTGCCAGGCTGCATGCTTGGATAAGGGTTTGGTATGGATTCTTGGTAGGACCCCACACAGTTTTTTTAAATTTTGGCGTGGGGTTCCCTTAAAATCATACCAGATTGGAAGGGCCGGGTATGGATAGTGGGGGGGGGATCCTACGCTGGTTTTTTTCTTTATGTTTCATCAGCGGCATTCTTTTGTTTACATTCAACTGCCAGTGGGGAAACCCGCTGACAGCTGATAAGTCATTGGTTGTTAGGAGGCGGCAGTCTGCTTCCTGGCCTGCTCCTTAACAACCAGCTATTCTTCACACACAATTCAGATCGGTTCACCAATTTTCGACCAATTAGAATCGTCGTAAAAATTTAGAATGCGTTCGAAAACTAATAAATGAAACACATTTTAACAAAATTCGTTACTACTGTTATTTACGTTTATAGCAAATAGGCTAATAACTTTGCAAGTGAATTTTCATTTTTCAAGGGAATTTTCCTTTAGTTTAGTGAAATAGGTGAATCTCTGCTGACTTCCATCATCCAATAATGTGCAAGCAAAGATATTTTTATTTTTATTTTCCTAGAACGTGATTGGGTATTCTTTGCATTGATTTTTCACCGCATTCTATGCTAAGGGAAAATTCCCTTGCGGTGTAAAAACTCCCTTGCAATATTAACAACCTATTTGCCATTAGTGAATCGACCCCCAATCTGTCAGATCCCTGCATCTGTAATTTATTTTTTTTATTTGTCCCGAGACTTCTTACAAAAATTACACAGAGAAACTGTAGGCATAGAAAATAATTGTGCCAGGACTTCAAGCAGAGTTCCACCCAAAAGTGGAATTCCGCTTAAAGCACTCCTAGCCCCCTTACATGCCACATTTGGCATGTCATTTCTGGGGTGGGGGGAGTGGGTACCTGGTTTTGACAGGTATTTCCTGTCCCACTTCCTCGTTCTGTCGCTTGGCCGCCTAGACAACTCCTCCGATCCCCCTAAGCGGCCCCTCCCTCTCTGCAATTTTCTGGGAGACGTCACAGGTCCCAGAAGATTGCCTGGCCACTGGGAGAGCGCACCGGGATGTGAAGCCACAAGCTGTCACAGCTGTGTGCTCACACTTGAAATGACAGGGCTGCGTAGAGGAGCGAGGCTTCGGGCGGCCGCATCGCTAGACCGTGGGACAGGTGACTGTTTATTAAAAGCTGCTGACTTTTAATAAACTGAAAAACAAGTGGAATTCCGCTTTCAATTAGGGACAGTGACAGGGACACTGTGATGGGCCAATGCAGCATGCTTTTGAGATCTTTAAGAAATCATTGCAAGTGAAGCTGACCTGCTTCTGATCTGCATCCAACCTGCTTCAGCTCCTTTTGCATTTCCTTAGAGTTGTTTGGGGAGAGAACAGGATTGCCAACCTCCTGTAGTATTTTTTACTGACAAAACATTTAATGACTGAGCACATTTGTTTACTGGCAACCTGAAATGACAGAACTCCTGCCCCTGATATTTATGAACAGTTGTAAAAGTCACAGATTTTTACCAATTGTCAGTAAATTTACTGATGGTTGGCAACCCTGGGAGAGAAACAGTTGCAAAGGAAACTCCTTGACACTGTCCCTGGACATCTACAAATCATGAGTAAGCCTCATTTTGAATCAGGGCAAGAAGCAGAACTCACTTTAAACTGACACAAAAATCAATTCTGTTTAGCTGCTTTAGATACTGCACTTGATGATTAGTACTTTACTACTTGCACTTTTTTGAATGAAACTGATATTGGGGGCAATTTAGACCAGTTTCTGAACCATAGGGTTCTTCTAAAGCAGGGCTTCTCTACTAGGATCCAATCAGAGGTTGCTAGGGGTTCCTTGAGCCGTGAACAATTTCTGTCTCAGATATGTTCCCACTGACACAATTGATCTTTTTAGCTATCTGTGAGGGGGTAATTCTTCCCAATAAGGACAATTCTTCATACTGATCATCTCTCTAATGTATCATGAGTTGGAGACTGGAAAGATATTTCAAGGGTTCTTCTGTGTTGAAAAGGTTGAGAAAGGCTGTTGTAGAGGTTTCTAGGGGTTCATAGGACAATATCTGCCTCTCAGATAAGTAATCACTGATCTTCCCACTGAGCAATCATGCTCATGTACCATGAGCTGTGGATATAGTTATTCTTGGCAGGGGTACCCTGAGACCAGAAAGTTATTTTCATGGTTCCTCGGTTTTAAAAAGGTTGAGAAAGGCTGGTATAGATAGTAAAAGTTTATTCTTTATGTTTCATTCTGCGCATTTTCCTGCTTCCACTGGTGGTACAAAACGCTACCGGCATAAATACATGGTGATAACTGATACCCATAACAAAAGACTACAAATCCCTTTCCTGAGATAATTATAGAGAAAATTATGCACTAAGTGTGCATTTAGGGTCGCCCTTAATGGATATTTTTGGCCACAAGTGAGTATAAATCTCATAGATTGTTGTATATAAAAGTGCACTAGAGTGCCATCTTTATTAAACACATTCAATACATAAAAAAATAATAATAACAGTAGAATTTACAATTGTATAAAGTGCAAATACAAACACTATACATTCGCTTGCATATAGAGGATATAGCACCCATGTGCCTACAGCCCGCAGCCTGTATAAGGAGAGTCAGGCAGATGAGTTGTATGGCGTGTACCCGACATGTTTCGGAAATAGGTATGTGTTACTCCTTCATCAAGGGATTTATAATTGGGTGCTCAGATCTATCTGTAAATGTCAAAGGACAAAATAATAATAAAGAATATCTGTGTCGTCATAGATTATATGCGACTGCATTTTTGCAATATATGCGATTTTAGTAGTTATTGAAAAAAATATAGTATAGGAAAAGTCTAGTATGGACTAGTTATACTTACATCAATTTGATTCATAAAGACAAAAAACAGCAGTAAAAACAGTGTAACTGGAAGCAGGCTGGCTTCTGGTTCACATGACACAAGATGGGCAACCAAAAGTGTGATGCAGAGCGTTGCAGCACTTTCACAAGGGATGACCGATGGAGATCTGTGTATTTAAAGAGTGATGTTTGTAAGTGTACAAGGCATATAATTAAGCCAATGCTTTGCTGAAGGATAAAATAGTCATTCAGCTGTGGTTAAAAAGGGGGAGAGTAGATGTGTAGAGTAAGTATTCAGATAATCTAGAACAAAGTATCTATTCAAATTACCTTGTGGCTATTTAGTAATCTCTCGAGACCAGACCTCCAGGCAGCAGTTCAAAAGACTGACAGAGGCCAAAGGAGTGTCTGTGTCCTAAATAGGACAGCTGATTGGACATCAGCCAATCAGTGTCCACTCCACATAATCAGCTGCAAAACAAGCAGCCATGTGTGGAGATCGGGCATCCCTCAGACGACGAGGCGCGCGGCGTAGCCACGCCCATAGGGGCGTGATGACGTCACGCGTCTTGACGTCACCGGCGGGTATACGGTCCCGGCGCGATTAGCGAGATCCACACCAGGGGCCGTACGAGAGCTCGTTCACATGCGGAAGGCCTATGGGGCGCGCAGCCAAGTGCTGCCCCATGGCCATGCATGCGTAGATCTTACCCGCCGGGTGTCCGTGCGCACGCGCACATCCACACTAAGGAGATAATGCGCCATCTTGTGGATGGATATAGGAGGTGAACAGAAATGAATCAACAAAAAAGAGTCAACAAAAAGCCAGCCTGCTGTACATTATTACAAGAAAAATATGAATGAAAAAGATGAATAGATGGGGAAGCATAAAGGAGCAAAACACGAAAAAAAAGGAAAAAGCATATTATAAATGACCAAAGGTTACATATGGGCAGTTTGTGAAATAACAATCAATTTCAAACGATATTAATAAAATAAACAAAATCTTCAAATTCTTTAAAGTAGACACTGAGTATTCATTATTGTAATCGAGCAATTTGTATTATAGCGGTATAAGGAACCCAGACATATATATTATTCAGACCTATCGTATAACGATGATTTAAGTTAAAGACAGTCTAAATATGTATGGGCACATTGTCTTGTATCCATACCTGTATCTATCTGGAAATATTTTACCACAAAGATGGATACTATTTAATACATGAGGTCTGGAAGCTAACAAGAAAACATAATAAAAAGTGAGACATTTATATTAAAATGTAAAAGTAAACAGTGGGATATATTAGGAGGTCCCTATAGATCTAGTTCACAGACCCCTGATGTAAACCCAGGCAGAAATGGTTTGAAATTGAAGGCCCCGTTTAGGCCAGGTGGATAGTTGGCCCGTAGGTTATGTATCCATCTCAGTTCACATTGGAGAAGACGCTTATTAGAATCTCCTCCTCTTGGACTGAAGTGGATACGGTCCAGGGCCAAAAAGTGTATTTTGGGGGTCGATGAGGGATGGGCCATTGCCATGTGGCGACCAATAGGGAGGTCTGGATCGCGTTTGCGTATGGTGCCAAGATGTTGATAAATGCGTTTCCAGAACTCGTTTATGGTCTTACCAACATAGTAGCACCCGCATTCGCAAGTCAGTAAATATACTATTTCTGGGGTTTTGCAGTTAACATAGTGCTTGGGGGTAAACCTTTGGCCATTAGGCAGAATGATATTTTTTCGTTTGTCCATATATTGGCAATAGTGGCAGCCCCCACACATATATGTTCCCAATACTTTACATGGATCACCTTTGCGAGTTTTGTATTCACTGTTAACTATTTTGTCTCCTATAGATGGTGGCCTCCTATAGGTGACTGTTGGGGCACTGGGGACAAAAGGGGCCAGAGTTTGGTCCATAGTTAATAAGTGCCAATATTTATTTAGAATGCGCTTTATCTGCCTATGTTCCGAAGAATATGTCGTGATGATTCTAGTTGTTTCATCTTTACTGGGTTGTTTTTGTGCATTAAGTAAGTCACGACGAGATTGGTTGAACGCTCGTTTATACGCTTTTTTTAAACAGGTGTTTGAGTATCCTCTTTCGAGGAGTCTCTTTTTTAGGATATCGGCTTCCATTTTAAATCTAGTATCATCGGAGCAGTTGCGGCGTGCTCTTAGATATTGGCTATATGGTATAGAGGTTAGAAGGGGCTTGGGGTGGAAACTACTTGCGTGCAACAATGAATTACCGGCTGTGGGTTTTCGGTATAATTCACTGGAGAGATTGCCATCTGGTGATCTTTGGACCATTACATCCAAAAATGTAATTTCCTTTGGACTGTGGGTCATTGTAAATTTTAGATTGAAGTCGTTCTTGTTAATACAATTAAGAAATTCATATAGTAATTTAGTTGGCCCGTCCCATATCATGAAGATATCGTCTATTTTCTCCTTTCCTGAGATAACTTAATGACAGCACAATAAATACTGGAATATTAAAACAAAAATACATGATTTAAAACAGGGCTGTGTGTCTCACTAGAGACAACTTAATCCATCATTGCTAATCTTCCTAATGCCATAAAATTATGGAATTATGTTGGAATGCATGAAAACATTCAACTTTTGCCAAATCATAGAACTTCAGGAGAATCGTGGTGGCTATTGTCTCACTTGTGTGGTATGACACAAAAATGGTAATATTTTTTTGGGTTGAGAATCAAAAAGCAAAATGCTCACTAGGATGATATAAATATTCCTTCTTGGCCAAGTGGTGTGGGGGTAGAAGGGGCATCTTAGGGGTTTTTGTTGATAGGCATTCTTATGAAATTGCATTTTCCATTTGAACGCATACAGTCGCATCAATTTAAATGCATAACACAGTGCTTAAAAGAAAAAGGCTGTGTTTGACCTGTTTTGCCTTCAATTCAAATCCACATTAATAGGACATACTTCATCCAAAGAAATGCAGAACAAAGCAAACCATGTCAAATGCTGTGTCTTAAATTGCCATATGCGTCACTCCTTTAAAGTAGAATTCCATGTTTAAAGGGTTAGTTCACCTTTACAGAAAAAGTGTAAAGGTACACGTGGCAATTTGATAGAGCAAGGAAACTTTCATGCCCCTCCCCTACTGATGTCACAATGCTCGGCGTCCAGAGGAGAGCAAGTAAACACAAATCACTGAGCCGGTATCACGGATACAGGTGTCCATTGAGATCAACAGCACAATTATTGGTCCCTCTGCACATGCCAGGGTGCTAGGTGCAATCCTAAACTCTGACCGCTCCTTTGGCTCACACATCAAATCACTGGCTAAATCATATCGCCTTAACCGCCGCAACATTTCCAGAATTTACCCCTTCCTAAGTAAGAACACGACAAAGCAACTTATTCACTCCTTGGTCTTATCCCACCTTGACTACTGCAACTCTCCCCTCACTGGCCTACCTTTACACAGGCTCTCCCCACCTTCAGTCTATTATGCTGCTGCTATACTTAAACACCCTACTAACTGATCCATGACTGCTTCCCCTTTCTGCCAATCCATTCACTGGTCCACTAGCCCAACATAAAAAATGCAAAATACTAACCACAACATAAAAAGCCATCCACTCCTATCCTCCCAAGCCATCTTGCTCTCTAGCTACCTTGTTACCTCCTCCAAGGCTCGCTTTCAGGATTTCTTCAGGACCTCTCCCATCCTCTTGAATTCCGTACCCCAGTATGTCCGGTTAGTTCCTACCCTGTCCGCATTTAGGTAATCCTTGAAAACGGGAAACCTACCTTACCTCCACCTAAAAACCTTTTGTACCACCTCCCCCTCTCTTTAGAGTGTAAGCTCCAAGAACAGGGCCCTCCTATTCCTTTTGTATTGAACTGTATTGTAATTGTACTGTTTCCATTAATATTGTAAAGCTCTGCGCAAACTATTGGCCTTATATAAATCCTGTATAATAATAATTACTAGGTGAAAATAACGTGAAAAAATTTAAAAAACAAATGCAGCCACCACATCTAAGAACTGAAAATCTGCAATATATTACATTTTTGTTTTTGGGTTTAGATACACTTTAGGAGTATGCACTATTTATATGTTATAGTTTGCTACTTAGCTGCTTAAATCATAAAGTCTCCAGTTGCATAGTTTATTTTTTCAATGATGACTGATCTGACTGATCCTAACCGACTAAAAATGAAAGAAGAGGATCGTCAATCGCAGCAGTTGTGCAGCTTTTCTAATTATGGCCATGCAGTCCAAAAAGCAGCAAAGTTAGACCCAGTACTCTCAGTGATCAGCACTCAGTAGAAGTGAGACACCCCCCTTATCTTCCTCTGTAATACAAGTGTAGCCAGGTGCTGGGCTACTGTAATATGAAGAAGGAGACATTAGGGGAGATTTACTAAAACTGATGCACCCGGAATCTGGTGCAGCTGTGCATGGTAACCAAACAGCTCCTAACTTCAGTTTGTTCATTTAAGCTATGACAATAAAACCTAGAAGCGGTTACTATGTACAGCTGCACCAGATTCTGTGTGCACCAGTTTTAGAAAATCTACCCCATTGCCTTTTATTCTTCTCTCCCTCTAATGAGATACTGATGTTATGCTGCACCATTCTCCTTCAGGCAGCAGGGGGGGGGGGTAAAACCAAGCAAGCCCATAGACTTCTATGCAGAGTGCTGAGACTCCTGGAAGTTGTAGTTTGAGACAGTAGACATATAATGGAACGTATAGACTCCTTACACTACAGATCCCAACACACACTGTGCAGTAGGAGAAGTGGAGAGATGATTTTTAATAAACTGCCTGGGAAAGTTCTTCCTCTTGACAACAAGGGAGTTAGAGAGAGAGCTCCTCTGTCTGGATATTCGCCTGCTAGTGGGAGACCATACCAGTGAAGATCCAAGCCTGAGACTGGGAGTGGGGACACCCGCCCACATCACAGCACCTTCACTGTTGCCACAGGGAGATTGAAGCATCCACTCACCCTCTGCTTCCTACAGCTGATCACTAGAGGCTTCCGAGGAGTGATAAAGGGAGGCCCCTTCTTTGTCAGCAAGAGGTCACCGCAGCATCCCAGGGACTTTTGAGAGGGCTATTTGCCCATTGCTGATTCTGCTAGCAAGGACTGAGCCACTAAGAGCAGGACACCAAGTGTACCCAATCCATACCGCACCCATCCTGCACTCTATACCGCACTTATTCCTAACCTAGACTGCACCTATACCAGCCCTATACCTCATTGTACTGAACCTTTACCACATCTTAACAACATCTACAATGCACCTGTGCCAAGACTATACCATACCTATACTGTATGCAGGTTAACTAGGACTTCCGTTAAGTGCACCAATGCTCTTAGAGGGCCCCAAGGATAGCTGGCAGAAGAACATCTCAAAGGACTGCCCCTCCAGTAATAATTTTTTTTGCAAGTCCCTTTTGTTCCTCTGTTCCTCTCATCATCCTCCATTTCTTTTGAACTGTGTATACCCTGTTAGTCTAGGACTAGCATCACTGCCATAAATGCACTCTGGCAGTATAGTTCAACCACTCAGTAGATTAAACTTTCCAACTGCTCACTGCTGCACTTGTGGTGGCCTTGCTACTGTTTATGCTGATCATTCACAATTCATACAATGCAGGGGGTACAGGACAACAGAGATAAGACAGAGATAAAAAGGTAAGAGTCATCTAATGGGCTTTAATTTGCTTGACACTTCAAAATAGTTGCTTGACTATGGTTGCATAATTTGCAAATATGTCTGTCTCTAATGCCGCGTACACACGAGCGGACTTTACGGCAGACTTTGCCCGGCGGACTGGATTTCGTCAGACAATCCGATCGTGTGTGGGCTCCAGCGGACTTTGTTTTCTCAAAAGTTGGACGAACTTAGATTTGAAACATGTTTTAAATCAATCCGTCGAAATCGAGTCCGGTCGAAAAGTCCGCTCATCTGTATGCTAGTTCGACGGACAAAAAGCCACGTTAGGGCAGCTATTGGCTATGAACTTCCTTGTTTTAGTCCGGTCGTACGTCATCACGTACGAATTCAACGGACTTTGGTGGATTGTGTGTAGGCAAGTCCGTTCATTCACAAAGTCCGTCGTAAAGTCCGTCGAAAAGTCCGCCAGGCAAAGTCTGCCGTAAAGTCCGCTCGTGTGTACGCGGCATAAGTATAGAGATCAATACAAGCTATACATAGACAAACATATACAACTGTTTACATTAAAACTAAATACACAGATGAAGACAAATAATAGGGCTATTGTTTTGCCAAAGGATATGTATCTACCCATAAATTTTCACAAAAGTTAAACTTTTTCTACATATTTAAGAGGCTCTTGAGCTAGAACTTCTGTTCAGTGATTTTGCCTAGGCTGAGATTATGTCATCAGTCTGCTGCAGACAAGAAACATTTACTATGGGCTTGTCTCCACTGGTGGCAAACAGGGCTGTTTATGTGTGTTTTCTCCACCTTTGAAATGACCAAAAACCATAGCTCCCAACTGTCCCTGATTTCGAGGGACTGTCCCTGATCTGGAACAAAGTCCCTCTGTCCCTCATTCCTCCTCATTTATCCCTCATTTTGGTCTGATCTATATAGTTGTATATATATGGCACCATTTATCTTTCAAAAAGTGTTTCCCAGTCCTAAACCTTTCATCCATTTTCTAAATTGCTTCATTAGTAAATTTCAAAAGCCAATAGTAGTGGTAAAAAAAAAACACTTGTGGGTTTTATCTAATCATTTTTTTGTATAAATCTCTTTTAAGAAGGTGTGGCAGGGGGGTTTCCTATGCCTACATACTTTTTGTAATAGGTGTCCCTCGTTCCCATCTCAAAAAGTTGGGAGGTATGCAAAAACCACTTTGTACAACGCAAAATGCAATTGATAGACACTTTACAGCAACACAAGGCAAGCTTCCAACTTCCCAACCCAAAGGTATGTGTTTACAAACCATTTGCATATGCTTAACAAACATGAGGAGCATTTATAAAGAGTATGCAGGCATTGAATAGTGTGATGCCAGTGGAGACAAGCCCTAAGAGCTCATTTACACTAGTTTTGGTATCTGAAGAGGGATCTGCATTCACATCCCTCTTCAGACAGCATTTGGAAGGCGGTGAGGAGGCGTTGTATTGCAAAGAAGCCCCATTCACATGAATGGGTCGCATTCAACTGGCACTATGCCTGCCGAAAGTGAAAGGGGGTATAATTCCTGCCATGCATTTGTACACCCCTGGCACTGCCTCTGCAGCTAAAGGGGGAGCAGTTAGGGGGAGGGGGCAGTAAAAAAATGTGGCTTAACCACAGGGTTGTAACCCCCCCCCGACACTAATGTGATCGAATCCTTATTCTCCTCTCTCCCATTGATCAGATTGCAACATTGTAACTTTGTCAGAAGTTGAGAGGCTTTAGCAGGGGCTGATCTGTGTCAGACATTGGTGAACACAGCACCAGGATTCACACAACTGCTTTGTTTAACAGGCAATGTATCAGTCCAGGATTTAGATACTAACCCTGGATGATGGCTGAACAAAGATGGCTTAGTTATAGAGCAGCTGAAGGTATTGTTAGAGGAAGTACTGTGATCTCCGTTAAAGGTCATGAATCACATTACCTAGCACTTTACATAAACAGAACCACTTTAGTACGTTAGGCTCATTTAACAGCTGTTGATCAGGGAGGCTAACTGCATACAAATAACCACTAGAGGGAGGAACTCCAAAAGCTTATATGTGTTACAAAAAAAAATAAAAACATGGAACAGCAAACATGTAAAAATGTGAAAGCCACAAAGAAAAAAAAATACAAAGGTTTAAGGTAAACTTTACAACAGCCACCCAAAATGTGTGCTTTTTGCAAATACACTTTGGTTTCCCGGTAATTATTGATCTGAGGCTTGTAAAAGTTGAGCTATAGCAGTGGTTTCCTGCAGCGGGCTACGGTGGTTAAAGGCTGAATTTCAGGAGATTAATTAAATTTCATTTGTATAACACTTTACCGCGACAGAACAGTGCGCCACACCCAAGGAACTGTCATTAAAACTGAATTAGTATGAATGCGGAGGTATTTAAATCATTCTTGCCAACTGCAATCACAGGGCAAATTCCAGCCCAGCTCTGTTCCCTTCAAATACCTTCGCCGACCTGATAAAAACACACAACACAAAGCGCTAGGCAACTCCGCACTTATCGATGGAGGAATGCAACTAGAAAGGCCATGCTGCCCTTGTGAGACCTTCTCCAAATAAAGTGCATCATTCTAACGCCGATGACATCATGCTTAGTTAAACTGCCAGCAACTGCGCTTTTTTAAATTTTGTAATTGCATTTTTTTCCTTCACACATAATATACACCATGGGTGATCCCTATTTTTCCTCTCTGTGCAGCAATTAAAGAAAGACTCCGGTGCACTCCAGTCATTAAAATTTTATTTGGTGAAGTGTAACTATTCAGTAGAGATGTTTTCAGTACAACTCTGCAGGAAAAAGAACAGTTCACCATGTTTTCCCTCTTTATGCCTCATTTACACAGACGTACTTAAGCGTACACCCGTGTGAAGGCTGTGTTGTGCCTGCACGGGATGCACAGTTGTTCTGTGCATCTGCCTGCAGGCAGTCCAATTCATGTCAATTGGGATACCATGCCTGCAGATACAGCCGCTGCTCCCAATTTGACATCGGTGCGGGTGTGTGTCCCTGAATGCACACTGGCTGCTTTCAGGGAGACATACCGGCACCCACACAAATGTCAAATTGGGATCAGTGGCTGCGTCCATGCAGCTGATGCACCCCAATTGACATGATTGGGACTGTCTGCACGTGGATGCATTAAATACCTATGCATCTCATGCAGTCAAAACACAAGTATACACTTAAAGTGGAACTTTAGTCAGGAAATTAAGTTCTGCTAGATCACTTCAGGCTTGCCCCTGTTGCAGGTATAGCTATGTAAACATTAAAAATAAGTGCCTATACTTTATAATAACCCTGCTCTGCACATGCTCAGTCAGTTGCTCTCTATTCTTGGCACTATGCCTAAAATCAGAGCGACTAGAAGCTGATCAGCTGACAGTTTTAAGATTTACTGTTGCTGAAGGGGGAAGAAAGCAACAGGAATGACACAGACTGTGCTGAGGGAACACAGATTAGGGAGGGAGAAGATAAAAGCAGGAGAGGTGACAGGACAAACTCTGCTGCCAAGGAGACAAAAAAGAGCAAGGCTGGGTTCGGTTCACACTTATGCCGGATGCGGCTCGCAGCAGGGGTCCGGTGAGTCCCTGTTCTCCATTTCAGGGACGAATCAGGCCCGAATTTTTGCCTGAATTCAGACCTGAAACGGAGCCAAAGACGCAGAGGACTCTTGTGCAATTCACTCCGCAGCCGCTCAGGAGATGTGTGAACCAGCTCCATTGGGAGCCATCACAATCTCCTGTAATGCGAATTGGATGCAGGGAAACTCGCATTCAATTCATATAAGTGTAAACCCAGCCTTAAATTTACAAGGATAGTATATTATCATCATCATTTGCATCAGCATATCCCCAATGTTCTCTCCTTTCTCCCTCAGCAGCCTGTGAGCTTCAGCACTGCAAAGTTCTTTCAGCCTTCCTCTCTGTCTGAGCCAAGACATACAATTAAGGATGGAAATGTACATATTTTAATGGAAGAAAGTGACATATAGTTTTTGAGACCAAGGAGAGGGGGAGAGTTTCCAATAAGGAAGTGACTCTGGGCTTCAACAAAATGGCCGCCTTCAGCAAGAAAAAACAGGAGCCATGCTGGAGGCAATTTACAGCACACACTAGCATAATTATTACTGTAGAATGTGTGTTTTTTTGGTACATTAGAACATTAATTGTTATTCAACTGTTAGGATAAAGTTCCACTTCAACTATGCACATGTAAACAATGCCTTAAAAACCACTGCATGTACAAAAAAAAATAGCTGATCCCCAGAACTTTCGTGAGCTCTTAACCTGTTTTTGCTGTCTCTACTGCATTGAAATCTCAAGCAGTGTTGTCAGGCTTGTCCAGTTTCATCGAGCTGGACTACAGAACACTTCCCCCCCTCTTAATTTAAATAACATATGGGGGGGGGTATTCGGTATTCCAGCAACAGAACTCAGACAGGGATGACACCACTACTCGGAATTTCAGTGCAGAAGAGACAGTATTGTCACATCACAGAAGAAGCAAAGAATTTACTGGATTTCTGGCGGGCCAGCAGGAATTTTTCTGTACTTTCAGCAGTTCTAAGGAGACAAAAAATGTGAACATGTGCCTGTGTTTTTTTTTTGTCCTGACATATACTTTAACCACTTGACTTCCGGAAGGTTTTACTCCCTTCATGACCAGGGTGTTTTTTTGCTTTTGAGCACTGCGCTACTTTAACTGGCAATTGCTCGGTCATGCAACATTGTACCTAAAAGAAATTTACATAATTTTTTGCACACAAATAGAGCTTTCTTTTAGTCATATTTAATACCAAAAATGTTGAAAAAAAAACATGATTTTTCCTATTTTCTGCTATAAAAATTTGCAAAGAATATATTTTCCATTAATTTAGGTTAAAATGTAGTCTGCTACATTTCTTTGGTAAAAGTAACCCAAATCAGTGCATATATTGTTTAGTCTGTGTGAAAGTTATAGCGTCTACAAACTATGGTATAACCTCCCTGGCGGTATGATTATTTCAGATTTTAGGTGCTAAAAGCGGTACAATTATTTTGCATGGATATTTGGGGTTTTATATTGTAGGCCTGTAATTCTTAGGAATAATTCACTTAAATCTGTCCAAACAAGAGTCTAGTAGACATCCCGGGTATGATAAAGTTTGAAAAACGAAATCATAAATTATAATATAATAAATAACTATAAATAATTATACCAAATAATAATATAATAATATTAAAAATGATTCAATAATGTAATCAAATCAAAAACACTGAAATTTGCTCAGTTGCAGAATTGTCGCTGTCATTACTTTTCAGTGTTTGATGACGGATCTCCCCACAAATCACTATCGCTCAATTCTGCGAGTGATTCTAATTTATTATAGCTGTTTTCTAGCTGGTCTAAAACCACTTTTGATGTAAAGGGACGGTTTTGGTTGCTATGGACAATCACTAGTTTCCAAGCAGAAAGAATAGTATTTATAATATAAAACTGCATGCAGAACACTGGACAGACCACTAGGGACAAAGGGAGTGTGTATTTGTATTTATTTGATACAGTCCTGTAATCTGTAAGATTACAGTATACTGGACCTGTACTGTGTTTTTTACTTTTTGAATTTGGCACCAAACTCCGTCCCCGTGCGTCGCAACGCTCGCAGGGAACGAAGCTCGGCACTGTGAATCGAGCGAGACACGACGGCTCGCAGATCACATCAGGGAGACATCGCAGGATCCAGGGGACAAGGTAAGTAACATCTACAAGGATCCTGCGATGCGATCCCGAGGCTGGCTCGGGGTAACCGCTTTTGGTATTGAAAATCCACCCCGAGCCAGACTCGGGAATACTGCCAGGGGGGTTAAATATGTTTGAAAATTGATCAATCCTGATGTACTGACAGCCATCTCATTTCTTGAGACCCTAAAATGGCAGGACAGTAAAAATATTTCCCAAATGACCCCTTTTTGGAAAGTAGACAGACCAAGGTATTTAGTAAACGGCATGCTGAGTTTATTGAAGTTGTCATTTCTTGGCACAACTTTGAAATGAAATAAAAAATATTTTTATCACAATTTTTTTACATATTGTCACCAGTGCAGTACAGCATCATCATATGACTAATGTAGCGGTGATCAGACATACTGAATGGTGACAGTATGTAAAAAAAATGTAAATAACGTTTTATACAATTTTTTTGCAGGCATACCTGATGAAGAACCCCAGGAAGTAAACAGAAGAAGAAAGAAAGATGGTTTCAAGAAACTAAATTGGGCATTTCGATTGTTTTTTTTTCTCCATTAGCTATTGAAGGGTGGAAGGTGTGAGAAAGACCCGGAGTCAGGAAAGAAAAAGAATGAATGCAGGGCCGGCATGACAGGGTTAAAAGGGGTTTGGTATGGGGAAGGTGTTTCTGAGCAGTTAAGCATTATTAAAATAGCACTTATATGATTGGTGGAATGGGCAGTAGCAAGTGGGGCTGCAGAAAGGGGAGATCTGTAGGAGGGCCTGAGGTCTTCAGTCGGACCGTGTTCTGGGGGCATTATCGTGGCAGTCGGCAGGGTACAAGGTCCTCCTTATATGGGTTTAATTATGGAAAAATATGTACATTTGTAGGGACCCGTCCTCGGTACGGCTCCCATTATTATGTTTGGGACCCGTCCTCCGTACGGCTCCCATTATTGTGGTTGGGACCCGTCCTCGGTGTGGCTCCGATTAGTATGGTTGGGACCCGTCCTTGGTACGGCTCCCATTATTGTGGTTGGTGGTATCTGGGGGCATTATTGTGGCAATCGGCGGGGTACAAGGTCCTCCTTATATGGGTTTAATTATGGAAAAATATGTGCATTTGTAGGGACCCGTCCTCGGTACGGCTCTCATTATTATGGTTGGGACCCATCCTCCGTACGGCTCCCATTATTGTGGTTGGGACCCGTCCTCGGTGCGGCTCCCATTAGTATGGTTGGGACCCGTCCTTGGTACGGCTCCCATTATTATGGTTGGTGGTATCTGCGAGTAGTTGTTTGTCTCTGAGTAGGTGTTTGTTGCGGCTTGAGGCCTAAACATTTACAGTGGTTACGCAGTTACTAAAAGTAGAGGCCCATAAGGACCTTGTTACTCCTATTTGTCAGACTGTTCTGAATGTTCATATGTTGCATACGTTTATAGGTTCATCTGTTTATATGTTGATATGTTATTTTTATTGTTGTTAATATGGCCATTAAACTCCATCTTGGGTCCTTACTGCAGCTCAGTAACAGTATTACTGAGCTGGTTGCCAGGCTTTTGGCTGATGGGTTGCACAGCGTCATTGGTTGTCTTTGTACAGGCTGAGTAAGTTCTAGCAACCAATGACGCTCAGCCACCCAGAGTCATTGAATGCTGGGACACTGGTGGCCAGACCACAGCATCATTGGATGCTGTGCTTGCATCCTAGCAAAAGTGGGATGGGTGGAAAAAAACTGGGTGGCATTCAGAGCATGCATGGGACACAATTTAGCAGATATCATACCTGGCTTTTGATTTGTTTCCAAAAAGGAGGGGGTGGGCAGCAAAAATGGCTGCCACAGCAGCAATTAACCTAGTCACACTCCTGGCACCATGATCAAATGGATTTCCCTAAAGTCTGGTACACACTATCAGTTTTTCTTTCATTCAACCCAGCGGGCTGAACAGAAAAAAATTAAAGAGCTCAGGAGGAGCTGCTGAACTAACTATCCGATGTTAGTACAGCGATCTCCCCCACTAAGCTATTGTGTTCTGACACACTGCTAGAACACACCGGTCAGGGTGTCGGGTGCCAATCGTCAGACTTTTTTACTATTATGCCCCTTTGACAGGCTTCTGGTGGACCGTCTGCCGTACACACAGATCGAATGTTGGCCGGTTTCTATTGAACTGGCCAATGTTACCCAATATTTGGCCCGTGTGTATGGACTTTAAGTAAGCCATATTCATGGCGGCCTCCAGCAGCCCCTCAAAGTGCGATTTAGGTAAGTATTATCACAGGTGGGCTGCATGCATTCATGTGTAAACTTATTTATAAAAGCTCATATAAGCTTTAAGCCCTTAGTTCTCCTAAACAAAGATAACAAAGAAAGTGAAGTTACGAGGGATTTCTACAGTGTTTCCACTCTGCCCAGACACCTAGTGTGACTCCAGCCTTTCTTAGCCAAAGCAATTTGTTAAAAAGTCTTTTTTTTTCTTGGAAAAACTACTTCTTAAAAAAAAAAAAAAAAAAAAGGGACTAACTTGGACTAAGGCCTCGACAAGCATTAATATGTGAGGTAAGGATATTAAAATAACCATGGCTAAAGGGAAAAAAAAAGCTAACATTTGGTTGTGGTACTTAATGTAGATCAGTTGTAATTTTTTTTTTTCTTTTTTGACGTTAGATGATGTCGTAAGTCAAAACTTTTCCCCAGTATTTCCAAACTAATTTTGCTTGAGAATGTAGGGGAAATTTCATGAAGAGGGCCAAACTGTCTGCATAGATAGCTATTGCAGAACAAATCATGGCTTAATTTGATGTATTTTGGCTGAGGAGGACAGGTAGGGGATTTAAATATCCGTGAAAGAGATGACTAATGGGTTTAAAGCACTGTGCTTAATAATTTTAACCCAAATGTGTGATATTAATAAGGTAAAGTAATGAAAAGCCAAATCGGATGACATTTTTGTGGCTACAGCACTGTGTATTATAAACACTTGCCCTCTTTTTGTAAATAAAACACTATTTTCACCTTTTCTTTTAGTCTTTTTTTGTGTATCTCAGTGCTGCTGTACAATATTTGTGACTATTACCTCATAATGTAGAGAATACTCTCTATTGTTTATTTCAAGATAAAACCTGCCTTGTCTCTCCTTAAATTGTGGCTTAATCAGGCTGTTTAAATGCTGTTCACTGTACAGCATTTGTGGCTATTGTCTTCCAAATTTATTTCGAGATAACACCTGTATCTCACCCACTTATAGTGTGTCCTAACAAAGTTGCTTACATACTGTTCAGAGATTGTACGATATTTTTGGCTACTTTCTCTCAGATAATACACTCTAATGTTTATTTCAAGATAAAACCTGCCTGACTGCGCTCCCTATTAACCACCCTGGCGGTATTCCCGAGTCTGGCTCGGGGTGGATTTTTCATACCATAAGCGGTATCCCCGAGCCAGACTCGGGCTTGCATTGCAGGATCCAGGAAGAGTTTACTTACCTTGTCCCCTGGATCCTGCGATGTCTCCCCGCTGTGATCGGCGAGCTGCTGTGTCTCGCTCGATTCACAGTGCCGAGCTCCGTTCCCTGCGAGCGTTGCGACGCACGGGGACGGAGTTCGGCGGCAAATTCAAAAAGTGAAACACACAGTACAGATACAGTATACTGTAATCTTACAGATTACAGTACTGTATCAAATAATGACACATCCCCTTTGTCCCTAGTGGTCTGCCCAGTGCCCTGCATCCAGTTTTATATATATAAAACTGTTCCTTCTGCCTGAAAACTGGAGATTGTCCATAGCAACCAAAAAGTGTCCCTTTACGTCAAAAGTGGCTTTAGACCAGCTAGAAAACAGCGATAGTAAATAAGAACACTTGCAGAATTGAGCGATAGTGAATTGTGGGGAAATTTATTTTATTACTATTTTTTTTAATTTTTTTTTATTATTTATTTTTATTTATTATATTATAATTTATGTTTTTGTGTTTCAAACTTTATCATACCCGGGATATCTACTAGACTCTGGTTTGGACAGATTTAAGTGTATTATTGTTAATATTTACAGACCTACAATATAAAACGCCAAATTTCCATGCAAAATAATGGTACCGCTTTCAGCACCTAAAATCCGAAATAATCATACCGCCAGGGAGGTTAAATTGTGGCCCAATCAAGCTGTTTACATATTGTCCAGCCACTGTACAATTGTTTGGGGGTATTGTCCCTCAGATTTATTTCAAGGTAAAACTTGCCTCGTCTCTCCCTCTTATATTGCGGCCTAACCAGGTACTCTGCATACTGTCTAGACATTGTACAATATTTATGGCTATTGTCTTTCAGATATTTTTACATAATGGCCTAACCAAGCTGCTTAAAAAAAGGGTGAAGTTTAGCGTTTTGAAGGTGATGTGGCTTAACAGGTCAATTCCCCTTAAATTGTGGCTTAACCAAGTTGCTTACGGTTTGTCCAGCCACTGTACATTCATAATGGATATGTCTTTTATGTAATACACCCTACTGTTTATTCAATGATAATACCTGCCCTGTCTTCCACTCTTGTATTTTAGCCTAACCAACCTGTTTACAAGTGCTTTTACTGCTGTATTTAAGCCAAGATAAACTTAGACGTTAAAAAATAAATTACACGTCCCAAATATGGGATGCCAGAGTACTGTTCGATAACAGCACATACAATTTAAAAGTATCTTCTAAGTATGTAATTTAAAAAACTGGAGTTTTTTTTTCATGTTGCGATCAAAGCTAAAGTAAAAGAACCCCATTCGAGCTATAAGGTACTTTCCATATATTTTTGGGGTTTTGTGAAATGTCTCCAATGCTAGTGTCCAGCCCCTCATACCTTTTTTCTAACAGCCAAAAAGCTGTACAGAATGTAAAATCAAGATTCGCACCCAATAGACTTGCCGAAAGCATGATGAAACAAACTCAGGCATTTGTCCATTACTAATATAAATATATACAGTATATATATATACATATCTATATATCTATGTATCGATAGATATATAGATATATATACACTCATCGGCCACTTTATTAGGTACACCTGTTCAGATGCTTGGTAACACAAATTGCTAATCAGTCGATCACATGGCAGAAACTCAATGCATTTAGGCATCTAGACGTGGTGAAGGCAACTTGCTGAAGTGCAAACCAAGCATCAGAATGGGGAAGAAAGGGGATTTAAGTGACTTTGAATGTGGCATGTTTGTTGGTGCCAGACCGGCTGGTCTGAGTATTTCAAAAACTGCTGATCTACAGAGATTTTAAGAGAATGGTCCGAAAAAAGATGTGGAGGAAAATGCCTTGTTGATGTCAGAGGTCAGAGGAGAATTGGCAGACTGGTTTGACATGATAGAAAGGCAACAGTAACTCAAATAACCACTTGTTACAACCAAGGTACGCAGAATACCATCTCTGAACGCACAACACATCGAACCTTGAAACAGATGGGCTACTGCAGCAGAAGACCACACCGGGTGCCACTCCTATCAGCTAAGAACAGGAAATTGAGGCTACAATTCACACAGGCTCACCAAAATTGGACAATAGAAGATTGGAAAAATGTTGCTTGGTCTGATGAGTCTCGAGTTCAGCTGCGACATTCAGATGGTATGGTCAGAATTTGGCATAAACAACATGAAAGCATGAATCCATCCTGGCTTGAATCAACGGTTCAGGTTGGTGGTGGTGATGTAGTGGTGTGGAGGATATTTTCTTGGCACACTTTAGGCCCCTTGGTACAGATTGAGCATCATTTAAACGCCACGGCCTACCTGAGTATTGTTGCTGACCATGTCCGTCCCTTTATGACTACAGTGTACCCATCTTCTGATGGCTACTTCCAGCAGGATAATGCACCATGTCACAAAGCTCAAATTATCTCAAACTGGTATCTTAAACATGCCAATGAGTTCACTGTACTCCAATGGCCTCCACAGTGACCAGATCTCAATCAAATAGAGCACCTTTTGGGATGTGGTGGAACCGGAGATTCACATCATGGATGTGCAGCCAACAAATCTGCAGTAATTGCGTGATGCTATAATGTCAATATGGACCAAAATCTCTGAGGAATGTTTCCAACACCTTGTTGAATCTATGCCACAAAGAATTCATGCATTTCTGAATGCAAAAGGGTGTCCAACCCAGTACTAGCACGGTGTTCCTAATAAAGTGGCTAGTGAGTATGTGAGTACCGTATTTATCGGCGTATAACACGCACTTTTTTCCCCTTAAAATCAGGGGAAAGTCATGGGTGCGTGTTATACGCCGATCCCCGCTATCGCTATGTGAATGTCGGCGATCGCCGCCGACATTTACATAGCGAGTAGTTTCAAATATGGCGCCGCGGACTTCGGAAAGACTCGGCGGTGCTGAACGAGCGCCGCCGAAATCACAGAGCCGAGATACACATAGTCGGGTGTATTCGGCTCTTTCCGGCGCCGCTCACTGTCACGCCCACGCTGGGCGGGACTGTGAGCGGCGCCGGAAAGAGCCGAGAACCCTCGGCTATGTGTATCTCGGCGGCGTTCGTTCACTTCCGCCGGCGCCGAGTCTCTCCGAACTCCGCGGCGCCATATTTAAAACAACTACTATGTGTATGGCGGCGCCGGCGGCAGCAGGAGGAGGCATGGACACTAGGCTGCACTGGGGACAAGGCTGCAGGAACAAGGCTGCATTGATAAGGCTGCACTGGGGACAAGGCTGCATTAATAAGGCTGCACTGGGGACAAGGCTGCATTGACAAGGCTGCACTGGGGACAAGGCTGCATTGACAAGGCTGCACTGGGGACAAGGCTGCATTGACAAGGCTGCACTGGGGCAAGGCTGCATTGACAAGGCTGCACTGGGGACAAGGCTGCATTGACAAGGCTGCACTGGGGTAAAGCTGCACTGACAAGGCTGCACTGACACTGAAAAGGCTGCAATGACACTAACAAGGCTGCAGATGAACACTGATGAGACTGCATTGATGAGCATTTTAATGTAAGTTTCTTTTCCTTAAACTTCCCTCCTAAAAGTTTTTTTCCCTAAAATTCTCTCCTAAACTTGGGGTGCGTGTTATACGCCGGCGCGTGTTATACGCCGATAAATACGGTATATATCTATATATACTGTATATGTATATATATATAATGCATTTATTTAGTCTGGAGTTATCTTTAACCCCAAATAGCATTATTCTTTTCTCCAGCTCAGACAGACTTTTCCATCTAAGTGAGGGGCTATACAATAGTCTGAAACACTAAAACACAGTTAGATTTGATACTTAAGTAGTTTTTTTCTCTTTTCCCTTAATAGCATTTCAAGTTTCAGCATTTGGAAAAAGAACAGAATTTCTCAAGTTAGCAGCAAATTGTCTTGGAATTATTTAATACTTAATTTTATTCCATGTATATGCTTAAATGGATGGAAATATATTTTTGGTTCTTTTTCCAAAAGCTTGCAGACATGAAGTAACCTACTCACCAGAAAAAGGGTGCGATACCTCTGGAACTTATACAATAACAAACTTTAAAGTCATTAACTTTAAAACACAGATTGGCTTATATGGGAGCTGCTAATATTTTCAGGACATACTGAAAATCTTAATGCTATAGTATAGAAATATGGCATGGGTTTCCTCCTGCGCTCCAAGGCATGCTGATAGGTTGATTGGCTTCTATCTAAATTGGCTCTAGTAAATGTATGCATGTGAGAAAGGGACCTTATATTGTAAGCTCCTTGAGGGGAGGGACTGATATGAATGTACAATACATGTAAAGTGCTGTGTAAACTGTCAATTATATATTAATACCTGTAAAAAATTCCAGTAGTTTATTGTTAAACAAAAACTGAGTTTCTGGGAGCTTACGTCCCTCCATTATTGCCTTCCTTCCTTCTGTCTTTTCCCTCTTCCTTTCTCTTCAATCCCCCCTTTCTACACAATAACAAGCTTGAACATTGAAAATAAAGCACAGAAGGCTAATAATATTCTTAGTACAAAATAAAGTTATTAAGGCTACAATACAGAATTATTATTATTCCAATGATATATTGGTGATCATAAATATGGAATTTGTTGGAGTTCGTTCTCCCATTGCTTTTTCTCCCTTTCCCTTCTTTGCATTTCTGCTTCTTTTCCATGCTTTCCTCCCTCTTTAAAACAGCCTTGCAACAGTTTTACAAAACTTTTCAACACAAGCATCTGACTCAGGTTGTTCTTGGTACCGCCATTTTCAGGATCTGACATTATGGCTGTGACAGATTTTATAAGAATTTCTTGCCAGTTCACAGATAAGACAACTTTTGGTAATTAAGATCAACACCAAGTTGGCGTACAGAGAGACACCAGTGCTTAGAGTGGGCACTGTGTGCTGGGAAGCGGTTATGAATATGACCGCTTCCTGCACAGGGCTCCCTGGTTGCTATGAAGCTGGCGACTTCTGAGGTCATTGCAAGAGATGACTCATCCCCAGTCTCATTGCCAATGACCATATGTGCACAATCGTGTCCTCAGCATCCCCACCCCTTTGATCACATTCAGCTGTTGGCTGGGGAATCTCACAGCCGGCAGCTGAACGGGGCTGGGGATGGGTCACTGGTTGCTATGACACTGTCAGCTGGACAGCCAACAGTGTCCTACCTAGGAAGCAGCTGAACATGCACTAAGGTTAGGGTGTCTGGATAATGGACTCTCCGGCCTCAGTGCTGCCCCCTCCATACAAGAGATTCATGTTCCTGTTCCCAATAGGTACATGAATCTGTTGCCTGCATTGACGTTTGTTGTGTGGAGGAGTAAAGGAATTCTAGCGTGTCTGACACTCTATGAACTTCGCTGACAGTGACTTCACTCTGGTCAGTGGGTCTTGCCATCCAATAGTATGAGTGGTAAGCCATTGTGCCAGAGTAAATACCAGCCTAAGCAACAGTCTTAGACACACAGTCATTGTTGAATCCTGGCACCTGCAAATTAGAATTTTCCAACACTGCTTTGTCAAGTTTTATTATATTTGGAAATCATGTTAATAAATGGTCTTTATTAGCTGGTCCCAGTATTTACACATATAGGGGTCATAAAGCAAATTAACCTTCTGTGATATTCTGCAAATCCTATGTAATGCTTTCAGATTTATGCTATTTAAAAAACTGTCTGTTTTGTGTCATCCTAGGAAGAATCTGCTCCAGATTAAGATTTAACTCCAATTTTCAGCTGTACTAGAACAGAAAGTTTTATTCATATGTCCTTGTCCTGTGTCCCTGAGCTCACGGTCATGGCTTCTTTTCATTTGCAGATCCCAAAATTTCTGAGACTTATATTTCTCATACCAGATGACCTGCTTTCTTTTAAAAGCTTTTTACAGTATGTGCAGAAGTGTGAACAATCTGTCAGTGCTGCCTATATTAACCAATATTTAGGGGTAAATAAATTGCATTTACTCTCAGCTTCCCAGGGAACCTCATGGGGTTTACAGATTTGCAAAAGAGCATATTGCCTTTTAAGTAACATGCTGGGTTCCAAAGCTTAACACTGGGTTCCAAAGCTTAACACCAGACTTTTTTTAAAGTTTTATACAGTTGGGAAGGTGTAGAAGCTCTGCATTTTTTGCTTACAGTCTGTGTCCTCATTGGGAAGGATCCCCCTCACTTCCTGTCCCTGTGACACCCAGAGAAGAGAGATGCAGTTTTAACCAGGACAGAAAGACAGAGATAACCATAAAACATTTTCAAAAGTTCTTCCCCACTGTACTAAAATGTGTTTTGCTTTTGTCTGTGTTCCTTTTCCTGTAGGAAATGATGGTAAATCTTCCAAACACAGGTAACAATAAACCCTGACAATCGTTCCCTGCTCTATCCAAAATAAATAATAAAAAAAAAGATATTAGGGTCTTTTTGGGTCTTCATGTGAAAACACTCAACTGATGCAAACAATGTATGCGCTAAAGACCACACTCCTCCAGTCTAGTCTTGGTCCACTTGACATGCTGGGTTGGTATCATTCCATGTTGTTAGTTAAATGCATTTTTTCTTTTCCAATAATTTTTGTTAAATATTTCAGAAGAAATGCAGAAGCCAACATTGGAACATATGGCAAAATGTGTGCTCTGGATGTATACAGAAATACAAGATTGTAAAGAAAACAAAAATAATTTATTTTCCAGTATGTGAAGATCTCCTCAAATCACAATGCAGAAAATATAAGTGTTAAACAATGGGGTTATAAAAACTCAGAATTATGCCACCTACACACGAGCAGGATTTCCAAAATCTTGGATGGTTTTTCCGATGGAATTCCGCTCAAGCTTGGCTTGCATACACACGGTCACACAAAAGTTCTCTGAACTTTCGACCGTCAAGAACGCGGTGATGTACAACACTACGACAAGCTGAGAAAATTAAATTCGATGCTTCCGAGCATGCGTCAAATTGTTTCCGAGCATGCGTTTTTTTTTGCGCGTCGGAATTGCATACAGACGAACAAAATTTCTGATAGGAACTTTTTCAGACGGAAAAATAGAAAACCTGCTCTCAATCTTTTGCTGGCAGAAATTCCGCTAGCAAAAGTCCAATGGAGCGTACACACGGTCGGAATTTCCGACCAAAAGCTCACATCGGAATTTTGCTGGCGGAATTTCCGCTCGTGTGTGCGGGGCATAAGACTGTACCACCCCTCACGAAATGTCACAGATATGGAGAGAGCATGGAATTGGAACAGTATTGTAACGAAAGTAAGACATCCCATACTCAACATATTTAGTGGGAAGGGGCAATGCAAAGTATACATCCAACTGAACCACATTAACTAAGCTTTACTCCCACTGTGAACAAGCCTATGTGAATCACATTTGTCTCCCTGTGCACCAATTATTGGCTTAAATTGGCCATATAAAGGACGTAGAAGAAAGTAAGAAACAGAGAAAAGAACTGTTAAGAATGGAAACAGGAGTAAAAAAGTGCATCCTATTTGGCCGAAGTATGGGCTGTCCGATGCATCTCAAGAGAAATCCAAAAGATATTTAACAAAGGGATCCCAGATTTTTTCAAAGAATGTCAGTTTATCGTTTAGAATTGCCAAAAGGCATTTGTTTTTTTATAATCCATGATAGCTTGGCCTTGAATAGATTAAATAGAATTGTGGGAAATTTCCAAGACCTAGCAGTGGAGATTCTGGCTGCTACAAATACAAATGCTATGAGTCTCCTGCTGTGTACCAGTGTCCCCTCCACTGGGCGACCCAATAAAGCTTGTTGCAGAGACTTGATGAGGTTCACTTGGGTAAGAGAATAAATTAAGTTATACGTGTGGAAACCTGCCAGACCACATCCCCTAAAGCATATCCGGGAGGCTCCTGGGACACAAGATGCTATTCTCACTGGTACCATGTACCACCTCAGGAATACCTTATAGTTCGCCTCAATTAATAAAGGTATTAATGTATGTTTTAGATGTGTACAATGCCATCCTACACCAATCTTCTACTTCCAACGACACGCCCAGGTCTTGCTCCCATTTTTCCATATAGAATAGCTTAGCTGAACCTGAAATCAGTATGTTATAAAGTTTAGATATGTGGCTAGTATGTTTTCCAAAGTTCCTACAGGAATATTTCATTAAAGTGGAGGTGGTCAAATCTGAGGTGCGTTTTAGAGCCATTTCGGAAATCTATGAATATTGGCAAAATTCCAGCTGATATTTTTCTTGTAAGAATTGTTTCGACAAAGTTATATGAATTTTTTATTAAAAAGGTGTCTCTACCATGGGCTTAGGAAATAATCATTGTTGCAGTTAAACGTTAATAAAAAACATATCGGTCACAAACAATCTGATACCTACAGGTGAAATTTTGATTTGTTCTGCTGAAAGCCATGTAAAATTAAATAATTTATCCATATGGCAAAACCGAAAATACTGTATCTGTATGCTACTTGAAGTTTCCATCTAAAATCCAACTCTAAAAACAAAAAATAATTTATAAAAATACAAAAGCGGGCTCACCAGTCCACCCAGTGCTGGAGGGCCTCCGCCAACCTGATTGACGCCCATCGCCATTTAACCAACTTCCTGTGAATTCAATGTATAAAGGACACGCCACATGGGTGTGCATCATCAAGCTGCATTGGAGTCATAGAAATAGGAGACAATTCTTATAAATGTGCACAGCTACAAATACGCCACTTTACCCAGCCTTGCACAGCACATGCAAGCATCTACGTCTGACCACTGTACACATGCTCAGTGTTAAAGTAAACCAGTAAATTGCCCAGCAACAGGTTTTCTTTAATTCTCTCATTCCCAGCAGCACATACTTTTCTTTGGTCCTCATATCTTTATTCACTTGCTATGAGTGAAAAAAAAAAATATATGTGTGGCAAGTGACAGCACTGGGCCAGTGACATCATGGGTCCGTCACATCCTTCTTCGGTGGTGAGTACTGCTCATGACACATCCCAGGTAATGTGTCTTTGACACCCTAGGTTTAAAGAAAGGGGCTGATTGACATTGGTGATGAACCTGACAGAGCCTCTAACCCTTTCCCATTCAATCCAAACTTAATAAAATGTTTTGTCTAGAGTTGAGCTTTAACCCTTTCAAGCCTCTCTCCTAAGAGTATTTGCCTTAATGACCCCATTGGACAAATTGTAATACATTAGCACTGTTGATGAAACCTAAATCTTCATCCCAGGCTCTTGCATCATACACAATGTAATAGCATACATATGTAAATGTCAATCCCTGTTCCTAATTTTTATTTTTTTATTTTTTTTTCAAAATATTTTCCATATCCCCAGAAGAAAGGGCTATCCTTGCACATGGAATTTATCACTTACTGCAGATGCAAATGGAACAAATTGAGTATGAGTTAATCACGTTCTATCACAGGGTACACAGTCTTCTAGCCAGGTCTATGCATGCTAATACTCCATGCACATCAATGTGGATTCACTGGACACATGGAATAGTAATTATAAATCTTATTGTACAGAAGTTGTACTGTACTCTAGTATTCTCTACCCAATTCCTAAAATCTCATACATGTTAATGTAATTCCCAATTGTTTTCAATATTTTTTAAATCTGCAACTTTCAATAAGAGAGAATATCTGGTGATCCTGCCAAGAAGATCCCTGTTCAGGCACTTACTGTTAAAGTGTTTATATTGCACTGTCATGCTCTGTCAGTTTTGCCCCTTTTGTTGTCACCCCATCACCCTCGTTCACCATTATCACTATGAGGAAGCCTGCCAGAGCAATATAATTAATTAAGGTCTTTGTTCTGTACACTTCCTGTTATGGAGTGACAACTCTCTTCCTAATGTGCTCCTGTGTTGCCCTCCTATTAGATGCACCCCTGATAGAGAATACAAGCAATTGTGCTGAGATGCAAGTAAGGTGAAAACAAGTATTCCAGGTAAGTACATTTGTGAGCAAATAACACATTTTCTATTTCAAAGATTTCAAGAAAGTACAGCATTCAACAACAAAAGACCATGGTCCAGCACCATTTACAGCATTACAGCTTACAGTGTTTAAAGAGAAACCAGCTAAATTGGCACTGTCACTAGCAGAGCTTATGATGTCTATACTAAACATATTATTCATACCATTCACTGTATCTCACTTGATGGTCATACATATTTTTCATGAACTTACCACAGCCTATAATGGTAAACACCAGTGTAAAAAATTACTTTGAAAAATTTAAAACAAATGTGCTTTCATCGCATTATATTTACTATCTAACATTTGAAAATAAGCAATGAAATGATTTAGTGAATGGAAAAAAATAATACAGTAGATCAGGGGTCAGCAATCTAAGGCACGGGTGTCACGGTAGGCATGTGAAGCTCATTTTCAGTGGCACCCAGAAGATTGATAGTCACATCTACAAAATTATTTGTCATTTCTACCTAAATAACAGTAATAAAATCCATAACATAATATCTAGTCTGTGGTTTAGTGAGCTGGTTATGCAAACGGTGGCCTTTGCATTAATCTCTGCATTTTTATCCACATATACAGATTATTTCACACCTGAAGATAGTGTGAAATCCATCTCAAAACCGCCTTTACAACAGATAATTTAGAAGTTTGTTTTCAGTTAAAATAACAATCCTGCAGGGCACACACAGCACAACCAATCTTTGGAGACGGGATAGGGATCACACAGAAAGTCCAGTTTACTGTTCAGTACACATCCAGTAGATGTGCATACAGACATAAGAGGCTATACGACGTAAATTACAGGCATATTTCCACACCCAGGAGACACAGCTGCAACATACAACGAGGAAAAGTATTATTTGAGCCCCTGCAGATTTTGCAAGTTTGCCCACTTATAAGGAAATGAAGGGTCTATAATATCAGACTATCAACCAAAAATCCAGCAAAAAAAAAAAAAAACACATGATACAAATGTTATATATTGAGTTTTAGTTCAGTGAGTACAAAAGTATTTGATCCCCTACCAGCCAACAATAATTCTGGCCCCCACAGACTGGCCACAGTGTGCTCATGTGGTACACAGATTAGTCCTGTCAATTTAGGAAGGTAATCCTAACGACAACTCGTTATGTGCATAAAAGATACCTGCCCACAGAATCTCTTTCTCCTATTCAAATATCACCATCATGGGCAAGACCAAAGAGCTGTCAAAGGATGTCAGGGACAAGATTTTAGATTTGCACAGGGCTGGAATGGGCTACAAGACCATCGGCAAGAAGATTGATGAGAAGGAGACAAATGTTGATTATTCGCAAATAACTACTAAATAACCATCAATCGGTCTGGAGCTCCATGCAAGGTTTCACCTCATGGGGTAGGGATGATCACGAGAAAAGTGAGGGATCAGCCCAGAGCTACACGGGAGGAGTTTGTGAATGATCTCAAGGCAGTTGGGACCACAATTACCAAACAAACCATTGGTAACACAATACACTACCATGGATTGACATCCTGCAGCCCCCACAAGGTCCCCCTCCTTTAAGAAGACACATGTATAGGCCCGTCTGAAGTTTGCCAATAAAAATCTAAATGATTCAGAGAAGAATTAGGAGAAAATGCCGTGGTCAGATGAGACCAACATGTAGCTTTTTGGCATTACCTCGACTCTCTGTGTTTGGAGGAAGAAAAATGCTGACCCTAAGAACCCCATCTTTACAGTCAAGCACGGAGGTGGAAACATTATGCTTGTGGGTTGTTTCTCTGGTAAAGGTGCAGGCTGACTTTGCCGCATTGAGGGGCCAATTGACGGGGCCATGTATTGTAAAATCTTGAATGAGAGCCTTCTTCTCTCAGCCAGAACACTGAAGATGAGTCGTGGGTGAGTCTTCCAGCATGACAATGACCCAAAACATACCACCAAGGCAACAAAAGAGTGGCTCAAGAAGAAGCACATTATGGTCATGGAGTGACCCAGACCTTAAGCCTATAGAAAGTTTATGAAGGGAGCTGAAACTTCGAGTTGCCAAGCGACAGCCAAGAAACCTTAAGGATTTAGAGAAGATCTGTAAAGAAGAGTGGACCAAAATCCCTCCTGAGATGTGTGCAAACCTGGTAACCAATAACAAGAAACGTCTTCCCTCTGTGCTTGCCAAAAAGGGTTTTTCCGCCAAGTATTAAGTCATGTTTTGCTTGGGGATCGAATACTTCTTTTACTCACTGAACTACAACTCAATTTATAACATTTATATCGTGTTTTTTCTGGATTTTTGATTATTATTCTGTCTCTATCATTTAAAATACACCTATGATAAAAGTATAGACCCTTCATTTCTTTGTAAGTGGGCAAACTTACAAAATCTGCAGGGGATCAAATAATTATTTTTCCCCACTGTACAGTCCATAGTAATGAATAGTTGTACACTAGCTTGAAAACACAAAAACCGAATTCAATGTTTTACGCCCCAGCCCATGCTTTTGCAAGTACAGCATATACCCACTTACAGCCATTCATCATTATGGATGGTTGTACACTGCAGCTGTGTCTCCTAGAGTTTACCTTGCTATTAGCTGTATAGCTATGAGTGCAAAAATTGAAGGTAAAAATAACAGCTATGGCAAGTTATTGTTCGCTGTTGATTGTTCAAATATTGCCGACCCCTGTTCTAGAACAACCTACATCGTTTTAGTAGTTAACATTTTTATATAGCCAAATCTTTTTTAGAACCCCTGTCACTTTTTTTTATTTTTGACTCTGCCCCCCCCCCCCCCGCCAAGAAAACTAACCCGCTATATTTGTCCTGGTGATCACTGTCACCAAGAAAGAAAGTGATGAAAAAAAATCTAAAATTTTACAGTTATCACCTGAACAAGATCTTCCAATGGAGACAACTCCCTATTACATCTCTGGGACAGCAAGTGAAGAGAAATCTCTGCAGTGGAAAACAGACAGCAAAAAATAAATTGACAGCGATTTTAACAATTCCCAATGCTAAAGGTTTTGATGTTATTTAACCAATTTCCGTCCAACCTATAGACAAATGACGGCCAGGCGGGACATTCGTTGTTCCGGACGGACATCATATGATGACCTCCCGAAACGTGTCTCATGCGAACCCTGTGGGCCACGCTGCGGCACGATCTGGCACCTGCTGTGTCCACCAGACACAGCGGATGACTGATCAGTGTACATGCCGCTGCTGGTACCATGTGATCGCTGTGACCAATCATAGCAGATCACATAGTTGCATAGTTACATCATTAGTCTGGTTGAAAGAAGACACATCTAATAGTCCATCTAGTTCAACCAATGATCCAACACACGACAGTTATACACAATAAATGGCTTTGATTTATGCCATTCATTGTGTTCAATTGTGTTGCTCTCTGTGATTAGTCACAGTGATCACATGGTACAGACAGGGTCAATCACAGCTCATCTGTACCATGTGATTAGCTGTGGCAAAGCACAGCTAATCACAATAGTATATTTTTTAAAACGTCTTCATTTTCCAAAAATTTCTGACAAAAAATTACAACTTCAAAAAACTCGTCATGCCTCTTACTAAATACCTTGGACTGTCTCCTTTCCAAAAAAGGGGTCAATTGGGAGATATTTGTACTGTCCTGGCACTTTTGGGCCTCAAGAAATGAGAAAGGTTATCAGGATTGATAAATGTTCAGATATACTGTATACGCCATAGTCTGAGGACTGTTTAACTTTCCTACAAACTAAATAATAAACACTGATTTGGGTTAGTTTCACAAAAAAAATGTAGCATAATACAGTTTGGCCTAAATGTATGAAGAAAGATTATTTATTTGCAAAGATTTATAACAGAAATAAAGAACAGCACTTTTTTTTTTTTTTTAATTTGCTGAAGTCAGGGTTCCCCACTGCTGCACAGCCAGTCACACAGCATTTCCTTATTTCATCCAGACATAGAAATTAGTCTTTGGCCTGTTTTTGTGTTTTTTTTTGGGAATGATAACTTGGATACGGGGTTATGGGATGTCCAGTGTGACAACAACAACGATTCAGGGATACTTCCTACATCCTATTTACAGACTCCCCTTCTTCCTTCCACCTGCACAAACTTGGTTCCTCTTTGTACAACTCCTGCTGGCTCACTTCTGGGTGAACTAACAGTCTATTGTCAGTTCAGCAACAGCCCACTACAGTTAGGAACTCTCAGTCCCTTGGCAAAACAACACATATGGAGTGAGTAGCATAACACATCACCTTCTGCTTCCATGTGGCCACTGATCTCAGTTCCACTGCTTGCAGAACATGCTAGCCCACCTGGCTGTCTTTCTGTTCTCAGTCCTCCTGACTGACATGCAAATGGAGATTTGGCACACCGCTGTCATCAAGAGAGCACTGCTACAGCTGGCAGTCTCTCCCCCTGTTTGTCCCTGCACCGTGCTGATCTACTCACCGTCTATCCTTGCTCTCTCTGCTGCCTCTCCAGCTTAAATCCCTCCAACTGCCTCCTGTGGTGGGATCCTTCCAGACCAGCCTCCCGAGATGCAGCCCAATGTAAATCCCTCTTCCCCTTGATGGGGGGTCCCTCAAGGGCCACCTACAGCCTCCCTCAACACTGCTTCTCCATCCCCCACCGACTCCCCTGCTGGCATGGCTCATGTCTATTTAAGGGCTTCTTTAGCTCCCTGCCAGGCCCCCAAAGGCCCCTAAATATTTAAGGCAACCTGTCCTAGCTTCCGCCCACTATTTTCCAGAACGTTCTCTGACATTCTAGAAGCAGGGGGAGGCACCAGAGAGCTGCCAGGATGAGTTATCCAGCCCTCACCTCTAATAACCCTGAAACATTTTAAGTGACTCAGTTTTATTCCTGGACCAGATTATGATTTGCCTACTCTCACTTCTAGTAGCACACACTAGAGGGTGCTACATAGGAAAGAGAGACAGGGGGCTTTGGTTCCAGAAGAGGAACAGTTTGGTAAAAATGTATTAAAAAAGTGGACTGGGTGGGGAAAGTGGTTAGTCCAGGGGTAAAAAGATTTTTTAATTAATTGTTACCATTACTTTATGCACATAGCTTTAATATTGTTTTATTTCACTGTTCTTATCACATTTCACCGTTCCCTACATTCACATTAGGGGTGCTTGGGGGGCCCGGATCCGTCTGGACGGTTGTCTGTGATGAGTGCCGCTGTTGTACGTGCCCTCTCGGCTCCCGACACTGATGCCCTTGGGTGGCCTAGGGTCCGTGACAACCATGCCTTCTAGTGCACACATATCCATAAGTTATCTTGCCTTATACGGTTTTTGGGGGGGTTTTATCTCTCCTCCCCTACCCTGACATAGTAAACTTACGTAGTTAATTCATTCTCCCATTGCAGATATCTCACATGTCTGCTCCTGAAGAGCGGTTTAAAGCCGCAAAACGCGTTGAGCTACTAGATATCGTGTACGAACCACACACCCACCAAGATATGTGTCCATAATATTTATATTTTGATAGGGTAGGGATCAAAAGACTATTGACTGTGCAGATGCTATTATTTTAACATATATATCCAACTATGAATACGGTGGACCCCTTTATTTTACACTGAATATAAACGTTTGTAAACATGTTATTACTAATGACTGCCAGGCTAGAAATTGGCACCATGTGATGGGTGCATTTCTTTGTACATGGAATTCAATGTATGTAAACATGTTTTTATGTATCATTAAACCATTTATTTTTTCCACCACTCTATTCATTTTGTCATCATGAGCTTCATAGAAAGGCCCACCTCTTTTGTTTGCATGACTGCTGTTTTTTGCTGCAGTGGTGTTTTTGTTGTCAGATTGAAACATTTTAACTTTGTAGCAAGTCACAAGGTGAAAGGGGCAGGGGCCGATCTGTGCAAAAGATCTCTACACAGAAAAGAATGTACTAATGCAGAATCAGGAGGAATTACATGATCGTATCACCTCTGAGCCAGCATCTTAATCTAGGTAATAGATGCTGACATTGGATGATCCCTGAACCTGTCCTTTTGAAAAGAAATGCAGATGAGGGTCTTGTCAAGGATACTATAGTCTTTGTGAGAAGTAATACATGCCTATAAGTGTTACACTTACACATCAATTAGCATGTACTTAAAATGAAAAAATATAGATGGTGTTACGTCCACTTTAAATTCAGTTCTGTTTTACTGACACTTGAATGAAGGCTTCAAGAAGGCCAGAGAGCTTGGTAAGATGGGGCTCTTCACTCTGACAATCAATGTGTTTTGATGCTCTTGAAATTGGCCATTTGAGATGCGCTCCACATGTCATGGAACAGATGGGCAGCTTGTTGATTTGGAACTGAATTACTTCCAGTGGTGACATCAATGGGAAGCCACACAGACTGAAGTCTTGACCACCTGTAGCCTTAATACTGTGTTTCCAGCTCTGCATACTTTTTTTTAAAGGAAAAGTCCTGGGAAACAAAAATGGGAAAAAAGAACCATTCTTTTGTTCCTGGCAACCAATCAGATTGAACTTTTCATTTTTTACTATGCATTATGGAAGAAAAGCACACATCATATTATTGCCCTGAGCACAAAAACTGTACTGGTTTCAGACATATAAGTAAGCAGAGTTCTACAACACCGTTAGAAAGGGAGGTGGACTTTTTTTATAACCTGTGAAACTTTTAGTGGATTTTTGATTTTTGAAAGTAGTTAATGAAACTTCTCCACCACCTTATGGGACCAAACATTCACATTTTCTAAGGAGATTTTGGGCAGGAGCTGGTATGGCTAATGGCTTGGTATGGTGGCTTAGAAGGCAACACTCTTACCTTGTAATAGGGAGTCCTGAAATTTGTGTTCACCATAGCCGCTATTAGAATGGAGTTCTTATGTGCAGGGGGCTTTTAATACTCCAGAAAATGTTCTGGAGTTTTTCAATGTAATACTCTGTTCCTTCTATTTTCATACATTTTGATTATTTGAAAAAAATTCAGGTATCTTGTTAGTGAGGTCCTGTTGTATTGCTGTTATTTAATTTGTTTATATTTAAAAAAAAATCAATAAGATCATGTTAAAATACTGATAGGTTATTTGGTTTCTATCTAAACAGTTAATACATTAACTTTTTAGCCCCAGGAGATCATCAGCCCTGTTTTTTTTCAGTAGAGGGGCTCTTGATGCACTGTACACTACTTTGAGGCAAACACCCTGTAATTCTAACACTAACCATCTATATCTCTAAAGCCTCGTACACACTATCAGATTTTCAAACGGGAACTGTTCGATGTCAGGCTGTTGGCCCCATCAAACAATTGTTGTCGGACTTTCCGCTAACAAATGTTGGCTAGCATGTTCTCAAATTTTCCGCAGACAAATGTGTGTTGTCGGGTTTTTCAATAGTGTGTGAACAAGTCCGTTGGACAAAAGTCCAAAGTACAAACACGCATGCTCGGGAGCAAGGACGAGCCAGAAGCGGTCGTTTTTGTAAAACTAGCGTTCATAATGGAGAATTAACATTCATGACGTGGCAAATTATGAAATCTTAAAATGCAGTGCACAATTCTCTTCTTCTTTAATGGGATAATAATGAAGCTGCTTTGCTGGTGATACTGATGGAGTTATTGCAAACAAATTTTCAAAAGGCTTTTTTTTCTAGTGATATCAAGAATATTATTATTATGCTTTTTTTTTTTTGGCAAGTTACCACAACACCATTATCCCGTAGTTTTTAAGATCAAAGATACAACTATGTTGGTGTTCCTTGTCGATTTTAAAATAGTATTTTTTTAAATGTAACTGCCTACTCCCAAACTGTTATTTGAAGTAAAACACATAGCCAAGTATTATTCTCCACAATTTTTTTTATTGTGCATTAAAAAAAGAAAACAAATAAAATTAGACATGCTATCTGCCAATAGAACTTAACCAAAAAGTGCATTCTATGCATCCAAAAATAAATAAAAAAATACCAAATCAAATCATTATTCAACCAAAAAAATAATGTCAAAGCAATAACTACAAGGCCAATAATAAATAACACGTTATCTCCTCTAATTCCGCAACATGTCTGGTTGACGAACAGCCGTTCAGAAACAAACTGAAAAGCACGAAATGAAAAGCGCAAAATGAAAAGCATGAAATGAAAAGCGTGAAATGAAAAGCGCTAAATGAAAAGCACGAATCAACACTCACCAAACTTCTACTAACATGAAATTAGTAGAAGGAGCCCAAAGGGTGGCGCTAAAGAGCTGAAAAACCACGCAGTATGTTACTACGTTTGTGATTGTTGGCCAACAATTGTGTGCTGTGTGTATGCAAGACAAGTTTGGGCCAACGCCCTGCGGACAAAAGTCAACGGTTTTGTTGGGCAACAATCCGATTGTGTGTACGAGGCTTTACACTTTCCCTATTTATCCCTCACATTAACCCTCCCTGTACCTGTCCCACTAACCTTACCTGTAAATCTTACAGTAACCCTCTGTTACCCCAACACTAATACAGATTGATCTTGAGCTTCACTTTTTTCATTACATGTGTATAATATTTTTAGAAAAAAAAAATAATAAAAAAATTATATATATATTCACGATTCACTATACATTTTTTTTAATTAGCCAGCAGCAAGGAAGGGTGGAGGAGGCTGCTTCTTTTATAAGGTTTAGATCCGCTTTAAACATATTAATGTTCTTTTTTATGTGTTGATTTATATAAATTCACATAAAAGTAATTGAACCGAACAAATAAAAAGGACTTCAGTCTAATTAAAAATCTGGTTATTTTTTTAAAACTAGCGGGCCTGACCAATTCCAAGTAACAATAACAGCAGCTAATACTTGACATCTTTGCAAACTACGTGTCTCCTTACTCTACCACATCTTTCTGAATCACAAGTCGTAAAAAATGAGGACTGGGAAGTTTTAGGCTCAATTGAACCTCTAGCTAAATAAGCTAACTATATTCCAGGTGTATGAAAACAAAAAGTTTGTTTTCTTTAGAAAGAAGCCACAGCCTGTCCCACGTCAGCATGCTCCAGAGAGGGAACCAACCTTGCTCTCTTTGTGGAAGCAGTGGTCTCTCTGCAAAGGTCCAACACACCCCTTAAGGAAAAAAATCTATAGTTATGCAATCAGGAAAGCTCATAGTTCCTATTGATTGGAGATATCTAGCTCTGACTCAGCAGGGGTGTGCCGGACCTCTGCAGAGAGACGATCGATCTACATAGAAAGCAAGGGTCTTTCTCTACAGCATGCTGACAGGGGACCTTTCATGCCTTTTCTGCGATAAATAGCCTGCCTTCTATTTAATTTTGACTTTAGTTCCACTTTAACACCTAGTTCACCTACTTTCTCTGGGTTTAGACTGAAGTGCTGGCCAAAGCTAACTTAAAGTGGATGTAAACCCGATTTGTGAAATTTGAGCTGGGCACATATATCTGCAATGTTTTCTTATCTCGCTTATGTCCCATAGCTGTCTCCTGGCCCGATCTTCTGTTATCAGCCTGATAACTCCTGACAAAGTCTCCATCAAATATGATAAAAGTAGCCAGAAATTTGTGTTGGGAAGGATGCTATAAATAGATTATCAGAGCCCTGAACTATTCAACGATCAGCTCTGAAAGTCTCTACCTATGAAGAGAGGGTGTGTGTGCCTTTCCTCCAATCAGCTGTCTTGGCTGTATACCCAGGCTTCACTGCAGTGCTAACCAGGAAGAGAAAATCCCCTAACACGATCTGAACTTTCTAAACAGTATATAAAGCTGAAGACAGGGGATATACAAGGTAAACTTATGTAGGGAGATTTGTTTCATCTCTGTGTATCATCTGAGGCTGTTCACTTCTCTGGTTATATGTGAGGGTTTGCATCCACTTTAAAGCTTTGTAAGTGTTTGCTGTACACACTGCTCACAGACTTGAGAATGTAAATTGGAGCCTGTGTGAATCGGGCCTTGGGAACAGAAATGTAGTTTTGTGCACATGTACCTAACTAAAGGCAGGTGCACACCACAAACCGTTTAGGTTTTTTTCACAAAAGGAGTTTCTTGTTTTCTGAAATTGCATTAGAGTTTTGGTACTCAAATCCATATGTAAGAATAGGTAAAGTAGGACTAAAGCTTTCATTTTAGATATAGGGGAGCGTTAAACTTTTATTTTTGTCATCTGTGTCCTATCGGAAAAAGATTTTCCTTTACTTCTTGTCTCATAACCACTATAAGAAGCTGTCTCTAAAAGTAAGGGAAATTCCCTCCTAGATAGTTTCCACTGAAATTAGGGTCCCCATTTTAAGTTTTGAAAGAAAAATCCCTCTATTCCTGTTCTGGTGACAACTCAAAATGTTGGTCTTTCAGGTTTACTCTCGGACATAATGGTCACCAGGACAAATAGAGAGGGTGAATGTCTCTAACGGGGACACAGACACCAATAAAAACCTGACACATGTTCTAATCCCTCTCCATTCTATTGAAATCTAAAAAAATACGTTTTGGCATCACTTGCACTGTAAGTGGAATTATCCTATAACCACCTTCACAATGGGGAGGTAGATGTCTGTTTCTGGAGTATCTTTTTAAACTTCAGAAAAAATGCACCCATGAACTAGCCATCACTGGACAGCTCCATTCACAAAGACAGTGTACAGAGCAAATCCGAGAAGCTCTGTACTATGTGATCACTGTGATGACCAATTACAGCAATCACAAAATGTACAAGTAGTAATGTTCACATCTGAGAGCCTGCTCCTTCCTCTTACAATGGAAAAAGGGGAAGGAGGAGTAACTAAAGAATGAATAACCATCCATTAATTCCAGAGCAAAGGAAACAGTAGATTAGCAGTTCAGGGTGGGGGTTTAATTGTGGGATCTGATCTCCATCCTGTCTCTTTGTGATCTGTATACTGTATTTACCCCTAGCCTGCACATCTGAACATTACATCTTCATCCCCATCCTCACACTGTATGTGACCTCCACATTAACCCCTTCACCTACTCCCTCTGTGTATGATCTATGATGCTGCTGTACCTGGAGCACCATTACCAAGCTCCATCGTTTTCCTAACTTGATATCAGGTTTCTTAATTTCCAAAAAATTGTGACTGCTTTCCAAAAAATGGTAATTTTGGTTTGTTCATACTGTCCTGGCATTTCTATTTGCTATGTGTTATAACAGAAAGTAATAAGAAACTGTTTTGGTTTTTTTTTTAAAAACTTTGTGGCCTATTTTCCTTTATATGATGAAAAAATGTAAAAATTGTGGTTATTAACTACCGCCAAAAAAGCTCTTTCTTTCACAAAAAAAGCTATAAAATTATTTTTGGTACACTATTGAATGAATGAATGACAACGTAAAATGGCCTGGCATTTAAAGACTGTTGCTCGAGTGGTTACCAAGCAACTTTTTATATGTAAAAGCAATCCACCTAATGCAATAATCTTATCAAGATGTGATCTTTTAAAATTTAGGAACAAAATGTTGTGATGTTACTGTTGTTCTTCCCAATGTTCTCCTTGCTGGAAGCTCTGACGTGGGCAAGCAAAACCCTACCCCTGCCAAAATGGCCACCTCCACATAGGGCGTGTCCTATGCCTACATACATTTGCTAGTAGGTGTTCCTTATTTTTAAATGAGTAAAAAAGTAACTTTTATTAAAAAAAAGTAACAGAGCTTGCCTAATGTGGTGGCAGGGTCTCTTTAAGAAAAAGCAATCTTATCATCAAGGCGAATGATAGCAAACTGTTGGATCTGTCAGCTTGCACTTACTGAGAGTATCATATGAACTTAACCCTGCTGTCAATGTTTCTTCTCAGTTGTAAATAAGGTAGAGGCCATGACCTGGAAGCCAGGGGTCAGGTGTCACGCCTCACTAGTCACAGAAGGTGTCAACGGACCAGAGCCCAGCCAGGGAGAAAGTACCAGATGGCAGTAAATTGAAAGCATAAGACGTAGTCACATTTCAAAAGACTTCGAAAGCAGTGGATACATTACTAAGGAAACTGTTGCTTCAAGACCACCCATCATTAGATCCAGCTATTAAGTGTGGTTCGCTTAGACAAATTACATATGTGTGGACAGAATACTTGTATTAACACAATAATAACATTGTCTGAGCACTGGCTTAGTGGTTAGAACTTTTGCCTTGCAGCACTAGGGTTCGAATTCCTGTCAGGACACTATCTGCATGGAGTTTGCATTTTTTCCATGTACTTACTTGATGTAACTCCAGTTTCCTCCCAAGCTTCAAAGACAGGCTGGTAGATTAATTGGCTGCTGTCTAAATTGGCCCTAGTATGTGTGTGTATATGTGAGGTAGGGACCTTAGGTAAGCTCCTTGAGAGTAGGGACTGCTGTGAGTAAACAATGTGTAAAGGGCTGTAAACTGACAGTGCTGTATAAATACCTGTAATCAATAAACAACCATATTATTGGGCATATCACCCAAATGACCTAATACAGGTACACTTTTGGTGGTAGTGAAAAATACACAGCCTCGCCACATCACCAGTGATCTTTTCAATATGACTGCTAGGCAAAAATAGACAGACCATCAAAACCTCATGCTTTAAAGAGCGACGGAAATCTGAAAGCTGTATCTAAAAAAAAACAGTATCACCTGTGGTCTCTCTACAACTGTTCTTTTGCCATTACTGACATGCCTTGTTCTGCACTGTACCTCTCTGTGGAAGCGGCCATTTTGGCAGGGGTAGGGTTTTGCTTGCCCACGTCCAAGCTTCCAACAAGGAGAACATTGGGAAGAACAACAGTAATATTACAACCTCTTATTTCAAATCTCCTGAAACTAGCAGTCTGAGGCCTTAGATCTCACACAGCAGATAAACAGTAAGCCATACCTCCCAACTGTCCCTGATTTCGAGGGACTGTCCCGGATTTGGAGCAATGTCCCTCTGTTCCTCATTCCTCCTCATTTGTCCCTCATTTTGGTCTGATCTATATAGTTTTATATAAAATGCACTTTTTATCTTTAAAAATGTTTCCCAGTGCTAAACCTTTCATCCAATTTCTAAATTGTTGCATTTGTATATTTTAAAAGCCAATATAAAGGAATAGTAGTGGTAAAAAAAGCACTTGTGGATTAAATTAACCTTTTTTTAGGGTTAATTCTCCTTTAAGGGGGTGTGGCAGGGGGCATGTGCATGGGCCTATGCCTACATACATTTGCTAGTAGGTGTTCCTCATTCCCATCTCAAAATGTTGGGAGGTATGAGTAAGCTACAGAACAGGAGGGCCTAGGCACCATTACGTACCACAATGTGCACTCGTATCTATCAAGAAGAAAAAGGTACATATTTCAGGGTATTGCTTGGGCACAATTAACCCAATTAATATTTCTAAATGTATAACATAGTAAACCTTCACTTTTTGAGTTCACCACATTAATGCATTTAAACATATTGTAAAAATCAATAAAAATATATTGCTCCATGATTGTGACACAGCTCAGCTAAAGCTGGTCATAGATAATTAGCGGCTGAATTAAAAAAATAAGAAACCCTAAGACCCCTTTCACACTCAAGCACTTTACAGGCGTTTTTGCACTTAAAATAGCGCCTGTAAACTGCCTCTTCTGCAGCCCAAATGTGAAAGCCAGAGTGCAATTGCAGGACAGGAAAAAAAGTCCTGCAAGCAGGATCTTTGGGGCGGTGGAGGAGTGGTGTATACATCGCACCTCCACCGCCCCTGCCCATTGAAATGAATGAGCGCTGCTTTCAAAGCACGTGAAAAGCACTTTGAAAGTAACGCTAAGCAAGCGCTTTTAACCCCTTTTTAACCCCTTCTGGGGGGTTAAAAGCGACCTGCTAGCGGCATCAAATCGCTGCAATAACAGCGGCAAAGTGCCGCTAAAACTAGCGTTGTTTTATCGCTTATGCCCGCACCACCCCAGTGTGAAAGGGGTCTAACATATTCCTCTATCCACATAAGCAAGGTGAATAAAGTAATCTCCTTTGCTGAGACATTGTATTCTGACAACGGGACTCTCCGCTGTACGAATACACCGATCAGTGGCTGCAGCCACTGATTAACAAAAGTTTTTCAACATTCTATTCCACACATGGATCAAAATTCAGCTATTTCATTTCAGTCCATCTGTGGCCAGCCTAAGGTGAGTGTGGACGAGTCAGGGGGTGGGCTAGACTTTGGAGTTGATTTACTAAAACTGGAGAGTGCAAAATCTGGTGCTACTGTGCATGGTAGCTAATCAGCTTCTAACTTCAGCTTGTTCAATTAAAGTATTAGTTCACGTTTACAAAAAAATGATAAATGTACATTTTTTGCAGGTTAAAAAAAAAGTGTGTTTATTATTTTATTTGTTAGGAACTTGTAAAGCATTGCACCCACGATCAGCAGATCATAGGTATAATGCCACGGTCCTGCAGACTGTCCATGTAGCTGTCTACCTGAAACAGACAGGCAGTTACTGAATGACAGGCAGCTCAATGAACTACCTAGAGCACTCAACAGCGCCCTAGTAGTTTATTGAGAACTACGAGCCGGCAGCCGCAAAGGCTGTTGGTACTTGTATATTATTGATTCACAGGGATCTGTAAATCAATGATTGGACCGTGTGGGTGGAGGTGCGGGGAGAAGATCCCTGCCTTGATGTCACAAGGAGGGAGGGGATTGGGGGGAAAAGGGGCCTGATGCGGAACATGTTACATGTTCAGAAGGGTGAACTTATCCTTTAAGCTTTGCCAATAAAACCTGGAAGCTGATTAGTTTCTATGCAGAGCTGCACTGTATTTTGCACACTCCATCAACCCTGGTGTGACTTTGCCCTATCAAGCAATATATTCTCACTAATGTACATGTATAGACATTTCCTAGTTTTACCTCAATTTCCCATTCTAGAGCATGTCTTAGCATTATTTTTTTACTTTGCTTCTGTAACATGAAACAACTTTTATTCTCCCACCACGTGACCTCTTTGCCAGGCTTTTACATTTTTTTTTAGAGGCAGCTGCTAGTAACTGACGTAGACACACCCCAGAACTACATTTTCCAAGAGCCTTTTCTTTACACAAAGGGGTTGGTTTACTAAAGGCAAATAGACTGTGCACTTTGCAAAGGGCAGTTGTTCCAGAGCTTAGTAAATGAGGTAAAGCTTCACTTTGCAAATAATATCCAATCACATGCAAGGAAATTTAAAAAAATGCATTTTTGCTTGCACATGATTGGATAATGGAAGTCAGCAGCGCTTCTGCTCATTTACCAAGCTGTAGCGCAACTGCTCTTGCAGAGTGCAACTGCATTTTGCAAAGTGCACAGTGTAAACCTTCTCTTCAGAGAAGCCTACCCTACCCACACCTAACAACTGTTTTTTCATTTTGTCCATCAGCTCACCGCCCACAGTTATCACCTTTTGTTTCCACTTGACCCTCCCTTCTAGATTGTAAGCTCTAACGAGCAGGGCCCTCTGATCCCTCCTGTATTGATTTGTAAGTGTACTGTCTGCCCTCATGTTGTAAAGAGCTGCGCAAACTGTTGGTGCTATATAAATCCTGTATAATAATAATAATAATATTTGCCTTTAGTAAATCTGTGTCAAAGTGTGTGGCCAGGCACTTAAGCGTAAAGTCAGTAGCACGTTGCTTTTCTGGGAAAGAAATAAATGTATACATGTGGAGAGGGACAGGGGATATAGAATGAGTTCTGTAGATCACCAGGCAGGAAAGACAATGCTAGTTGAGATTTCAATGTGGCAAAGACAATATGATGTCAGCTCACATCGAGCTCACTGGATTTGTAGCCTCCCTGGCGGTATGATCATGTCAGATTTTTGCGTCTCAAAGCGGTACATTTGTTTTGCATAGAAATTTGACATTTTATATTGTAGGCCTGTAATAGCCATAACACACTTAAATCTGTCCAAGCAAGAGTCTAGTAGATATCCCGGTTATGATAAAGTTTGAAACACAAAATCATAAATTATAATATAATAAATAACTATAAATAATTATAAAAAATAATAATATAATAATAATAAAATTAATTTCCCCGCAATTCACTGTCGCTCAACTCTGCAAGTGTTCTAATTTACTATCGCTGTTTTCTAGCTGGTCTTGCTAGGGGTTGCCGCTAATGGTACTGAAATTTAACCCCGAGTCACACTCGGGAAAACCGCCTGGGATGTTAACCTCCCTGGCGGTATGATTATTTTGGATTTTAGGTGCTGAAAGTGGTACAATTATTTTGCATGGAAACTTGGCGTTTTATATTGTAGGTCTGTAATTCTTAACAATAACACACTTAAATCTGTCCAAACAAGAGTCTAGTAGATATCCCGGTTATGATAAAGTTTGAAACACAAAAACATAAATTATAATATAATAAATAAAAATAAATAATTAAAAAAAAAAAATAATAATAATAAAAGGAATTTCCCCAGAATTCACTATCGCTCAATTCTGCAAGTGTTCTAATTTACTATCGCTGTTTTCTAGCTGTCTAAAGCCACTTTTGATGTAAAGGGACACTTTTTGGTTGCTATGCACAATCTCCAGTTTCCAGGCAGAAAGAACAGTATATATATATAATATAAAACTGCATGCAGGGCATGGGCCAAAGCACTGGGGACAAAAGGGATGTGAAATAATTTCATATAGTACTGTAATCTGTAAGATTACAGTACTGTATGTGTTATGTTTTTACAATTTGTTGAATTTGCCGCCAGGCTCCACCCCCGTGCATCGCGCCGCTCGCAGGGAACGGAGCCTGGCACGGAGAGGCTTCGGAGGAGGGCGGGGGCCCACAGACACAGCGGGGGACATCGCAGGATCCCGGGGACAAGGTAAGTAAAGCCACACCAGGATCCTGCGATGTAATCCCGAGTGTGGCTCGGGGTTACCGCTAATGGGACTGAATTTTAACCCCGAGCCACACTCAGGAAAACCGCCAGGGAGGTTACTAGATCAATAGGTATGTTTCTGCACTGTTGGATAACAATGGTGGGGAAATATGCAATAAATGGGAGAGATGTACTAAACTGCATTTCTTAACCTCCCTGGCGGTATGATTATGTCAGATTTTTGATGCTCAAAGCGGTACAATGTTTTGCATTGAAATTTGGCGTTTTATATTGTAGGCCTGTAATTCTTATGAATAACACACTTAAATCTGTCCAAACCAGAATCTAGTAGACAGCCCGGGTATTATAAAGTTTGAAACACGAAATCATAAATTATAATATAATAAATAACTATAAATAATTATAACAAATAATAATATAATAAAAATAAAAAAAATGATTCAATAATGTAATCAAATCAAAAACACTGAAATTTGCTCAGTTGCAGAATTGTCGCTGTCATTACTTTCAGTGTTTGATGACCGATTTCCCCACGAATCGCTATCGATCAATTCAGCAAGTAATTCTAATTTATTATCGCTGTTTTCTAGCTGGTCTAAAACCGCTTTTGATGTAAAGGGACACTTTTTGGTTGCTATGGCCAATCTCAAGTTTCCAGGCAGAAAGAACAGTATACAGTATATAATATAAAACTGCATGCAGGGCACTGGACAAACCACTAGGGACAAAAGGGATGTGAAATAATTTGATACAGTAATGTAATCCGTAAGATTACAGTGTACTATATGTGTAGTGTGTTTTTAACTTTTTTTAATTTGGCGCTGCGCTCCGTCCCCGTGCGTCGCAGGGAATGGAGCTCGGCACTGTGATAGATCGAGCGGAGACACGGCTCGCACACACAGACATCACAGGATCCTGAGGACAAGGTAAGTAACTTTGCCTGAATCCTGCAATGGGATCCCGAGTGTGGCTTGGGGTTACCGCTTTTGGTACTGAAAATTCACCCCGAGCCACACTCGGGAATAGCGCTAGGGAGGTTAATTTACTATTACTTACATTGAAAGCTCATTTCTTTTTCATGTACACCATGGGGTTGATTTACTAAAAGGCAAATAGACTGTGCACTTTGCAGTTGCACTCTGCAAGGGCAGTTGCTTCAGAGCTTAGTAAATGAGGTAAAGCTTCACTTTGCAAACAATACCCAATCCTGTGCAAGGAAAATAGAAAAACAGCATTTTTGCTTGCACATGATTGGATGGTGGAAGTCAGCAGAGCATCTGCTTATTTACTAAGCTCTGGAGCAACTGCTCTAGCAGAGTACAACTACACTTTGAAAAGTGCACAGTCTATTTGCCTTTAGCAATTTAACCTCAAAATCTAAAAAAAGATTTATAAAAATTACTTTGGCATTACAACTTTCTATTCAACTATACCTTAAAGCCATAGTGTAAGCAGCTCAGTATCAGTATCAAGGGAGGAATACCATGTTAAACATTGCATATCAACATTTCAACAACACAGGAGAAATCCCTAATCCTCAAGAGATTTTGGTAAATGCCTGTCCTGACAGATGACAGGTCCAAGCTTGCTCATCTCTGCCACCTACCAGGCCAGTAGACACAATGCATCTTCATTTTTTCTTTCTCCACAATCAAAACATTGCCTACCTGTGCAACTCAGTACACAAAAGTGTTTTATATATAACTATCAAAGTTAAATCCCTAGTTTTCATTCCCTACATGTGTTAAATCTATTTGTGAATAAAGTCAAATCTGGTCTATGACTTGTTTGGACAAGACGGAGCTCGAACGAAAGCAATATATGAGAAGCTGATTTGGGAGTGTATATGGGTGTGTAGGTTTGCACAGGTTTGGTAAAGGTATTGTACAGAGGAAAGTATATGTTTTGCTCGGCTCCTTGGCAGGGGGCCAGCAAACAAAACTGTGCCTCTTCAGGAAGGAAGCAAAACCAACAGGTTGAATGCTTTGATCATATTCAACCAAGAACCAAAACTCAAAAAAATTACAATGTACAGTACAAAGCTTTTACTATACTTCACTTTCAGTCAGTACACATCTTGAATTTATATTGTAAAGTTTACCTTTAGGGGCAAAACAAATTCTTGTACTATGGTGCGGTAGCGCTGCACATTGGGTGTATAGGTTTTGGTCATACTTACACATTAATCAACGCATACCGATATTGGTAAATTTTGTTTGGGCATCTATTCTTCAAGTACTTTTGGTCTTGAAGGGGTTAATACGTCAAAGTTACCAAAAAGAGGAATTGTGCTATACATTGTTTCCATACATCTATGGTTAATTCTGCCTTTTGGCATGTAGGGCGAGCCTCTGAAAAATGTGCTTCATTAAACTAATGGTAGTAGGTGCCTTATCCCAAACTAACATTAGTTACTGCAGTTTGTATGGCCTCCATCAAAGCACAACTCCAGCAAAAAGTAACAAGATAAAAAGCTAGAATAGCAAAACCAGCTTTTACTGCAACAATCACCTTCAATCCCAAAATTTCCCCTGAAGTACTTTTTTTCTGCTGCTAAATGTCCCCAATCTAATGGTCAGCATTAGGGAAGGAAAAATCTTCCCCAGTTCGATTCATCAAGGATTCAGCAAATCCCGTTTGAAATTCAGCTAAACCAAACTTAGCAGCAACTCCCAAAGAACTCTTCCAAAAGCAGATTCTGTTTTTAAATTCTTGTAATTTTTAGAGATAATAGGGACATTCCTGTAAAAAATAGGCACGTGAAGTTGAGCACTGCCATGGGGAACAAGCTTGGCTTACATACAGCAGCATCCAAATCTGATTGACTTTAGTTTGAAAAAAAAAGGGTGTTTTTTTTTAGGTACTTTTAGCATTGGCCCATGCTTTTTAAAACATCACTGCTTTGATCACCAGATGGAAATCGGCAAGTAGTGTGCTGTGGCTGTCTATGACGCACTGTCCTACCACTGGCTGATTTTTTTCAAACTCTCATTGGGAATTAGGGGCCACAGGTGATACAGAAGCTCAAAATTAGCCAACAGGAGAACATTTTTAATGTACGAGAATTTACTGATATGTGCCAGAGAAAATGAGTACAGGTAAGTGTTATACTACAAGAATTAGGAGGACAGTAGTTTAAGATTTGCCAGCAGTAGGCCAATTTTTAACAGCAAGACTAGGCCAAACTTTACTAGCGACAAATATCATAGGATACAGCAGAGAATACAGCAGCAAAAATTGTCCCACAGAAGGACAGTTTACTAATGGATACTAGCCCCAACTGGTGTACGCCTAACTTTTTTTAAATCTATGGGAAAAATGGTGTGGTGAGTGTAAGGGTGTAAGTTTCCTTCTCCTGAATCTCCGCCTACTTACCTCCGGCCAGTCAGGAGGGACCTAAACAATGACTCCGCCCATCGCTATCCCGGATGAGCAAATATGTTACTCCGCCCACATAGTCCATAGATTGAAGGATCCCAGAACAAGAGTGTTTTGAGTGAACACTGTTCGTGCACTGCGTTTTTTTTCTAAATAATACAGCAAACAAAGAGCAGCTCTAAAAACAGATGGTCAGTAAAAAGTGAATGCTGCCCATTGAATACCCTGAACCTAAAAAAGGGCCCTATCAACAAAGAATAAAAATAAAATAGCAAGGGAAATGAAAACCTCAAAATGTCATCCTTTAACTGCTTCAGGACCGCACTTACACTGCAGCAGGACGATCCTGATGCGCTGAATCACATATATGGACGTGATTTTGTACTTCTGGGCAGGGGGTGCGTGATACTGTGTTTCCATGAAAATAAGCCCTACCCCGAAAATTAGACCTAGCGTGATTTTCGGGGAGGGCTGCAATATAAGCCCTACCCCGAAAATAAGCCCTAGTAGAGTCCTTGTAAAAACATATATCCGCTTTGTAAAATGATTATATAATGTCCAGTTCATCTCCTTTATTGTCAAAAATACCTTATTCACAGCGCTGACATCAGTGGCCCCTCCCTCTACAGTGCTCGCAGCAGGGAAGAAGAGCTTCCGCGGGTCACGTGAGCGTCCAGCAGCGCTGTTAATTAGGTATTTTCCACAATAAAGTTATAAAAGGAGACGCACTGGACATTATATCATCTTTTTACAAAACGCATTACATGCTTTTACAATTACTTTAACTGAGGTATATTTTTGGGATTAAAGAATGTCATAATGCTGACTTTTTTGTACATACCGTAAATAAATAAGACATCTCCTGAAAATAAGCCCTAGTGTGTTTTTTTTTTTGTAGCCAAAATTAATATAAGACCTGGTCTTATTTTTGGGAAAGCGCAATATAAATTTCATTAGGGTGCAGCATGTGCATTGCAGCACAAGACAAAACAAAAAAACAGGTTGACCTAAAAGACACTATCAACAAACAATAGAAAAAAAAAACAAGAAAAGCCCAAAACACCTCCCCCCCCAAAATAAAATCCAATTCTTTACAGAGAAGCTTTTCAAAAAAAGAAGAAAGAAAACAAGTATTTGCTTTGGATGGCAAATTAACTAAAAGTAACCTCTGACCTCAAATTAACCACAACATACAATATAAAACAAAGCAGCCCCCAATGATAAGAACCCCAAAAAACGGCAGTAATGGAGTTGAATCAGAATTAAAGTACAGTTTCCTAATTGACCCTAATCTCTCCCTAAGCAGTTTGTCAGCTTTCCCTAGCCTTTCTCTAAAGCAGCTTCCAATACACTGATACTATGGGGTTGATTTACTAAAGGCAAATAGACTGTGCAAGTGCAGTTGCTCCAGAACTAAGTAAATTAGGTAAAGGTTCTCTTTGCAAAGAATACCCTGCAGGATTCGCCTTGAACCCATGGTAGCGGAAAACTGGAACATCATTCCTAGTCAGCATCATTCAACCCACTTTCTCTGAGCACAGATCTCTCTGGACCCAGCTTGTGACTGGACAGTGAAAGCAAAAGCAGTAGAGTGATGGGCTCATCTCACTGTCACTATGCTGTCTCCTCCTATCAGCATGCTTCTTGTCGGCACATGAATGGATTGGCTCTTTGTACTGCTTCTTCCTCCAAACCCTGCTGTACAGGGACTGCAAAAGGGCGATAATAGGTCAAATTCAGTTACTTGCGCTTCTTGCGTTTAAAAATTAGATTTAATGAGGTAGTATTAATAACAGAGCTGCAATAATGTGCGTCTCTTATATCTGCCTGGAGTTCGGCTTGCAATATATTGCCGTTTGGCCTCACATAACGACAGGATGTCTAAGCATTAAGGACAACTACTGAGGTTTTGGTTTCTTTACTAGTTTCCTAGAAATAGAACTCAAACCAACAGATCACTCTGTATCTAATTCCTGCTTAAAAATGCTGACAACAGTGACACCTACTGAAATCGGCGCGCTCACTGCGCTCTGCACATGGACACCACCAGAAAATGTCGTTTCATGTTCAGTTGTTTTCTTAGACATTCGTTTGTGGTTTTACTCTAAGCAAAGACCATATAAGATTTGATTTTTTTAATCTTGCATTTTAAAAGGTACCATACTTAGTATATACGTAAGATTTTTTCAGTATTAAAAAATGAAGACTTTAAAAAATGTTTCTATTTTTAGAATTTTTTTTTCTTTATGTTCTCATATGTGCCACTTAGAATGATTTACATACAACAGCATTCTGGAGGCCCCTTTAACAGCCTTATATGTTGAAATAGCTCCTGAATTGCAGGGAAATCAACTTACAAAGACTGAAGAGCAATTCACAGGGGAGGGACACACCTCACCTTTCTTTTCTAGCAGATACAAAGACATTTTTGGCATGGTCAATTATACACGTATTGCTGGGCACCTTTAAAAAGTCCAGCGGTGATTGTTGCAGACTGGGTATAATGGTAGTGGTAGTGGTAATGGCAGTCCCAGTCATGAGAGGATAAAGCTGCAGACATCAGTGGGGAAAAAAAAAAACATCGGACAGGTTAGAAAACCGGGTTCAGTCACTACGATTTTCCTTATCCACTTTCCGAACGCCCCAAATCCAGCTCTGCGCTGGATCACATATCTGATACATGATCAGCACCTTTGGGTAGGGGGGCACGTGCCGTCCTCCCTGGCTGTGATTTGTCACAGGACAAGCCGATCAGCGAGCGCCGCCCACTGATTGATCGCCGGCACCCGCTGATCGGTTCCGTCATTTAAGGGAGGGAGCTCTGTGTTGTAAACAACACAGAGCTCCGAACACTGACAGGAGATCTTGCTGTTGTTTTTATTGCCTGCAAAGCAGGGGGAAAAAAAACAGCAAGATTGCTTAGTAAAGCAGCACATAACACACACACAGTAAATATTGTTAGACACACATTTAACTCCTTGATTGCCCCTAGACGTTAACCCCTTCCCAGCCAGTGTCATTAGTACAGTAACAGTGTATAGTATTAGCAGTGATCACTGTATTAGGCTGGGTTCACATATATGCAAATTGGATGCATCTCAATGGAGCCGGTTCACACGGGTCCAGGGTGGCCACAATCCGAATTGCAGAAGGGTCCCGTGTGTCCTTGGCAAAAATGCAGACCTAAATCGCACCTGAACCAGTGTACAGAAATGCATCGGACCCCATGCTGTGAACCGCAGCCGCACATATGTCAACCTGGCCTTAATGTCACTATTGATGTCAGTGTCGGTCACAAACAAATGGCCCCTACCCCACCTATAACTGGCCTTCAAAGCAAGGAGCACATGGAAGGGCTATCACATGAAAGACAAAAACAGAACATTCCATAGCTCAATTCACCAACCAGTCTGCCAACTGACCAAATTAACCTGTCCAACCGTCTGCGTTAAAAACAGGGGCAGACTGGTTGGTGAGTTGAGCTATGGAATGTTCTGTTTTTGTCTTTCATGTGAAAGACCTTCCATGTGCTCCTTGCTGTGAAGGCCAGTTATAGGTGGGGGCAGGGGCCATTTGTTTGTTACTGGTGTAAATATGGTCCGGGGACACACTGTACACCTTTGCTGCCATTGTGCTCTTGCTGGGTGTCCAGTTTGCTCGTGTTCCTTTAAGAGGGATTGGGCTGCCTCCAGGCCCACCTGCCCCTCATCTATCCATTTAATGCATGTGCTTCCATTGTGGGGACGCTTATAAATTCAGTAGCGTTAGGACTGCAAGCATACACAGGGTGCCGTGAAGAGGCCTTGCAGCTTATGCATGTGTTTGCAAATGCCTGTTTTTAATGCAGACTGTTGGACAGGTTAATTTGGTCAGTTGGCAGACTGGTTGGTGAGCTGAGCTATGGAATGTTCTGTTTTTGTCTGTCAGTGTCAGTCAGTCAGTTAGTGTACCCCCCAGCCAATGTCAGTTAGTGTCAGATTGTCTGCCACAGTATCACAGTCTAATGAGACTGTGATACTGTGGCAGGCAATAAGTTGCTGATCACCGCCATTACTAGTATAAAAAAATCAAATAAATACAAATACCAGTATCTATACCAGATGCTATAACATGCAAACCAAATAATTTACACTTATTGGGATTTTTTTTTTACCAAAGACATACAGCAGAATACATTTTGGACAAAATTCATGAGGAAATTAGATTTTTTAAATTTTTATTGGATATGTTTTATAGCATAAAATATATATATATATATATTTCTAAATTTCTCGTCTTTTTCGTTTACATTGCAAAAAATTAAAACCCAGTGTTGATCAAATATCACCAAAAGAAAGTTCTATTTGTGTGAAAAAAATTATACAAATTTCATTTGCGTACAGTGCTGCATGACCGTGCAATTGCAAAAAGTTAAAGTAGCGCAGTGCCGAATAGCAAAAAATACTCCGGTCAGAAAGGCGGTAAAAACTTTTCAGAGGTCAAGTGGTTAAAGTCGTACTAAAGCCACAAGGTCCCTCTTTGGCATTGGGATCTTCCCCCAGGTGCCAGTCTTCGGCCATTTTGATTGGCCAGCGGGGGATGAGTGACCACAGCGCAGTGCAAGTTGTTGAATAGCCTAATGCCGCGTACACACGGTCGGACTTTTCAGCTACAAAAGTCCGACAGCCCGTCCGACAGACTTTCGACAGACTTTTGGCGGACTTTTAACGGACTTTCTAACGACCGGCCTTGCCTACACACGATCACACCAAAGTCCAACGGATTTGTACGTGATGACGTACACCGGAATAAAATAAGGAAGTTGAAAGCCAATAGCTGCCCTAGCGTCGGTTTTTGTCCATCGGACTAGCATACAGACGAGCGGATTTCTGGGTCCCGCGGAGTTACGACGTAAAGATTTGAAGCATGTTCCAAATCTAAAGTCCATTAGATTTGCGACTGGAAAAGTCAGCTGAAGCCCACACGATCGGATTGTTCGCCGGATTTGGTCTGTCGGCGTCCATCAGACAAGTCCGGTCGAAAAGTCCGACCGCGTGTACGCGGCATAACACTGCGCTACACTAACAGAAAGTACTCCATGCTGTCCTTTTTTCAGCGCACACCACTGCAACGCGGTGCTGGGACCTGGCCAGGTAAAAGCATTTTGCATTGTATTGCGCTGGAATAGCCGCCCAATGCAGTCCTACCACACCTGGTATGAGCAGGCCTAAATCCTCCATAAGTCTAGGGGTAGAGGAATAATCTGTAATACCTTATTTCTCTCTCTAGAAGGCTTCCTCTGCGCAGTGTGACTGGTCTCTAAGGTGTTGAGTTTATGCGCATTTGCGCACATTTGCATTTGAACGTATTGCATTTCTGCTGCGCTAAAAAAAAGGAGTAAATGCTGTATGGAACGCTCTGATGCGAACTGCATTAATATGGAACCTTTTTTTTTGTTTTCGACATGCGTTGGGAAAGAACTTAAAATTGCACCCCTGCGCACCTAGTGTGAATGAATTCTCAGCACTAAAGAAAAGCCTTTGCGCTTACTTATGCTATGTTTCTAAAGAAAAACACAAATACTACAAAACGATTATACGCATCATTACGTTTTTAATGTAACAAAAATGTCTAAGCAATTAAACACCTAAAAGGTAAAAAAGAAAACACCACATAATGAAATGTTGTGCTTGTGGGTGATCTTTCATTTCTGGAACACTCTATACATGAGTCATCCATCAGTCAAGGGAACCAGGAAGTTTGTGAATGAAAAACATTTGGTCGAGTAATTGCTACATTTTTCATACCACCTGGAATTCATAGACTAGGAACAGCAGAATGTGCTGAATTGGGGGTCAAGACAAAACTAAAAGCTCCCTGATGGCTCAAACAAGCAGTGTGGCGTTTCCTCTCCTGGTGTGGACTGTTAAGCTGAACTTGAAAACTCTGACCAGAGCCTGCTGCAAAGGACTATGGGAGTCCTGTGTCTGAACAAAATCTTTCAAATTCAATAAAGTTTGGGCCACATCAGGCACACAAATCAGTGTTACTTTTGGGAACACACCAGGCTGTCAGGATCAGTCTGAATTAAAACACTGGGGCTCCTTCTACTTGAAGTGATCCTCCACGCTGAACTACGGACACAAAAACATTCTTTTTAATATATTCCTCAAGAGTCACAAAGGAAATACATCCTTTTTGGATACACCAAATGCTTTTGCAAACCCAATTTTTACATTGCAAAAGTAGTGACATCATCACTATGCTGCACATAGCCTGTGCAGAGAGCAGGGCTTGGGGAGGGGCCAAGCAACTCCAAACGCTAAAGGCTGTCTTCAGAAAACCACAGGAGGGGCAGAGACAAGACCAGTTATCCTGCACAAGAAGAAAGAGAAGCAATGACCAGTCTTTATTAAAGTGATTGCAAAGTCTCTTTTTTTTTCTAATAAAATAACCTGCTCAGTGCAGTTGGTTTTGCATAGAACAGCCCGGATCCTCTTCTTCTCGAGTCCCTGGCTGGAGCTCCTGGCCCCTCCCTCTTATTGAGTGCCCCCACAGCAAGCAACTTGCAATGGGGGCACCCGAGCCGAGCTGCAGCTCTGTGTATCCATGCAGAAACTGAGCTGCGACCCGGCCCCTTCTCTCTCCACTGCGGTGTCTCAGCCAATCAGGAGGCAGAGGGACTCATGCACATTGCTGATTAGAGATGGGCTCAGGTAAGTATTGGGGGACTGAGGGGGGCTGCTGAATATAGAGGGCTTTTTATCTTATTGCATAGAATGCATTAGGATAAAAAAACCTTCTGACTTTACAATCCCTTTAAGGGAAGATCCTGCACACAGGTAGAGGAAGTTTCACACTGTATTACTGTACGGATCTGGAAGAAATACATGAAGCACACCAAGATCCAAGGAAGAATACACATGACTCATGTATTTAGACCATAGATACATACTTAAAGTGGACCTGGACTAAAAAAAAGTGAAAATGTGCTATATTAGAAATGTTAACATGAACACCCCCCCAGCAGTAAAAGTCCATCGTTCATGCCCCTCTGCATGCTGATCCCAAAACATAAGCAAGTCATTAGTTAAAGTGATTGTAAAGTTAATTGTTCTTAAAATAACAAGCATGTTATACTTACCTGTTCTGTGCTCTCTGTGTCCATTGACACGCACAGCATGACTCGGCCCAGCCCCCCCCCCCATTCTAACAGGCTGTGATTGACAGCAGCAGGAGCCAATGGCTATTCCTGCTGTCTCCACCTTCAGTGAGGAGAAAGAGAGAAGAGAGAGCTGCTGCTTTTGGGCACAGCGCTAGATCGAGACTGAGCTTGGGCAAGTATTTAGGTGGGCCTGAAAACAGGTTTTTGTACCTTAATGCATAGAATGCATTAATAAAAAAAATAACCTTTTGCCTTTACATCCACTTTAATATAATGCATGCTTCTGTTATTCACATTTTATTGTTTTCCACTTTTTTTGATTGAGGCAGTGGTAATGTTGCCAGGACCTCACAGTGGAAAGGAAAGGCTACATCACAACTGCCTTCGAGGGAACTTTTGTCTGGAAAAATGCAAAATTCCTGCAATTTTTTCCCTCAGATATAGTGTTTTTGTTTACACATTGGCATGGCTTTGACAATGTGAGTGTCAGGTCGCTCATGTTGCTAAGGCCATGGTGAACTGTAAACTATACATGACTGCGCCAGATCTCATGTGTGATGTCATTGGCAAGCTGGTGCAGAAAATGTGGAAGAGAAGGCTAGCTCACTGACTATGTTGGCTTTGAAGTTGGGAAAGGGTGCAAAGCAGCATTGGGAAAGAGGAAGAAGGCAAGACCTGAGGCAAGCAACAATGAATGTGAATGGGGCCATTTGTGATTACCCTCAGGAGACTCAGAAGGCATTCCTGTGATTAAGTGTGGGTGGGAAGTCCAAGTAAAAGCAATGGGAACCTGGAAGCTCCTGCGGCTATTTGCTGCCGCTTTCACGTAATTGCTCATGCAGCGATTACCTGCAGATTATTGACCCTGGACGCAAACAGTCTGCACCTAGGGCCAATCATTCGCAGGTAGTCATTGCATGAGAAGCCCTTCTGGAAGCCCCTAAAGGCAGCCCCGCCTTGCATGACCAGAATCGCATGACTTATCTGACGCTGCGCTTGTGGCTAGGAACTCCACATCCCGGAAGTGTACAGGGAAGTTCCAGGGGAAGTTTTCATGAGTCAGGAATAACACAATGTCCACACTGGTACATATTTTTTATATTGCTTTACTAAACAGTTCAAATAAACAAGGTTCTATTTATTCAACCATTACTTAGGCATGATGGGATTTGTAGTTTCACCACAGCTGGAGTGCCGAGGTTGCCTACCCCTGGCTTAGGTGATGGTATAATACCTTGGTAATGTAGCACAAACAGAGTTACAACCAGTGGGGGCCGCTCCATTAGGGGCGCAGGGGCACCGCCTGCTAATCCATGCACCTGACCCCTAATCTACATGCAGGGCGCCGGACGCATGGATTTCGAAGTGACTTTTTTGAAAACATTTTTGAAGCACATGATTAGAGCCTAAGGCTCTAATTGGCTTCAAAAAAGGGTGGGCTTGGGGCGCAGAGCACTGTGCCCTGAGCCCACCCAGTCGCGTGACAATAGCAAATTAATAGGGGGGACGATGGCGGTGGAGGTATGGCTGAGTGAGGGGGACAGGTTTGTTTGCCGCACCCCCCACCCCCAAAATATTTAGCATCAGCTGCCACTGATTACAAGTCTTTAGAGAGAGAGAGAGAGAGAGAGAGGGCAGCTGAAAGGTGCCCTGACCTACTGGGATAAAGTCCAGGCATCCCCAAGCATTGGACATGCCATTTGTCCTACCTCCCAAAGAGGGAGAAGTCTCCAGGCTTCCCCCTGGAGGGGAAGAATCACTGTATCCATGTAGGTTACATCTCTCCTCACTGCAGGCTCGCTATTCCCGTAGAACCGACTGTCCTTTTTCTACTCTCCTAGCTTTTTATATACCTCCTGCAACATTAATGGCCAGCAGGGAAAATGCCCAGCATCCTGGGGTGGGATAAATTAATAATGGACCACTGCGTCCACACTGCAGGTGTCTCACACTAGTAGACAGCGACACCTAGTGGGAACCAGGGGAACTACACTGACAATACTTCCCACTTCCCTACAGTTTTAGGAGATTCAAAGTGATATTTGGTGTTGTCATTACTGTGCTGCTCACTGTTCTCCTTGCTGGAGGCTCTGAAATGAGGAAACAAAGACCTGCCTCTACTAAGATGGCCACCTTCACATAGATACTAAAGGGGAGATTTACTAAAACTGAGGCGTGCAAAATCTGGTGCAGCTCTGCATAGAAACCAATCAGCTTCCAGGTTTTATTGTCAAATCCTAATTGAACAAGCTGAAGTTAGAAGCTGATTGGCTACCATGCACAGCTGCACCAGATTATGAATTCTCCAGTTTTAGTAAATACCCCCACAGTCTAGAACAAGGCATGGTAAGTCAAAAATGAGGAAAGCTGCAGGGAAGCCATAGGCAATACTGGTGATAAGTCATTTGCCCTATGTCTGCCTTTTTCCTGCACAGCCTCCAGAGTTCAGGTCCTCTTTAATTTAATCATGTTTCATTAGCAGAATACATTCTATAAGTGCATATCACACATGGAACAAACTATAAAGAACTTGACTGAGTTCCAGTAATGAAACATTTTTGTCAATTAGTTTTTCTCATTATGAAAAAACATTTCTCAACCCAGAAATGTAGATTTACTTGAGAAAGCTTACTCAGACCTTCTTCAGAACAACTGGATTTTCCCCATGTGCTGAACAGTTATTTGTACAATTGTTTAATGAAACCCTTCAGACCGTAGAGTATAATTCTCAAATACAGTGATGCTTTGTGAATATAGTTACAGAATTCCATACGCGAATGTAAATTTGTGATTCCGTTTTCACGAGATTCGTGAACCAGATTTACCTTATATCGAAGTCTAGACAGCTATAAAAATAAAAACAGCAATGTGTGAGCCGGTCATTTACATGTGCTGAAATGCTTTCATTCTAACGAAAGGGATATTTCGCTTTGCTAAAAAAAAAAAAAGGAGCAAGTAATTTCAAACCTTTTATGTAGAATAATATAATCGTAGGCGTCCTTCACACTTTCTAAGTGCACACATGATTCTGTGCCTGCTTTGTCCATTCACAGTGAAGGCTAGGAATCAGTTAGACTGTTTACCAGCCACTGATCACTGTCAGGGATGAAGGGTTCATACACACAAATGTATTTAATTCACTTACAAATACGCTTGATCTTAATTTCATAGGTAATTAAAGCTCGTTTGGATGTACTTCTGTGAATCACAGGAGTGCAGTTCGTTCTGCACTCTTGTGACTCGTTTTCAGCAGACAGTAGGCTGAAAACGCCATTGGCTACAAAGGCTCCATTCGTGGCAAAGCATGGGAGGCATTTGTGATGCCTTTATTTCTCAATGGCACCCCAAACGTGGAGCGATTTAAATCGCAGCAAAATTGCAGGAGGCGTGTCGCCCCAAAAGAAGTTCTGGGACTCGACAATCGCGGTAAAATCGCTCTGTGTTTGTGGTGCCATTGAGAAATAATGGCATCGCAAATGCATCCCGCAATTCTGCCTGCGATTGAAATCCCCTAGGTGTGAATGGAGCCTGCTCCATTCCATTCAAGAGGTGCTTTCAAAAGTCAAAAAAAGCTGTACAGATTGTGGCATTTTTTTGCATCTGTGTGCATGAGCTCTAAATGGCAAATCAAGGTTTACCTAACACAATCATGTCATGAAAGTGTTGGAATACAATGTTCATTTGTGCTTTATGCAACAACTACTGTACATCAGTATTTAGTAGAGATATATCCTTCATCCAGTAGATGGCAGTGTTTATAAGTTCGTAGCTACATTTATGGTATGCTTTATGTCTTTTTTCCTAAATAACGTTTCTCCTGTCTGCAGTTAAGCAGCAAAGCCCATGTGGACTGTGCACTGTCTGTTCTGTGGGGATATATGCAGAATTTCTAACAGAAAGTATTTTGTCATTAAATGGTTTTGGGCTAGTTTTCCTTTAATAATAAAAAATATCAGGAGATATAGATTACATTAACATTTACTACCAAGAGAAAAGCCATAATTGACCTGAAAAGAAGTAGTTATAGTTCACCTAGATACACTAAGTAGTTCCAAAGATATGCAAGTTTTACTATTACATGCTAAAGTTGCAAAACTGTGTTCCGGAGCTTTTTTTTTTTTTTCGGTTGTTTTTTTAGCTTTATCATTAAGGGATTACTATTATATTATTACATTTGCATCTTTTGATTGTGTTTTCCATACTGGTGAAAACCTGGATTCCCTAAATTATATTGCCTACTGGTATATATGTAATTTACATCTGAAAGAAACATGGACACACCATAGCTGAACAGACCTCTTTGCAATTCAAGCGGTTGCACAGTGACGGCCCTCGGAATCGGGGAGCGCTCTTTGCAGTTGATCAGAGTGTACAACCATGTGTCGGATTTTGCTTTATGTTCCCCTACATTTCACGGTATAGAGATGCAAAGCTTAGTGGGGAGCCAGACAATTTGGCAGGTACATCCTGGGAAAACTAAAATAAAAGATGAATGCTGGTATGGAAGGCATTTCACAGGAGGCTGTATTTCTCGATTTTAGTACTTGAAAACATACGTGAAGGACTCCTGGGATCCCGGGCTGTGCAATCTGATGAAGAATATGTTTTTTATTTGCCTGTCAGGAATCCTGGAAGGTTTAAATCAGGCCTTCGAAGGGCGGTAAATGATTTTGCAAGGTTTTATTTTTAAGCTAGCAGATGCAATTCAAATCCTTTTGAACATATACAGTGGGGACGGAAAGTATTCAGACCCCCTTAAATTTTTCACTCTTTGTTATATTGCAGCCATTTGCTAAAATCATTTAAGTTCATTTTTTTCCTCATTAATGTACACACAGCACCCCATATTGAAAGAAAAACACAGAATTGTTGACATTTTTGCAGATTTATTAAAAAAGAAAAATGAAATATCATATGGTTCTAAGTATTCAGACCCTTTGCTCAGTATTTAGTAGAAGCACGCTTCAGACCCTTTGCTGTGACACTCATATATTTAACTCAGGTGCTGTCCATTTCTTCTGATCATCCTTGAGATGGTTCTACACCTTTATTTGAGTCCAGCTGTGTTTGATTATACTGATTGGACTTGATTAGGAAAGCCACACACCTGTCTATATAAGACCTTACAGCTCACAGTGCATGTCAGAGCAAATGATAATCATGAGGTCAAAGGAACTGCCTGAACAGCTCAGAGACAGAATTGTGGCAAGGCATAGATCTGGCCAAGATTAAAAAAAAAATTCTGCTGCACTTAAGGTTCCTAAGAGCACAGTGGCCTCTATAATCCTTAAATGGAAGACGTTTGGGACGACCAGAACCCTCCCTAGAGCTGGCCATCCGGCCAAACTGAGCTATCAGGGGAGAAGAGCCTTTGTGAGAGCGGTAAAGAACCCAAATATGACTGTGGCTGAGCTCCAGAGATGCAGTCGGGAGATGGAATAAAGTTGTAGAAAGTCAACCATCACTGCAGCCCTCTACCAGTCAGGGCTTTATGGCAGAGTGGCCCGACGGAAGCCTCTCCTCAGTGCAAGACACATGAAAGACGCATGCAGTTTGCTAAAAAACACCCGAAGGACTCCAAGATGGTGAGAAATAAGATTCTTTGGTCTGATGGGACCAATATAGAACTTTTTGGCCTTAATTCTAAGCGGTATGTGTTGAGAAAACCAGGCACTGCTCATTACCTGTCCAATACAGTCCCAACAGCGAAGTATGGTGGTGGCAGCATCATGCTGTGGGGGTGTTTTTCAGCTGCAGGGACAGGACGACTGGTTGCAATCGAGGGAAAGATGAATGCGGCCAAGTACAGGGATATCCTGGACAAAAACCTTCTCCAGAGTGCTCAGGACCTCAGACTGGGCCGAAGGTTTACCTTCCAACAAGACAATGACCCTAAGCATACAGCTAAAATAACGAAGGAGTGGCCTCACAACAACTCCGTGACTGTTCTTGAATGACCCAGCCAGAGCCCTGACTTAAACCCAATTGAGCATCTCTGGAGAGACCTAAAAATGGCTGTCTACCAATGTTTACCATCCAACCTGACAGAACTGGAGAGGATCTGCAAGGAGGAATGGCAGAGGATCCCCAAATCCAGGTGTGAAAAACTTGTTGCATCTTTCCTAAAAATACTCATGGCTGTATTAGATCAAAAGGGTGCTTCTACTAAATACTGAGCAAAGGGTCTGAATACTTAGGACCATGTGATATTTCAGTTTTTCTTTTTTAATAAATCTGCAAAAATGTCAACAATTCTGTGTTTTTCTGTCAATATGGGGTGCTGTGTGTACATTAATGAGGGGAAAAAATGAACTTAAATGATTTTAGCAAATGGCTGCAATATAACAAAGAGTGAAAAATTTAAGGGGGTCTGAATACTTTCCGTCCCCACTGTATATGGAAACTGCAGAAATAGTTTTGTTCGTTGTTAGCCATATTGGGCCTCTGTATTTGCATTGAACTCCAGCACCTCCGGGTAGAGGTATGCGCAGGTGCTGCCAGTGACCCGGCTGTGCTGTGATTATACACAGCAGATGCCGATCAGAGGGTGCCGGTCAATGGATGACTGCTGGCACCCCCCCATCATCAGGAACACACACAGAACAGTGCTCTGCCGAGTAAACAAGAAAATCCATGACTTTCCTTAGCAAAAGCACCACACACAGTACACCAAAACACTGGCTAGGCACACCTTTAACCCTTTGATCGCCCTAGATGTTTAACCACTACCCAGCCAGTGTTATTAGTACAGTGACAGTGAATATTTTTAGCACTGATGACTATATTAGTCTACGTTCACATATGCAAATTTGATGCGTTTTGAACCGCATCCAATTCGCAAGATATGTGATAAAACATTGCCTTCTATTGTGCCTGTTCACATATGTCCGGTGCGACCGGAGTGCAGATTCAGTGCAAATTGAAAAAAAATCCTATCAGTTTACTGAGCAGTGCAGCCGGCTCAAGTACGAATTCAGGCCCATTGACGTCTATGGGAACGCTTCTGAATCACACATGTCATTCAGTTGTGAACAGGATAAAATCCTGACCTGATCCCAATGTAAACCTGGTCGGATCCTGATCAAAAACTGACCTGAAACGATGAACAACTACTTTGTTAATTAGCTGTGAAAATGGAGCTTCAATTCGCACCGCACATGTGTGAACCAAGCCTAAGAGTCACTGGTTCCCAAAAAGTGTAAAAAGTGTCACTTAGTGTCCGACTGTCCGGAATTTCGCAGTCCCGTTATAAGTCACTGATCGCCGTCATAACTCGCCTTAACATACTAGTAAAAAATACATAAATAAATTAAAATTACAGTATATATACCATAGTTTGTAGACACTAAAACTTTTGTGCAAACCAATCAATATACACTTATTGGGAATTTTTTACCAAAAATATGTAGTAGAATACATATTTGCCTACATTTATAAAGAAATTAGATTTTTTCCATTTTTGTGGCTATGTTTTATAGCAGAAAGTAAAACATATTGTTTTTTTTTTCAAAATTGTCTAGTATTTTTTTGATTATAGCGCAAAAAATAAAAAAACGCAAAAAAATCACATACCACCAAAAGAAAGCTCTATTTGTGAGGAAAAAAAGAACATAAATTTAATTTATGTATAGTGTTGCATAACCGCGCAATTGTCAGTTAAAGTAATGCAGTGCCGTATCACAAAAAATGGCCTGGTCATGAAGGAGGTTAAATCTCCCGAAGGTCAAGTGTTTATATGTGTTCTCACCCAAAATATAAATAAAAAAATAAAAACAAAAAAAGATATAGTTTAATCCCAAAATACATGAAAAAGGTCTTATACTTATGGGTGTTTTTAGGCCTGGTGTAAAAAACACTACAGCTGTCCATAGAAGTGAATAGCTGTACAGCCTTGTATTTGTATAAACACCAACGTTTAGGTCCATCGGCATTTCCTCGCACATGCGCATACAACATAATTTACCAAACATTTTACATCTCCCCTTGAATGAGTCAAATATTGCTCATTCAAAATCTGCCTCAGAATTTGAATTTCAGTCTAGTCTTTAGAGTCACACAGACCCCGTCACACAGCAGATGATGTGGTCTACCATCTTGTTCCTCCCCCAGCCTGCATCCGGGCAGTGGAAAGAAAAGCAATAGACTGATGAGGTCATTGAGTATATTCTCTTCGCCCATGAGCATGGTCCTTGCCAGCACATGAGCACTGCAGCAAACCTGACTGGTTCTTTGTTCTGCTTCTTCCGGTCCTAATCTGAGCTCTGCTGTGGAGGGATTGCAAGAAGCTTATACCAAGCCCGGCAGGAATTTTCACTGCTTGCATAAAAAATACATTTAATTATGTACAGTTGTGCTCATAAGTTTACATGCCCTGGCAGAATTTATGATTTCTTGGCCATTTTTCAGAAAATATGAATGATAACACAAAAACATAGTTTTTTTAGTGTTTGGCTGAAGCCATTTATTATCAATCAACTGCGTTTACTCTTTTTAAATCATAATGACAACAGAAACTACCCAAATGACCCTGATCAAAAGTTTACATACCCTGGTGATTTTGGTCTGATAACATACACACGTTGACACAAAGGGGTTTGAATGGCTATTAACCTCCATGGTGGTTTTCCCGAGTGTGGCTTGAGGTTAAATTTCAGCACCATTAGCGGTAACCCCGAGCCACACTGGGGATTGCATTGCAGGATCCCGGTGCAGTGTCCTTACCTTGTCCCCAGGATCCTGCAATGTCCCCCGCTGTGTCTGCGGGCTCAGTCCTCTGCACGATGCCTCGCATGGGGTGGAGCCTGGTGGCAAATTCAAAAATTTAAAATACATAACACATACAGTACACTGTGATCTTACAGATTACATTACTGTATGAAATCATTTCACATCCCTTTTGTCTCTAGTGCTTTGCCCAATGCCCTGCATGCACTTTTAAATTATATACTGTATACTGTTCTTTCTGCCCGGATTGTCCATAGCAACCAAAAAGTGTCCCTTTACATCAAAAGTGGTTTTAGACCAGCTAGAAAACAGCAACAGTAAATTAGAACACTTGCAGAATTGAGCGATAGTGAATCATGGGGAAATTCATTTTATTATTATTAAATTATTATTATTTTTTATAATTATTTATAGTTATTTATCATATTATAATTTATGATTTTGTGTTTCAAACTTTATCATACCCAGGATATCTACTTGATTCTTGTTTGGACAGATTTAAGTGTTATTGCTAAGAATTACAGGCCTACAATATATAACAGCAAATTTCTATGCAAAACAATTGTACCGCTTTGCGACGCAAAAATCTGACATAATCATACCGCCAGGGAGGCTACAGGTAACCATCCTTACCTGTGATCTGTTTGCTTGTAATTAGTGTGTGTGTAAAAAAAGTCAATAAGTTTCTGGACTCTTGACAGATCCTTGCATCTTTCATCCTGTGCTGCACTGACGTTTCTGGATTCTGAGTCATGGGGAAAGCAAAAGAATTGTCAATGGATCTGCGGGAAAAGGTAGTTGAACTGTATAAAACAGGAAAGGGATATAAAAATATATCCAAGGAATTGAGAATACCAATCAGCAGTGTTCAAGCCCTAATCAATAAGTGGAAAATGATGGGCTCTGCTGAAACCAAACCACGGTCAGGTAGACCAACTAAACTTTCAGCCACAACTGCCCGGAAAATTGTTCAGGATGCAAAGAAAAAAACACAACCCCATAACTTCAGGTGAAATACAGGACTCTCTGAAAACATGTGGTGTGGCTGTTTCAAGATGCACAATAAGGAGGCACTTGAAGAAAGATGGGCTGCATGGTTGAGTCGCCAGAACAAACCCATTACTATGCAAATGCCACAAAATATCCCACTTACGATACACCAAACAGCACAGAGACAAGCCTCAAACCTTCAGGCACAAAGTCTTTTGGAGTGATGAAATCAAAATTTAGCTTTTTGGCCACAACCATAAACACTACATTTGGGGAGGAGTCAACAAGGCCTATGATGAAAGGTACACAATTCCTACTGTGAAACACGGAGGTGGATCACTGATGTTTGAGCTACAAAGGCACAGGAAATTTGGTCAAAATTGATGGCAAGATGAATGCAGTATATTATCATAAAATACTGGAGGAACATTTGCATTTATCAGCCAGGAAGCTGCGCATGGGACATACTTGAACATTCCAACATGACAATGATCCAAAACACAAGGCGAAGTCGACCTGTCATTGTCTACAGCAGAATAAAGTGAAGGTTCTGGAGTGGCCATCTCAGTCTTCTGACCTAAATATCATTGAGCCAACTCTGGGGAGATCTCAGAATTTACAAGAACTGGAGGCTTTTTGCCAAAGAGGAATGGGCACCTTTGCCATTTGGGAAGATAAAGAGCCTCATCCACAAATACCACAAAAGACTTCAAGCTGTCATTAATGTTAAAGGGGGAAATACACAGTATTAAGAACTGGGGTATGTAAACTTTTGATCAGGGTCATTTGGATAGTTTCTGTTGTCATGATTTAAAAAGGTTAAACACAGTTGAATGATAATAAATGGCTTTAGCCAAACACTAAACTTGAGTGAGAGAAAAGTTTTTGTGTTATCATTCATATTCTCTGAAAAATGGCCAAGGAATCATAAATGCTGCCAGGGTATGTAAACTTATGAGCACAACAGTATTAAAAAGTAACTCCACTTTTGTTGAGAAAAAAACATTCCGCTATGGATGATCAATGTGCATTGTAAGGATTTTTAATAAACTATGTTGCTGCCCTTTGGTATTCTAAATAGATAGCTGTTTGTTTGTCTGTGTCCATGTGCTCAGTGAATCTGTATGGGAGTGGTTTTATAATTATCAATCAGCTGCTGCACCTGCAGGGCTCTAATGAAGAGAGTGCAGTGTTTGAACTTCTTTAGACGTGATTTTCCTTTGGAAGTATCTCACCAAAATGTCATGTTGTTGCTTGTGCCTTAGTGTAGACTTCTGGGAAAATCAGTAAGCCAATCACACAAGCAGGAAATTACATTTCTGGGGCCAGTCTGTACACCATCTGTCTAGTGCCCAACTCCAAGCTGCGCCCTGGGGGCCAGATTCGGCGCTTTGCTTGCCATTAAGACCAACGATGGGGCACAAATCCACCCAATAACACCAACGATGGAACACTATTTTTGCTACTGACACCAAAGATGAGGCATTGTTTATTCCCACTGACGATGGGACCTTTTCTACTCCCAATGGTCGCAGTCTGGGCCCCCTCTTAAGTCTGAGGACAGTAAACTGGTCCTTTGTTTAGAAAGTTGGAGACCCCTGGTCTAGAGATTGCCTTCAGGTAGCCATATTTCATTGCATTTTACATAAAATCACAGAGCTGCAGATTGAAAAGGAAAGGTCAGTTTTAATAACATTCAATTACAATGTGACTTGTGTAGCAATTGTATATGCTATATTATTTTTTTTCATTTTCTAATCTTTTTCCCACAAAAATGGAGTTACCCTTTAACGAGCACAGAGCTGCACCCCCTTATGTCTTTCATATATTTCTGAAGTTCAGCTTTAACTTGCCAGCAACAATGGAAAACTGAAATATTAGTATTAAATAGCTATGACCTGTTCTTGCGCAGTAAGAAATGTTGTCTATGGAACACATAATATAATGACTTGCCAGTTCACAGCAATATACGTAAATCCTGAAGCAATTATCAAAAAAATCAAATATCAAATAGAATACTTCCAACAGGGAATATGCAAAAACCTTTATTGGTTCTCATGGCGATATGTTATATTCCTACTGATAGTTACAAATTTAGCAATATCAATTACAATACCACAAGCACACATATGGTATTTGTAATGTAAAAAAGCACTTATCAATAAAAACAGTTATCAATAAAAAAACAAAAAAAACAAAAAAAAACAAAAAACAATAAATATAAAAACAAAAGACTTCCCATCCAAAAAAGCTTGTAATGCATGGGAGAACGAAACTCCCCATCAGAGGTCCAGTGATTAAAAATCTGGGTCCGCTTTTAGTTTGCAAGGAAACAAAATAGGAAAAACAGTAAAGTCCTACATTTAGTAGATGAAATCCAAGTATTCCAAACTGGTCAAAAGTGAATATGCCGGGGTGATATCTTCCTGATAAAGACCTGAGGTTATAAATTAATCTCCCAGGTCTAAGTAAAGATGGTGAAAAAACAATGAAGCCACATTTCTAAAACAGGGGCAGATGTTGTATCCAGTGAAGACAGACAAGCCTGCGTAAACCCAAACGGACCACGTACAGGATCACTTCAAAAGGTCAGTTCGGGCAAGATCGTAAACTATGCCGTATTCAAAAAACATCTTGCAGTGAAGGTATAAACATTGGTAATACATTAAACACTCGTGCAATAGAGATACTGTCAAGCAAGTAAGAAGTTTCTTGGTCAACCAGACCTGAGACTGAGAGTACCTCCCTTACCCTAAAGAGTTAAAAGATTTGAAATGAGAACATCATTTCTGGACCACTGAACTCTCAATATGATCAATGCCCTGTATTACTTTGCTAGCCTGGAATTTCCCCAGAAATACGATTTCATACTGCAGTTGTCTGTCTCGGTTTAGTTTTGATTCATCATACAGTAGTACTGTGCAGTATCAGTTTGTATAGCGACATTAATAGCTATATTTTGTCCCTGACTTTCAGGAAAAGGTGGGGTATTAACAACTGGTATATGTATCTAGTTAAAGGAAGCCTTTGTATAAGAAATTGTCTTTACTGCCCATTGCAGCTGTTTTTTGGCACCCGTGTCAATCTGGTGACTAGCATGGCAGCCTTGAAGTATTTGGGTTCAATTGCAGTAGAGTTTTCATCTATTCTCCATGTTTGTGTGTCATCCAGCATCATTAACTGACCTCACAATTGCTCATTTGTTTGAATGGCCTTCCCAGAAGAGTGGAGGCTGTTATAGCCACAAAGGTAGGATAACTCCATATTAGTGTTAATTTGGTCCAGTGTTAATAAAGTCGATGAATATTTTCATCGCCCTAATTAACACTATTTTAGTTGATTAAAATACGACAAAAAACAATTCAGATGACTAAATTACAACTAAAACTAAAACGGCATTTTAGTCAAAAGACTATGACAAAAATTAATTTGAAATCAGTACATTTTAGACGACAAAAATCGAATGGGTTTAGATCAATTGTAATGAATGCATTATTTAAGCATTTCTCTAGAATTTCCAAACTCATTATATACTCGTGGAATAAAAATCTAATAACATGTTATTATTTATGGTATTAAGGTTTGATTACAGACACAGGTTTAGCCGTTGTGATGTTATATATCACAATGGCTAAATCTGTGTTTGTAGTTTGTTCAAACCTTAATACCACAAGTAATAACATGTTATTACATTATTACTCCCGGAGTATATATTGAGTTTGGAAGTTCTAGAGAAATGCTAAAAAACTGCATTACAATTGAGTAAACCTATTAGATTTTAGTCAAATTAAATGATTTTAGTCAACTAAAATGTACTGGAGATTTTAGTCCATTTAAATACGACTAAAACTGAAACAATTCAGATGACTGAAATACGACTAAAACTAAAATGGCATTTTACTAAAAAGACTTGGGGGTTGATGTACTAAAGGCAAATTGACTGTGCATTATGCAAAGGGTGGTTGCACTCTGCAAGTGCAGTAGCTCCAGAGCTTAGTAAATTAGATAAAGCTTCACTTTGCAAAGAGTACCCAATCACATGCAAGGAAAATGAAATTGCATTTTTGCTTGCACATGATTGGATGACAGAAGTCAGTGGAGCTTCTGCTCATTTACCAAACTGTGGAGCAATTGCTCTTGCAGAGTGCAAATGCACTTTGCAAAGTGCAGCGTATTTGCCATTAGTAAATCAACCCCTATGACTAAAATTAAATTGAAATTTGACGTCAAAATTAACACTGCTCCATATTAAGGCCCGTGGTTTCGAAATAGATGTGATGGTCAGATTTCAACTAACTTTGCCCATATATAGTAAAAATAGCGCTAATTCCCTGCTGATATATATTTGGTAAAACAAGGATACCATTAATTGGGTGTGTATTGAATAGGACAATAATGTTCACCACATCAACAACCTTCGTCACCACAAAAACTCAAGTGTGAAAAAGTACACTTTTTTGGAGTTGTCCCGCCCCACCTGTGTAAATAACTTGGCCCTGCCTACAAAGAACTAACAACAAGAAACTTTATTTCCTGAGAATCACCATCTTTGAGGAGCATCTGATTGAAATAAGAAGCTCTTCATATGCAGGTCTTATAAAATGTAGTACAGGACATGAATTGGTTTAAAAGGAGGAAGCAAAGAAGCATTGTAGAATTATTTTGGTTTTGAATGACACACATTGGTATTATTTTGGTTGTGAATGACACACGTTAGTGTCCGTTTATGAAGCAGTGAAAAAATTTCACTGCTTCATTCTCCGGCATTCTCAGAGGAGATCGTTCTTCTCTGGATGCCAGTTCATGAAGCTTTGTAGATCGCTTCACCTTTGGAGGAGTGAAGCGATCTACAAACGCTTCAAACAGTGGAGAACGGCCCCTAATACTAGAATCTCGTGAGACTTTACGAGATTACAGTACCAGAAATTCACAGAAACACAGAGATGTCAGTTTATTAAGCATTGATAAATTATCACCGCTCAATACACGAACAGACTGCGTGGTTAAAGCTAATAAAATAAAGAGTCCCCCTACATAATATATACATATATATATATATATATATATATATATACACACACACGTTATATATACATATATATATATATATATATATATATACACACATATATACACATATATATATATATATATATATATATATATATATATATATATATATATATATATATATATATATATATATAAAATGTGTGTGTATATATATATATATATATATATATATATATATATGTATATATAACGTGTGTGTGTGTATATATATTATCTCTGTTTCATAAATCGTTTATGGACTGTGATCAGTGGCGATCCTCTGGATCATCGCTGTTCACTGCTTCATAAACGGACACCATTATGTGCATAGAAGGGACATGATGAACTGTCACTGAGGTTCTTTTCAAAACTCATTTAAAATTGAGGCTGAAATGTTGGCTTGGGGAATTAACTTGAAGAGATTAAATTGAATAAATGGTAAGGAACTTTGATGAACTTGGAAGAAAGGAGATTTGAATGTCTATGCTTACGACTATTTGGCTTTGTCTGTTTAGTATTGGTATTTGTGTTTTGCAGTTACTGTGTTTTGGATCACCTGTCTCTGCATCTGTGTTTCTATAATCATATATTATATCTTATATTTGTATATACAGTATGTACAGGTAGATATAAATGTTAAGTTTTTCTGCTTTGACAAAGACCACCTTAGAACCTGCTGAGAACTTAAAGCTAAACTCCAGTCAGGCATAAAAGACATACATCAGAGTGCAAAAGCATCCCTCTCTATCCAAAACCAAGCTCATAATATTTCCTCCCCCCACGTGCCCCTTCCATGGACTTCTCTGTTGAGATAAATGGCACATCTATCAGTCTGTCCCCACATGTCAGAGTGCTAGGTGTGAACTCTCTTTCCAGCCCTATATGCAACCACTGTCCATATCTTGACGCCTCCATATATTTCTATACATGAATTCATACGGTTATGTAAAACTATTTTTATAATTTTATTAATTATGTCATGTACTTTCATCAATTTATGACTTATTTGTCATGTGTGCATTTATATTATGTGTCATTACTCTATACACAATATGCACCACTGTAATGAATGTTATGCCTTTATATTTGATATATTAATAAACATTTCCCAGCTTATCTTGGCCCAACCTGTCAACAACCTCATTTAAAGTCCCAACTTCCTTCTTGTTGTATCGAAATCAGGGATGGAGGCACAGCTGTGCTTCATTTAAAGTCCCAAAACTACCCTTTTTTTTAAAAATATTTTGACGCCTTAACCTTCACAACATCTCCAAAATACACCCCTTCTTAACCAGCAACACCACAAAGCTAATTGACTCTTTGGTTATCTCTCGCCTCGACTATGGCAAATACCTTCTCATTGGATTAGCTTTACATAGGCTATCCTCCCTTCAGTCCATCGTGAATGCTTGTGCAATATTCATCCACCTTACCAACCGTTCAGTGTCTGCTACCCCTCTCTGCCGATCCCTCTATTCGCATTGGCTTACCTAACAAATAAAATTCAAAATACTAACAATTCACAAAGCCATCCACAATTCGGCCCACAGCCTCATCACTAAACTTGTCTTAAAATACCAACCTAACCATTATTTTTGCTCCTCTCACAAATTCCTACTCTCTAGCTCTCTCGTCACCGAGGACCATGCTCGCCTCCAGGACTTCTCCAGAGTCTCCCATCCTATGGGACTCCCTACTTCAATCTGTTTGACTATTTCTTACTGTAGCTACCTTTAGGCAAACCCTGAAAACCCATCTCTTTAGAGAAGCATATCCTGCTTCTAACTAATAAACTGTACTTTTACTTTATCCATCAGCTCATCCCCCACAGTTTATACTTTTTATATCACTTGATGCTCCCTCTTAGATTGTAAGCTTGAACGGGTAGGGACCTTTGATTCCTCCTGTATTGAATTGTTTTGTAGCTGTACTGTCTGCCATCTTTTTATAAAGCGCTACACAAACTGTTGGGGCTATACAAATTCTGTATAATAATAATAATAATAATAATAATAATAAATCACACACTATTATAAAAAAAACTATCCACATAGACCTAGCTTAGCCCAATAGGAATGAATATAGAGTAATGGTAATAATGGTCTTAGGCCACCCTTTTTCGTATATTATTCACATCTATTCAGTTATAGAAGCTTTATTATATTATATCCAAAAAATATCAAAATATATCAAAGTCAAGACGCAAGCAAATAAAAAAAAAACCAAAACTGCAAAAAAGGGCCGCTGTCGATTGATTCTGGTAAGTGCATTCCTGTGACCCAGAAGAGAAGTATGACAAACAAACTTTGACCATACTTCTCTTTTAAGGGCAACAGAGAAAAAAATATTCTCCTGCCCGGCCAGATCATGTTGTGTGGCACATCTATTTCATTTCTGCATTTGCCTGCTTGCTTGGAGTTCAGCTTTTATTATTGATTGATACTTCATTTTTTGTTTATGTTATTATATATTTTTTTTATATTGTGCACAACATATACAGAAAATATACTGTTGTTGCTTCCTTAAACAAGTAAATAGTCACCTATTACTCAGAAATGAGGAAAGGAAGATGGCACTTTCATGTCAAAATGCTTGTAGTTCTTGGAATTCATATCAGTTTTAAACTTCCTGTTGAAACTCTTGAGATTGAAATGATTTTTTAAAACTGTTTCCTCTATAGCTCACACTTTGCAGACCATCTGAGGCTTGCAATATACTGTAGTATAATGAGCTCAGCTGAGGCACAATGTAAGGGCACTATGTACTTTGTTGAGTATCTTTTTCTGAGATGAAAAAGGGGTATTTTTTTGTAGAAAGTATGTAGGCCAAGGAAATATCCCTGCCATGCCCCCAGTTACGCAGATTGCAGGGAAAAAATGATTGGTTAAACCCACAATTGTTTTACTTTACCATTTCTTTTCCTACATACTTGGCCTTTTAAAGTAACGAAAGACAATAATTTAGATTTTTGAGCTGGATATAAAGAAAGGAACGAATAAGGAGGAAGGATGGACATCGTGATTTGGTTACAAAAGAGGGACTGACCCTCCAAAATGAGAGTTTGGTTGCAACTTTTTTATATTTTGCTGTGCAGAGGATTGCAAAAATGTATTATAAGTGCCTTTTTCACAGTAGGTAAATCTAACCACTAAAATCTCATGCTTTAAGTACATTTCCAGCAGATCGACAGGTATTTTTCTGTACTTACAGAGTCTTTAACCACTTAAGGACCGGAATAATTCCCCCCTAATGACCAGGCCATTTTTTGTGATACGGCACTGCGTCGCTTTAACAGAAAATTGCGCGGTCATGCGACGCTGTACTCAAACAAAATTTACGTCCTTTTTTCCCACAAATAGAGCTTTCTTTTTGTGGTATTTGAGCACCTCAGAGCAACAATTTTGAAAAAAAAAGCAAAATTTTATACTTTTTGCTATAACAAATTTCTTCCTCAGTTTAGGCCGATATGTATTCTTCTACATATTTTTGGTAAAAAAAAATCTCAATAAGCGTATATTAATTGTTTGGCACAAAAGTTATAGCATCTACAAAATAGGAAATAGATTTATGGCATTTTTTTCTTCTACTAATAATGGAGGCGACCTGTGATTTTTAGTGGGAATGCGACATTGGACAGATTGGACACTTTTGACACATTTTTGGGACCATTGACATTTATACAGCAATCAGTGCTATAAAAATGATCTGATTACTGTGTAAATGTCACTGGTAGGGAAGGGGTTAACAATAGGGGACGATCAAGGGGTTAACTGTGTTCCCTGCTAGGTGTGTTTCTAACTGTGGGGGGATGTGACTTACTAGAGGAGGAGCCAGATTGCGGTTCCTACTTAGTAGGAACACACGATCTGTCTATTCATTTGTGTATTTGTGTATTCATGGCGATTCGCGGGAACGTGCCGACTTGCCACAGTATAATTACGGCGGCTGGTCGGCAAGTAGTTAAAGGGATAAAATATGGGGTAATGTGCATGTAATGTGCATGTATTGCAGAAATGTACTGCATGTGTCTTTTTGTTTCAGCGTGGTTGATTTACTAAAACTGGAGAGTGAAAAATCTGATGCAGCTGTGCAAGATAGCCAATCAGCTTCGAACTTCAGCTCTTTCAATTAGGCTGGGTTCACATCAGGGACATGCAATCAGGGGAGGCAGGTGAGGCAAAAAAAATGATCAAGCTTTGAGGGTCGTAGCTTGGCGACCTGGGGTCACAGAATTTGGGGGGTAGGTAGCTGAAGTCCACCACTGGTCAAAATTTGGGGCTCCTGACACCTATAGTTCTGTAGATACTGGGCTTCTTGTGCAGCCTGTCAGAAGCTACAAACAGAGCGGCCAGTTTAAATACAAGCTGGCACACGCTGTTTGCAGCAGACTGGGAGGATGAGCTCACAGTGCCTCTGATTTCTTGTCAGAAGCACTGAGCTTAATGGACAGTTTGGAGCCTTGGACCAATGGAAAAGTACAATTGGAACAAGCTGTCCAATAAAAATGTAGTGGAGGATGTCCTCTCACTGCATTGTCATAGAAGGGGGCATGTGTCTAAAAGACAAATGCTCCTTTCCAGCCCAGCCCTCTTAAGATTTATGGGTATAAGATTTACCCACAATCCCATGTTTTCCTCACACAGTTAAGAGGGAGAATGAGAATCAGTGATGATCTGCCCCGTGAACACCCGCTAACTCAGGAGGATAATGCAGGAAAATGCCGTCCCTCCTGTCCACCCCTTGCCCCACCCCTTAGTGTAATGACAGTGTGCAAAAGCCTTGCACCCTCGATCTGCTGATTGCGAGTGCAATGCTTTACAGGCTCTCAAGAAAAAAAAAATAAATGCATTAAAAATGTAAAAAAATTTTGCCTGAAAAAAATATGCATTTGTTTTTTATTAAAGGTGAACTTAGCCTGTAGCCTCCCTGGCGGTATGATTATGTCAGATTTTTGCGTCTCAAAGCGGTACAATTGTTTTGCATAAAAATTTTGCGTTTTATATTGTAGGCCTGTAATTCTTAGTAATAACGCACTTAAATCTGTCCAAACAAGAGTCGGGTATGATAAAGTTTGAAACACAAAATCATAAATTATAATATAATAAATAACTATAAATAATTATAAAAAAGGTAATATAATAATAATAAAATGAATTTCCTCACGATTGACTATCGCTCAATTCTGCAAGTGTTTTAATTTATTATCGCTGTTTTCTAGCTGGTCTAAAACCACGTTTGATGTAAAGGGACACTTTTTAGTTGCTATGGACAGTTTCCAGGCAGAAAGAACAGTTTATACAATATAAAACTGCATGCAGGGCACTGGACAAACCACTAGGGACAAAAGGGATGTGAAATGATTTCATACAGTAATGTAATCTGTAATATTACAGTGTACTGTATGTGTTAGGAAATTTTCTATTTTCTGAATTTGCCGCCGGGCTCGCCCCCATGCATCGCGACACTCGCGGGGAACGGAGGACAAAGCCCGCAGACACGGGGGGGGGGGGGGGGACATCGCAGGATCTTGGGGACAAGGTAAGTACACTGCACAAGGAATCTGCAATGCAATCCTGCTCGGGGGTTACCGCTTATTAGGGTTGCCACCTTTTCTTCAAGTCAAACCCGAACACTTTAGCGGCGCACAGCAATTTTTTGTAGTATAAACTATACATATATTTTGCTATTAAATATAAGTTAGTATTAACTTCATATGATTAGAAATGTTATTTAATGGTATTAACCAAGAGTCCCCCTTTACATAAGAGTCCACAGAGTTCCCCTTTTACATCTGAACTCGCAGAGTTTCCATTCACTGTAAGGGGGAACTCTGCATACTCTGATGTAAGGGAGAACTCTGGGGACTCTGACATAAGGGATACTCTGGGAACCCTAATTTAAGGGGGAACACTGAGAACTCTGATGTATGGAGAGGACACTGATGTAAAGGGGGACACTGTGGCCTCTGGTGAAAAGGGGGACTCTGATGTAATAATAAAAAATAATAAATAAATAAATAAATGTAAGGGGTGCTCTGAGAACCATGATTTACCTTAGTGTACTAACTTAGAGGCAGGAGAGAGAAGGGGGAGAAGAGGGAGAGAGAAGGGGGAGACTTCAGTCACCTACAGGGATGGATGGTGAGCTCACTCATCCCTTGACAGTCAGCATCTCTCATCCAGATGTATCTGAGGCTGCTGGACTTCAAATTTCCAGCCCCCACTGACCTTTTCTTAGGCACAGCACCAGGTAATGAAGTGTGGGCAGACACAAAGGGGGGTGGGGGTGGGGGGGAAGAGGTGCAGATCAAGCCCTCTCTCCTCTCCCATCTGTTTGGAGGGGGGGGGGGGTGATAGTGCTGGCCTTGGGCATCATAAAAGAGAGTATAACAAACACCCTCAGCTTAGACAACTGCAGCCAGAAACCCTGCTGGGAAGCCATAGTTCAGTCTGAATAATGTGTCCGGGTTTCAGGCAGTCTGAAACACGGACGCATGATTCAAAACCCGAACTGTCTGGGTAAATTCCGGACAGGTGGCAACCCTAACGCTTATGGTACTCAAATTTAACCCCGAGCCACACTTGGGAAAACCATCAGGGAGGTTAATTTTTTTGCAGATTGTTTCCTTTATTTTCACCTGGTAATTTTATGATCAATATACTTTCTGTCAATGGGGGTAGCCACCCAAGCTGGACTTCAAGCACATGTATGTTTTGCATGCTACCTTGAGAAAGGGGGCCCTTGTGTCCCCAAAATGTCATATTGCTCTGTATGGAATTACAGTAAACTGCTTAACTGAAACCGGGTGTGCGGGCATTTTTATCTACAAGTTTCATGCGGTGCCATGGTTTGCTGAGCAGCCCAAGTTAATTCTTCTGGTGGTTGAGGTGTTAATGTGGGACAAATTATTAGAATTGAAGTCTTCATGACAGCCTTTGTTCATCTTCGGATGATGGGATTAGTAGTTTGCGCAAGACAATAATGTTTCCCATGCTTCCAGGTCAGTTTGCAGGAAGTTAAAAGGACTCTGCATTTCTGGTAAGATCTACGGATATTTTCTGTACTTGCTGAAATTGTCCTTAGCCTGAAAAAATAAAACAAACATGGCCACCACATCTAAGGACTGGTAAGCTATGTAATATATTATATTTTTGTTCTTGGGTTTAGTTATGCTTTAAGGGAAATCTAAATACTTTTCGCACTTTTTTGTATTTATACATTAGAGCTAGAAGACAGCCAACTGTGGTAAACAGAGGGACATTCTGAGGCCAAAAGACAGACCATCCCTGGATGAACAGGGTCAGTAGGGAGCTCATCTTCCACAGTATGCTTCATCTCCTTCTCTGGCAGGCCTCGTGGGAATGCATATAAAAAGAGTAACTTAATCTCTCAAAGGATGTTGATTACAGAGAGAGTACTTTAAGGAACACTGATTTTCTGCCCCATTAACCGCTACATGACATATGTCAGAGAGGGGGAAGGAGTCACATGCTGGTGGGCTCCATAAAACACATTGGATGCTGGCTTCTTCCTGTTCACCACCAAGCTCCTCACATTCTCCTCTCCCTTTTACCTGATATAACCTTTGTCTTCTACATTCCATACAATGACATCCAGGAAGTTTCTATCTACAAATCTTCTTGAAACCTGAGATACTGGATAGCTTGTGAGTCTTCTCACCTCATAACCTTGTCTGGTGTCAGTGGAAGTGACAGAATGGATTTTCATTCACAAAGTCAACTGAAATTAAAGGGCAACTCTGGGTAACAGTTGTAGAACGGTTAGTATTTTTCAAAAAGTGCTGTAAGTGTTCTGTAGAAAGAAACAGTTGCCATTTAAAAAAAATAATAATTCTCTTTTCACCTTTCTTTCATGCGTTGTTGCATTTCAGTGCTGCTGACCTACTGAGGCCTCCTAACCACTTATAGACCGGAAGATTTTCCCGCTTAATGACCAGGCCATTTTTTGCGATATGACACTGCGTCGCTTTAACTGACAATTGCTCGGTTGTGCAACACTGTACCCAAACAAAATTGAGGTCCTTTTTTCCCCACAAACATAGCTTTCTTTTGGTGGTATTTGATCACCTCTGCGGTTTTTATTTTTTGCGCTATAAACATAAAAAGACCAACAATTTTGAAAAAAAAAAAAAAAACAACATTTCTTACTTTTTGCTATAATAAATAACCCCCCCCCCCACCAAAAAAAACAAAACAAATATCTTCATCAGTTTAGGCCAATATGTATTCTTCTACATATTTTTGGTAAAAAAAAAATAAAATCACAATAATTGGTTTGAGCAAAAGTTATAGTGTGTACAAAATAGAGGATAGATTTATGGCATTTTTGTTATTATCATTTTTTTTTACAAGTAATGGTAGTGATCAGCGATTTTTTGCGGGACTGTGACATTGTGGCGGACAGATCAGACACTTTTGACACTTTTCTGGGACCAGTGACATTTACACAGCAAACATAATGAAAGAAGGAGGAATTGGAGTGTGTGTGGACAACAATTTGGTCTGGCCGACCCAAAATAACTAGAATAAAGAAGAACCTGGTGCCGAAGGGCACGGTTGGAACCCCTAAGGGTCTATTATAGACTGATCAAATGTTTAGGTTTAAAAAATATACATTTTATTAAATGTAATAACAGATGTAAATGGGGATCAATGGTTTAAAAACAACATATGGTACCCAGTCATACAATTGTATGAAGAAACCACTGTCCTGAGGTAGAACAGACTAGTGCTGATCCATACAGACGAAGACACCTTACATGTTACGGACTAACAGTCCTTCTTCAGAGGTTAATTAAGTCAGATGGGTACAGATTTTCTACAATAGAGAAAAATGTACAGATAGTACAATTTAGTATTCAATAGGTAACAAGAACAGAGTTATTCATATCATAACAATTACAAAAAATGCAATAAACACAGAATCAATCATGTGTATACAGCTGAGAGGCTGTATACAGGAGATGTATACTGGAGATGGAACTTGGGGGTCATTCCAACCATGGAAAGCATAAACGGTCCCCTCCAGAGCCCAACAGAATCCAGAACCAGAAGCCAGCCAGCGCTTCACTACAAGGACTAGAAGCTATGGAGCGTGAGGCTCCTGCTTAGACTGGGCCGGTATCACTGTATTGAAAAAATGTAAGATTGTAATGCAAGACTAATAGATATATTAAGTGCATCAAGTGAGGCACAGATAGGGACTTTGCAGTGTTAATGCGGCTACCAGGCACTAGTGTATCCAAAATTGTAGTGAAAGAGATCATCATACCTTTTAGTACTGGACGTCTGGAAATGTGATGCTTTTCCGAATGTACTTCCTCAGCATGTGTCATAACTGCTGGGAGTGCAGATATAAAAGGGTGTGTGTCAAAGCATCTGGCCTATCGCAATCATTGATTGCGATGGCCATCAGCTGGTCCCAGTGCAAAGGATGGAGAGACGCGGTTAAACTCCGCCCAAAACTCCCCCCGCAACGACAACAGGGCAGAGTCGCAGCCCACGTCATCATGCCGCTGATGCGCAAGCGGCTGCTGTCTGTGCTGAATGCACTGATTACTGTATAAATGACACTGGCAGGAAAGGGGTTAACACTAGTGGTGATCAAGGGATTAAATGTGTTCCCTTGGAGGTATTTGTAACTGTGGGGGGAGGGCACTGACTGGGGGTACAGAGAGATTGCTGTTCCTAATCACTAGGAACAGACGATCACTCTGTACTTCCCAGTCAGATCGGGGATCTGCTTGTCTACATTGACAGATCCCCATTCTGGCTCTCTGTGGAGTGATCGCGGGTGGCCGGCGGACATCGAGGCTGCCGGCCACGCTCATCGGCGCCACGCCATGCAGCGTGCGCATGCCTGCTATAGCTGTAAAACGGACCGACATACAGCTACGGCAATTTGCGGAAACGAGCCGACCTGCTCGGCAAGTGGTTAAAACTGCTTCCTGTCGACATGCACTCCGGTGACGGCTACATTGCAGTTGATGGTGACTGCAGGGGACCATGCTTGCATAATTTTTATTAAAACGGTCATCTGAAGTTGGAGGCGTACGTGACAGAGTGACAATATGGGAGCGCAACTGAGGGACAGAGAGTTGTCAAATGAAAATACACGCCTAGGTTAATTCCACCTGGAGGTAGACCTACGGTGCTCCAAAGCTCACAGGGTCTTCCTGGCACTTAAAACAGCATGAGAGTATAAGATGAAGAGCCGGAAACTCGTCCTCCCGATAAAAGTACTTTATCGATAAAGGGCACAGTGTGTAAGTTGCATTAGTTTACGCGTTTCGGTACAAAACCTTATTTATATCCATCACTGTACCATCATTGCACACAGTACCCTTTATCAATAAAGTACTTTTATCAGGAGGTTGAGTTGCTGGCTTTTCATCTTATACTCTCACAGAGCGTTGTCACCCCATAGCAGGAAGTGTTTGTACAATGGCAGGATCTACAGATATTATTTTAATGACAGCTGCAGAATTTTAAAAAATTGAAAATGACTTTGGAATTTACTTTAACACATTGAAGCTTATATGAGTTTTATTAATTGGGTTTACATATACTTTGTTTGTGTTTTTCAACATGCACTGCCTGTGCCTTCAAACTAAAAAGGACACTCAGTTTAGTGGAAAGCTGAACTCTAGTCTGAATTTTTATTGCATGTTTTAGAAAACAATCTCCTACTGTAACCACACATTTTTTGAATGACAGTGGGGCCTCATACACACTAAGCGTTTGCTCACCCTCTATGAATACCTTCTATGAAACGCTGTTTAAAAAAAACTGCCTAAAGCTGTGCTTTAAATGCACGCTTAGATGCGTCAAGTATTTGGTCTTATTGGATTTATTATGAATATGAATTCATTAACACTCAAACATGCCTAGCATATAAACATCTTTACACAAGTTTATGTCAAGCATTTTTTCTGCTGAAATGCTCCTCTCCTAAACGAGCTGGTGATGTTTTTTTTTTCCAGCCTGTAAATGCCTCTCTTTCAGTGGCGGCTGGTGTTTTTTTTTTTTTGGCAGGAAACAACCACCCCCCCCGGGTTGGTCGGTCGGCGGCACCCCTGCCCCCTCCGAACTTATCCCATCTAGGTAGCGGGCAGGTTGCGGTCTCCTACGGGCAGCGAGCAGCAGGCTCCTATGGGCGGGTTGCGGGGTCCTACGGGCAGCGGGCAGTGGCTCCTGTGTCCTCTCCTCCTTTTTTGCATCACGACGGCTTCCGCTGTGCGGCTCTTCCCTCCTCCCCCTAGGTGTCCAATAGGATCGCCTGTCCTTTCAGCCAATCGGGTGACGGGTCTCAAGACCTGCTTCCTGATTGGCAAGGAAGGAGGATCAGTGTGGCGATAGAAAATATTCCTTCATTATTGTCACACAATTGGGTGGGATCAGGGAGCAGTGCTCTGCTCCCCGAGCCCACCCTTTTTTGAAGCCTATTAGAGCCTCTGGATCTAATCATGTTCAAAAAAACACACCCAGGCGTCCGGTGCCCTGCATGTAGATCAGGGGGCCAGACGCATGGATAGGGGGCAGCGCCCGTGCGCCCCTAATGATCGGGCCACCGCTGCCCTCTCCTAATATACCTGTAAATGCCTATGTGTACATGGACACATAGGCTAACATAGAGGTGCTTTTACAGACTGTAAAAAAATGCCAAATGCCTGTAAAAGGGGAGGTTTTTTAAGCCCTGTGTGAATGAAACCCAGAGGTTCCTAAATAAACCACCTCAAAAAAGGACATTCACAGGATTTGATTGCTCTATCTTTTGGTTCATAGGGCTGATCCCCTCCGTACTTGCACCTGGACTACCAGTCGTGTGAATACCCTTGCATAGTTTATGTAGCGCACCACCTTATCCTTATGTCAGAGGTGCCTGCGTTGGATAGATCAATTTTGCAATGATTCCTGGTCTGTAACACCCATGTACTGCCTTAGGCCCCTTTCACACGGACCGGATCAGGTTTTGCTCAGCAGGGGATCTGTCTGCTGATTTCCTGCTGAGCTGAGCAAAAGCAGGCGGATGACAGGTCAGTGTCTGCTCCACTTATGCAGAGCGGACACAGCCCGCTCTGCTCTATATGCAGTTGGATGTAAGTGTGCCAGCTGTCCATTTACAACCCACTGCCCTCCAATCCAGCCAGACAGAGGGGAATGGATCCCCTTCTGTTTTTCTTTGCCGGATCGGAACCGAACATAAACGTTCACAAGTCCCAGGAAAAGTTATCTGGGAATTATGGTCATTTTTTTCTGTTTAGAATACATGTTCCTACTTTAAAAGCAGGTTCAGATGAGTTTAGACACGTTTACTTTCATTCAGCTTTGTTCAACCCTGCAAAATCAACATTAAACTAAATGTGAATGTACATTTTTCTTTATTTCTTTTTTCTAAATGTTGAGCTTTTAAACTCTTCTGAACATCTAGTGTACAAATGTAACTCGAAGGCATTCAGATCCCTTTAAGAATGTTCGCTTTTTGGACCTAAATGTCATGAGGTGTATAAGGCCTACTATTACTAGTCTGGCACACTCCTCCCCTTCTCTGTGTCTGTGTAAGGACACTTGCGCTGAGGGGTGTGGCTGTTTACCCAACATGCCCCCCCCCACCAAAGCACCTTGTTCCCATGTCAATAGGGACAAGGGACTCTTCCCCACAACCCTGGGCGGGGGTCACCCGGTGATGTCACCCCCCCCCCTCGTGATTTAAACGTCCGGGGCACGCTGGGTCCATGGCGCCACGAGGGGCGGGGTCAACCAGTGATGTCAAGGAGAGTAAATGCATCTGTGGAGGTCTACATTAAAGCGAACCTGTTGCTCTGGGTGGAAAAAACACAAATTGACTCTATAGGCTAAATGCCCATTCACACCAGCCTGCGTTAACAGCTTCAGCCCTGGAAGATTTTACACCCTTCCTGACCAGAGCACTTTTTGCGATTCGGCACTGCGTCGCTTTAACTGACAATTGCGCGATCGTGCGACGTTGCACCCAAACAAAATTTACATCCTTTTTTTCCCACAAATAGAGCTTTCTTTTGGCGGTTTTTGATCACCTCTGCGGTTTTTATTTCCTGCGCTATAAACAAAAAAAGAGCGACAATTTTGAAAAAAATGCAATATTTTTTACTTTTTACTATAATAAATAACCCCCAAAAATATATTAAAAAAACCTATTTTTTTCTTCAGTTTAGGCCGATATGTATTCTTCTGCATATTTTTGGTAAAAAAAATTGCAATAAGCGTATATTGATTGGTTTGCGCAAAAGTTATAACGTTTACAAAACAGGGGATAGTTTTATGGCATTTTTATTATTATTATTTTTTTTTAACTAGTAATGGCGGCGATCTGCGATTTTTATCGGGACTGCGACATTATGGCGGACACGTCGGACAATTCTGACACATTTTTGGGACCATTGGCATTTTTACAGCAATCAGTGCTATAAAAATGCATTGCTTGGGGGCAATTAAGGGGTTATTGTGTTCCCTAGTGTGTGTTCCAACTGAAGGGGGGAGTGGACTGTGTAGGCGAGATGACAGATCGCTGTTCATACTCTGTATGAACAGCGATCTGTCACTTCTCCCCTCAGAGAACCGGAAACTGTGTGTTTACACACACAGATCCCGTTTCTCCGTGTGCCCCGAGCGAATGCAGGAGCCCAGCGGCGATCGCGACCGCCGGCACTCAAATCGGCTCCGTGGGCGAGCAGGGGGCGGGACATAACGTTGTTTCGCCCAGCCGTGCCATTCTGCCTCAGTAAAACTGCGGTCGGCTGGTCGGCAAGTGGTTAAACACATGTGCTGCGCGTGCATTGCATTGCAGGTTGCATTTAGAATGAATGGCACTACACCGCATGTAATGTGCATTGCCGCATGTTACCGTGATGCAATATTGTGAATGGGCAATAAGGTGCATGTGCAGGCATTATTCTATATATCTCCCAGACCAACCTCTCTTCCTCTACAGCATGCCTCAGCATATTTTTTTTACCTTGTTCCTTTAGTATAATTCAGATTTAATACTTCCACTGAAATCATCACTAGGCTTGTAAAATTCTGTTAGGGGCAATTCCTGGAATCTCAGTTCCTAATAACATAGGCATGCTTCCAGAACTACATTCCCACAGAGATCTTTCTGTACATGTAATGTGTGCTCAGGCTCTTAAGAGCCAAGGCAGCATGACTGTTTAGCTGAAAAAGAAATCAATATATGCCTGTGGAGTAGGACAGAGAGGGGATGGGCACAGGTGAAACTAGGTAGTCCAGCATGGAGGGCTGACAAAGCTGGCTGGGGTTTCAGTGCAGCAGAGGCAGTAGCTCTCAGCCCAAACAGTAAGGAGCACACTGGATTTCTGGCAAATCAACAGGTAATTTTCTGTACTTGCAGCATTTTAAACGGATGAAACATGGGAAAATGTGCACGTATTGGAGAAATGTACTGCCTATGTTATTTATTTTTGATTAAACCCTTCCCGCAGACCGCACTCATATATGCGGCCTCACGAAAGTGGGCTTTTTTTTCCGTGGGGCCGCATATATGCGTATCTCAACAAAAGTCCCTGGTCTCGTCAGACGGTCAGGACCCGGGACTTCGGGTTCCGTGTCACCTGATCGCTGGGATAGTTTTTGAGTGGCTATCACAGTAATCAGTCACTGTGAGCCCGACCCTGTGTTTACTTCCTCTTAAGTATCTTCCTCTTCTTGCAGCAAAGGAAAATGTAACCAAACCAAAGCGTGTAAAACAAAAAATATCTAATAAAAATTAAAAATACTGAGTAAGAAAAAAAAGAAAAAATATAGAGAAAAATAACAAGGTCAAGGTTTGCCAGGGTCAGTGCTTTTTTTTACTATTTTGGGCCAACACATTCCGGGGATATCCGTTACCATTTACCACCAAAAGAAAGCCCAATTTGTCCTGAAAAAAACAAGTTATAATCTATTTGGATACACATAGTAGTTGGGATGATATGTACAGTTTTAGTAACACATGTCAAAATTGCAAAATTACCCTTAGGCAATTACATTTATTTTACCCCTAAGGCGTTAAGGGGGTAAAATAGGCGAATAGAAGGAATGCTCTCTACTGCCAACTACAGCCAGAGGTGGGCTTCTCGACTTGTCTTGGCATGAAATTCTCCACACTTGCACAAGTTATTGTTGTACATAAACTGAAAGCGAATGTTAAATTTGAGAACAAGCTCCATTTAGGGTTAAGGCAGGAAGTTTGGTGTCTCTCCTCAAAAAAATGTGCAATTCTACATGCAATGCACCTCAGCGTGCAGCTTGCAAGCCTCCCCCTACGGGTTGGATGTAGAGTCCAGCGGTATGAAGCTGCAAAGCTTTTTAATCTGTGAGTTTGTTTCATGCTCCAAAGACAGGATGCAGTCACAAAATCATCAATGAGCAAAGACATCAAACAAGGGCATATCGTGAGATTACATTTACAATAGATGCAAGGAAGTGAATACTCTGTGAAAGGCAACTCAGATTTGTCCCCGGGCAGTTAGAGAAAAGAAGCAGAACATAAGCGAGTGATATAAAGCTAGCTATAATACTTGCAACCTTCAAGTGGAACTAATATATTTTTTCACATGAAGTGCATACAGACTAGTAATGTGTAGGTGCAGTGGCGGCTGGTGCTCAATATTTTGGGGGGGACAAACCAATGCCACCCCCCGCGGGAGATGGACGGACAGGCTGTAGCCCCCCACGGGGTACAGACAGTAAGGCGGCGATCACCCCCCTCCCCCCCGGCGGGAGACGGACGGGAAGGTGGCGATCAGAGGCCTCCTTACCATAGGAGGAAGATGACAAGGCTCTGGGGTAGGGCTGCTGCTTTTGCTCCTCGCTTCAGCTACTCCTTGCTATGGGGCCGTTGCTTCTTCTCCTGGCCAAACAGGAAGTGGGTCCTAAGACTCCCTGGCCAATCGGGTCGCAGGACCCACTTCCTGATTGGCCGAGAGGAGAATCAAGAAGACAATAGTGAATATTAATTTGCTATTTTCACACAACTGGGTGGCCTCAGGCTCTAATCATTTGCTTAAAAAGAAATAAACCTCATTGAAATCCATTCATCCACCACCCTGCATGTATATTAAGGGAGCATGGATTAGGTTGGTGGCGCCCCTGTGCCCCGTATTCGAACCTGTCCTGTTAAACCGCTGTATGGTCTTGGCCACCGTGCTGCAGCTCAGTTTCAGGGTCTTGGCAATCTTCTTACAGCCTAGGCCATCTTTATGTAGAGCAACAATTCTTTTTTTTTAGATCCTCAGAGAGTTCTTTGCCATGAGGTGCCATGTTGAACTTCCAGTGACCAGTATGAGAGAGTGAGAGCGATAACACCAAATTTAACACGCCCGCTCCCCTTTCACACCTGAGACCTTGTAACACTAACGAGTCACATGACACCATGGAGGGAAAATGGCTAATTGGGCCCAACTTGGACATTTTCACTTAGGGGTGTACTCACTTTTGTTGCCCGCGGTTTAGACATTAATGGCTGGGTTGTTATACAAGCTGTACACTCACTACTTTGCATTGTAGCAAAGTGTCTTTTCTTCAGTAGTGTTACATGAAAAGGTATGATAAAATATTTACAAAAATGTGAGGGGTGTACTCACTTTTGTGAGATATTTTATATGCGAATTAGTTCATGGAGTTTTGGATAGGGCATGGAATTGAGTGATTTTCTGGTTGCGGGAAAGAAAATCGCACTACAATCTATAGCCAGCTTTATTTATAAACTAGAATTTGCTTTTAGCTGATTGCCAGGCTTGCCAGCTTCCCAAGCCAATTTGCTCATCACTAGACAGAATCAAAGCTTTCCTATTTAAATACCTGTAAGGACTTTTTTTAAACATGTCTCCATCCTTCCAGTCAGCCGCCACTACAAGAAGCAAGCCCTGTGTAAATAAGTCTTGTTCTTTGCAAGGTTAAGATTATTTAAGTGGGCTACTTCAGAAGGGCTATGACTGTCTAGTCCTCTAGAAGAAATACAAGCAGCTCAGAGGAACCTTAAAATAAAACCTTATGATCCAATTGTTTAGAACTTTGTAACATCCTACAAACACTTCAGCTGCTAACTATAGCTGTCAGCCTTAGAGGATCTGTACCCATTACTGCAATATTCCAGATACCCGCTCACCATGTGCCACAGTCACTTTCTGGCACTGGCTACTAGAGACTGACAATATCCTCTTACATTTGCATTGGTGCTAACTCCAAAATTTTTGGTGTTCGACATAAACCTTTTATTATATTATTATATAGTTATATTACATTATTATTTATTACTTGATATTTATGATATAGAAATTTAGCAAGTGGGTAGTGCTACACTGTTTTGTTATAGGTTTTATTTGGGTGTAGTGAGATTTCTTGTTTGGCGGTAGCTAGCTCCCTTAAAGCGGTATTACACCAACAACCAAAACTGTAATATATTGCAGCTTACCATTTATTAGATGTGGCGGCTGCAATCGTTTTATTTTTTTAGGCTTTTTCCCCTCTGTTATCATCTGGTGAGCTTGCCAGTAACACATCCTGTATTAGAGTGCCCCCACTCTGGACGAAGGAGCACAGGGGGCACATTTGCCCAGCAGCATTGTCAGCCTGGAGGGAGGGAGTGTTAGCTGTACTAGCAGATTTAGATACACTAACAAATTAAAGCCAAACTCCAGCTCACACTGCAGTAACACATGCAGGTTACAGTACAACAAACTGTTTTTTTTTTCTTTTGGGATAAAGTTTTTACATGAATAAACAAAAGCTGATCATTGTAAGAACCCCTGTCAGGAGTAAATAGTTTGTCATAACACTCTAACTGCTACATTTGCAGGACAGCTTGTTCTGTTGAAAACAACAGACTTATTGGCTAGATCATCAGGTAAAAATAAAGAATAAGAAAGCCTTAACCGCTTGCCGACCAGCCTGCGAACCGTCGTAGCTATACGTCAACTTGGGTGATCGGCATAGCAAGCGCGCGCGTGCCCACTGCACTGCGGGACTGCCAATGCTCGTGGCCAACGGTCGCGATGACCGCCGGCCACGAGCGTTCGCGGGCATGAGAGGCAGAACACGGAAGTATGTGTGTTAACACACAAATCCCTTTTCTGTTCTGTGAGGAGTGACAGATCGTGTGTTCCTAATATCTAGGAACCACGATCTGTCATTTCCTCTAGATCAGTCCCCTCCCCCCTACAGTTAGAAACACACTGAGGGAACACATTTAACCCCTTGATCGCCCCCCAGTGTTAACCCCTTCCCTGCCAGTGACATTTTTACAGTAATCAGTGCATTTTTATAGCACTGATCGCTGTATAGATGCCAGTGGTCCCAAAAATGTGTCAAAAATGTCCGATGTGTCCGCCATAATGTTGCAGTACCAATAAATCGCAGATCACCACTATTACTAGTAAACAAAAAAAATTTAATAATAAAAATGCTATAAATATATGCCCTATTTTGTAGACGCTATAGCTTTTGCGCAAACCAATCAATATAGGCTTATTGCAATTTTTTTTACCAAAAATATGTAGAAGAATACATATCGGCTTAAACTGAGAAAAAATTTGCTTTTTAAAAAAAAAAAAAAACAGGGATATTTATTATAGCAAAAAGTACAAAATATTGCTTTCAAAATTGTCGCTCTTTTTTTTTTTTTATAGCGCAAAACATAAAAACCGCAGAGGCGATCAAATACCACCAAAAAAAAGCTCTATTTGTAGGAAAAAAAGGACGTCAATTTTGTTTGGGTGCAACATCGCGCGATCGCGCAATTGTCAGTTAAAGTGACGCAGTGCCGGATCGCAAAAAATGGCCCGGTCATTCAGCAGCCATCCGGGGCTGAAGTGGTTAAAGAAAACGAATGCAGCCATCACATCTAAGAATTGGTAAACTGCATTATAATAAATATTTGCTTTTGGGTTTAATACTGCTTTAAGTTGTAACATCTGATCGCACAGATTCATTTTTGTTAGCACTGAAGTACTTCAATTCGACTTTGTATCAGTCTCTAGCAGTCCGGGCAAGGTAGAGCTCCAATTGGAAGATGGAGAAGCAGCACCAAGAGTCAATAGCTTGTGCTGCATGCAATAAGCATGCTGATAGGAGAAGAGAGCAAAGTGAAAGAGAGATTCAGCACATTCAGTCTGCAGTTTCTCTTTTTATTATCCAATTACAGGCAGGGGGAGGGACTAAACCTACTAAACTGCAGCAGAGAAAAATCAGGTCTCGGCCGCCATGCCAGACTATGCTGTGCCAGAATGCCAGAATGTGCTGTGTGGCAGTGTAAATCTCAGAACTGGATGGGCAGAAATACAAATCCTTTGGCAGATAATACCACTCCCCTGTATGTATTACATATGTTTATTTAGCTGTTTTCCTGGAATTCATCTTGAAATCAGTTGATACTTAAAGATAAAACTTTGGTGTACCAAAAAAGATGCTTTCCTTTCATTTGCAGACCCTTTTCTTATATCCATTAATAGTGTGTAAGTGTTGATGTGAGGGAATTGCAGGCATGTGACAGTAATGCCCTGTACACACGACCGGTTTTCCCGTCAGAATAAACTCTGAAGGTTTTTGCGACGGAATTCCGCTCAGGCTGTCTTGCATACACACGGTCACACTAAATTCCGACCGTCAAGAACGCCGTGACGTACAACACGTACGACAGCATTATCAAAAGGAAGTTCAATAGTCACTGCGCCACCCTTTGGGCTCCTTCTGCTAATCTCGTGTTTATCTCGTGTTAGTAGAAGTTTGGTGAGAGACGATTCGCGCTTTTCAGACTCGTGCTTTTTAGATCGTTTTACTGCTGTTCAGTTTGTGCTTGTCACGAGAAATAATAAAGTTTGTCATAACTCTGTGTGAATATCAGCAGCAAAACAACTTGATTATTCTAGCATTATAAAGCACAAAAGAATGCGCTGCATTAAAAGATCACAGAGTTTGCAGCGTGAGGAATGTGCTATCTACATTACGAATGCTAGTTTTACCAGACCGAGCGCTTCTGTCTCATACATTTTGGTACGTCGGAACAGCATACAAACGAGCGGTTTTTCCGATAGGAATTATTTTACGTCGGAAAAATATAGAACATATTCTCTATCTAAGTTCGTCTGAATTTTCGATGAAAAAAGTCCGATGGGGCATACACACGGGCGGAATATACGATGGAAAGCTCCCATCTGACTTTTTCTGACGGAAATTCCGACCGTGTGTACGCGGCATTAGCCAAAGCTGTTATGCCCTCTAATGAAGCCTGATGTATATAATAGGAAGGGATGTTGTATTACAACATGCTTTTGTTTAACGAGCGTAAGCCGGCAATCCAACATCGCCACAACACTTACTTGATTCCCTAAAGCCACTAATGGCCAAATTATACGCTTGACTGGGAAAGACAGTGCTATAAAAAATGAATTTATTATATATGGCGGTGAGGAGGAGGTTTGACTTCACTCTTGACTTTTCTGAACTGCATGCTTGTCATCCGGGTCAGTGACTGTGAAAGTAATAAAGCTACAGGATAGATATGACAGATTGTGAGTTCAAATATTTAGAAGGATGTCAGTAAGTGCAACCAATTCTCTTACGTTTATTTATTACAGGTACTTATATAGCGCCAACCAGGCCTTTTTATTTTCTCTGAGAATAGGTGCAGGAACTCCCCCTTTCTGAATCAATTTCTTGTCTCCGCCCCCCACCCACCTACGAGCACCGTTTCTTGATTCCACCCACCTCTCAGTACCGCCACTTTTAGAGAATACAGATCCAAGTATGATTTTGTGGTGCTAAGTAATTTGTACAGAATTTGTTATGCCGCGTACACACGAGCGACTTTACGGCGGACTTTGCCCGGCGGACTTTTCGACGTACTTTCCGACGGACTTTCTGAATGAACGGACTTGCCTACACACAATCCACCAAAGTCCGTCGAATTCGTACGTGATGACGTACGACCGGACTAAAACAAGGAAGTTCATAGCCAGTAGCCAATAGCTGCCCTAGCGTGGCTTTTTTGTCCGTCGAACTAGTATACAGACGAGCGGACTTTTCGACCGGACTCGATTTCAACGGATAAATTTGAAACAAGTTTCAAATCTAAGTCCATCCAACTTTTGAGAAAACAAAGTCCGCTGGAGCCCACACACATCGAATTGTCCGACGAAATCCAGTCCGCCGGGCAAAGTCCGCCGTAAAGTCCACTCGTGTGTACGCGGCATTAGTGTTAACAAGAAAAGCATTAAAATAGATCCCCTGCAGCCACGACCAGAGTCCCTCCCCACACAATAGACCTTGAGCGGCAACAACAAATCTCTCAGCAGCCAGCATCAATAGACCCCTGCCTCAACTGCAGATCCCATCCAGCAACAATTGATCCCCCAGCAATATAAGCCCACCCCCCCGGCAAACCAGCAACAATAGACCACCATGTAAACATAGATCCCCTCCAGCAACAATAGATCCCCCAGCAGCAAGCATCAATAGACCCTTCAGCGCACCCCATTACCCTTTGTCATAACATACAGTATGAAGGTCCCGGAACTGCATTCCCCGGCTGAAAAAAAGCCCTGGTGTCAACAATTTACGCAGCACTTTACATATACGTATATTGTACATTCATATCAGTCCCTGCCTTCAAGGAGCTCACAATTTAAGGTCCCCAACTCACATTCATACATACAGATATCAGGGCCAATTAACCTACCAGCATGTCTAAAGATAAAAAAAATGGTTATATTAAATTACTTTTTATTTGAAATTGGTTTTCCTGCACAAAAATAGAAATTGTCTTTAGCTAGGGAGGTTGGAGTGGACAGATGGGGGTCTCAGTGGCGCTAACAGCAGAAATGTCATAGGGGAAAAGGTTTTAAGTTCTGAGACCCTATGCTGTTTTAGTCAATGTCAGCCTCCAACTGGCACCGGTATGTTGAATTTTGGCTCCCCAAATTAAAGTGTATGTCAAGGCAAAAAAAATACAATATTTTGTGAAATTCTGTATTACATGCACATTTTCATATGTTTTATTCTATTAAACACACTGCATGTGCACAAAAATAACAGTTGATGTGCCAGACGTGTAGTTTGCTTCTTACGGAAGAGACCTGGGGCCATCCTAAAAAAATTTAAACACAGTTCTGAGTTTGAAATACAGAATTTTGACTTTCAAACTCAGACTTCTGACTTTCAAACTCAGAATTCTGATTTTTAATCTCAGAACTCTGACTTTTAAACTCTGAGATTGCAGGTTTGAAGAATTCTGAGATTACAAGTTGCTTAAATTTCTTAAACACAATTTTGAGTTTAAAAGTCAGAATTCTGAGATTCAAAGTCAGAATTCCAAGTTTGAAAGTCAGAATTGTGAGTTTGAAAGTCAGAATTCTGAGATTGAAAGTCAGAATTCTGAGATTAAGCCCTGGTTCACATTGATGCGATTTGACATGTCAAATCGCATGCCAAAACAAATCAGTGCGACGCTGCATCTGCGGCACCGCACTGATTCCTAAAAGTAGTTTCTGTACTACTTTTGGTAATTTGGGAGTGCGATTTCCATTGACATCTGTGCAGAAACCTACACAGATTTCTCCGAAAACGCCCCCGAAGTTGGGACTGACATGCGGGAATGAAATCGCGCAAATTCAGCTGAACTCGATTTCTTTCCCACAGCCAGTGTGAACCAGGGCTAAAAGTCAGAATTCTGACTTTTAGACTCAGAATTGTGCTTAAAAAACTTTTAGGATGGCTCCAGGTCTCTCCTTCTGTTACAGAAGAGCCCTGAGGCCATCCTAAAAAAATGTAACACAATTCTGAGTTTGAAAGACAGAATCCTGACTTTCAAACTCAGAACTCTGATTTTTAATTTCAGAATTCTGAGTTTTAAAGTCAGAATTCTGAGATTACAAGTTTGGGCCATGATAAAATTTATTAAACACAACTCTGAGCTTGAAAGTCAGAATTTGGAGCCTGAAAGTCAGAATTTCTTAGATTAAAAGTCAGAGCTATAAGTCAATATTCTGAGTTTGAAAGTGAGTGAGAAATCTGAGATTAAAACTCTGAATTCTGAGATTAAAAGTCAGAACTCCAAGTTTGAAAGTCCACACTTTTCGTTTGAAAGTCAGAATTCTGAGTTTCAAACTCAGAATTCTCATTTGTAATTTCAGAATTCTGACTTTAAAGCTGAGAATTCTCACTTTCAAACTCAGAATTCTCACTTTTAATCTCAGAACTCTGACTTTTAAACTCAGAATTCTGACTTCCAAACTCAGAATTGTGTTTAAAACATTTTAGCATGGCCCAAACTTGTAATCCCAGATTTCAGAGTTTCAAACTCAGAATTCTGACTTTTAAATTTAGAATTGTGTTTGAAAAAACTGGGGCCATCTTAAAAAATGTTAAACAGTTTGAAAGACAGAATTCTGACTTTGAAACTCAGAATTTTGACTTTTAATCTCAGAATTCTTGGTTTGAAAGTCAGAATTCTGAGATTACAAGTTTAGGCCATGCTTACATTTATTAAACACAATTCTGAGCTTGAAAGTCAGAATTCTGAGATTCAAATAAAGTTTGTATAAAAAAAAGGGAGCTGTGTGGTCCGGACCGCTGCCCTGAACCCTCCTGGGTGCAGCTGCTGTATTAATGCTGGGCATGTATGGTGCACGATTCTTGGCACCCAGCCGCAGCATCTCTGGTCGCCGCCTGTCACACAAAGCTGGGGAAAGTTTTTGTGAGGCTCCTCCTCGGCTCTGACGTGTCTTGTGACAGGTCATTAGGAGGAGCCTGAGAGGAGGGCCATCTCCAACACTGCATCGAGCCACACTGTATCTGAGTTCTGTGTTTGGAGGGAAGATTTGGGGGAGGAATTAGAAGCATTTAGTGTGCCAATTGTACAGGAAGGGGGATGGGGATCTGTGCTGGGAGGGGGAAGACTTTGAGGGTGGAAATCTGCACCATGCACCCACATGAACTCTGCACACTGCACCCATCTGAACTTTGCAGCTACCTGAACTTTGCACCTACCTGAACTCTGCACCATCCTGAACTCTGCGCCCACCTGAACTCTGCACCCTGCACCCACCTGAACTCTGCACCCTACACCCACCTGAACTCTGCACCCTGCAGCCATCTCAACTCTGCACCCACCTGAACTCTGCACCCTGCACCCACCTGAGCTCTGCACCCACCTGAACTCTGCACCTAGCACCCACCTGAACTCTGCACCTAGCACCCACTTCAACTACGCACCCACCTCAACTCTTCACCTATCACCCACATGAATTCTGCACCCTGCACCCACCTGAAATCTGCACCCTGCACATACCTGAACTCTGCACCCTACACCCACCTCAACTCTGCACCCCACACCCACCTAAACTCTTCACCCTGCACCCACCTGAAATTTGCACCATGTACCCACCTCAACTCTGCACCCAGCACCCACCTCAACTCTGCACCTAGCACCCACCTCAACTCTGCACCTAGCACCCACCTCAACTCTTCACCCACCTCAACTCTGCACCTATCACCCACCTCAACTCTGCACCTAGCACTCTCTTGAACCCTGCATTCTGTACCTAGCACCCTCCAGAACCCTGCCCTCTGTAGCACCCTCCTGAAATTTAATACCCCTTTAGGATCCTCCCACACCCAGTTGCTGTAGCACGCTCAACCCCCTTCCCCCTACTTCAGGGAAAGGTGTGGGGCATTGGTAGAGTTCCTTCACCTATGGTAGAGAAAATTGCCCTGTGTGACACTATCAAGTAGCACTGTGGCAGGGTGGCAGGCTGGTGCGCGATTTGCTAGCCTGCTCAGAGCCCTACTGCCTGTCCTGCTGTCACCCTGCAGTGGCAGGACAGAGCACTGTAGCAGACTAGCCGGTGGGGGTTAAACCATGTTGTACCGCACCAGGTGACACCAACCCCAGTGATGACACTGTAACTAAGCTTAATAATGTTCCCTCCCCCTTCTAATGTCTATACTACACTACACTGCAGAAGGAAGATGCATATACTTAACTTACCTATTTTAAAGGCGCTACAGTCTGGACATATGATCTCCCCAGCAGCCAGCTTCAGGGGAGAGGAGAGAGCGCCAACAACAGATGGAATGCCTGGGCTGTGACATCACCCATAGGCTTACTATGGGGCATCTGTTGTTGGCTGTCCCTCTTTTCCCCTGAATCCAATCATCTGACCAGACTGGAGCGCCCTGAGATTAAGTATAAGCATCTTCCTTCTATAGGGTAGATACTAGTATAGGAATTAGGAGGGGATGGGAGCCGTTTTAAGCTTTGTTAATAATTACCAGGGAGTCCACTTTAACTCCCATAACCTCCAAGCTTTAACCCTAATCCAAACTTAAGCCTAACCCCTTCAAACCTGCACTTATCTTGTCAGGTACCAAGACTACTGGTGCTCCCTCCTCTTAACCAGGGTTTTGGTGTCTAAAACACCTGATTCACACTCACAAGGATATACCCACCATTTGAGAGAAGTGGCTCTTTCTCCTTCCTTACCATTCTATAAGCTTTCATTTGTTTTTTTTCACAAGAGTCATATCAAAGGCACCCTGCAGAAAATCGCTCAGGTGTGAATGGGGTCTTAGAGATAATAAGCAGGCTGCAGCTAGAGTTTAGGTGTTGGAAGTAGGGCTTTAAAAGTTTCATTATTTTCCATTTTTTGATGTTGTGAGATATAAAGGTAAGGATGCAGTGGCTTGTGTGGTGTGTGTTTACGCATATTTATGTGCGTTTACAGGTGTATGGCATTTATAAGCATATACGCATAAACTCATCCTGTTGGCTATAATATTTATTTATTATAGCCACTAAAATAAATTTACGTGCATATGCGTACACTTAGGTGCATTTATGAACGTATGCATGTAAAATAGGCTCATAAGCGCCTCTCCAAATGCAGCTTTGGGGCATTTTTATATGTCCATGAAAGCTGTGCACAAATACACGCATAAATGTCTGCATGTGCATGGCTACATTGAATAATATGCAGCTGCGTTCATGAGCATAAAAAAATAAATAAATTAAAAAAATAAATTAAATAAAAGCAGCAGACGCCCCTAGCAGCAGCATTTTTTCTGCCTGTATGTATGAGCCCTAAGTCTGAGCTTTGCTGCATAGGAAAGTGCAAGGGGCTGATACAAATTCAAATTCAGGTACACTGCTTCATTTTGAAATAATACATTTAACAACAAATCTAAATAAATATGTATCTTTTATATTTGCCTGGGTCTCCAATGTAATATGAACATAGAGAATAATACAGTTGTAGATGTATACAGACAGATTTAATTTGGTGGTTCTCTTTGAAAAGACACATGAGTGTTGGACTAAGTGTATCTCAGCTGTCACTTAAGGCAGTGTGCAGTTTGTCAGGTTTCTACTGGTGGTGGTCTTGTAAAGACCTTAATTAGTGCAGAATATAGACCTCTGTACTACTGCCAGTGTGGATGAAAATGATTTTGGAAAACAGCCCAGACAGAGGAATTTGTCATAGGTTATACCAGTTCCAACTATAATAATAACCCAGTGCACCACACAGGCAAGTCAGTTCGCAGAGTCTCTGTGTTTTTAACCACTGCTCACCTGACATATTTAATGTTATAGCGTACAAACCATGATACCGTCACGTCATGACTGACATCAGGGAAGAGACCACTCAACAAAACCGAAAATCAGAAATGACAGAATATGAGGGGGAAAAAGGTTTAACCACTAGAGCAATTTTTTGCGCACATGTACAAATCTGCATTTGTGGCCATAAAATGACCTAAAAGTCCCAGAACATTATATATTTTCAGAAAATTACAGGCCTCGTAGAATAAAAAGATAGTAGTTGCAATTTTTTATGTTGCATGATTTTTTTTTTTAACTAAACAGGATTGCTTTATTATAGGAGTAAAAATATTACATGACATGGCAGAAAAGAACAGTTTGACATGGCAAAATGTAATGAGCAGTACGGTGAAACACAAGGAATAGCATCCAACCATACAAAGCAGCGGTGGCAAAAGAGTCAGCTTTGAGACATACAGGAAAGTTACCAATAGTTTCAGGGCAAGGAAGAAAAAAAACATTCCAGGAACACAGGAAAACATTGATATATAGGGGAGAGAGGAGGGACGGGGTGACACAGGGACTATACATTTCTACATAATTTCTGGCCAAAAATGCAGGTCCTGCACATTATACTCGTCTACTTAGAAGTACATGGGAGCCAAACCTTCTCATACTTCCAAGGACAGCCACAATTTATGCAGGTCAATTTGTATAGTAGCAAAGCAGCATTCATGATTGCCTCCCAGGATGACAAAGTAGGAGAGGCAGTAGAGGACCAATTACACAAAATTTCCTTCTTAGCATAATACAAGTAGGAGATCAATAGTTTGGCATGGTGAGACCGCTAGGCATTGTCTTGTATTCCAAGTAAAACCAATTCCGGGGAGACTGGAAGAGTTAATTGCAGTCTAAGCTAAAAAAAAATCAGGCCAGAAAAAGGACAGCCTAGGGGAGTCCCAGAACATATGAAGGTAGAATCCCAGGGGAATGTGGCAATGTGAGCATACAGGGTCACGATCTGGGTAAATTCTATGGAGTCTCACAGAAGTATAGTATACAAGAATTTGGTCTGAATTAACTTTTCTCTAGAAGAAATTACCAATAGAGAACCTTGTCAGACTTCCAGAGGTCCCACAAATGCTCAATATTAGGGGAGTCCACTTAAACTGAGACCAAGCTGTGTGTTGCAGCTGAAGACACCTAAATAACAACCTGGCACCTGGAACTTCTTAGAGAGTTGAGGGAAGGATAGTAGAGAACCAGAAGGAATGATATCTCCTAGGGTTTTTATGCCATATCTCACCCATACCTGTGGGTCTAGAATAGTATGAAAATGGGCCAAATTGGGATTTCCCCACAGAGGCTGGGCCAAAGACCATTGATCAGCCTGCAAGAAATCTGTGCCCGGCAACCACTCAGACCCGTAATGTAGCCCGTGTAGGAATTGAGATACCCGCATAGGCCCTTGTTCCCCTGTGCACCAGATTACAGAGGTCAGATAGAGAACCTAGGTTGACATCCTCTAAACATACTGCAGAATTAGAACGGAATGCTCATGTTGCACAACATTTGTGCAACTGTTTATCAAACGCATATTTTCAGGCAAATGGTACCCAAGAAACTCCATAGCCTTTGCAGCTCATCAGTTCAGAGTTAACTATGAGCTATGATGCTAGAATTATTGCTTTCTCTCCGAAGTTCATGGTGATACCCCACATGTGTTGTGTGACTGCAGTTTACATACATGTGCACACCCTGGGCACACATTTGCATTTGCGGGTGTGTGCAGAGCAGGAGAGGTTACGTTTTTAACTTTAATGTTTTTTCCTAATACATTTTGTTATAAATTTTTTTTTAACATTTCATTTTTTCTTTATTTAACTTTACTGCTGTCACAAAGGGGTTAACAAACCCCCATGTGATAGCATTACGCAGGTGACAGGTACTCTTTATGGAGTCATTAGGAGTCTTTTAGACCCCAGTGTCTCCCCTGCTCTCCACAGCATGTAACTGAGCAGAGATCTGACACAGCCAGAGGATGACAGCTCTGAAACCGGAAGTGACAAAATCATTGCTTCCAGTTTCATTCCAGACAGAAGTGATCGAAGACTGGATGTTTTCGGTCTCCTCCCAACCACCATATTGAAGCCCATTGATGTGGTCCTGGGCTCCCGGTAAGAGTGGAAGAGTCGACAAACCATGCGGGGCAGGAGATGTTGGGTTTGGTGGGGGAGGAAAGACTGCTGCGCCCGCAGTGATCAGCGGCCATACAGAACTAGGTTAAAACATAAGGAAAGAAAGCTTAAAAAAGAAAAGGAATGCTTCCACCAAAGCTAAGAACTGGCTAGTCCTTTCATAAAAAGTAAAAGGTGAATTTTCTCCAAATATCTCCACCCCCTTGGACTCCGCTGCACATAGTGCCTGTGATTTCCCCAGCTGATGATGTAGCAGTCCATACACTGCAATACACAGCCCTGGCGTGAGTATCCATCATATTGCTCACAATGGCAAGCACTCTATGGTCAGCATGACCACATGACTTCACTGACCAATGAGAAGCGCTTCTGTGTTCTGTACCTTATATGCTTCATACTGGTCAGTGTGGTTATGTGGTCACACTGACCAGTGAACGATTGCCATTGTGAGCAATATGATGAACGCTTGCCATTATGAGCATCGTGTTGGATGCTGTGTTGCGGGCTATGGATCGCTAGACCCTCAGCACAGGGCATGGCCAGGATATTTGGAGTTAGCACACATTATTTTTTTTTTGTGACAAGGTGAACATACCCTTTAATAACTGCAACAGTCCCAGTTGCACTGAAAGATGTGAGATACAATGTGAGATACACTGTGGGGCATTTATAAGAACTGTTTGCTAATCAGCAGCTTTCTTTTACCTCTAATGCACGTTAGGGATGTATTTATTTTCTTACGCAATTTGCATTATAATTTGGCTACCAAATATACTTGTGTATGTTTAAAAAGTGTCCCTTAAACACTGCTAAGTTCCGCAAAACGAGGTTTCATTTTATTGCTAAATTAATGCTTGCAGTTGGGGTACAAAGAGAAAAAAATAGGGTGGATATTCGCTCTTTTTTATTATACCTTAAAATGCTAAATTCAATCACAACAGTTTTCCTACAGCACTTAGTATGTGCTGCAGCTTCGTATTTAAAATTTTTCCTTTCTTCCTAGTTGAGCTGGTCCAAAGATCACTGCTCAACTCTTGTTTTCAGGTAGCTCTGTTGCCTTCCAAGATCCTATGGAGCCACTTTTTTCTTTTTGTCCTATGGAGCCACTGGTTTAACTGCTTATTCCCATGAGAGAAGGAATCTAAGCCAACGCAATGACGCCACCATGAACAGACAGTAGGGAGGATTGACGGGGCATGCATTGACAGTGGCAATGGTCATGTTTGGAGTTATTGGATATGTACAGTAACTATAGTTGTGCTCAAAAGTTTGCACACCCTTGCAGAAATTGTGAAATGTTGGCATTGATATTGAAAATCTGACTGATCATGCCAAAATATGACTTTCATTAACTACTAGCTGCCCGCCCACTGTCATATGACTGCGGGACGAGGCATCTCTCCTTCTGGGCAGGCGTCATATGACGTCACCGCCTTCCCGAGCCAATAGGGGGCGCGCGCGCCCACCGCGTCACTGGGGATCCGATGCGCGTACCCGGCGGCCGCGATGTCCGCCGGGCACCCGCAATTGCCCAGCAACCGAGCAGGACCGTGGATCTGTGTGTGTAAACACACAGATCCACATCCTGTCAGAGAGGAGAGGAGACTGATGTGTGTCCCTTGTACATAGGGACACCGCTCGGTCACCTCCCCCAGTCAGTCCCCTCCCCCCAAAGTTAAGATCACCTCCCTAGGACACACATTAACCCCTCGATCACCCCCTAGTGTTAACCCCTTCCCTGCCAGTCACATTTACACAGTAATCAATGCATTTTTATAGCACGGATCACTGTATAAATGTGAATGGTCCCAAAAATGTGTCAAAAGTGTCCGATATGTCCACCTCAATGTTGCAGTCACAAAAAAAAAAAAAAATCGCAGATCGCCGCCATTACTAGTAAAAAAATAAAATAAATAAAAATGCTATAAATCTATCCCCTATTTGGAGACGCTATAACTTTTGCGCAAACCAATCAATATACGCTTATTGCGATTTTTTTTTACCAAAAATATGTAGAAGAATACGTATCGGCCTAAACTGAGGAAAAAATTCTTTAAAAAAAAAAAAAAATTGATATTTATTATAGCAAAAAGTAAAAAATATTGTGTTTTTTTAAACTTGTCCCTCTTCTTTTGTTTATAGCGCAATAAATAAAAACCGCAGAGGTGATCAAACGCCACCAAAAGAAAGCTCTATTTGTGGGGAAAAAATGATAAAAATTTCATTATGGTGCAGTGTAACATGACCGCGCACTTGTCATTCAAAATGCGAGAGCGCTGAAAGCTGAAAAATGGCTTGGGCAGGAAGGGGGTGAAAGTGCCCTGTATTGAGGTGGTTAAAGGATAATAATCATATGAAGCCATTTTATATCACATAGTTGTTTGGCTCCTTTTAAATCATAATAATAACAGAAATCTCCCAAATTACCTTGATCAAAAGTTTACATACCCTGGAATGTTTGGCCTTGGTACAGACACAAGGTGACACACACAGTTTAAAATGTCAATAATTAGTGTCTGTGTATAAATAGTCAATGAGTAATTGTTAGCTCTCACGTGGATGCACTGAGCAGGCTAGATACTGAGCCATGGAGAGCAGGAAAGAACTGTCAAAAGACCTGCGTAACAAGGTAATGGAACTTTATGAAGATTAAAAAGAATATAAAAAGGTATCCAAAGCCTTAAATATGCCATGTCAGTTCTGTTCAATCACTTAGGAAGTAGAAATTTCTGGGATCTTTTTGATCTTTTTGAAGCCAAGGTCAGGTAGACCAAGAAAGATTGCAGCCACAACTGCCAGAAGAATTGTTTGGGATTCAAAGAAAACCTACAAGTAACCTCAGGAGAAATACAGGCTGCTCTAAAAAAAAAGGCAGTGTTGTTGTTTCAAGGAGCACAATATAAGGATACTTAACTGCAGTCAAACGAAAATGAGGTGCATGGTCGAGTTGCCAGGAGGAACCCTTTACTGTGCCAATGCCACGAAAAAACCTGATTACAATATGCCCGACAACACCTTGACATGCCTCACAGCTTCTGACACACTTTAATCTAGAGTCAATGCTTCAGTCATATTTTCAATATCAATGCCAAAATTTCGCAATTTCTGCCAGGGTATGCAAACTTCTGAGCACAACTGTATCTATGAAGTAATCAGTGAATCCTCCCCAACTGGAATTTTGGGTACGCGGTGCACAGGAAGCTGTAGGGTGTAGGCTGCAGGCGTAAATACAACATATTGAAACTGTTTCTGAACAGAAAATATTTATTGTCTTCTGATTGCACCATTCAAATGTAATACTACTAAAAAGAGTAGACTTTAGTATTACTTTAATGCTTGATTTGCTACACATCTGCATTAATAAATGTCCCCCTTAGAGTTCATTCCCACCCACCTCAACCTATTAAAGGAGTCACATTTGCACTACTTGGTACAATTATTTTATCATTTTTCAGAAAATTGTTATCAATTATGTACAGTAAAACCTTGGATTGAGAGTAACTTGGTCTGAGAGTGTTTTGCAAGATAAGCTAAATTTTTAAATACATTTTGACTTGATAAACGAGCGATGTCTTGATATACAAGTAGCGTCAAGTCACAACTGAGTATAAAAGAAAAGAGAGGTGCCTCAAAGTGTAGCAATATGGTTACATTTAGTGAAGGTACAACATGTAGCAACTCACATGGTTGATGATTAAAAGAAGCACATCTAAGCATGCAGGCATCCGGGATACTTAGATGTGCCTCTTTTAATCATCAACCATGTGAGTTGCTAAATGTTGTACCTTCATTAAATGTAACCATATTGCTACACTTAGAGGCGCCTCTCTTCTCTTTTATACTCTGTAGCTACTGCAGGATTTTGCTTCTAATTCCCTTGCAGAGGCTGCCATTTGTGGATGGACATTTTATTTTATTTTATAAACTGAAGGACTTATGAATAAATGATTGTGGAACTAATCATTTGAGTTTCCATTATTTCTTATGGGAAAATTAGCTTTGATATACGAGTGCTTTGGATTACAAGCATGTTTCCGGAACAAATTATGCTCACAATCCAAGGTTTTACTGTATGTTTTTTACATGCAGAAATCCAACAACGGAGTTCTCTATCTGAACTGTGATCTTCGTCCTTTGAAGATGAAGACACCATAGGGTTGATTTACTGAACTGGAGAGTGCAAAATATGGTGCAGCTCTGCATGGTAGCCAGTTTCTAACTTTAGCTTGTTCAATTAAAGTAGAACTATAGGCAAAATTTTTTTTTACATTTTGGATAGAGTAAGGGAGGGTAATAACCCCTGTTTTATTTTTTTTGCCATCTGTGTCCCATAGGGAGATTTCCCTTTTTTCTTCTTGTCCCATAGCCAGGAAGTGAGAGAAAATCCTTGAAAATTAAGGGAACCTTGGGGACCCCCAGGTCATCAGAACTAGTGTCCCCATTGGAAGATTTCCCCTCTATTACTTTTCTGGGCACAACCCAAAATTTGGGATTTTCTTTTACTTTCACCATGATAATGGTAAACAGAACAATTAGAGAGGATTCATATCTCTAACGGGTGCAAAGACAGCAATAAACACTGACAGGTGTTCTAATCCATCTCCTCTCTATCCAAAACTAGAAAAAGATTTGGCCTTTAGTTGTACTTTAAAGTGGTTGTAAGTGAGTCACTTCTGACAAGTTCTCTGACACATGAGATAACAGCAGCTGGAAATTTGTGTCAGGGAGGGAGCTTAGAGGTAGATTAGCAGAAAAGATATTTATTCAGAGTACAGCTCTGCGTGTCCCTTCGTTTCATTTGCCTATGTGGAGGGGGGGCAGGGCAGCAATCAGAAATTTTGGGGCCCCTTACACAGCTATAGGCCTGGGCCCCCCGGGGCCCGACCCCCAACATTCTCCAGGGCCCGCCCACCGGTCGTTCCACCAAATCCGCCCACAGGCCTTCCCACCGAGTCCTTTGGTGCACCCACTTTTATTTTAACACTCATACACCTTTGGAGACTGGAGGGATGGATGGTGCTGGGCGTGGGTGGCGATGTGTTGTGGAGACTGGAGGGATGGATGGTGCTGGGAATGGGTGGGGATGCGTTTTGGAGACTGGTGGGATGGATGGTGCTGGGCGTGGGTGGCGATGTGTTGTGGAGACTGGAGGGATGGATGGTGCTGGGAATGGGTGGGGATGCGTTTTGGAGACTGGTGGGATGGATGGTGCTGGGCGTGGGTGGCGATGCGTTGTGGGGACTGGAGGGATGGAGTAGATGCTGGGTGGGGATGAAGATGATTGAGTTGCATTGTGAAAATGGATAAGGATGACTCTGGGTGGGGATGAGAGTTACATAGTGAACAGACTCTCTAAAATGTAACTCATCTGCATCCAGAGTCATCCATTTTCACGATGCAACTCAATTATACCAGCTTGCCTTAGGGTGTCCTATCCAAGAAGAAGGAGATAAAGTCCAAATAAAATCTACAGGCAGCACAGGGGGCACACTCAGCAGCACACATTAAATTTTTGTGACTTACCCTCCATGCTGCACTCTCGGATCTATCTGCATGTACCTGTTATTGCTGTGTCCACGTTCACCATCGACAAGCTGGCCACTGTGCCAGCCAATCACATTGCAAGCAAACCCAGCAGCAGCCAGCAGGCTCCGCCTCAGCAGGGAATGGATGAGGAGCGAGCGAGCGCTGGCCACGATCACCTGCTGCTGGGGATGTTGCCAGTCTGAAAGATGGTGTCGGCTGGTGCTCGGGTAGCGGGCTTGTTAAATTTTATTACTGTGTGCAGAATACTTAAAAAATGCTCCACATAGCCACAGCCAGCGGGGGGGCAGGTGAAAGTGAAAATAGGCTGTGGAGGCTTGACTTGTTTACGCTTCTCTGCAGCGGCACGCAGATTAGCGGCGGAGCTGGTACAAGATTAATTTCATGTTCTGCTGTAGGAGGGGGATGGGCCCTGGCTGGCCGGGCCCCTAGGGACACTCGGGCCCCTTACATGAGTACTGCCTGTAGCCCATTGATGGTGGACCTGAGGTGGGGTGTGTCCCTTTGATCCATCTAGCTCGCACATAGTGTATGCCCAGACCCCCCCCCCCCCCAACACACACTGTTGAATGAGGAAAAAAAAATTGCAACACGATCTGTACTTTCAAAAGAGTGTAGAAAGGGAAAGACAGCAGATATACATGTAAAACGTATGGAGGGAGATTTGCTTCATCTCTATGTGTCATCTGAGGCTATTTACTTCACTGGGTATAGGAGAGGGTTTACATGCACTTTAAAGTGGTTGTAAACCCACTTTAAAAAAAAACTAACACTTGCAAGACAAAGGCATAATGAGCTAGTATGCATAACATACTAGCTCATTATGTAATACTCACCTGAGATCGAAGCCCTCGCTGTGGTGCCTGTACACAGAACCAGCCAGCGATATCACTCCCAGGGGTTACTTCTTGGTATCGCGGCCCCGGCAATGTGATTGGCCGGATGCGTGCGGGAGCCGCCGGTAATGGCACACTCACTGCAGCAAACGGCACATACGTGTCATTGCTTTAGTTTGCTTCAGTGGGCATGTGCCGATGACGTTGGCACATGCAAATACAGGAGATATCTCCTAAACCATGCAGGTTTAGGAGAAATCCTGGGTAGCTAAGGGTTTACAACCACTTTAAGCTTTGACAATAAAACCTGGAAGCTGATTGGTTTCTCTGTAAAGATGCACCAAATTTTGCACACTCCAGTTTTAGTAAATCAACCCCCATGTGACCAATGGCACATTATTGATCACATGACACAGTGCCACAGTTTCTTTAGTAAGATGACCACTTCTGAATCCTTTTCTTTTTATTGGAGTTTTGGGGTTAAATATTAATTTCGATATGAATACTTTTTGGCAGCTTTTTTATATTTCTTTTTTTCTTTGCATGAAGGTAATACTTTCTCCTGACATCTGCACTTCCCCCGTTGTCACTGCTTCTATTCACTTCTAAGACACAAAGGTATGCAGGATACCTAAATATTTACACAGCACGTCTGCACCTACTGTACAAAAATGGCTGTTCCGAAAATATAAACAATTATGAGACAATGAATCTTTGAAGAGAGGCTCCGTTTAATGTAACAAGATGTGATCAAAATAAATATTCTGGTTTCGGAAAATGAAGGCAGGCGCTTGGGAGGCTAAAAAATTTGTTTGTGAGCGTTCCATTCCAGTAAATCCTTCAGCGGATTTCGTCTGCGTAATAAGTAACTACTTCAGCCATCATTTAAAGGGAATCTGTTATGAGGCAACGTACCCGCCTGAGAAGCCTCATCTGAAAGCTGAGTCTAATGCCCCGTACACGCGGTCTGAATTTCCGACAACAAATGTTCGATGGGAGCTTGTTGTCGGAAATTCCGACCGTGTGTAGGCTCCATTAGACATTTTCCGTCGGAATTTCCGACAAACAAAATTTGAGATCTGGATCTCAAATTTTCCAACAACAAAATCCGTTGTCGGAAATTCCAATCTTGTGTACACAATTCCGGCGCACAAAATTCCACGCATGCTCGAAATCAAGCAGAAGAGCCGCACTGGCTGTTGAACTTCATTTTTCTCGGCTCGTCGTACGTGTTGTACATCACCGCGTTCTTGACGTTCGGAATTTCTGACAACTTTGTGTGACCGTGTGTATGCAAGACAAGTTTGAGCCAACATCCGTCGGAAAAAAAACATGGATTTTGTTGTCGAAATGTGCGATCGTGTGTACGCGGCATAGGACTGCACGCTCGTTAGAGGACAACAAACGTTTGGAGAATAGCAGCTCACTTCTGATACTTCTCAGCTAGGTGCTTTGCTTTGTGATAGATCCCCTTTAATCACTTCAGCTCTGCAAGGATTTGCCCCCTTTCTGACCAGGCCATTTTTTTGCGATACATCACTGCGTCGCTTTAACTGACAATTGCGTGGTCATGCGATGTTGTACCTAAACAAACTTTTTTCCCCACAAATAGAGCTTTCTTTTGGTGGTATTGGATCACCTCTGCGGTTTTGTGCTATAAACAAAAAAAGAGCGACAATTTTGAAAGAAACACAATATTTTGTACTTTTTGCTACAATAAATATCCCAAAAAATTAAAAAAAAAAATTTCTTCATCAGTTTAGGCCAATATGTATTCTACATATTTTTGGTAAAAAAAAATCGCAATAAGCGTATATTGATTGGTTTGCACAAAAGTTAGAGCGTCCACAAAATAGGGGATCGATTTATGGAATTTTTATTATTATTTTATCCCTCACTGTGTGTTCTAACTGTGGGGGGATGGGAGTGACTACTTAGTAGGAACACACAATCTGTCTCCTCTCCCCTGACAGAACCGGGATTTGTGTGTTTTCACACACAGATCCTGGTTTTCGCTCTGCCACGAGCGATTGCGGGTTCCCGGTGGTCATCGCGCCCGCCAGCCACGAGCATCCGCTCTGGGGACACACTGCGCGCGCAACGTACAGTTACAATGCCTCACGCAGCTGTGCCAACTTGGCGCAGTAAAACTGTGGCGGCTGGTCGAATTCCTGTACATTTTTGGGTCCGGTTCAGGAGCAAATTCAGGTAAAAATTCGGACCTGAATCGCACCTGAACTGGCGAACAGAAACGCACCAGATCCCATGCTGCACATATGTATATATATAGTAATAGCTTCATTAATCTGTTATATAAATCTAGAGTTCAGCTTTAACGCCATTTATAGGCAAATTACAGATTGCTGGTTCCTTTGTTTTTACGATAACAACTATTTTCTACTTGTGAAATGAAAAAAAATGAGATCAGGTGACAACCATAAATAGATGGCTTCATGTGCTTGAAGTATTTTATTATCTACCAAGCGAATGAAAAAGCCCCATGTTGTTGTGATAGTGTACAAAAAGTTATGGAGAGAATTTCAAGAGAGATATGTTAGAGATGAATCCTCAATATAGGAGGCAAGTTAGGGGAAGCTTGCATTCCTGCTGCATTGCAATCATTCCTTTTGAATAGCTGTCTATATCCTTACTGGATATGCACTAAGGATAAATTAATTTTTGAGAGGTGTCTATATAAGCCAAAACTGGGAAAGTAAAAGTCACAGAAATATGCATTTAACTTGTGACAGCCCATTTAAAATGCTTAAAATGATCCATGAATTGACAGCTTTAGCTTTTTGGAATCTACAATAGATTGTTAAAGTGGGGGGTCTCCTAGCAAGAAGATGAGAGACTCACAACATGTCCATACTGGTCCTAACAGAACCACTAAAGGAATGGCTGCAACATCATTATAAATGATGGCTCTTCAAATGAAAAATATTTTGCTTAAGCAAACTTTTTCCCCAGCATTATTAACCACTTACGGACCGCCCGCCATCGTTATACGTTGGCACTTTGAAGAGGAATATTGTTGTTATGGCAGCAGCTAGCTACCATAAGCCCGGTATCCTCTTCTTCAGCGGGCAGTCCACTTTAAGCTAAAAGTGGTCTCTGTTGCGGATCCGCTGCAAGATCACTTTTATCCACGACGGGAGAGGGCCCCCCTCTCCCGCCGCGCTCCGGTGCCGTCGGTAGTGGCGGAGGTGATCGGGTCTGCTTCCGTGTGTGGTAAGGAGATGAGTGAGGGGAAGATGGCCCCCACCAATCACCATACCATTGCAGGGCAGAAGTGACGTCAAAACTTCACTTCCGCCCATAGCTCTTAAAGAGACTTTTTTTTTTTTTAAATGACTTTATTTTATTTTTTTATTGCATTTTAGTGTAAAAATGAGATCTGAGGTCTGTTTGACCCCACATGTCATATTTAAGAGGTCCTGTCATGCTATTTTTCTATTTCAAAGGATGTTTACATTCCTTGTCATAGGAATAAAAGTGATATTTTTTTTTTTTTAAAGAACAGTGTAAAAATAAAAAATAAAAGGTAAAATAAATAAGAAAAAAAAAATTTAAACGCGCCCAGTCCCGCCGAGCTCGCATGCAGAAGTGAATTCATATGTGAGCAGCGCCCGCATGTGAGGTATCACCGCGATCGTTAGAGCGACAGCAATAATTCCAGCCCTAGACCTCCTCTGTAACTCAAAACATGCAACCTGTAGAATTTTTTAAACGTCTTCTATGGAGATTTTTAAGGGTAAAATTTTGTAGCCACGAGCAGGAGCAATTTCGAAGCGTGGCATGTTGGGTATCAATTTACTCAGCGTAACATTATCCTTCACAATATGTAAAAAGAAAATTGGGCAAACTTTATTTTTGTCTTATTTTTTATTTCAAAAAAGTGTATTTATTCCAAAAAAAAGTGCGCTTGTAAGACCGCTGCGCAAATACGGTTTGACAGAAAGTATTGCAACGACCGCCATTTTTCTCTCTAGGGTGTTAGAAAAAAATATATATATAATGTTTGGAGGTTCTAAGTAATTTTCTAGCAAGAAAGTAAACACCATATCTCAGAAAGAGGCTTGGTCCTTAAGTGGTTAAAGAACTGCTGTGGCCTTTCCACATTTTGTTTTAAGCTAAGTATTTCATAATGTGCTAGTATGTGATGCAAATTTGCACATGTGCTCTTAACTTGAAGGGGAATGGTTGTTTTTTTTCCCCACTTTCCTGCAGCTTTAAGCAAATAAATAGTAGAACACTAAATATAGGGTCGAAGAATTTTCAGTTCGAAAATTTTCATTTTACCTGGAGAGTAAAAAAGAGTCCAACATGTTTCCAGGGTCAGAAAAGCCCACTGTTTTCCTTGCCCCCGATGACGTCACGTATGATGAAACGCGTATGTTGGAGCAGTAAACACAAGCTACTGCATGCACAAATTGCCTCTTTGCATCTTTGATCCTGGCATGGATAGTGGATTTTACTAAAGGAATGCTCGTTTATCTTCTGCTTACTGTAACTGTATTTACCCAATATTTTTTTTTTTTTTATGTTTGCGTAGCTTCACCATGGAGGGTGTCTTTTTTCTTCTATAATGCTGATACTTTGAGTTCTCTGGTCACAGCGACGAATGGAATCCAGGGTGGCAACTCTATATGTGTTTCTCAAGTCGGCATATAGTGAGGCGACTGTTCGGTGTGGAATAATTCGAGCGCAATATGACCACTCTTTATTAGGGTCTTTTTATTCTGGTAAGCCCCTACCTGCTGCATTGGGGTGGTGTGTGGTGCTGTTGTGCTGACATTAGAAGGCTTCTGGGATCCACACCTGTTTTCTGTTGTATTCTATGAAGATTACACATCTTTTCCCTTGGCTCTTCATTGGGGCTCACATGTTTATGTTGATTTTTTTTAATGTTTGATTTCAGATTTATTTAACTCTGGCTCAATGTAATAAGTTGGTAGTGGATCATGTATTTTCACATATGTTCATTAGTCTACACCTAATTTTATATGAATGGTAACACTTCAGCGGTGCACTTCAATATATTAATTTGTGGTACTGTACATTACAGTATAGTGCTAGCTGCTGCACGTTATTTTGTTTCTTTTCTTGAGCCCTGGTGGGTTTTTTCTTTAGTTGGCACCTTTTTGCCTCCAAATAAAGTGGAAGGTTTCAAACTGCCACTTCTCTGACCCTTCATTTGGAGATATATTCATTCTTTCCTCATGGCTACAACCAATTTTCCTCTGGCACATTTGAATTAGGAGCAGCCTAAGCAAGAATTTTTACTATTTGAGAATTTGGAGTTTTAACTGCAATGCTATACCTGTTGCATCCTGTCCTGGCTGCTGGTCAATTCCCATTAATGTTTGGGAGATAAGGGGCAGCCAGGTGAAGACATTGTAGTCATGTACCTGACGTACTGTATGACCAATCCATTTTTTCCCCAAATAATAATATACTAGGTACACTATTAGGCCTGACCATCACACCTGTGAGAGTGTGTTATATCCCATTCCCAAACCATGGGTCTTAATATAGAGATGTTTCCCTGCCTTCCCTTTGTGGCTATAGCAAAGTCGGTTGCTCTCGGAAAGCGCTACACAAAATTTTGGAGTGTGCCCCTGAGAAATTATGCCCATTCAGCCAAAAGAGCATTTATAGGGTCAGGTACTCATCTGGGACAAGAAGCCCTTGCGTTCCAACTTCACCCCAAGGTGTCCAGTAGATTGAGGTAAGGGGTGTGTGCAATTCCTCCACACTAAACTCACAAAACCCTGTATTTATGGAGCAAATTTTGTAAATAGGGGCACAATCATGGCGGAACAGACATTTTTTGCTGCCTCAAGGTTGGAACAAACAAATGCCTAAAATGTCTTTGTATGCTGTAGCATTACCAGTACCTTTCACTGGAATTATCTGAACACTCATTACCACTCACGTGCATTTCACACTCATTACCACTCACGCGCATTTCACACTCATTACCACACTGCACCTGGGGTGAAAAAGTCCTAAAATGTAGTTTGAAAAGCAGATTTAAATGGTCAGTAGGTTGTAAATCCCTTCAATCCCCCCTGCTAGCACAAATCACCCCCTCAAATCTCTCCCCCTAGTACAACCCCCCCTTCAAAACCCCCCTTCCTAGTACAGATGCCACCTTCAAACTCCCCCTTCCTAGTAGAAATCCCCCCTCCTAGCACAAATCCCCCCCCCATCCTAAATCCCCCCAGCACAAATCTCCGCTCCTAGTACAAATCCCAATACTAACACAACCCCCCCCCCCCCAAGCCCCCCTCTTTGCCCTTGCCAAAGCTAAATTACGCACAGCCCAGTACTGGCTGATCATGATAGATTTCCACTGAACTTCTGTGTACAGAGGAGCGGAAAAGATCACATCCGGCATCCTCCCGGCTCTCTGCTTCTCCATGTTGTTCTCTATAACGATTGGACAGTACAGGGCTTATGTAATTTTGCTGTGGCACCCTGGTTGAAAAACCCAGGTTTATGATGTCCCATGGTTTTGGTGCGATTTCAGAAAGCAAACTAAAACTCCTGCATTCTACATCGATGGTGCACTTTCTGAAACTGCACCAAAACTGCAGAACCTCATAGAAGTCTTTAGAAAAATTGCAGCCATTCCGCACGTGGCTTTGCTGCGCTTTAGCAAAAAAATGCAGAGGGGCAGTGTGAAGCTGCCCAAACTGTAAACTGTTTTAGTGTTTTATAAGGACATCAACTACACAATCAAGTGGGGAACAACATTAGCCTCTTATAAATAAAATCACTGACTGTTTCTTGTAACAGCGAGCTTGGAAATGTCCACCCTCAGTGGAACCTGTGTGGTGTCCATGTGTTCTTGGTACTAGTCAGCTGACGGCATTTCCCGAAACACAAACATGAATAAAGCGCTATGTCTGAACAGAGGGGAAAAAGTGTAAACCATCAACAATATATTTTCAACCTCAAAGGGCTAATAGGTATAGACAGATTTTATGGGCCGCAAGGTATGTTTTACTGTATTATACGCAGTCCTTTAGAAACGAGGGCGTTCTGGCTGCCATGACTTTAAATTTTCCATTCTGTCAGCAGAACATTCACGAGCTCATTCCATAATTCAAGTCCAAATGCAGTACCACTTCATAAAATGACTTAAAACTCCTGGCAGGAGTAATGGGAATGTCTATATTAAATGTGTGTGAGATCTGCCCAACATGACAAAAGACCATTTGTTCGTGTTAGTTTTTGCGAACATAATGCACATCGACCAAGGTGGAACGGTAACTAGGTAACGCTATATTATGTGAGTGTAATGTATCAGGCTCCTTCACACTCATAACAAACTCCAGTTATTATTACTTTTCTCTACTGCTGCAATTTCTTGACTTCCACCTCTGTGTCTACTTGACCTTTTGGGTCTGCAGTTGCTACTTGACATATGGAAAAACAAAGGTTCTGGTAACTGAAGCGTCTCCATGTCTTGGACAAGGTTTTATAAAAGAACAACTCCACCCTAGGGTTTTGGCTAGGGGGGGGGGGTAAGGTGGCAAACATAAAGCTTTTATCCAAGATAGTATGTTCTGCCAGTTGGAAAGTACTGTGCCAAGCACTATTGCTGCAATCATGGTCTGAGGCAAAAAAGTATCCACTCTGAGGCGATCGATATAAGTGCTCTATATTTAACCACCCATCCAATCTTAGTTAGCCTTAAGTACTGAGGCAGCTCAACAGATTTGGGCATGCATCAGGTTCTGTCAGACCTATATGCTCTACCGCTTTAGAAAACAGTATAACTGAGCATAAAATTGACTAATACACAGGCAGATGTGATTGTCATGTGGCAAGATCTTTCTTGCCATTAGAACCTTGGGCGAATGAACGTTTTGCATGTTAAACTTTCCTTCTGAAAAATTGCAATTTGCCTAATAGTGGTGCTGACCCTCTGGCTTCAAGTTCTTTACTTCAATACTTTTATTCCATCTCTGGATAAAATAAAAAAAACAAAAAACAAATACACCCAACCAATATTTATATATTTATTATTATTTATTTATATTTCTTTTTTTAAAGGCCCTAGAATCCATAAAAACTCTTCAAAATTCAATGTCACATAATCCCCCAAGATGGCTACTGGTGACCAGAAGTTCCTGTCTTTGCTGTCTCCTGGTCAGCCTACTGGTCTTGTGCCTCTGCCCCTTGTAATAACTTTATGATGAAATGCTTCAGGATCTGGCTATGCAGCCTCCTCTCTAAGCCATTCATCACCCAAATCGTCCTCTCCGCTCTTCTGAAGACCTCCTACTCTCAAGCTCTCTCGTCTCCTCCTCTCATGCTCGTCTCCAGGATTTCTCCAGAGCCTCTCCCATCCTCTGAAACTCGCTACCGCCACTGGTCCAGCTATCCCTTACTCTTGCTACCTTCAGGCGATCCCTGAAAACTCATCTCTTCAGGAAAGCCTATCACGTCTCTAACTAATCTTTTACCACTTCCATCAGCTCATTCCCCACAGTTACAATCTTTTGTACCACCTGCCCCACCCATTTTGATTGTTAGCTCTCCTGAGCAGGGCCCTCTTAATCCTCCTGTATTTTATTGTATTATAACTGTATTGTACCCCTTTTATATTGTAAAGCGCTGCGTAAACTGTTGGCGCTATATAAATCCTGTATAATGATAATAATAATGGCTGCAGTTGCACGCTCCCCCCTCCACATACATTGCAGGGTTAATATGCCTGCATTGTACATGATGACATCAAGGGACCCCCAATAGGCCAGAGCTTCATAGAGAAATAGGACAGTACTAGAGCAGGGGTTGGGGTAAGTAATACTACCTCTCATTCTACCCCTAGACATAATGAACACCCTTGTAGCGTGGGGGAAACCCTACTGCAAGGGTAGATTTTGACTAATTCCTGGAGTTGGGTTTCACTCAGTTGAAACATATAAATGCAGATAAAGACTATTAAATATTTAATTTTCGAAGTGGAGCTAGAATTTACCCAGAAGCTCAATAATTCCAATTCTATATGCGCTAAAGTGGTTGTAAAGTTAGTTTTTTTTAAAAAGTTTTTGTCACCTTAATGCATTCTATGACCAAGCCGCCCCGTCTGTTAATATATGCACACAGGGTGGCTCAGGAGCAAGCTCGCAAAAGAGGAGGAGCCAGGAGCGCCAGTGGGGGACCTGAGAATAGGAGGATCCGGTCTGCTCTGTGCAAAACCATTGCACAGAGGGGGTAAATATGACATGTTTATTTTTTAAATTTAAAAAACTTGATTAACTAGAGTATGTACTTGACTTGGTATCCCCTTGTAATCCCCTGCACAGCGGAGCTCAGACTAGGGAGCAGAAGAGGCAGTAGACTGAGCAAAGGGATGAGCTCATCAGTCTGCCGCTGCTCCTTCACTGTCCAATCATGGACTGTGTGCGGGGAAGTGACATGGCTACTTGAGCATTGATTAACTGCAATTAAAAAAGTCAGGTCACCAACCTGGCTCTGCTGTAAATCTCTCAAGAGACATATAAATCCTTTGGTAGGAAAACCAGCTCCTGTATATGTTATTCAATTGTGTATTGATCTGTTTGTCTGGCTCCAACTTTACCAAGTGATGTAATTCTGACTTTTTAGCACATAAATTAAATTTTATGTTGCTTAAGATTTTTAAGTCAGTTATAGAACAAACTGACAGGATAAGAAATTAGGGCTTTTAGACTTTTACTGGATGCATGCTTGTTCTGCGTCCATGACTCACCAAGTTGAGTAGAATTACAATGACAGCCCTCAATTTGATCTCCATAAAGTAATGACAACTCTCTTCTATCCTCACAGGTCCACTTTAACAGTTGTACACAAAAGAGGTGACAAATGACAAATGGCAGAATCTACAACTTGCCTTCATTGTCAGCTATTCAGCAAGGTTTTTGTTACTGAGAAACTGTTTTACTGTTGGACTTGGAATGTGTTTTACTGTTGGACTTGGAAACTCAAAGCTAGGGCAGCTAAGGATCGGGAAATGTTTGAAAGAATCCTAGCTCTAGCTTTATGCTGATGAAGGAATCAGGAAGAAGATACAAAAAAACACAATGGGATTTAAGGACAAGCAAAAATATTTGAAGCAATTTTTCCAAGTAGGTAAAAAAAAAATGCTCTTCAGTTTCTGCTACTGTAATTAAATGATGAAATCAGTTCTTGGGGAAAACCGCAGAGACGAGTAAAAAGGTTACATAAATTATTGATAACTATCTTTTAAATGAGGATGGTTGCTTGCAGCACCTTTGAAAGAGGTAAAAGGGGTAAGGGGTAAAACCACCGCTCAACCACCTGGTAGAATTAGAGAAAGGATCCTGTGTTTGTAGGGATGAGTAGGCTCCAGACAGGCTTCACCCTTGCAGCAGGGACTGAATAAAGTCAAAAGAGACTGGCATGCATATCTGCTGGAATCTCTAAATAAAGATTGTCTACCAGGTGGAGTACCCACAGAATGGTACAGCCCTTAAAATGAAACTCAAACATTACAGAGCTAAAAGAAGGTAATCCTTCTTTATTCCTACATGTCAAGAAAAGACTTCAAGACTGAATTAACTTTGCTGTCAAAGTGCCTTACAATTGCGGAACTGGAACTGCTAAACCTAAATGTGTTACTGTATTTCCTGGTTTATTGCATAACCATCCCCTTAAAGGAACAATTGTGTAGCCTTTGTGTTTTGAACTCCCTGCTACCCATAAGCACCCGCCACCCAATTAAGTAGCGTGTTGTTAGTGACAGATGTACTGTACAGTACGTTACATGCATTGAATGTGCAGGGAATAGGGTCGTTTGTGAAAGACCTTAGCGCTGTTTTTCTCAACCAGGGTTCCCCCTGAGGCTGCTAGGGGTTCCTTGAGCAATGGTAGTGTGACGGACCGCCTGCCACCTTGCCTGGGTGCCTCCGCCAAACAGTGCCTCCTGCCCTCCAAACCCTTCCAGCAGACTGAGAGCCAATGCCAGCTCTTTACCCCAGGCATCGTACACAGACAAGATGTTGAGGTAAAAACCAATTGAATGACTGTTTATTGAACAGAAATACAGGTTTTTATACACTTCAAAAATAGGGCAGTCACCACATGAACAATGCAAACGTCAAACAGCAATCCAATTAACAGCTAACAGTGATCTAATAAAACAGTAAATTAATTAACATAAACATACCACAATGATTCGGTAACTAAATAAAATGGACATAATAATAATCACATGCAGACAGACAAAAACCATAGGTGACTCAATTACCAATGAAAATTCACAACTAGGAGGCTCACAATGGGGAATTATACAATGAGAGAAAGACACCTTAATAAACCAATTACACATAATAGCAGGAGACCTCAGCATTAGACATGTGCATTAGTTTTCCTCCGAATGCATTTTGGGTATTTTCGCTATCGTTTTAACAAACGATAACGAACGTGCAGAATCCGAAAACCGAAAGATCCGACATAAACAAACGCTTTATTTTCGTTTTCTTTGTGACAACAGTTCGATATAGATAGGAGATTCGACATGACGCTGACAATAGCGATCTGTGTCTATCGAACCTGTGGTCGAATGTGCCTAACCTTAGCTCTATTAGTCCAAGATTATTCTACATAGAGAGAAAAGATTTGACATAGAGAGAAAAGATTCAACATTATAGAGACAATAGAAAAAAAGTTTGAATGTGCCTAACCTAACTCTATTAGTCCAAGATTATTCAACATAGAGAGAAGAAGATTTGACGAAACAGTCGCCGCGAACGGACATTTATGGTCAAATGCTCCGCCCATATATGTACGATTGCGGCGTCGTACAATTTAGCTGCTCCGTCGAATCTTCTTAGAACATTCGACAGACACCATGAGCCTTCAATGACATATTCGACTTTAATTATTTCGGATTTTCGGACCAATGCATTTTTTAACGAAACAAAATAAATAAAAACGAATTTCGGGAGTAACTAAACAAATTTCCAAAACAAGATATTTCAGTGTGCACATGTCTACTCAGCATAGGTTGTTTTCAACTGATTATAAACTTCTGCTTAGTGTCTCTGGGTCTAGGAGGGGGGTTGAAGCAGTCATTGCTGGTTTGGGTACAGAGGTCCCAAATCTGTATCCAAGTCCTAGGTTCCCAGAGTCAGTGTGTTTCGGGGAGACATTGACCCGAATCCAAGGCAAAACCAGTCCAAAGGTCCCCCAGGCACACACCTCCCAAAGAATAGAGTCCCTTCAAAAGCCAGGGCCCATAGTCAGTAGGCAAGAGACTACCCTGCAGTCCATTTCAAAAGCCTCTGTCCCCATTGGTCTGTCACAGGTAGATTGATCTCCCAACTTCACTGATCACCAATGCAAGGGGGTAATTTTCCACTACTTCTAAACTGACCACTAATGTGGACATTAGGTATGTCTGATTAGTTTAAAGTTTACATATCAATCACACTAATGTATCATGAGCTGTAGGCATAATTCTTTTTTAGCAGTGGTTCCCTAAGAAGGTGAAAATTATTTCAAGGGTACCTCAGGGGTAAAAAGAATGAGAACGGCTGCTTTAACGTAACACATTTTCTCATTCCTCATGCCTAATTGAATAAGTGATGTCTTGGTGATGCCAGTTTGTAAAACAAATGGAATCTGCTTTACTAATAACGTAATTCATTTGGTTGGAATTCCACCATTTGAAACCTTGCCATGATCAAGTAGTTCCCCCCTCCCTTGACACCTTCTGTTCATCTTCCTCTAAAGGTACTTTAAGTGGACAATGCCATTATTAATTACAAGACACATCTGAAATAAGATCACAGACATTTCCTGGCACATGAGCCCAATCTGTGTGGTCCCTGATTGCCACCCTCCTCTTTCAGCCCTCCAGTTTTCCATGTTAGGTACCGGAGAGCGAGGTCCCGTTAAAACATTTCCAATGAAGTGATACAACAAAGATAGAAGTCAAAACATATCCTATTTATATGTTTGACTTCCCCTTTATTTTATATCAATTGTCTTAACAACAGAAGAGTTGTTGCAGAGACATGGGGAGAAATATGTAGGCTGCCATTGCTGGCCTCGTTCTGAAAGTGCTAGGCGTCTGGCTGTCATTCGGAAACAATGGCTTTGGCGAGTTAATGTGTGCGTCCAGCCAACATTTTTTTTTTTCTGGGTTTTCAGTAGAATGTGAAGGGTTACAACCCTATGTCAGGTTTTTACAGCTATCAGTGGGAGAGAGAGATTTACTTTTGCTTCTTGTCCTGCTGACAAGATTTTACATGACAGGAAGTGTACATGACAGGAAGTGAGGAAGACACGCAACAAAAGGCACAAAAAATGTTTTTTTTTTAGTAAAGTAGCTGAAAGCTAGATTCCCTGCCAGAGTTTTATTTCTGTCTGTGTTCCTTTTGTAGATTTGTCTTCACTTCCTGTCTGGATATACCATTGTCAACATGACAGGAAGTTAGGGTTAAGCCAGCCATAGTCGGTTCGAATCTCGGCTGGTTCAGCAGGGTCTGGCCAAGATTCGAACCATGTATGGGCAGACTGATTGCACCCAAGCTGATCAAATGATCAACTTGGGTTTAACCAGCCTGTCAGATTTTTCATATTGCCAGCGCAATAATCGATGTGTGTTCTCCCGGCAGGAATGGCTCCTTGTGCCCCCCACCGGTAGAACACAATAGCTCTACAAGGGGGGATTTCCCCATCAACACTGACTGTGTTGATGGGGGAATCAAGTGATTCGGGAAAGAAAATCGCACCATAAGCTTCAATCTCTATTAAAAGATCATAAATTACACTGAATTTCACTGTAGTAACCTTTGCTACTACAACAATCCGCATCCTGTGCAGAGCAGATGCCCTGCTGCATAGTGAACACAAGAGTGATTCTCCGTTTCCACAGGGATCAGCCAGGTAAGGAATATGCATACTGACATTTATCCAAGCTGGACCAAGATAACAATGCAACAAAGCATACCTGGATTTGGCTTTAAATTGTAAAAAAGGGCACAGTTACTTGACAGTTACACTAAAGCTCACTTCTTAATCTAATACTATAAAATGCCACTTACAGGGAGTTGTGTATATGTAGCCCCCAGCACTAAGGAAAAGAGCTTGAAAATACCGCAGTCTTTATTGATATACTAGTTAATATAAAGCTTTATTTGATAATTTTGCAACAAATAAAACGTCACTGTCATTGGACTGTACAGATCATCAGCTGTTTTATTGCACCATAAACAACCCTAAAATAGAAACATACATAAACATCAAACATGTATCTACTATGTCTGAAATGTCAAATATTTAAGGAATGGGAAGGAGAACTTATTTTATGTGACTGAGTCTTTTGAAAAGCAAGAAAATGAATACCGTATATATATTTTTTACTGGAGTATAATGATTTGCGACAATATTGTATATCCACTCATCATTGGTCACTAATAAGTAATTTTCTAAAAAACACTAGCTAGTAGCTTAGCAAAACAAGTAGTTACAAGGCATGTCCAAAACTATTGATAAAACAACTTAAAAGTGGAGTTCCACCCAAAAGCGGAGGGTCCGCTTATCAGCCTCCTCCCCTCCTCCGGTGCCACACTTGGCACCTTTCAGGGGACAGCGGGGAACTGGCTGTGAAGCTGAAAGGCTTCACTGCCGGGTTCCCTTACTACAAATGGCGGCAGCAGCAGCACCCGAGAGCAAATAGAAACATTAACTGGGGTGCCGACATAGCTGGATTTAAAAATTTTTGTTGGGGGGGGGGGGTCCTCTTTAAGCCCTCGTTCAATCACATCACATGACAAGTCACACCCTATTGCCAGCAATTGCACTGTTCAAATTGTGGTGCCGCCTCGATTTCAAAAAGTAGTTCTTGCACTACTTTTGGCGAATTTGGGTGCGACTTACTATAGACATCTATGCATGAAGTCACACAGATGTCTTCCAAGTCGCACTGACATGCGGCTTTGAAATTTGAATTTCAGATAAAGTTGCACAATTTCAAAGTCACAGTCAATGTGAATAAGGCCTAAATATATACATATTTTTAGCATTAGCCTCATCTATGTCTATTAAAGTGGTTGTAAACCCTTACAGACCACTTTGACCTACAGGTAAGCCTAGATTAAGGCTTAGCTGTAGGTCCAAGAAATATCTCCTAAACCTACACGGTTTAGGAGATATTTGCAAAAAGACAGGCACCGATGTCTATGGCGCACAGGCGCACTGAGCATGCCGCTGCTAACGGCGATATGCCATTAATGGCGGCTCCCATGCGCACGCGCGGGAGTGACGTCATCGCGGCTTAGGCCAATCACAGCGCGGGAGCCGGATACCCGGAAAGAAGATGGACACTCCGTAGCAGAGGGGACAGCAGTGATATCACAGGCTCCTGTGTCAGGTAAGTGACACATAATGGGCTACTATGCGATGCATAGTAGCCCATTATGCTTTACCTTTGCAGGGAAACAAAGAGGAAGTAAACCCATCAGGGTTTACTTCCTCTTTAAGCACGCAGAATGCAGGTATGTCTAAAGTTTTGGTAGGCCATGCCATCTGAATTTAAAAACATAACACAACTGTATGGCTGAACTTGCATCTCACAGACATGGCATGTGATCGGCCCCGCAGGTGCGGGTGCGAATCACATGCGATGTCTGTGATCGCAGTAGTGTGAACCTGGGCTTAGGAGGAACTTCATTCCCTTTCTTTTTTCTTTCGCCCCAAAATGGCCTTTTTTGCTGGGTTATCCCTAAAGAGACCCTGTTCCCTTATGGCAGGTTAAGCAGCACAGTGCTGTCTAACTTGCCCCTCTGGAAGCTGTAAAAAACCTGCCTGATCCTGCCATCTCCCTGTAAACTGACCACGGTTTATCATGGCTGCTGAGCCCTGACACTGTGGTCAGTTTACTGGCTGACATCAGAGGGTGATCTCGGCCCCTCCTGCTGTAGCCCTGGATTGGGCATTATGTACATTATGGATGCATACAAGTTGGGGGGCTAGCAGCGTATGTAACTATTAGGGTTACAAAACCTTAAATAAACATACTCACACGCCCCATAAATCTTTAGCTGATTTGTTTTAAAATGCCGCTCTGCTGCTTCACACCCAGTCCTGCCCATCTTCTTCTTTTACTTCATCGGGTGCGAGAAAGAGAGAAAAGGAAGGAAAGAAAGAAAGAGAGAGAGAGACTACTGATCTGTCAAAAACGCTTCTAAAATGCAGACGGTCATGAACGCTGCAAAACGTGCATAAACGTGGCATGTAAAAGTGGCAAAACTTTTTAAACGTTGGTTACTAGCTGTTAACTTCCAGCGTTCAGAAGAGGTTTTCAAACGTCCTGTGAATGTGAAGCCTTAGTTTTCTTTTTTCAAGCTTCTTTTTTCATTATTTTCACCTGGTAATCTATTTAGGGGGCCATTGTTTTCACCCTAAGCTGCTCTCTTACATGGGGAGCAAGGCAAATGGTAGTTTACAGAAAATAGCTAGGAAGGAAGATATTCCTCTGTGCAGCTTATAGGAAGTGACAAGGACATGACACTTATGGCATGATAAACGGGTATTTTCTGTATCTGCTAAAAATGTTTTTAGCTCTAAAAAAGAGAAAGCTAAGGCAACCAGCACATCTAAGGACTGTAACCTTCAATATATTGCATGTTTTATTCTTGGGTTCAGTTAGCTTTTAAGAAGTCCAAGTGTAGTTGGGGTACAATGAGCACCAAACAAAGGCATCCAACTTGTTTTAGGTTAACAAATCTCCCTTCATCACAGATGAAGACAATGTATAAAAGTGCTTAGTAGACTCAAAACACAGAGGTACTGAGCAAAGCAACAGTCTGAGTAATTGTGCCAGCATTAGCATGTAGGCAGGTTCAGTCTGCTTCCTCCACTGTAGGTGGCGCCCGACTGGAGTGGCAGCACAGCCCGGGGAAATTCAGCTTCTCTGTGGTTTCCTGATTCCTGGAGGCTGTGTTCTGGTTGGCTGCACTGCATCCAGGTGACCTTTGGCGGCCATCTTTGGGTCAGCTGAGTCTTTATAAGTCCCTGGCCTCAGGTTTTGGCGTGCATTCGTGTGTGGGTAGTGTAAGGGACAGGTCATTCATCTGTCAGGGGCAGTATTAGGAGCAGGGAAAGCATCCAGACAAGAAGGGAAAGCTTAGGGCTCGCAATCTCCTTGGACCTCTTCCTGTTTGGGTACGAGATGGCCAGGCCGCATTCTGCCCCTCCAGACAGACGTTGTCAGTTTTGGCTGTTACCTGCTCCGCTACGTACTGTTGGAATTCGTAAGTGTTGGGCCCTCTCTTATCGGGTTTGATGTGAACTGTTTTACTTTTACTACAATACAAGTTCTACTAATTGCATTTGGACTGTGTGTGTGTTATTGCTGCTACACCACACTGCACCCACCCACACGCCGAAGAATAATGAAGCTCCATTATATTACCAGTGATGCTGGCACAAAAATTCAATGACTGTTCTAATAGTCCCCGCCATAGATTGGTTTGCCCAAACACTCTGAGTTTTGAGTCCACCATAGAGGATAAAAGCGGTTGTATACCCCGCTTGCACATTTTTACCTACAGGTAAGCCTATAATAAGGCTTACTTGTAGTTAAAATGAATATCTCCTAAACCTGTACGGTTTAGGAGATATTCACCTTGCATGCAGCTGCTGACGTCATCGGTGCATGCGCTCTGAAGGTCTAGAGGCTGCTGGAAATTCAGAGCTCCTTGCCTGAACGGGGACTCCCGCGCGCAAGTTAGCCACCTGCCCTCAACTGCAGTGGCTTTTGATATTGCATTACGTAAATGTGGGCAAGTTTACAGCCCACACCCAATTATAAAATGGGGGGGCATTTATGAAGCAAATTGGCAATACAACTAATTGCAAATCAGGCTGTCTCTCCATCAGCAGTCTATGCACCAGGTTTACAGACCTGTACATTTGTATTTCTGTGCAGCCAAGTGCCACAGTTTGCAAAGTTGACAAGGTTTATTACTGAAGATTAAACAGATTTTGACTCTTACCAGATGCAAAATTAAAGTGATTGTAAGTAAAGCCCTTTATATAGCAAGTGAAGTGACTAGCCTCAGTTGATACACAGAGATGAAACATAGCCTCCTACATTAATTTTACCTGTTTATCTGCAGCCGTTTCTTCTGTAGAGCCAGATGAAAAACACAGATCAAAGAATCTTTTTTCTCAGCTCCAGCAGGCAGGGGGTGGGGATCTGACCTCACCCACCAGGGGCGTTGCTAGGTCTACAAACGATCTGGGGCTAGAGCCCACAGCAGCGAAGTAAAGAAAGTCATGTGCTTTGGCGGGCATACACATGTATATAATATATGTGTGTGTATAACATTATATGGTATCATTACATCAGGGTCCCCAAAGCCCCCCTCATTACATCAGGGTCCCCAGAGAGCCTCCCCTTACATCAGGGTCCCCAGAGAACTTGCCACGTCACCTGTCACCAGATGCAGATTGTTACATACAGAGAGGCTAGGGTATATAGAAGACAGGCTAGGGTATATAGAAGAGAGGCTAGTGTATACAGAGAGGCTAGTGTATACAGAAGACAGGCTAGGGTATACAGAGAGGCTGGATATACAGAGAGACTGGTGTATATACCGAGAGGCTAGGTATACAGAGAGGCTGGGAATACAGAGAGGCTGGTGTACATACAGAGAGGCTAGGTATACAGAGAGGCTGGGTATACAGAGGGGCTGGTGTTATACAGAGAGGCTGGTGTATATACAGAGAGGCTAGGTATACAGAGAGGCTGGGTGTATAGAGAGGCTAGATATACAGAGAGGCTGGGTATATAGAGAGGCTGGGTATACAAAGAGGCTAGGTATACAGAGAGGCTGGTGTATATACAGAGAGGCTGGGTATACAGAGAGGCTAGGTATACAGAGAGGCTGGTGTATATTCAGAAAGGGTGGGTATACAGAGGGGCTGGTGTATATAAAGAGAGGCTGGGTATACAGAGAGGCTGGTGTATACAAAGAGACTGGGTAGTACAGAGTTTCCCCCCTCCCCCATGGTCTGCACCCACCTGCTCAGGAGATCGTGTGAGAAAGTTCCTCCTAACTATGATATGGGTGGAGCAAGGGAGGAGACTCGCTCTCACACACACTGATCTCCTGGCTCTGAAGCATGGAGTGCAGACTCAGTGAGAGTGCTGCAGCAGTGCAGGACAGCGCTGTGTCAGGCAGCCCGCAACACTCTCACGGCAGGGCTAGCCCTGGACTCTGTGCTATGGGCCCCAGATTTGGGGCTCTAGCCTCAATAGCCACCCCCTAGTGACGCCACTGTCACCCACACTGCAGAGATAAAGCACAGAGTTCACTGAGAGCCAATTCATGCCACAATTTCTGCATTACTGACGTGTTTCTGCATTTGTGTTTTTGATGCATTCTGGTGAGTTTCTGATGTGTTCCAGTGAATTTTCTTCCCCTCTTTTTTTCTTCATCTCAATTGAAGACATGTGTCTTCCAGTGCATTTTTGATGCATTTTCCCATGTCCCACATGCTTTCCATACAGACAAACAACATGTTCTACTTTTGTTAACTACACTAGAATGCACTGTTCTGGTGTTAGCTACGGCCATTGAAATCCATATTAAACACTGTCCATGCATTTTGATGTATAATAAAAAAGGACTGGATTACATCTGGTGTGAACCAGCCCTTAAACCTGAAATGGACACACCCCCTCTAACAAGCTGACAGGGAAACGTTTGAGACTGTCAGTCACCCGCTATGTGCTGGAGGAAGCGGGGGCATCTTCTGGGAGGCTGTTGTGTGGTTTAGAGTCTTATAAGTGACTCATGCAGGTAGCCGAGGGAAAAGAGACCATAGAGAAATGACATTGTAAATGCTTTGGATTCAGGCGAGTACACACTATAACTGGGTACGCTTTGTTCATTTTTCATGTTTGAGGTTTCAAAACACTTTAAAAAGTGATCAGGGCCAGGTTTCCTTCAGTCGCAAGTGCTACTTTAGAGCATAGCAAAGGAGGAATTAATGTCTTGGGCTATAACCTTGTTATAAATCTCACAACGCATTTTACTGCTCCTGTTTAGCTTTGCTGTGCCTTGCAACAGGAATAGTACATTTGTAGGGCAAATGCACCTTGACTTGCCATTAAGGAGAATATCCATTCCCATGGTGTGTGAATATGGAGATAGGAATGAATTTCAACAGCAGGCACTGTAACAAACACTGTGATTTCAGAGCTTGCAGGGTAGGCAAGGCTGGGTGTGTTAGACTAGTCGCTGCAGGAAAGAAGAGGAAGGATGTAAAAATGTCTGTTGAAGATATCCCTATAAGTCAAGTTTTTTTTATAAAATAAAGAGACAAGTGCACTTTAAATAAATGTAGATTAAAACAAGGCTTATTCCACCTTCAAAAGTGTATGAAGTATGAACTTTAGCAGCATTAGTATGAGTTGTTAGCTTAAAGTTGTAAAGTCAGTTGTAAAGATTGTAAAGTCAGAAGGCTTTTTATCTTAATGCATTAAGATAAAAAGCCTTCTGTGTGCATCAGCCCCCCTAACACTTACCTAAGGTCCCTCTCTGTCCAGCGATGTCCACGAGTGTCCACAGCTGTCCGAGATTCTCCCTCCTGATTGGCTGAGACACAGCAGTAGTGCCATTGGCTCCCTCTGCTGTCAAAGTCAGTTAGCCAATCAGGGGAGAGAGGGGGCAGTATAACATGTTTGTTATTTTTATAGGAGAAAAACTAGACTTTACAATCACTTTGAAGTAGTAGTAAACCGCTGCAGTTTAAAAACAAAAAAAACCTGTAAGACAATTGCATAATGTGCTAGTATGCATTGCATACTAGCACATTATGAAATACTTACCTTAGAATGAAGCCCTCCAGTGGTGCGCTGTCACCGCTGAGAGGGCTGACATCTTCCCTCGGTCTCTCTTCTGAGTTTGTGGGCTCCAGCACTGTGAGTGGCCACAGAAGCAATGATGTTACGACCGTGCATGCGAGTGGGAGCCCTTAGTTTCGGCACAAAGCTCTGAAGTTCCGGCACGGTATGCATGCTGACATCACCAGCTGCATCCAGGGTTAATATCACCTAAACGATGCACCTATTATAGGCTCACCCGTAGGTAAAAATCACAAAGCGGACTTTACTACCGCTTTACCAAGAATTCAAATGTGCCTGCCTATTTAATTGTTTTTTAAAGTAGAACTTCACTCTCCCAATCAACACTGACTAGTGTTAATCCTCATGCTGCTAGCATTAGTAAATATCGTGTTTCCTTAAAAATAAGACCGGGTCTTATATTAATGCTCCCTGTTGAAGTCGTGATGACGAAACGCATCAGAGCATTACCTTACGGTGACCGGAAGTGACGTGTGTCACTTCCAGGAAGGATCAGCCAGATACTTTCAACACAGTGGATGCGGTGGATGGCAGATGGCATTCTATACTGATTGGTGATAACACACAGCTTGATATTTCAATTCAAATGCCTATTACAATTAATGTTGTTTAAGTGTGGTTTTAAGGGGGTGGTCGTTTTGAATAAACTGTAAAAATGGTATTACGCTGTGTGGATTTTTTTTTTTTACATGACTAAGCCATCCTGGGCAATGAGCTGTTTGAGATAAATGGACCAAATGGGTGACACTTGGTGTGTTCAAGGCTTTTGAATTACATCCCTTCGGTGAGTGTGAACCCCTAGGGGAGTGTGTTTCACTTGGTGTGGACTCTGGTGGATGGTATATGCCTATCAATCATTAAGTAGAATCCTTCACCTATCAACATACTACTGATTTCTTACATGTTTTTACATGTGAATGCTGGTCATACTTCATTTATTTGATTGGAGCGCTGCTTTGAGTATTGGAACTTTGTCTATATGGACTAAGGACTTTTTTTACTTACTTTTTTTAGTTATATTAACCGCTTCCCGACTAACCGCCGCAGTTATACTGCGGCAGGTTGGCTCCCCTGCGCGACCGTCTTAGCTATACGTCGGCTCGCGGGTTCGGGATAGCAGGCGCGCGCGCCCGCTGCACTGTGGGGGTGCTGATGCTCGTGGCCGATGGTCGCAATGACCGCCGGCCACGAGCGATCGTTGTAAACAAACACTTCCCTGTTCTGCTCTGACAGGAGTGACAGATCGTGTGTTCCTATTAGCTAGGAACCACGATCCGTCACTTCCTCTAGTCAGTCCCCTCCCCCTTTAGTTAGAATAACCTCCCTAGGAACACAGTTAACCCCTAGATCGACCCCTAGTATTAACCCCTTCACTGCCAGTGACATTTTTACAGTAATCAATGCATTTTTATAGCATTGTTCGCTGTATTAATGCCAATGGTCCCAAAAATGTGTCAAAATTGTCCGATGTGTCCGCCATAATGTCACAGTCATGATAAAAATCACAGATCACCACCATTACTTGTAAAAAAAAAATAATAAAAATGCTATAACTCTATCTCCTATTTTGTAGACACTATAACTTCTGCGCAAACCAATTAATATATGCTTATTGCGATTTTTTTTACCAAAAATATGTAGAAGAATACATATCGGCCTAAACTGAGAAAAAATTTGCTTTTTTTTAAAAAAAAAATGGGGGTATCTATTATAGCAAAAAGTACAAAATAATGTGTTTTTTTCAAAATTGTCGCTCTTTATTTGTTTATAGCACAAAAAATAAAAACCACAGAGGTGATCAAATACCACCAAAAAAGAAAGCTCTATTTGTGGGGAAAAAAAGGACGTCAATTTTGTTTTGGGTACAACGTCGCACAACCGCGCAATTGTCAGTAAAAGCGGTGCAGTGCCAAATCGCAAAAAGTGCTCTGGTCAGGAAGGGGGTAAATTCTTCTGGGGCTGAAGTGGTTAATTTTGGCTAAAAAACACACTAGGGCTTATTTTCAGGTGATGTCTTATTTATTTATGGTATGTACAATAATCTACATTTATTACAATACAGTCATGTCATCTTTTTCTGGAAAATAAAAATATATCCTGATCCTTTAACCACTACACATCTGCGCTATGGCTGAATGACGGCCACAGCGCGGACCTGAATTCCCGGGAGGCCGTCATATGACGGCCTCCCCTGTGCACGCTGTGCGCGCGCCGGGCGCGCTGTGATCACCAAGTCACTGAGACTCGGCTGATCACCGATCCGAGTAAGGGGCCGGTCCCGGCCCCTTACCATGTGATCAGCAGTCAGCCAATGACAGCTGATCACATGATGTAAACAAAAGATCGGTAATCGTTTCTTTTTTTACTCATGCTGACAGCGTGAGTAGAAAAAAAAGCCGATCACTGGCTCGGCTGTGAGGGACATCGGTCCCCAAGTGGAAGAGGCACATCTGCCTCATCAGTGCCACCTAATAGTGCCACCTAACACTGCCCACAGTGCCTATCAGTGCCCATCACTGCCGCCTCATCAGCGTACATCAATGAAGGAGAAAAATGACCCGTTTCAAATTTTTTATAACAAAATATAAAAAAATAAAAAATTTCTTTTTAAAAAAATTCAGTTTTTTACATTTTTTTAAAAAAAAGTAAAAACTGCAGAGGTGATCAAATACCACCAAAAGAAAGCTCTATTTGTGGTGAAAAAATGATAAAAATTTCATTTGGGTACAGTGTTGTATGACTGCGCAATTGTCATTCAAAGTGCGTCAGTACTGAAAGCTGAAAATTGGTCTGGATAGGAGGGGGGTTTAAGTGCCCTGTAAGCAAGTGGTTAAAGCATGATAGACAGCACAGTGCTTGCGCTGTGTCATTTATCCCTCTCTATGTTCTAAAAAAAACCTGGAATAAAACAATCAAATGTTTTTAAAAAAGTTCCTGTGTCCCCTGTCTTCTCTCCCCCACTCCCCCTGTCAGCTCAGAAGTCAGCATTATGAAATTCTGTAATCCCAAAACCTTGGTTATAGTTCTTGTAATATTTTGTAATACGTTCTGTTAAAAGATCATATAATGTGCAGTGTGTCTCACGCAACCCACCGGAGCTCTTCTTCCCCGCTCCAAATACTGCAGAGGGAGGGGCCGAGATCCTCACTGACGTCATTTCCACTCCAAATACTGCAGAGGGAGGGGCCGAGATCCTCACTGACGTCATTCCCGCTCCAAATACTGCAGAGGGAGGGGCCGAGATCCTCACTGACGTCATTTCCACTCCAAATACTGCAGAGTGAGGGGCCGAGAACCTCACTGACGTCATTCCCGCTCCAAATACTGCAGAGTGAGGGGCCGAGAACCTCACTGACGTCATCCCCGCTCCGAGCACTGTAGAGGGAGGGGCCGAGAACCTCACTGACGTCATCCCCGCTCCGAGCACTGTAGAGGGAGGGGCCGAGAACCTCACTGACGTCATCCCCGCTCCGAGCACTGTAGAGGGAGGGGCCGAGAACCTCACTGACGTCATCCCCGCTCCAAATACTGCAGAGTGAGGGGCCGAGAACCTCACTGACGTCATCCCCGCTCCGAGCACTGTAGAGGGAGGGGCCGAGAACCTCGCTGACGTCATCCCCGCTCCGAGCACTGTAGAGGGAGGGGCCGAGAACCTCGCTGACGTCATCCCCGCTCCGAGCACTGTAGAGGGAGGGGCCGATAACCTCGCTGACGTCATCCCCGCTCCGAGCACTGTAGAGGGAGGGGCCGAGAACCTCGCTGACGTCATCCCCGCTCCGAGCACTGTAGAGGGAGGGGCCGTTGACGTCAGCCGGGAGGAAAAGAGACGATATCCAGGGGGTCACGTGAGTACCAAGCGGTGCTGTAAGTTACACAGGGAAACACACTGCACATTATATAATCTTTTTACAAAACGCATTACATGTTTTTACAAGGACTTTAACTAGGGCTTATTTTCGGGGTAGGGCTTGTATTGCAGCCATCCTAGAAAACACACTAGGTCTTATTTTCGGGGTAGGGCTTATTTTCTGGGAAACAGGGTAGCTAGGAAAGTATATCTTATTTTCTTTGTTTTAAAGTTTTATTTTACATTTCTTCAGTTACTTCCTGATTTCATGCCTAGGCAAATTATGTCATACATCCCAGATGTCTTCAGGAGCGGGGGAGGGTTTTTTCAGCTAAAAGCACCCTCCTGCCTGCAGTGAAACAAAAAAAGCTGCTCCAGGTGAATGAGTCTCTAGTTAATCCCCAAACACACACTAGTCAGGTGCTAGCCCAACTTGCATGCTGTGTAACATAAGGAAATGATTCTGGATGGCTGCACTTCCAAAAAATTATTTTATTGAAGCTTAATATGAAAAGTGGTTGTGTCAGGGATACCTCATGCAGGCATCCAGCAAGGGTAATCAGATCAGTTGGCTGCACCTTAAGGCTATGTTTCCACTATTGCGTCCCCAAAGTCGCGCGATTTTGCCGCGATTTTACCGCGACTTTTTACCGCGATTTGAAGCAATGCCTGTATCTATGGACCTCAAGTCGCATCAAAGTGGGACCAAAGTAGTGCAGGAACTACTTTGAAGTCGCTGCGACTTGAAGTCGCACAGATATGAACGGTACTCATTGGAAATCATGGGAAACAATTTGTCATGCGACTTTTCAGTCCCAAGTCGCATGAAAAGTCGCACTAGTGGAAACAGAGCCTAAAGGAATCAAGACCAGATGAGTAAGTGAAAATATATATTTATTTAAGATAACGACACACTTCCAATACCAACACCAATAAATCATAACAAGTAAGTGGGAAGTAAAAGAACACAGCAAACTCTATATGAAAACCTAACTAACTAAACCTAACTAACTATAAATACAAATGGGGGAGAACACACATACACAGGGACAGGAGATAAGGGGAACATGAGGTACTGGGAGCAGAAAGTCAGTACTGGGAGCAGGAAGCAGCTAACAGGGGACAGGTCTCCGGATTAGGATTCTAGGATTAGGGAACAGATCAGGCTCAGGCAGGGACACGGCTTGCACAAAATACTGAAGTCATGAGCCTCAGTGAAGGTTGGGCTTATATACTCCCAGCAGTCCATATCAGGTGCAGCCCGATTACCTGTATGTACTTCTGCTGGGAAACACCCACTGGTGGCCACCAGAACTACACCCTTTGGTGCTAAAAACAACAGTGCCACCAGCAGGTGACCCAAGCAATTACACAGGTCCTGACAGGTTGACAGATGGAGCAGGGGACAAAGAGGTAGTTGCGTAATGGCTAAGTGCTAACATATGTGCAAAACGCGTCTACCTCTTTGTCCCCTGCTCCATCTGTCAACCACTTGTCATATGAAGCTTCAATAAAAGGATTTTTGGAACTGCAGCCATCCGGAACCATTTCCTTATGTTACACCCTCCTGCCTGCATGCCTCAGCTAAGAGCAGATGGATTTCAGGAAGTAAAGTGTACATGAATCATCTGCCCTTACTCAAGATGGCTAGGGGGTGTTTTTCACAGGGATTTCTCATCAGAATAAAGCGTGGAGACATGGATAGATGGGGAGTTTGCTTTGAACATTAAAATTGAATGGAATAGTGTTTTTGGCTTGTGGTGCTCAGATGCAGTGAAGATCCGCTTTAAAGTGGAGTTCCACCCCCCAAAAAAAAAATTAGTAATGTGCTTAAAGATTTTTTTAAAAAAACATTTGGAGAAATTTGTTTTTACTCACCTCTAAATGGCTGTTGCTAGGGGGTCCCTCGTAGTCTGCCTCCTTCAGTGCCTGAGCTGGTGACATCACTTCCCTCGGCGCAGGAAGGGAGATCGCCTCTCCACCCTCCCTCTTGTCAATCATCTGGGACACGTGACTGGTCCCAGATAAATACAGGGCCAGTGACGGCGCACGGCGCGGCTCGCGCATGCGCAGTGGGTGTCCGGCTGTGCAGCCACAGCCTGGCGCCCACAGTTAAAATGCCGGCGCCGGCGAGCGGAGGGACGAGCGGGGCTTCGATCCCCCGCATCGCTGGACCCTGGGACAGGTAAGTGTTCGATTAAAAGTCAGCAGCTGCAGTATTTGTAGCTGCTGACTTTTAATTTTTTTTATTTTTTGGGAACCCCACTTTAAGGAAATGCAAACCTTTTATTTGGTATACTGTTTTATTCAATCTCCCTTCTAGTGTTTTTTTTTTTTTTTTTTAAATAAGCTGACAAATGACCAAAATGTGAAAAAATGCATTTGGGTTATTTTACATATAACAGGCTTTTTAATGGCAAACAGAGCATGTGGAACAACTGGTTTATAGCGCAGATTAGCATAGCTCAACCCACTGTGTCGAATAATACCTTTTTTATGATTTGTAACATGTAAACGAATGTCTTTTTCTATTTTAGGAAAGCAATGCTGCATTTGTAATGGAAGGCTTTTTGATTCCCTTTGGCCTGGCTCACCATAATCTGCCTGGTTATCCAGTCATGTTTAGTTATTAAGTAACAATTCTGCTTTTTAGGATTTTTTTTTTTTTTAAGCCAGAAGCTTTTTCAGGCAGCAGACGTCATTCGCAAGGGCTGCCAAATGTGGAGTTTTCCTTAGATAGCAAAAACAACAGTGACACTTACAGGTTGAAAGTGTAATTATTCTGCAGCTACATACTGTATGTATGCAGAACACCATGAAGAGAGCAAGGACATTTCTATAGTCTACATTGTCACAAGGGCATAAACACATGACCTACTGCGCACCTGGCAGCAGTGTTTTGTCACATCGGCCCAAGTCTTAGCGTTTTTTGTATTGGGTGACATTAGGAAGGCAGTGTAGTGACAGATTGCATGCTATTTTTATTTACAATGGAGCAGGAAGCAGTGAACACTTTGCTGACCTTACATAAGAGAATCTGTCACTTTGCCCCTCAAGGCCCCATTCACACTTGTGCGACTTGTCCTGCGACTTAGGACTGCAAAGTCACAACAAGTCGTACCCCATGTTTTCCAACAAGTACCATTCATATCTGTGCGACTTCAAGTCGCACCGACTTCAAAGTAGTCCCTGTACTACTTTGGGGGGATCATCAATACGAATATTGAATAGATCAATCGATGTGACTAAAATTATCAAATTGAATCAGAGTTTTAGGTCAAATATCCTCATTTAGTAAGCTTTTAATTGATTTTGATGCTTGCAAGTTAATTGGCTGCGCTGTCATTTTAACAATTGTTTCTGATCGATCAAATGCATATCTGTGTGTCTATTAGACCACCAATCATAATATAGATCAATCGAATGATCGTTTTCAATAGATTTTTTTCTTGTATGTATAATTCAATATTTTTATCTATGGTAAACTGCTTGTTTGCAATAGCTCCTATCTAGGATGATTACAAATGTGTACATGTGTGGCCACCTTTAGATTAACAGTAGGTTCACACCTTAGCGTTTTTGCTGCCCGCATTCAAATGAATAGGCTGCTGTACCTGCATTTCCACAAAAAAAAGGTTCATGCACCTTTTCAAAAACGCGACCACAGGGAAATCCCATGGTCTTTTTGACCATGGGATTTCCCTGCAGTTCCCGCACCCGCAAACGCGCTGCGGGCTGATATGGGTGGGGGTGCCATTCAGCATAAATGGCAACCCCGCGCGTCTCCTAGGAGCAGCGCGATTTGGCTGCGGGGGCAGAAACAGAGGAGATTCCTGCACCTGCAGCCACACGCAGAGGTTACATACATAGTTACATAGTAGGTGAGGTTGAAAAAAGACACAAGTCCATCAAGTCCAACCTATGTGTGTGATTATGTGTCAGTAAAAATTATGAGGTGCTGGGAAGATGTCAGTGGGGAAGGGGTGATGAGGACATTCCCTTTAAGTCATTTAGAAAAAGCACTGGGTGCTCTATTTTAATGCCTGTGTATGGGACCTTATGCAGGCCATACATGGGTCGAGTTCTGAATGCTTTGTCGATCTAAAAATTTTGAGTGTTTTGTAATCCGATGGTGCCACCATTGATTTCGAAATTCGACCAACTAAGCCTTCAATTTCACCTCATGCTGTTACGGAAAAGAAATTTGTGGCTGGGAATCTTCTTTTCTTTCCAGGTCACAGCTCACGCACATTTCTGTTTAGATTATATTGATTATATTTTCGCACGATTCTCCCATCATTGATTAGAAATTGGTTAATTTTTCAAAAAGTTTCCAATCACTCAAATTCGATGGCCACGTGAAAATCAGCCATTGCCCCACTAATGGTTGAATATCGAATGATTTGCAAACGAAAAATCATTCGGAATTCCACATGTGTATGGCTGGCCAAAAGCCTCATACACACGATTCGATTCTTGGCCAACCGAGCGTCTGATTTTTGTCAAAAGGGCGTGTGCCAGGATCTTGTCTTGCATACTAATGGTACACAATTGTCCTGCAACAAACACGAACATAGTGACGTACCACAAGGAATTTCAGCTCTTGAGCGCCACCCTTTGGGCCCCTTCTGCTAATTTCGTGTTTGGTGAGCATTGATTCCGAGCATGCGTGTTTGTACTTTTGACTTTTGTGTGACGGATTTGTGTACCGACCATACGAAAATCAGACAACAGATCGTTTACCGAAAATTTACTAACCTGTCATCCAATTTGTTGGCCAAAAGTTGGACAACAATTGTGAAAAGGAGCGTACTAACTCTAATATTTTAGGACACCAGTCTGTCAACAGACAATCCCCTGCCAACAATCGCACCGTGTGTACGAGGCTTTAGAGATTGTAACTTTAACTTTCACTTGCAATTCTTAAGTTACAACACATGCTCCTCAGGCAATACCTGGAATTGCCAGAAAAATGTACCGGTATATTGGTATTTGATCCCCTACTATGGCTCTTAAAAAAGGGAAGCTATTAATCATAGCTCCGTTCACACATAGGCGTTTTGAATCCTTGCTGGAATCGCAGCGATCCTGCCCTGCGATTTCAAAACGCGCTGTTGAAATGTTAAATCGCGCATCAGCGCGTCCAGGTGCTATTCATTTCAATGGCACCTAAAAATGCGGTGCAATTTTTACAATTCTGTGATTGTTGCGTGTCAAATCGCGCTGCAGAAGTGCTGCAATCGCGCAAACCAAATTGCGTGACGTGTGTCGCCGAAAAAGGTTTTCAGGAAGCTATGTACAGCACTCTGCTGGCCCTCCCAGCAGCCATATTCTGCCTGCATTGCATAGAGAAGCACAGAAACCTAATGGTGACATCACTGGGTCTAAAAAAAGGTATGTATTGAAAACAGAAAGCTTTTTGTTTTAATTCATTAGTATGTTGATGAGGGAGGAAAGGTGGAACCAGGAAAGGCAAAATATGAGCAGATTAAACTTCAGCTTTAACTTCCTTTTACAGCAACAGGAAACGAGAGGAAATCTCTCCAACGGGGACACAAGAGCAAAAGCATTGTTTTGTTTGGTATTAGAATGGAATTGCAGTCCATACACAATTGATATGCAAATAGGTGATCTGTTTTAATTACTAAAATATTGTGACACACTTCTGCCACGCTACACAGCCAGAGAGTGACAGCGCTGCAGCTTTCCATGTCACCCCATTTCCTCCAGCCTACTCAGTGACGTAATAGAAACTCTCATGACCATAGGTCATTGAAGCCCAGGTGCCTAGTGCAAATGTAGCAGATTCAGTATGTGTGGGTTAATGTGTCAATAATTTCCTTAATAATCCTTACATTGTTTTTTAGGGTCGGTTCAAACCAGATGCAGTCCAGTTTCTGCCTCAAATACGCATGAAGCGTAGATTATATAGGTTTCAATGACCTAATTCACACCAGTGCAGTCAGTTCCAGTGCATAAAAAAAAAAAGTAGAACATACTGCATTTTTTTGCACAGAACTGTACCAGAATGTATCAAAATGCATCAAAAATGCCTTGGAATGCAACTACATGTATCAAAAATGCAATGCAGCAGAAAAGAAACTCCAGGAAACTTTAGTGGAAAAAAAGAGGGGAAAACGCATTAAAAACGTCTCAGAACGCAGCAAAAAAATATAAAAACCGCTCACGCAGAAACGCACCAGTGAAGGAAACCTTAACCTGATGCGGACCGCCCCATGCACATTTACTGCAGCAGGGTGGCCGTTCTGTGCAGAATCACGTAGGGGTACGTGATTCTGTACTTCCGGGTCTGGGGCGTGCATGCGCACCGCCGGCTACCTGCTCACCCTGTGTTTGGACACAGCGGGAGCCAATCAGCGGGTCTGGCAGGGCCCGCTGTTTGTTCAGGCAGAACAGCGATCTGCCTATGTAAACGAGGCAGATCGCCATTCTGATAAGGGAAGGCAGTGATCTTGTGTTTCTGCTAAGCAGATTTCTGCCTTCCCACAGTACAACCACCCCCCACACAGTTAGCAAGCACTCCCTAGAAACATGATTAACCCTTTTATCGCCCCTGATGTTAACCCCCTTCCCAGCCAGTGTCATTAGCATATATTTAGCACTGATCACTGTATTAGTGTCACTGGTCCCCAAAAAGTGTCAAAAGTGTCAGTGAGGTGTTCAATTTGTCCGCTGCAATATCGCAGTCCTGATAGACATTGCTGATCGCCACAATCACTAGTAAAAAAAAAAATAATTAATTAATTAATTAATTAATTAATTAATTAATTAATTAAAAATTCCAAAAATATATCTTATAGTTTGTAGACGCTATAACTTTTGCGCAAACCAATCAATATACGCTTATTGGGATTGTTTTTACTAAAAATATGAAGCAGAATACACACTGGCCTAAATTGATGAAGAAATTTGATTTACATTTTTTATTGGGTATGTTTTATATAGCACAATGTAAAAAATATTGTTCTTTTTTTTCAAAATTGTCAGTCTTTTTTTGTAGCGCAAAAAATGAAAATCGCAAAAGTGATCAAATACCACCAAAAGAAAGCTCTATTTGTGGGAAAAAAAAGACATACATTTTATTTGGGTACAACGTCACACGACCACGCAATTGTCAGTTAAAAATTACGCAGTGCCGTATCACAAAAAATGGCCTGGTCTTGAAGGGGGTAAACCTTCTGGAGCTGGAGTGGTGAAAGAACAAATGCAGCTCTTATTTGGCGAACTAAATACCCTGATTCGTTTTTTTAAAAAAAATGATCGATACATTTTTGTTTATTTTCTAAACGTTTTTAACCACTTCGCATCCAGGCCAATTCTGACACTCCGCTCCTACATGTCAAAAATCATCATTTCTTTGCTATAAAATTACATAGAACCACCAAACATTATATATGTTTTTTTAGCAGAGACCCTAGAGAATACAATGGCGGTCATTGCAACTTTTTATCTTGCACGGTATTTGCGCAGCAATTTTTCAAACGCGTTTTTTTTTTAAAAAAAAGTTTCATGCTTTAAAAAAAAAAAACAGCAAAGTTAGCCAAATTTTTTTGCATTGTGTGAAAGATGAAGTTATGCTGAGTAAATAGACACCTAACATGTCATGCTTCAAAATTGCAAACACTCGTGGAATGGCGCCAAACTTTGGTACTTAAAAATCCCCATAGGCGACGCTTTAAAATTTTTTACTGATTACATGTTTTGAGTTGCAGAGGAGGTCTAGGGCCAAAATTATTGCTCTCGCTCTAACGTTTGCGGCGATACCTCACATGTGTGGTTTGAACACCGTTTTCATGTGTGGGCGGGACTTACCTATGCGTTCGCTTCTGCGTGCGAGCTCACGGGGACAGGGGCGCTTTAAAAAATTTTTTTTTTTTATTGTTAATTTTACGTAAAAAATTTTATTTTGACACTTTTAAAAAATATATATTTTTTTGATCACTTTTATTCCTATTACAAGGAATGTAAACATCCCTTGTAATAGGAATATGACACGATCAGTCCTCTTTACAGTGAGATATGGGGTCAATAAGACCCCACATATCACCTCTAGGCTGGGAATCCTAAAAAACAAAACAAAAAAAAGATCACCGCTTCCCAGCCGAAGCGGCGCCGTTTTTTTGAATGCAGAGGCCGGGCGTGACGTCATAACATCGCGCCCGACCTCCGAACGATCATAGAGACTCCGGCGATCATCTGGTCCGCCGGAAATCTCTATGATCTACACCTGGCGACGTCGGATCCGCTATCCGACTCACCGATCGCTGAGGTGAGTCGGTAGAAGCACCGGAGGGCGGCGGGAGGGGGGGACGTCCCCTTTCGCCGCCCGTAAGAATGATCAAGCGGCGGAACAGCCGCTATGATCATTCTTATAGTGTACGGAATCGCCGGCTGAAAATGCCGGTATCTGAATGATGTCTGTAGCCTCAGGCATCATTCAGATATAACCCCCGAAAGTCGAGGCCGTCATATGACGGCCTCCAGATGTCAAGAGGTTAAATAGATGAATTAACTTTTTGAAAATGTCAGTTCACACAAGGGGAGTCGTACCTGAAAATGTTATTCCACAGAAAGGACTGAGCATCACCCCACAGATGAGCTCCTCCTTGTGCTCTCCCACTTCCACATATACACCTCCCCTCCAGCTCCTGGTGGCTGTAGCATGTTAAGATAGCAAGAAGCAAGAAAAAGTAAAAGTATATATAAAGCCCAAACTTTTTTTTTAGTTTTGGATAGAGTGGAGAGAGATTAGAGCACCTGCCAGTTTTTATTGCTGTCTGTGCCTCCATTAGGGAAATTCACCCTATTTGTCCTGTTTACCATTATCATTAAAAGAGGAAGTAAAAGAAAATCCCAAATTTTGGATTGTCCCCAGAAATGTAATAGAAGGGAAATGGGGACACTAGTTCTGGTGACCCGGGGGTCCACAAATAATTTATTTACTTTGCAGGAATTTCCTCTCACTTCCTGTTTGGATATGGGACAGTGAATTGAAGTGAAGGGAAATCTCTGCAATTGGACACAGATGGGAAAAAAAAAATCTGGCAGGCGTTATAACCCTCCCTTTCTCTATCCAAAATGCCAATAGTTCTACTTTAAATACCCGATTATAGCAACACTGCAGCTTAACTACTTACCGACCAGCTGGCGCAGTTGTACTGCAGCAGGTTGACACGGCTGCACGAATCGCCGTCATTGTACGTCGGACACTTTAAGAAGCTATAGGGGGCACGTGCGCATCCCCGGTGGCGCCCGTGAAGCCGGAGCATATACTCGTGGCCGGCTGGCCGCGATGTCCGCCGGCCACCCGCGATTGCTCCTCAGAGAGCCAGAATGGGGATCTGTCAATGTAAACAGACAGATCCCTCTTCTTACAGGGGAGTAGAGAGAGAGAGATCTGCTGTTCCTAGTGATCAGGAACAGCGATCTCTCTCCCTACACCCAGTCAGTACACTCCCCACACAGTTAGAAACACCTCCCTAGGGAACATAACACAGTAATCAGTGGCTATTTTAAGCTCCGATCGCTGTATAAATGTCATTGGTCCCTAAAAAGTGTCAAAAGTGTCCAATCTGTCTGCTGCAGTGTCGCAGTCCTGCTAAAAATCGCTCATCACCACCATTACTAGTAAAAAAAATAAATAATAATAAAAATGCCATAAATCTATCCCCTATTTTGTATACGCTATAACTATTGCGCAAACCAATCAATATACGCTTATTGCGATTTTTTTTTACAAAAATATGTAGAAGAATACATATTGGCCTAAACCGATTAAGAAGTTTTTTTTTTTTTTTTGGATATTTATTATAGCAAAAAGTAAAAAATATTGTATTTGTTTTCAAAATTGTTGCTCTTTTTTGTTTATTAAATAATAAAAACCTGCAAAAGATGATCAAATAGCACCAAAAGAAAGCAATTGTCAGTTAAAGCGACGCAGTGCCATATCGCAAAAAATGGCCTGGTCTTTAACCGGTTCCCGTCCGGCGCACGCCGATGTACGTCGGCAGAATGGCACGGCTGGGCAAATGGACTTCCAGGTACGTCCATTTGCATTCCCCGCCGTGCCATTGCGTGCGCGCCGGCCGGGAGCTCTGTGAGTTGGGTCGCGGGTCCTGCGGACTCAATCGCCGGGGGGATACCCGCGATCGCCTCATGGAGAGGACGAACGGGGAGATGCTGATGTAAACAGCATCTCCCCGTTCTGCCTAGTGACAAGTGTCACTGATCACTGCTCCCTGTCATCGGGAGCAGTGATCAGAGTAATGACACTGCTAGCCCATCCCCCTACAGTTAGTAATCACTCCCCTAGGACTTAACCCCTCCCCGCCCCATAGTGGTTAACCCCTTCACTGCCAGTGTCATTTACACAGTAATCAGTGCATTTTTAATCGCACTGATCGCTGTATAAATGACAATGGTCCCAAAAATGTGTCAAAAATGTCCGACATGTCCGCCATAACATCGCAGTCACAATAAAAATCGGTGATCCCTGCCATTACTAGTAAAAAAAAAATTATTAATAAAAATGCCATAAAACTATCCCCTATTTAGTAAACGCTATAACTTTTGCGCAAACCAATCAATAAACGCTTATTGCGTTTTTTTTTTTAAACCAAAAATATGTAGAAGAATACGATCAGCCTAAACTGAGGAAAAAAATTTTTTTTATATATTGGGGGATATTTAAAATGTAAAAAATAATGCGTTTTTTTTTCAAAATTGTCGCTCTTATTTTGTTTATAGCGCAAAAAATAAAAATCGCAGAGGCGATCAAATACCACCAAAAGAAAGCTCTATTTGTGGGAAAAAAAGGATTTTTTTCAATTTTGTTTGGGAGCCACGTCGCACGACCGCACAATTGTCAGTTAAAGCGACGCAGTGCCGAATCGCAAAAAACGCTCTGGTCAGGAAGGGGGTAAAATCTTCCGGGGCTGAAGCGGTTAAGGGGGCAAATCCTTCCGGTCCTGTGTTAGTTGTACCTATAGGTCAGCCAATAAAAAGGCTTACCTATAAAAGTACTGTAAATATCTCCTAAACGTGCGCCATTTAGGTGATATTTACTGTATACCGTGCCAATGATGCCATCGACGCATGCCCTCTAAAGGAATGGCCGCCTGTGTTGTTTCTTTAGGAGCGCGTGCCGTGACCGGTGGCTCCCGAATGCATGTTTGGGAGTGACATCATGTGGCTCCGGCCAGTCACACAGCAGACCCTGGAAGGAAGACGGGCGAAGATGGATGCGGCCTGCAGCGGGGACGACGCGGGCTTCATTTGCAGGTAAGTGTCACATAATGTGCTAGTATGCGATGCATACTAGCACATTATGCTTTTACCTTGCAGGGAAGGAGAAAGGAAGAAAAACCCACCAGGGTTTACTTCCTCTTTAAACTGATAAAAGATGAGAAGTTCATATAAATACATCCAGGAAAACAGCCAATGGTGATTATATTGTTACCTCTTCTACAATCTTTGCCATTTCCCCCTAATGAGGCCCGCAATATTTCTTCCACTCCAATTAGCGTCAATCAAAACAATGGAACGGGCCAACGAGTTGTACCATTCTGCTGCTTGGCACCGCTGACCAGGAGACCACACATGGCCTGGGTTATCTAATAACTTTTATAAACTACCGAGAACGCATTCATTAAAAGTGACTAGTTCAATTACTCGCAACACGCGGCGATGTGTTAGGCGGCTGAAAAAATACGCTAAAATGCTTCTCCTTCACATTTTACACGGCGCATACAGAGAGCATTTTTCACAAATAATTAGCCATTTTCAAAGCTCTGAGGAGCGTGATTAAATTCTGACAGACATGCGGTATATCAGCTTTTGCAGACACGCAGCACAGTGCTTTAGTGTATTTACCAAATCCCAACAATTTTAAGTTCACAGTCCTGTTTACACAAGCTGGTTAAGGTACCCTTTGAAAAGCGTTAGCTCAGTGCAAGCCGTTCACCATGGCTCCACAGAATATTTACATAGACACCGTGGACTAATTTCAAGCTAGGAGCGTGTAACGTCTTTGGTGCATGCAAAGAAAAAGGAAAAACATAAAAAAAAATATTAAAGGCACAGAACCATCTGATTTTTTTCTGGAGGTGAGGGAAACAATAAAATTGTAAATCTCCTGTTTGTTTAAAACCAAAACCTGAGCTATTTTGTTTTGTATTTTCTATTGCAAACAGAGCTCCCCCCCCAGCTCTGGCTGCAATACTTACCTTTATCCCAAAGCTGTCCCCTGCAGTACCTTTTTTGGTCCATAAGATGTCCCCAGTCTTTTAGGTTAAATGACACCTATAGTCAATGAGAAAAGGCTGTCAGTGCAGGGGGAGCGCTGTTCTCTGCACCATCAAGGGACGCCTGCTGCTGGGAGAAGACCAAAGAGGATGCCACACACCTGACCAGAAGACATCAGAAAATGGTAAAAAAATTAAAAGCATTACATGCCCGGGTGGGTGTCGTCTAAATTCAAAGACAGTGGATGGGGGTGTATACATGCTGTGACAAAAACTATGCCCCACTTGTCTTGGTGGGCAGTATTGCCGACTGAACGTGCCCCATTCACCTCAATGGGGCCATAGCAATTGGTTTTTAGGGGTTGAAACAGATCGCAGTTTAGAGGGCTTACACTAGTGTAAACTGGTCCGTACTTCTTAATAGGACCTTGCTAGGTTATCTTCTGGAAAAAACACCTTGCACCCCAGTGATCTTTAATCTCTTGTAGATCTCAACCCCTCCATGGTTGCCTACCCCTTGCTCTAAAGTGTCACTTAAATTAATACCAGTACCGCTGATATCCAAGATGGTGGTGCCCAGCAGCAGTCTCGGGGCTTTTGGATGTCAACATACTTTTATTGTTTCTTATCATGCCTAAGGCTATGTTCACAATGTTTTTGATGCATTTTCATGTGGTAACAGTCCATGGGACCAAAAACATCCAAAGAAGTGCCTGCATCTTGAAGCTTTCCAGGAGCGTGTTATGTAGCTATAAATGGGCCCCATAAACAATATTGGGGTTCTGCTTGTCGTGCATTATTGCATCTCATCTGAAGCGCAACATATCATAAAGTAGTGGGGATTAAAAATATACGCATCAATACCCTATGGGAAGATTTTTGTTGAAATGAATGGTCTGGCGACAGGGTCTCTTTAAATAAGCCTGAAGAGGTTAAAACCTGCTTGTGAAAGACCACTGAGTTCTGCAATGGAATACCATTAACTAATTACATATTCATGTCGGGAATATTTGGGGGAAGGAAACCATTTCATTTGAAGCAACTTACGTCACGGTGGGAAATTTTAATAGGCTGTAAAGAATGTACATATTTTACTAGGCCTCAGATTTATGCTCGCTCTGGTAAGCCGTCAACAGCGTTATGATGCATGTGTAAAGTCATGGTGTTGACTGAATTAGTGGTTTGTTTCTGAGATTAAGCCCAATACTGAATAACATACCTCACCTATGAAAAGGACTGAAAACATCCCAAAACATCTACATATAGCTTACAGTGTGGACGCTAATATTCATTTAAACGGGATTTCCCATTTTAAACTAAAAGTGGGCTTAAAGTGACCCTGTCACTTGTACCCAATAGGAGCTCTGTAAAAGAAGAGGCAATACACGTACCTTCCTGGGTCTGTGTGGTGAAACGCCATGGCAATATACGTACCTGCCTTTGTCTGTGTAGTGAAAAAAACATGGTGATATATGTAGCTTCCTGGGCCTGTGTGGTAAACCTCTATGGCAATTTACGTACCTCCCTGGGTCTGTGTGGTAAACCGCTATGGCAATTTACGTACCTTCCTGGGTCTGTGTGGTAAACCGCCATGGCAATTTACATACCTTCCAAGGTCTGTGTGGTAAACCGCTATGGCAATTTACGTACCTTCCTGGGTCTGTGTGGTAAACCGCTATGGCAATTTACATACCTTCCTGGGTCTGTGTGGTAAACCGCTATGGCAATTTACATACCTTCCTGGGACTGTGTGGTAAACCGCTATGGCAATTTACGTACCTCCCTGGGTCTGTGTGGTAAACCGCTATGGCAATTTACGTACCTTCCTGGGACTGTGTGGTAAACCGCTATGGCAATTTATGTACCTCCCTGGGTCTGTGTGGTAAACCGCTATGGCAATTTATGTACCTTCCTGGGTCTGTGTGGTAAACCGCCATGGCAATTTACATACCTTCCAAGGTCTGTGTGGTAAACCGCCATTGCAATTTACATACCTTCCAAGGTCTGTGTGGTAAACCGCTATGGCAATTTACATACCTTCCTGGGACTGTGTGGTAAACCGTTATGGCAATTTACGTACCTTCCTGGGACTGTGTGGTAAACCACTATGGCAATTTACGTACCTTCCTGGGACTGTGTGGTAAACCGCTATGGCAATTTACGTACCTTCCTGGGTCTGTGTGGTAAACCACTATGGCAATTTACATACCTTCCTGGGACTGTGTGGTAAACCGTTATGGCAATTTACGTACCTTCCTGGGACTGTGTGGTAAACCGCTATGGCAATTTACGTACCTTCCTGGGACTGTGTGGTAAACCGCTATGGCAATTTACGTATCTTCCTGGGCCTGTGTGGTAAACCGCTATGGCAATTTACGTACCTCACTGGGCCTGTGTGGTAAACCGCTATGGCAATTTACGTATCTTCCTGGGCCTGTGTGGTAAACCGCTATGGAAATTTACGTACCTTCCTGGGACTGTGTGGTAAACCGTTATGGCAATTTACGTACCTTCCTGGGACTGTGTGGTAAACTGCTATGGCAATTTACGTACCTTCCTGGGACTGTGTGGTAAACCGCTATGGCAATTTACGTATCTTCCTGGGCCTGTGTGGTAAACTGCTATGGCAATTTACGTACCTCCCTGGGCCTGTGTGGTAAACCGCTATGGCAATTTATGTACCTCCCTGGGTCTGTGTGGTAAACCGCTATAGCAATTTACGTACCTTCCTGGGTCTGTGTGGTGAAACGCCACTGCTATACTTTTTTCTGGCTGCTGGAGGTACTCAAGCCTGTGACAAATACCTGCACTCTCCCCCCCCCCGCATGCTGTGGCTCCTCCTGCAGCTTGCTTGGAAATTTCAGCAAAATTTTGTCATTTTGGAGAATTGTGGAGAATTGCATTGATGTCAAAAGGCAAGGTGACATCTTATTGCTGCCCACTTTCTGCAGGCTCTTAGCAGCAACTTCTTGTTTAAATGCACTTCAGTGGTGGCTGCATGGCATTTCTCAGGATGGGTTTCCTGTTTGTGACAAATGCAGAACATGGCTGCACAATGAGCATTGGCATTACAGCTTATACTCTCCAATGAAAGTGCATCTGACAAGATGACAACATAGGAGAGCCCATAGTAGATAAGGGCTTTATTACTCATGGACTTAATGGCAGGATTATCAGGTGTTATTTTAACTGCTTGCTGCCCAACAAGTACATTTACTGCAGCAGGGGCAGGCCGGATCTGGGTTAGAGGCGTGCATGCATATGCCCACTGCTAACCTGTGCTGTCACTGGCTACAGCGGGATTTTGTTAGCAGGTCCCAGCCAATGATTTATGGTCAAGACCTGCTGATTGACTGTAGCCAATCACAGAACAAAGTTCTGTGTTTACAAACACACAGGGCTCTGTACACAGATCAGTAATCTGGCTGTTCTTTCTCCCTGCAAAGCATGGAGAAAAACAGCCAGATATGTTAGTAAAAGCAGCACATATTACACACATTATATTTGTTAGGCACATAGTTAATCCATTGAATAACCCCTGACGTAAACCCCTTTCCAGCCGGTGTCATTAATAAAGCGTACAGTATTATACCAGGTCACTGTATTAGTGTAACTATTGATGTCAGTGTCAGTTAGTGTACCTCCCAGCAAGGGTCTGTTATGCCCCATACACACAATTGGATTTTCCAACAACAAATTTTGGATGTGAGCTTGTTGGCGGAAAGTCAGACCGCGTGTATGCTCCATCAAACATTTGTTGTCGGACTTTCCGCCAACAAATGTTGGTAGCAGGTTCGCAAATTTTTCGCCAACAAATTTTTGTTGTCCGACTTTCCGATCATGTGTACACAAGTCCATCGCACAAAAGTCCACGCATGCTCAGAATCAAGTACGAGCCCGAAGCGCTCGGTCTTGTAAAACTAGCGTTCATAATGGAGATATGGATTACGTCTTGTACGTCACTACGTTCGTAATTGTTGGCCAACATTTGTGTGACCGTGTGTATGCAAGACAAGTTGGAGCCACCATCCTTCGAACAAAAATCCACGGTGTTGTTGTCGGAAAGTCCGATCATGTGTACGGGGCATTAGTGCGAGATTGCACTGCACACTATCACAGTCCCACTATAAGTCGTTGATCACTGCCATTACCAGTACTGCATCATAGCTGCGTTAATTCCAGTATAACATCTTTTGGAAATGCTATAACGCTTTAACACAAACCAATTAAAATACACTTGTGGAGATATTTTTTTTACCAAAAGCATGTATCAGAATACATTTTGGCCTTTATTTATGAAGAAATTCGATTTTTTTCCATTTTTATTGGAGAAGTAGAAAATATATATATTTTTTCAAATTCTCTGCATTGTTTTGTTTATAGAATAAAAAATAAAAAACCCAGAGGTGATCAAATATCACCAAAAGAAAGCTTTATTTATTTTTATATACATTTCATTTGTGTACAGCGTTGCATGACCGAGCAAATTCCAGGTAAAATAGCTCAGTGCTGAATAGTAAAAAATGCTCTGGTCATAAAGGGGGTAAAATCTTTAAGTGGTTATTGAAAGCTGCACAAGACACAAGCTTTTGGGATAACTTAGATCCCTTCTTCAGGCTTTATACAGGCTGTGTAAAGACAGACGAAGGGAACCCAGGCATCCCAAAAGCTTGAAACTTTAATAACTTAAAGTGGATGTAAACCCACTCTCATCCTTTCTAAACTACTGCCATAGTGGTTATCTATAAGGATATACATGCCTCCTGCATGTATCTTTACCTGTCAAATGTCTCCCCTCTGTCTGTTATGAGACCCGAAAACTGCATATTCTGTGGGTGGGTCTGTTGTCTGGAGCTTGGTGGGTGGAGTCGTGATGTCAGTAGACTCCCCGCCCACCTCTACACTCCCCTTGTCAATATGCATTTTCTCCTGTGTATTTCTTACACTGAACTTCAGCTATGATCACTAACATCCAGTCAAAACCCAAAAAAAGTCACCACATGACTTCAGCATACCCAATCATGCTGAGGGGTGGAGCAGCCAATTCAGGGAGAGCTGGCGAAGAAAGGAGGAAGGGATCTGAAGTACACTGAATGTCTCTCTCAGGCTTCTGCGTGAGATATGTAAATCACCTGTCACTCACAGCAAGGGGAAGAAATGACTCCTATTTCTCTGTCTGTCCATTTTTGTCTCACTGAAAAAAGATAAGAGAACTGCTCAGGGCCGGATTAACTCTTCGTGGCAAGACTGGGCACAGATGACATGAAATCCTATACTGTACAAGGTGTAAGCCTTAATTATTATTTTTTTTTCGGGTTTACATCAACTTTAAAGAAATAGTAAACATTACTTGATTACTTGTACCGTCAGACAAGCTTATAATAAATCTTACCTGTAGGTACAAGGAATATCTCCTAAACATAAACCGTTTAGGAGATATTCAATATTTCTGCAGCAAGAAATCACCGGAACATGCGCACTGTACTCTGAAGGGACGGCATACTTCAGACTGTTGTGGCACAATCATGGCTCCTGTGTGCATGCATGGGAGTGATGTCAGCGCCATTCAAAGGAAGACTGGGTGAAGATGGAAACCCTGTCAGCAGTGACAGCATGCCCTTGGGGGGGTTAGTTTTGAAGCAGAAGTAAAAAAAAAAAAAAATCCCCCTGCAAGGTAAGGTCATAATGACATTATGAAAGACTTACCTTGAAACGAAGCCCTTTGGCGGCATGCTGTCACCGCTGACAGAGCTTCCATCTTCACCCGGTCTTCCTTTCCAGTTTGCAGCCTCCAGTCCTTTGAATAACTGGCCAGGCCCCGATGATGTCACACACGCAGAGTGGAGGTACTGTTTACGGCACAGAGGCTCTGAAGAAACAGCATGAGTTTGCAGTTCCTTCAGAGAGCATGCGCCAGTTAGGTCCCTGGCTGCAGAGACACTGAATGGTGCATATTTAGCAGATATTCCTTGTACTATTATAAGCTTACCTGTAGTTAGAAGTGTCCAATGGGATTTTCATAATGTGGTAGTATGCAAGTCTAGCAAGTCTATGCATACTAGCAAATCATACATACACATTATGCCCTTAACTTGCAAGGGCAAGGGTTTTTGTTTTTTTTTAAACTTCACTACCACTTAAAGCGGAGTTCCACACAAAAATGGAACTTCCGCTTTTCAGAACACTCCCCCCCTCCGGTGTCACATTTGGCACCCTTCAGGGGGGAGGGGGGTGCAGATACCTGTCTAAGACAGGTATTTGCACCCACTTCCGGCATAGACTCCCATGGGAGTCTACGCCTCTTCCCGTCCCCACCGCGCTGTCTGCTGGGAACACACAGCTCCCAGGAGAGAGCGGGACCACTTGGGACGCGCAGTGCGACTCGCGCATGCACAGTAGGGAACCGGGAAGTGAAGCCGCAACGCTTCACTTCCTGATTCCATCACCTAGGATGGCGGCGGCAGCTGCCGAGAACCGAGCGGGTTCTCGGCGTCGCCTGCCGACATCGCTGGACCCTGGGACAGGTAAGTGGCCATGTATTAAAAGTCAGTAGCTGCAGTATTTGTAGCTGCTGGCTTTTGATATATTTTTTTTTTGGCGGTGTGGGTGGACCCCCGCTTTAACTGCTTAAGGACCGCCCCATGTATATATACTGCAGCAGAGCGCCCCTTAAGTACAAAATCACATACCTGCACGTTTTGGTTTTTTTTTGGCTCTGGGGTGTGCACACACACCCCACCGGAGCCCCGCTCCCACTGTGATTGGACACAGCAGAAGCCGATCAGTGGGTCTGGCGAACCCGGCAGTCCTTCCAAGAGAGGCAGAACGGCAGCCTGCCTATGTAAACAAGGCAGATCGCCGTTCTGCTAGTAAGGAAGGCAGGGATCTTATGTCTCTGCTAAGCAGCGTCGCACGACCATGCAATTGTCAGTTAAAGCAACGCAGTGCAGTATCACAAAAAAATGGCCTGGTCAGGAAGGGGGAGTGAACTTTCCGGAGCTGAAGTGGTTAGGTTAGTCAATAAAAAGTATCACTGAGCCCCCATTCACAGTATGTCATCTGACATCAGGCATTGTGTATATGCAATTTTTTTGCCTATTGCAGCGTTTCAAGCATAGGGCAGCCAATTCATTTCAGTGGGCTTCTCTATGCATGACAAATGCAGCAGTCGTGGATATTTTTTAGTTCTGCACACTTTTTAACCATGGCTTTGCCACACTTTCTTAGTACACCTACTAGCCACGTTTTGAGGGCCATTAACAATGAATGTGACCACAAGTGCAACATGTGTTTTTAGGGCGGTTTTGTTCATGCGTGTATGAATGCAGCCTTAAACTCCAAGCTTTCTGCATTCATTAATGGCTAACACGGTACAATACTTTACTATCTCTTGAAGCCTGCTACCAGGAAGCGCTTTCATCAGAAGGTATCCAATCTGTTGCTGACACTGCATGTGTGATTCTGAAAGCGTGTCCAGCGAGCCAGTGGCAGTATTTCTACACACAGCCTAACAGCCACCCCCTTAGGGACTTTTTACACTGATCACTGTTTCTTCCATTTTTACGTTACAAAAAAGTGGAAGAAAAATGCACGACCATCAAATGGAACTGTTCACACCAGTCAGTTGAGTCACCAAAGCTGAGCAAAATGTTAGATATTTAACCGCTTACCGACCAGTGCACGACAATATACATTGGCACAATGGCACGGCTCCGCAAATGGGTTACTTGACGCGGCATTGTGGGCATGTGTGCAGAGCATGCCCCGTGACCGTGCCCGCGGGTCCTGCGGACTCGATATCTGCTGGTGTCCCGCGATCGTGTCACGGAGCGGCAGAACGGGGAGATGCCTATGTAAACAAGGCATTTCCCCGTTCTGCCTAGTGACATGACAGAGATCTACTGCTCCCTGTCATCGGGAGCAGTGATTGCTGTCATGTTCTAGGTAGCCCCCCACAGTTAGAATCACTCCCTAGAACACACTCAACCACTTGATCGCTCCCTAGTGTTTAACCCCTTCCCTGCCAGTGTCATTTATACAGTAATCAGTGCATTTTTTTAGCACTGATCACTGTATAAATGACAATGGTTCCAAAATGACAATGGTCCTCAAAAGTGTCCAATGTGTTCGCCATAATGACGTGATAAAAATTGCAGATCGCCGCCATTACTAATAAAAAAAAAAAAAATTATAATAAAAATGTCATAAATCTATCCCCTATTTTGTAGACGCTATAACTTTTGTGCAAAACAATTAATATACGTAGAAGATTACATATTAGCCTAAACTGAGGAAAAAATTTGTTTTTTTATATATTTTTGGGGGATATTTATTATAGCAAACGGTAAAAAATATTGCTTTTTTTTCAAAATTGTTGCTCTTTTTTTGTTTATAGCACAAAAAATAAAAACCGCAGAGGTGATCAAATACCTCCAAAAGAAAGCTCTATTTGTGGGAAAAAAAGGACGTCAATTTTGTTTGGGTGCAATGTCGCACGGCCGCGCAATTGTCAGTTAAAGTGACGCAGTGCCGTGGTCAGGAAGGGGGTAAATTCTTCCGGGGCTGAAATGGTTAAATATTAACCAATACAACAGTTGCAAAAGTTGGGTAGAAACTATTTCTTTTGTTTGTATTTGTGTTCGTTTGGCACCATCTAGTGGATTTTTAAGCATATTTCACTTTTTTAAACTTGCTTAGACTATTTTGCATGGAATCCTTTTCCAAATGAAAGTACTTAAAACTAAAGGCAATTTTTTTCACTTGGGATAGAATAAGAGAGGCTTATAACCCCTATTAGTTTTTTTTTTTTTTTTAATGCAATCTGTGTCCCATTGTGGAGATTTTCCTTCAATTCCAGGCCCCTAGCCAAAAAAAGGAAGCTTTGGGGGGGGGGGGGATACCTGCTTGTCATCAGGGTTACTAGAACTAGTTTCCCCATAGGAAGATTTTCCATCTATACCTGTTTTGGCGACAACCCAAAATTTAGAGGTTTCTTTTGCTTTTACTCTTAATAATAACAGCAAATAGAGGTGTGGGGGGGGGGGATCTTATAACTGTGACACAGGCAGCAATAATAACCTGACAGGTGTTCTAATCCCTCTCTACCCTATCCAAAAAAATGATTGTATTAGTTATACGGTACTTTAATCCACGATAAATGAATTGCATACTGCACTTCCCTGCAATAATTATTTGGAAATAGGACAGTAGGACAGATCCTAAAATCCAAGGAGTTATTATTCATTAATAAAATCTATTTAATGTGTTTAAATGTGTTTAACTAGGTACAACTTTTAGTCTGTACATTCTGTTTATAGTGTGGTAACCCAACAGCTCTTGCAGAGAATAAAAACCAACAGGTATACAACATAGTAGTGTCTGTCATGCAGGGTTTAGGAGTGCATAATATACAGAGTGCAGGACGGAGACAGGAGTATGTAAATCACAGTGTAAAGGGTAAAGTAAAAAATGACCCCTTCCTCCCAGTATAAATCCCCTCTCTCCAAAATTATATTCCCCAATACTGATCCCCCCCCCCCCCCCCCGCAAATCCAAATTCCCAACCAGTACCCATTTCCGACCACAGCCCTAAACCCCTCTCAGCACAGACCACCCTCCCAACCCTTTTTAGTACAGACCACACACAATTCATTCACCCCCCTCCCAGCCCCTCCTCAGTACAGACCCCCTCCCTCCCCACCATTACAGATCCCCCTCCAGTAGAGGCCCACTCTCCATCAGTATAGATCTCTTCCAGTACAGACGCTCTACCTCCCTACCAGTGCATACCCCTTTCTGTCCAAACCCCCCACTCAACACCAGTATAGATCCTCTCCAGTACAGACCCTCTCCCTCTCTAGCAGTACATACCCCTTCCTGTCTAAACCCCCTATTTCCAGTTTAGAACTTCTCCCTTCCCACCAGTACAGACACCACTTCCAGTTCAGACCTGCTCCTCCCACTGCAGACCCCCCTACCAGTTCAGACCTCCTCCCCAACCAACAGTATAGCCCCCCCCCCCCAATACAGACCTTCTCTCTCTCCACTAGTGAGACCCCTCCTCCAGTACAGACCCCTTCCCTCCCCACAAGTAGAGAGTCCCTCTTCAGTACAAACTCCCTTCCTCTCTCCCCACCTGTACAGAACCCCCCCCCCCACCCAGTTTAGAACTCCTCCCTCCCCACCAGTACAGACCCCACTTCCAGTTCAGACCTCCTCCCCCCAACAGTATAGCCCCCCCAATACAGACGTCCTCTCTCTCCACCAGTTGAGACCCCTCCTCCAGTACAGACCCCTTCCCTCCCCACAAGTAGCCCCTCTTCAGTACAAACTCCCTTCCTCTCTCCCCACCTGTACAGAACCTCCCCCCACCCCCCCCCCCCTTTAGTATAGTGCAAGGACCATGTACACAGTGGTTAGACTCAAGTTTTAAGACCCTTCCACTTTAGGCATAATTTTTCCACAACCACAGTCCCCCAGAGCATGCTGAGTAAGGATGAGCTCCGGCGTGTTCGCATTCTGCACGTGCAAAGCCCGCCAGGAAGTTGGCACGGCGCAGCGCTAATCACAAACAGTGAGACATTGTCCCGATGCGCAGCCGCAGAGATCGGGAAATGTCTCACTGCCTGTGATTAGTGCTGCGCCGTGCTGACTTCCTGGCAGGCTCGGCACGTGCAGAATGCGAACACGCCGGAGCTCATCCTTAATGCTGAGCATGCCTCCTGATTGTTCTCTTCAAGGTGTCCAAGCCTCAATATACCCAGGATAAAAAATGATCTATGGCCCTTTTTTGACCTACATGTCATAATTAGCACCTGTTATCGTTTAATCATGCATTAGACCAGCGTTTCTCAAACATTTTTTTACTCATGGTACCCTTTAAAGTATTCAAAACTACAAGTATGCAAAATCTTGATGCACCCCAGTATAACATATAAATATGTTAAATGTTACTTTTTAATGGGGAATCTGGGTCTGGGACAATGCACACAACTATTCCCCATCACATCAGAGTTCCCTCATCGCTACAGAGCCCCCCCTATCACAGAGACCTCTGGTTAATCTCTGATCCAGGACAAACTGGGCCTTGTGCTCGCTGCACCGCAGGGGAGCACAAATGGCACCCTGGTTGAGAAACACTGCAGTAGACCATATGCCTGTAAAATCCTTACCTGTGTGCAAGTGCACCTGGGAGAATAGATGCTGTTTAGGCCCCTTTCACACTTATACGACTTGTCCCACGATTTTGTACTGCAAAATCGTAGGACAAGTCATTCTCCATGATTTTCAATGACTACCATTCATATTGGCACGACTTTAAGTCGTGCCGACTTCAAAGTAGTCCCTGCACTACTTTGGTCCAACTTCCATACGATTTCTACTCCATAGACCTCAATGCTAAACCCTCAAGTAGCACGCAAATCGTACCTGAATAATATAGACACGATTTCAGCACTACTTTGGTCCAACTTCCATACGATTTGTACTCCATAGACCTCAATGTTAAACCCTTAAGTAGCATGCAAATTGTACCTGAATAATTCAGCACTACTTTGAAAGCACAAGCTGAGAATGGTTAATGCCAAAGTTGTGGCAAAGTCGTACAAAGTAGTACTGCTCCCAAATCGTGGCAAAATCGTGGTAAAATCGCGGCAAAATAGCGGCCCCGAAATCGCGGTAAAATCGCGCCACTTTGAAGTTGTATAAGTGTGAAAGGGGCCTAAGGCCTTATTCACTCGGACAATAATGCCTATACACTGTGAATGAGCCATTTGTTTAGTGGCTGGAGTTACCAGGTACTGCATTTAGGAAGCCTATGTAAATCTATGAGGATGCAGTGGTTGTGCAGAAAGCCACTCATCTTAATTTGACATGTGTGTGTAGGTGCGGGTGAGCTTCCTCAAATGCAGGCATTGGGGGTTATTTACGAAAGGCAAATCCACTTAGAAGTGCAGTCGCTGTAGATCCAAGGGGGACATGCAAGGAAAATAAAAAACAGCATTTTAGCTTGCACATGATTGGATGCTAAACCCAGCAGAGTTTCCCCTCATTTCAGATCTACCCCTTAGATTTACAGCGACTGCACTTCCAAGTGTACTTTCAGTGCAATTTCAAGTGCACTTTGCACTTGTAGTTTGCACATGTAGTGCAAAGTGGATTTGCCTTTCGTAAATAACCCCCACTGCGTGTTTGGGACTGCTCACCTGTGCATATATGCGTGCCCAATTAGAATGAGTGGTTGTGTCCATGCAGCCAATACATCCCTATAGACTTACATGCCCTAACTACACACAGCACCTGGTGACTCCTAAAAAGCAAAAGATGGACACATCCAAAAATATATAGCATTGTGCAAAAGTATATATATCTATATATATCTATATAGATATATATAGATAGATAGATATATCTATGTAGATCTAGATAGATCTCTCTCTCTCTCTCTATATATATATATATATATATTTATTAACCACTTAAGGACCAGAAGATTTGCCCCCTTAATGACCAGGCATTTTTTGCGATACGGCACTGCATCGCTTTAACTGACAATTGTGCAGTCGTGAGATGCTGTACCTAAACAACATTTTTGGTGGTATTTGATCACCTCTGCAAGTTTTTTTTTTTTTGAGCTATAAACAAAAAAATTTTGGAAAAAACACAGTGGGGGTTATTTACGAAAGGCAAATCCACTTTGCATTGCAAGTGCACTTGGAAGTGCAGTCGCTCTAAATCTGAGGAGTAGATCTGAAATGAAGGGAAGCTCTGCTGATTTTATCATCCAATCATGTGCAAGCTAAAATGCTGTTTTTTATTTTCCTTGCATGTCCCCCTCGGATCTACAGTGACTTTGATTCCAAGTGCACTTGCAGTGCACAGTGGATTTTCCTTTTGTAAATAATCCCCAATATTTTTTTCTTTTTGCTATATTAAATATAAAAAAAAGTTTAGGCCAATATGTATCCTTCTGCATATTTGTGGTAAAAAAAAAAATCACAATAAGCGTATATTGATTGGTTTGAGCAAAAGTTATAGCATCTACAAAATAGGGGATAGAGTTATGGCACTTTTATTATTATTTTTTTCAGCGATTTTTAGCCGGACTGCGACATTGCGGTGGACTGATCAGACACTTTTTTGGGACCACTGACATTTATACAGCGATCAGAGATAAAAATAGCCACTGATTACTGTATAAATGTCACTGGCAGGGATGGGTTTAACAGTAGGGGGCGATCAAGGGGTTAACTATTCCCAAGGGAGGTGTTTCTAACTGTGGGGGGCAGTGTACTGACAGGGAGTAGAGAGAGTTGAATATTCCTGATCACTAGGAACAGCAGATCTCTCTCTCCTCCCCTGCCAGAACGGCGATCTTTCTGTTTACATTGACAGACCCCCATTCTGGCTCTCTGTGGAGCGATCACAGGTGCGCGGTGGACATCGCGGCTGCTGGCCACAAGCATTGGCTCATACGTCGCACAGCGGGCACACGCCCCCTATACCCCTTAAAATGGCGATTCGCGCAGGGGAGCAAACCTGCCGCCGTATAACGATGGCGGCTGGTTGGCAAGTAGTTAACGATGACTATAAGTGCAACATTTTAAAATGCTTTTAAACCCAAAAGCACACATTTATTATATGTGGTATAAGGGTGGACAGTACGTGCTGACGTCATCGCGTTTGACCTCCTGAGCGAACGGGTGTTCGCATGCCGGCCGGCCTATATGCTGTTTTTATCTCTTCATTTTGTAAGTGCAATATTTTTATCTTTTACAATAAATATTTGTATCAGTATTACACCATGGGAAGTTCCTTTTTCTCTATTTCTGGGTGACATCTGGTATACTACTGAGGCCTGGTTGATGCCCTTTGAGTTCCATACCCCGGACCCCCTAGAACAGACCCTGGCTGGGTGATTAGCCGCAAGTTGTCCTTTGCTTGCCTTCCGGTAAGCGTGCACTTCTCAAGGTGACAGCACTTTAAGGTGATGGAAGATTGCACCATTGTTTAAATACATGAGCTGTGTTACTGGCCACATCACCAGGTGAAAACAGAGGAGAAAAAAAGGCTAAAAAAACCAAATGCAGCCACCACATCTAATGATTGGTAAGCTACAATATATTACATTTTTGGTTTTGGGTTTCTTAATGCTTTAATGAGAACACATTGGTAGTTCCATCACTATGCACTGGGGGGAGCTAGAAAACCTATAATATGTTCTTGTAGTTTGACAGTTGGACAGTTGTATGCAGAATGTGACAGGTGCAGTCAGAAAAAGTCCCATCTACCGCCTGCTGCCCAACACTGCTACCTGCTCTCCCCCTACATCAGCATGATCAAAAACATACCAGCTGACAGTCTGAAAGATTGACAATCAGATTGAATTGAGTTGATATAACTGTCACAAAACACAGTTGGGCTGATTTACTAAAGGCAAATAGACTGTGCACTTTGCAAATTGTAGCTGCATTCTGAAAGAGTAGTTGCTTCAGAGCTTAGTAAATGAGCAGAAGCTTTGCTGACTTTCATCATCCAATCATGTGCAAGCAAAAATGCTGTTTTTTTCTATTTTCCTTGCACATGATTGGGTATTCTTTGCAAAGTGAAATAAGATGGACTAACTCGTCATCATTGCAGACAAGGCCAGAGAAGAATTTGCAGGATATGTCGATTTTTCTACACATAAATCAGAACATGACCTACAATAGATTTTCCCAGTCATTATCCAATCTTTTCTTCTTAAAACAAGATTATTTGCCAACAAGAGACACTAGAGGTTAACCATTATCTGCAATTGCAAAAGAGAACAACATGTCTTTGCCAAGAAATAGTGTACAGAAACGATCTGTTGGCCGTCGTAGGAATTATCATCAAACCTGGAGACTTTCTCTCAGCTGGTCTCTTTTACCATGTATAGTGATATTAAAGTGTAAGTCCACCCTAATGGCTCGTACACACAATCTGAATATCGGACGACAGATCGGACGACTTTTTTCGCTTAATAGTCGCAAGTAGAAATTAAATAGGTTACTAAAGTCACAAAAATTCTCGTACGACAGAAAAAAAAAATCCGAAGTGATGTCATGTGTTGTAATGTATTTGTATTGTATTTTCGGACAACTATACTGACTAAACGAAAATCGTCCGGCCCCCGTGAAATCTGGAGGACAGTAAACTGGCCCTTTGTTTAGAAAGTTGAGGAGACCCCTGCTCTAGGGTCTCTGCTAAAAAAAAACATATATAATGTTTGGGAGTTCTAAGTAGTTTTCTAGCAATACTGATTTTAACTTGTAAGCAACAAGTGTCAGAAAAAGTTTAGTCTTTAAAGTGATTGTAAAGCTTTTTTAAAAAAAAATAATAAACCTGTTATACTCTGTGCAAGGGTTTTGCACAGAGTGGCCCTGATCCTCCTTTTCTGGGGTCCCTCTGTGGCGCTCCTGGCTCCTCCTCTTCTCGAGTGCCCCCACAGAGAGCAGCATTCCATAGGGGCACTCGTGTGGGCACGCTCCTGAGTCCTGCTGCTGCGTCCATTGACACAGACAGCAGGACTTGGCCCCAGGTCCTGTGTCACTGGGTTTGATTGACAGCAGCGGGAGCCAATGGCTCCCATTGCTATCAATCTATCCAATGTGGACTTGAGACAGTGGCTGGAGCTGCTGTGCTCAACCCCGTCACTGGAACGATCGGGTTCAGGTAAGAAAATGGGGAGGGGGGTCTAGAGGGCTGCTGCAGCACAAAGGGTTTTTCACCTTAATGCATAGAATGCATTAAGGTGAAAAACTGTGAGGGTTTACAACCCCTTTAAGTGGTTAAACTGTCCTCATTTGCAGACCAAAGTTCATCCCTTTGATCTAAAAGAACCAAATGATACAATGTTTCTTTATTATTTCAGCAGCTAAACTTTGCCAGCTGCCTTTTTTTTTACACTTGTTACATGAATCAAGGAAATGCCGGATTAAGATTGTGAGGGGCTTTGAATTAAGATTTAAGGATTAATCGTGCAGCTCTACCAGCAAGTGGAGCTTTCAGATCCTTTTACATTTTTTTCTGTATCTTTACCATTTGTTGTTAAAAGTCTGTTGTTTATAGAACTCAATAGCTCAAGGTGACATTCATACAAGTGAATGGGTCTGAGCAGGGACTCCTGCCTTACTGGACTGCACCCTTCCTTATTTAGTCTGACAGAGGGAGCCTCAAGACAGGCTTTGACAATGTTTTGTTGTGTATTAATTAATCTTTATTTGTAGAAAAAAATTAAATGATATATATTGTATATATATATATATATATATATATATATATATATATATATATATATATATCTGTCTAAAAAACCTTCTATGTTCAGATGTTTTTCTATACGATTCCAAGCAAGCATGCACACGTTCAGAATAAAATTAAATTTTCTTAACAAACAGGTTTAAGCATATTTCAACATGCTTCTGCTAGAAGAAACTTGCCCAGACAGGTCAAGGCAGACCTAAACAAAACCGGATTAGAGGATATTCGCCGGAATTGGTCTTAGCAGTTTTCAACATGTCTACTCTAGGAGCCACATGTCTGATCTTGTGTACAGAGATCTGAACGTGACTAGACATGACTATACAAAGCAGAACCTGACCAGACAAATCTGAACAGTTCCTGGCATGTCCAAATCAGAAGAGACTTGTCCAGTCACGTCTAAGCAGATCTAAGGACTGTCTGCAAACAGGTGAACTTGTATAAGCTCCAATATGCTTGTCCAGACAGGCCTCGGAAGATGTGAACATGTCTAAATTAGAGGACATTGTTCAGAGAGGTGAACGCAGATCTACGGAATACATGGATTGCCTTAAACCTGCTTATCTGAATAAAATCAAAGTAGTCTTTAACACAATTAAAGAATACCTGTACTGCTAGACAGGTAGGCTGATATAGCTGACCTATAATTCCCAGAGACTGTCCCTGTTTTGGAACCAAATCTCTCTGTCCCTCTTCCTTAGTTGTACCTCTTTTTGGCCAGCTGCATAGACATCTAAAAAAAACTACCAAAAGTGTTATCCTACAATAAATGATTAGCCTTGTTTTGAGTTCACCCTATAAAGGGAATGAGAGTGTTGAAAAAAAGCACTTGTAGGTATGCCCAGTCATTTTCTTACACTATAGCCTTGTTCACACGAGTGTACGCCCATGCGAGGGTCATGTTTGCCTGTGCATCCTTGTGCAAACAGTCCCATTTAAGTGCACAGCCCAGAACACAGACAGAAGCATACTGGTGAAAGGAGAAAGAGTGACAGGGAGGTGAACAATAATCTGCTTCTTCTTTCAATGTCCAATCACAGGTTGGAGAGGGTCCACAAAGGACTGGGCCCAGAGGAAGTGGGCTGATCGAAGCTAGCCATCAGACTGAGGACATCTAGTGGCAGAAAAAATACTGCCGTGGAAATCTATAGATGGAAGGTGATTATTGCAGCAAAAGCCGGCTGGTGTTTTTTCATATGTTAATGGACTATTCATTTTTGTAATTGTCAGTGTTACTATTGCAGCACTGAAAACTGAAAAATGGCCTGGACGGAAAAATATGTTGACATTAACGCGGTGTTCCGTCCAAAAAAAAAAAAATTAAAAGCCAGCAGCTACACATACTGCAGCTGCTGGCTTTTAACAATAGGACACTTACCTGTCCTGGAGTCCAGCGATGTCGGCACTGCAGCTGATGTTTTCATCAGCTGTCCGGTGCTGCCGCCGCCATTGCGGGTAAGGGTACCTGGAAGTGTAGCCTTACGGCTTCACGTTGGCAACCCTACTGCACATGTGGGAGGCCCCGCTCCTCTTTCCTACTGGCCCGGCGACAGGGAGAGGAGGAGGGAGCCCCACAGTGATGTCACGGGCCGCGGCCCGGACTCCCGGAAGTGGGAACAGGACACCTGTCAAAGATAGGTATCCTGTCCCCTCTCCCCCCGGAAGGGGCCAATTGTGGCACCGGAGGGGGAGAGGAGACAAATGAGCAGAAGTTCCACTTTTGGGTGGAACTCCGCTTTAAGGTGGACAAACTTAAATTTGGATTGGACTTTATTAATACATAAAAAAAAGTTGTTTGACAGCAAACAAAGCTGTCTTTTAGCTATTACAGAAATCAGGTGTCACGATATAGTTTCAGAAAAATAAACTGTAAAAAGAAACAAAAACTATCAACCACATCCTGGCCAGTTTCAGCATCTGTTTATCAGCAAAGCCTTACTATAGACATTGAAGTGTAAGGGGAAAACATTTTTTTCACGAATCAGATATAACCTGACACTGTTTGTATTAAAAAAAAATATTTTATCAAAAGGAATGAGTTATGTGATTGACTGCTTTCATTAAAAAGAGAGTCCAAATTTGTGTTGAAATTCCCCCAATCATTATTATTACCACTTAAAGTGGTTGCAAAGTCAGAAGTTTTTTTTTTTTTATCTTAATGCATTCTATGTATTAAATTAAAAAAATCCTTCTGTGTGCAGCAGCCCCCCTCAGCCCAGGACATAAGGTGGTGGGGGGAAGGGTTAAAAGGTAACCCTCAGCCCCCCTAATACTTACCTGAGCCCCATCTTTGTCTAACGATGTCCATTAGTGTCTTGGCCATCCAAGACTCTCCCTGCTGATTGGCTGAGACACAGCAGCGGTGCCATTGGCTCCCGCTGCTGTCAATCAAAATCAGCTAGCCAATTAGGAGAGAGGGGGGCGGGGCCACAGCTCCATATCTGAATGGACTCACGGAGCTGTGACTCGGCTCAGGTGCCCCCATAGCAAGCTGCTTGCTGTAGGGGCACTGAACAGGAGGGAGGGGCCAGGAGCAGCAAAAAGGCACCCGAGAAGAGGAGGATCCAGGCTGCTCTGTGCAAACCCACTGCAACAGAGCAGGTAAGTATAATATGTTTGTTATTTTTATAGAAAAAAAAATTAGACTTTACAATCACTTTAAGGCTAGGTTTACACGTGTGTGACCCGCGTTCTGCAGGTAGGGCAGCCCATCCATTTTAAGAAGCCCTAGACCCTTTTATTTTGTGGGCATTTCCAACCAGCACAAGTATGAACCTAGCCTTAAAAGGGGTTGTAAACCCTCGTGTTTTTTTACCTTAATGTATCCTATGGGGGTTATCTGATGTGGGGAGGAGCCACGAGAGCCGCCAGGGGATCCCAAAAGACAAGGTTCGGGGCCACTCTGTGCAAAACGAGCTGACATTGGAGGTAAGTAAGATATGTTTGTTATTTAAAAAAAATAAAAGACGAGCCTTTACAATCAATTTAAAGTATATCTAAGGCCCCTTTCACACGATCGGACCGTTCAGGTCCGCCTGTCAGTTTTGACGGCGGACCTGAACGGGCGATCCATGTTAGCCTATGGAGCGTAGGATGTCAGCGGAGACATGTCCGCTGACATCCGACCCTGTCCGATCCACTAAAAGCAGACGGATGGCTCTACGTCCAGATCCGTCGCTGGCGGATCGGATCGGGTGAGATCTGACGAAAACGGACACGCTGTCCGTTTTCGTCCGATCCCTCCATAGGCGGCAGCGGCACCTGACAAGCCCCTCCCCGCTCAGTGAGCAGAGAGGGACCTGTCATCCGCCGGCTCAGCGGAGATCAACGGACAGATCTCCCGCTGGGCCGGCGGACCGAGGCGGGCTCCGTAGAAACGGAGTCCGCCTCGTGTGAAAGGGGCTTAAAGCTATATTTTTTTTCATATTTTGGCAGAGTAAGGATTGGTCATTGTTTCCTTGTTTTTTTTTTTTTTTCAATCAGCCAGGGAGTTAATTGAAAAGAGAACTTCTCCATTGTCAGAATACACTGATCAGAGGCTGCAGCCTGTTCGAGGGGAATGGCCATATAGATGGATCGAAATTCAGCCGGTCTGAGATAATAAAATTTAGATACACTTTATTACCTCATGCCTCTGGGTAGACTTGCTTTTATTTCTGGTTGTACCAGACCAGTTTTCCAGAGAATTAGCTAAAGTGGTTCTAAAGTCTAAATTTTTATTTACCTTAATGCCCCACTACTTGCCCTGCCCACCCCGCTCACAATCCATAAACACTTTTCTGATTCCTGTCACCGTTCTTGACTGCCACAGCGCTCCTCTCATTTCCTGTTCTCACAGAAGACACTGACAGCAACAAGAGTTATAGGCTCCTGCTGTCAGTCAAACATCAAACTCCTGTAAAGAGGGAGTGGGGGTTACCGATGCTGTGTGTGTCTATGGACCCACACACAGCCCAGCTCAAAAGCGCGTGTACTTGCTGAGAAGGCACCTGGAGAAGAGAGAAGTGGACAGCCGCGGCGCGGGACTGCCAAAGAGGAAGTTAAGGAACGGCTCTGTGCAATATTGTTGCAAAAGCAGGTAAGTATAACATCTTTTTATTTAAAAAAAAATAAAAAAAATAACAGCCTTCAATATCACTTTAAAATAATCATTATTGAGTTAAAGTGATACTAAAGTCAGTTTTTTTCTTTAAAAATGACAAACATGTTATACTTACCTGCTCTGTGCAGTTAGTTTTGCACAGAGCAGCCCAGATCCTCCTCTACTCAGGTCCCTCTTTGGCGCTTCTGGCCCCTCCCTCCTGTTGAGTGCCCCCACAGCAAGCACCTTGCTATGGGGGCACCCGAGCCGAGCCACTGCTCTGTATGTCAATTCAGACACAGAGCCCCGTCCCCTCTCTCTCCTCATTTGCTCACTGACTTTGATTGACAGCAGCAGGAGCCAATGGCGCCGCGCTGTCATCTCAGCCAAAATGGAGGGAGAGTCCCGGTCAGCCGAGACACTCGTGCCACATCGCTGGATTGAGATGGGGCACAGGTAAGTATTAGGAGCTTAGGGAGGCTGCTGCACACAGAAGGTTTTTTTTATCTTAAAGCGGTTGTATAGTAGTTTTTTAAACTTTTACCTACAGGTAAGCCTATAATAAGGCTTACCTGTAGGTAAAAAAAAATATCTCCTAAACCTGTACGGTTTAGGAGATATTCCCCTTGCTATGAGCCGCTGACTGCAGTGGCGCATGCGCACAGGAGATTCTCGGCTGAAGGCCCGGCAGATGCCGGACCTTGCCGGGAAAGAAATCTCCCACGCACATGCGCGGGAGTGATGACATCGCGGCTCCAGCCACTCACAGCGCTGGAGCCGCGATACCCGGAAGACACGCCGAGGCAACATGTCAGCTACCTCGGCGTGGACCAGGTAAGATACCGACGCCTCGTTCTAAGGTAAGTATTTCATAATGAGCTAGTATGCGGTACATACTAGCTCATTATGCCTTTTGCCTTACAGGGGTTTAAAAAAAAAAGTGTCAGCGGGTATACAACCGCTTTAATGCATTAAGATTAAAAACCTTCTGACTTTACAGTTGCTTTAAAGCTATGTTGGTGCTGTTGTTTTTGGGGTGAAATATAAGTACCACATCCCTTTCCTCGAGTAAATGCTCACATAACCAAAACCCTAGCCATTCAATTTTTGCTCCACTTTAGATCACATGCCTAGGTTGTTGGTTATGTGAGCAGCAGTGGAGGAACCCTATTCTCCAGCCTATTCTTCAGGAAGGTAAGTATTTCAGCCATCTTGTGACAAATAATTTACCCATTTCAGCAAAACTGTTAAAGTTGTGTTAGGTAAATATTCTTTTATTTGTCTGTTACAATTGCTATTTTTGTTATTGTGTTTTTTTTTTGTTTTGTTTTTTTACCCCTTAGCGGTCTGCAACAGAAAAAATACACATTTCACCACATGTGCTAATAGGACGTGGAAAGGAACATAATGTTTTTTGATGAACAAGATAACGAAGTGTTGGTGAGAAGTATCGGAAGTATGTTCTCAAACCACATAACATGTTAGTCACCCGTAACCAACTGGTGTTTAAATCATAGAGACATTTGCTGCATATGACTGTTCTGTGTGCAAGAGGTGCGGAACGCACAATTAAAGTGTTGCAAACAGCTGCCACTTAGAGGTTAGCGTGGCAATTATGGTGCGTGAGAAACATGGGAGAAAATATGACCTGCCAACAGTCTTACAAAGACCTGGCGCTGATTCGAAAATAGTTTCCAACTTCCCCTGCAATAATGGTATTTTGCGGTTTGTTCACAGCACCTTGTCATCAGTATTTGGCAGAAAACCCACTACTTTTCTTTTGACTCATGGTATCAAAACAAGTGCAGAGTTTTTGTTGTCTTCCTAATGGTGACAAAACATTTTTATAACCTGGATTTTTAAAAATAGGGGTTGAGGACACTGCTTACCTTTACTTCTGTTGTAGGCAGGGCCGGGACAAGGGGTGGGCAGAAGGGGCTGCTGCCCTGACCACTGTGGTATCATGTGAGGTGGGGGGGGGGGCACCACAAGGAGGTTGGGAGGAGGGGATTTGTGTTGGGAGGGGTAATTTGGGGGGCAGCAGGGGATAAAGATTGTTCTAGGAGGGGAAATTTGGGGAGTTTGTGCTAGAAAAGGTAATATGGTGGGGGAAGGGGGATATTTGAGTGCAATTGTGCTAGGAGGGGAAATTTGGGGGAGATTTGAGCTAGGATGGGGGATTGGAGAGAATTTGTGTTGGGAGTGGGGGGAGATGAGTCGTGCTCAGAAGGGAAATTTAAGGGGTAGAGGATTTGTACTAGGAGGGGGGAATTTTTTTCCCGGGTGGGGGAGTGGATTTTTGCTTGGGGGGGGCAAAGATTCGTGTTGGAAAAGGGGATTTCAGTAGAAGGCCGATTTGGGGGAATCATGCAGATTAGTGCTCGATTTTTTTTCCTTTTTTTGGAGGGGGGGGATTTTGCTGACACATAATGCTCATACATCTTGGGGGCACTGGTTGTAGGTAATGATTTTCTCTGAATTGTAATGAGATGGTACAGGTTTTGTTCAAGCCCTACTAAATAACAGATCTACTGGCAGGATCAACAGGTAAACAACCTATGCTACAGCAGGTACACCCAGAAAAACAAAAACTGATGTGCTAATGCTAGTGATAGACTGCATCAGATATGTGATTTTTTAAGTTCTACTTTACCGTGACCTATCCAACTCCCTCCACAAATTTCAAATTTCTCTCCCATGCAATTATGGCAATGGTATACACTGTACACAAAGTAATCATCTGTATATCTTCCCTATCTGCTTGTTGTTTCTCAGCCCCACAGCTCAGGTTTCTGCAGTGCACACCTGATTGTAAAAGCTTAAAGTGTTACTAAACCCACGACTGTAAAATCAGTCTGTATATGCAGTAAAGCATGCTTGTTTTTCTCACTGTGGAACCAAAGGGGTTAAATCCTCTGCATTGTGTAAAAAGGCTGTTTGATCTTGTATGCACAGATCCTCCTCTTTTTCCACTGACTCCATAATATGTCTGGATAAGACAGAACTACTGGAGTCAGGCTGCACATGATCAGTTTGGTGTGTATTGCTAGGGATTTTTTTTATTTTTTCTTGGGAGAGTGCATGTGTTCAGCACAGGGCCAATCAGCACTGCCCAGACAGAGGGTCAGGGGTCCTGGATCCTGATAGGACAGCTCAGCGCAGTATAAAAACTCCTCCTACAAGCTTTAAGCAGGAACTGATCACAAGACTTCTATATACTGCTGATGAGAAAAGGTATTTTGTAGTTTATATTTACTACAACTATTGCATTTCCATGTTCTGTGTATTGTGGGAGACCAAATATTGTGAATGCAGTGTCCTGGGTTTAGTAACACTTTAAGGTTTTTTTTCAACATAATGCATTCTCTGCATTAAGGTACAAAACCTTCTATGTTCAGCTTCCCCCTAGCCCCACCTAAATACATACCTGAGCCAACTCTCGATCCAGCACTGTGCCCTAGTGCCCTGCCCTCTCCCTCTCCTCACTGGACAAGGAGGCAGCAGTGGAAAGCCATTGGCTGCTGATACAGTCAATCAAATTCAGGGAGGAGGAACGGGGGGTTGCAATCTTCCAATTTCCTATGGTGGCATGGTGGCACATGGTGAAAAGTAGGGGCTAAGGGCGCTGGTGGGGAACCACAGCAGAAGAGGATTGAGAATGTTGTTTAAAAAATGTTTTAACTTTACAATCACTTTAAGTAGATTTCAAAGTGGTTATAAAGGCTCAAGGTTTTTTACCTTCATGCATTCTATGCAGGTAAAAAACCTTCTATGGGCAGCAGCCCTCCCAGCCCCCCTAATACTTACCTGAGCCCCATCTAAATCCAGCGATGTGCACAAGAGCAGGGGCTCTCTGGAGTCTCTGCCTACTCATTGGCCATTGGCTCCCACTACTGTCTTTTGCAGCCAGTGAGCAAATGAGGAGAAAGAGCAGGGGCTGGGGCGGGGCCAAGCCACCCACTGTGTCTGAATATACAGACAGAGCAGTGGCTCAGGAGCCCCCATAGCAAGCTGCTTGCCATGGGGGCACTTGGCAGAAGGGAGGGGCCAGAAAAACTGACAAGGACCCGAGAAGAGGAGGATCTGGGCTGCTCTGTGCAAAACAACTGCACAGAGCGGGTAAGTATGACATATTTGTTATTTAAAAAAAGAAAAAATGCCTTTATTATCACTTTAAAGTGATTGTAAAGTCTAGTTTTTTTTGGTAAAAATAACAAACATGTCATACTTACCTGCTCTGTGCAGTGGTTTTACACAGAGCAGCCCAGATCCTCTTCTTCTCAGGTCCCTCTTCGGTCCTCCTGTCCCCTACTTTCTGTTGAGTGCACCTAGAGCAAGCAGCTTGCTATGGGGGCACCCGAGCCAAGCCACAGCTCCCTGTGTCCATTCAGACACGGAGCTGCAGTCTGGCCCCACCCCCTTTCTCTCCTTTATTGGCTGATTGAATTTGATTGACAACAGCAAGAGCCAATGCTGCCGCGCTGTTGTCTCAGCCAATGAGGAGGGGAGTCCTGGGCAGCCGAGACAATCCTACAACATCGATGGATCTAAAGGGGGTTAAGGTAAGTATTAGGGGGGCTGAGGGGGCTGCTGCACACAGAAGGCTTTCTATTTTAATGCATAGAATGCATTAAAATAAAAGACCTTCTGACTTTGCAATCACTTTAAAGAGGAAGTAAAGCCTCTTAAAAAAAAAAAATACACCCTGCAAGGCAACGGCATAATGAGCTAGTATGAATAGCATACTAGCTCATTATGAATTACTTACCTGAGATCGAAGCCGTGGCATCGGCCCTCGTTCGCCTCCTATGAAGCCGCCATCTATCCCGGAGTGACTTCCGGGTATCGCGGCTCCGGCGCTGTAACTGGCCGGAGCGGCGATGACCTCACTCCCACACATGCGCGCTGGTGCCGCCACTAACGGCACGATCTCCATTAGAAATGGAACGTTCAATGGCCCGAAAACGGCGATCTGAATACTGTGAAGTGCAAAGAAGTAATCGGGGGTCTTTTAGACCCCCGATCCCTCGATAAAGAGTACCTGTCACCACCTATTACTGTCACAAGGGATGTTTACATTCCTTGTGACAGCAATACAAGTGATCAAAAAAAAATTTTTTAAACACAATTTATAAACATAAAAATAAATAAGAAAAAAAAAAATTTTAAGCGCCCCCGTCTCCGCAAGCTCACGCAGCAAAGAAAACGCATACGGAAGTCGCGCCCGCATATGTAAACGTTGTTCAAATCACACATTTGAGGTATCGTCGCAATCGTCAGAGCGAGAGCAATAATTCTAGCACTAGACCTCTGTAACTCTAACCTGGTAACCGTAAAAAAAATTTAAAGCGTCACCTATGGAGATTTTTAGGTACCTTCGTTTGTCGCCATTCCACGAGTGCGTACAATTATAAAGCGTGACATGTTTGGTATCTATTTACTCAGCGTAACATCATCTTTCACATTATACAAAAAAATTGGGCTAACTTTACTGTTTGTTTTTTTTTAAATTCATGAAAGTGTCCCTTTTCCCAAAAAGTTGTGTTTAAAACACCGCTGCACAAATACCGCGTGATAAAAAATATTGCAACAATCACCATTTTATTCTCTAGATTCTCAGCTAAAATATATATATATATATATAATGTTTGGGGGCTGTAAGTAATTTTCTAGCAAAAAATACAATTTTAAATTGTAAACACCAAATGTCAAAAATAGGCTTAGTCATGAAAGGGTTAAGAGCAGCAGCCCTTTTACTGTTACTTATTATTTTTCAATAATAATAATATAATTTACAATAATTATATTATATTCGACTTTTTAATTAGTATCATGAATTTAAATGAATATGAAATTTATGGTCAGCCGTTATTGGCACCTTTTGAAGCGGTTTTAAAAACCCTGCTTGCTGCATTTTTGGTGCATATTTGGTCAGTTAATAAAACCGCACCAAAAATGCACCTCCCATAGAAATGCACTAAAAACGCCGCAAGAATGCATCAAAAATGCATCCGTGTTGTGTTTTTGATGCATTTTTTGGATTCACATGAGTTATAAAAAACAGACCATAAGCACAGTAAAATGGCAGCAAAATTGCAGGCATTTTCAGCAGCCATTATCGCCACCTTTTTTACTTTCGGCACAACGCTGAAAACCCTATTTTCATCTGATAGTTTTCGGCGGCCGAAATTTCAGTGCATCACTATCGTTAGCTTCATCTATTGCCCATAATGTGGTATTTTCTTGATCAAAGTATTTCAGGAAAATTCAGCATTATGGCCACGAGATGGAGCTGACAATCATAGGAAATAAACATATTACAACTTGCAGGGATTATTTATGATGACATGAGACAGTCACACAATGAACTTTTTTATGAACAGGCCCCTTAAAAAAAATTAACAAAACTAATTAAAATAATAAAAAAAGTTAGAAAAATAACATCTAAAGGGGGAAAGGGCTGTTGCTTTGATGCAAATGATGCAAGTAAATTCCAGCTATAATTTTATTGAGTTATGTCCAGCAGACTACTTAAACACTTCCTAAATGTACAGTGGTAGGTACTCTTACAAATTGGAGTACCTACCCTACAGCATAAAATATAGTGTAATCAACTATCATCTTAAAGGATTTCTTGATTTCATGTTTAACACTCCTAGAGGATTGGAGTTTTAAGTTAGCTGCTGCAGAATTGCTATATTGCCCCCCCCCCCCACCTCCATTTTCATTTTATCTCTACTTCTTATAGTTGCATTTCTTTTTTAAATTGCCTTTTTTCTCATCACAGGTTTAGCGGTTGATCTGATGACCGATGTAGGAATAATGAAGTACCAGCAGAAGCAGAAGAGGAAACACAAATTCACAGACTTGATAAGACAGAAGCTGATAGATCCTTGCACTGCAGGTTCTCAGTACAACTTCCTCTCCAGCAAGGAGAACAGAGTGCAAAACAGTAGTGGTATCACCAAATCTTACTCCATAATTTCTGAGACCAGGAGGCATTCAGGACAAAAGTAAATCTTTCAGGGTACTGCGTAGCCACAATTAAAGTGGTAGTAAGTCCAAATTTCAAAAATCACTGACAAGCAGCGTCTTTATAAAAGAAGAGACCCCAGTGTCCCCCTGCCTGTCAGCAGTAATGTTATCTGAGCAGCTCAGACCACATTTACAGCCCGCTCTTTGTGCCGCGCCGACGTGACTCCCATGCACATGCATGGGAGTGATATAACCGCAGCCCGGCCATTCAAGAGGCCGAAGATACAGTACACAGGAGGAAGAACGGGTCACATTGGGGACCTGGGGGAGCCCTGACAGCGCAGCGCTGGAGGGCTCTCTTTGCAGTTAAGTCTGTGATAATGTACTAGCATGAGGTACATACTAGTACATTATGACTTAAATCTGCAGGGGGGCCATTTTTTTGCCCAGGAGACTTCACTACCGCTTTAACACTTCTTGATGTTCCCTACAACATAGTCAATTTTCACTTTTTGCTTTCCGGTCCACTTTAATGAAGGGCTAAAATGCTGCTTACCTTTTTTTTAATTGAGTGATTTGCTGCATGGTCTCTGCAAGAGAGTCTAACTGAAACAACATTCAGAAAAGCTGGCCAATCAGCAGCTTTGTATGAGAAGTTGTCAAGCAGCACCCTAGCTGAATGCATAACCAGGGCTTTTTTCTCAGAGAATAGGTGCAGGAACTCCCCCTTTTGGGAGTTACCCATTGTCTTTGCTCCTACCTACCTCTGAGCACCAGTCCTTGGTTCCACCCCCTACCCACCTCCCAGCACTGCCCCTTTTAGAGAATACAGAACCGAGTAACATGTTTGTAGAATTCACCTCCGTAACATCTCTAAAATTCGCCCTTTTTTAACAAATGAAACCACCAAGCTCCTCATTCACTCCCTTGTTATCTCTCGCCTTGACTATTGCAACTCGCTTCTCATTGGCTTACCTCTCCATAGGCTATCCCCTCTTCAGTCTATCATGAATGCTGCTGCCAGACTTATCCACCTTACCAACCGCTCAGTGTCTGCCAACCCTCTCCTCCAATCCCTACACTGGCTCCCAATCACCCAGCGAATTAAATTCAAAATTCTAACCACAACATACAAAGCCATTCACAACTCTGCCCCAAGCTACATCACTAATCTTGTCTCCAAATATCACCCAAATCGACCTCTCCGCTCTTCTCAAGACCTCCTGCTTTCAAGCTCTCTCATCTCCTCCTCCCATGCTCGTCTCCAGGATTTCTCCAGAGCCTCCCCCATCCTCTGGAACTCGCTACCTCCATCTATCCGGCTATCCCCTACTCTTGCTACCTTCAGTCAATCCCTGAAAACTCATCTCTTCAGGAAAGCCTATCACGTCTCCAACGAATCTCCTACCACTTCCACCAGCTCATTCCCCACAGTTACAACCTTTTGTACCACCTGCCCCACCCTATTAGATTGTAAGCTCTTCTGAGCAGGGCCCTCTTAATCCTATTGTATTGTATTGTATTATAACTGTATTGTCTCCCTTTTATATTGTAAAGCGCTGCGTAAACTGTTGGCGCTATATAAATCCTGAATAAAAATAATAATAACATCTGTGGTACTAAGTAATTTGTATGGAATTTGTTATTGATAACAAGAAAAGCAGTAAAATAGACCCCCACAGCCAGCAACAATAGATTCCCCCCTGCAACAATGGACCCCTACAACAAAATACCACCCAGCAACAATATATCCCCTAGCAGCCAGCTATAATAGACTGCTCCCTCAACAGTAGATCCCTCCCAGCGACAACTGACCCCCCCCAGCAACATAAGACCCACCCCAGCAACAATAGATCTCCCTCCAGCAACAATAGACCTCCCCAGCAGCAATCAACCCTTCTACAGAAATAGATCCCCTCCAGCAACAATAGATCCATCAGCAGCCAGCATCAATAGACACTGTAGCACAACCCAGCACTCCTGGCCATTACATACATTCAGTGGTGGAGGTGCCGGAACTGCGTTCCTGAGCGTTCCCGCTGAAAAAAAGCCCTGTGCATAACCAACTGCAATCCACCAATACCATACATGAAGACGTACTCCTGGAATGGGATTACTTTAAAAACTTATTTGGGCCAGCTTGGCTCAAACAAACGATTCAGAAGCCACCTCCATGGGGCTAATGGTGAATTTGTAATTTACTGTTGTAGCCTATGCTCCTCTGATTGACGATGGTGGAGAGGGGTGGGAGGATCGCAATCAGGGGAAGCCTAGTATTCGATGAAAAACACACGGTTTCTCCTGAATGGTTGAAATGCAGGAGCAAGCAACATATTTTACTTATTGCACAGAGGGGAAGTCGCAGGAGCACACGGCAGAAGATGGTGCTGCTTACGGTTTGTAGCATAGGCTACAAGAGTAAACTACAGCTTCACCATTGGCCACACAAAGGTGGCATCTGGATAATTTGTTTGAACCAAGCTGGCCCAAAGTAAGTGTTTCCAATAATCCCAATTATGGAGTTCTTCAATAAAAAAAGGCACATCTATTCACAAAACGTAATCAGGAGAAAGGTATGTCAGTGGCACTTAGGCAGTAAGCTGAGCTGAGCTTATTAAATCCAGCACATGAATGATTGTCTCTTGTTCCATTATCATAGCTGGTCAAGGACAGTTTAATATTTTCTTTTCTGGAGTATTCTCTAAAGTATGCCATTCGCCATTCCATGTGACTTTTTTGTCTCCCTTTTGTAACCACAGCCCCATTCAATTTCCATCTAAACCAAGAGGTATTGCCAAGGGACAGTTACCATGAAAAGCATAGCCTGGTGACAGGAAAGTGAACTTCATGTGATGGGGTTACACACTTCCCTTGGCTGGTAATTCTCTCCAGATGAGTAATGCATCACTTCCAAAGCCCGTCATACACTGAGTCAATGCGTGTCTGGAGTTTATACTTTACCCATTAAACGTACACAAGAGTGACTAAAATAATCTTCTCCAGTAAAAGAACATTCTGTAACTTCGAAGACAGATAACTAAAAATAGTTTCAACGGGAATATTCACTTTCAAGCTCTTAAAGGCACTGAGTACATAATGCTGCAGATTTAAACCCCAAATCCGGGCTCCCCGCTACAAGCCAATGACCCTCTTCCCCCTTATGCCCCGTACACACGGTCGGATTTTCCGATGGAAAATGTCCGATCGGAGCGTGTTGTCGGAAATTCCGACCGTGTGTAGGCTCCATCGGACATTTTCCATCGGATTTTCCGACACACAAAGTTGGACAGCAGGAGATAAAATTTTCCGACAACAAAATCCGTTGTCGGAAATTCCGATCGTGTGTACACAAATCCGACGGACAAAGTGCCACGCATGCTCAGAATAAATAAAGAGATGAAAGCTATTGGCCACTGCCCCGTTTATAGTCCCGACGTACGTGTTTTACGTCACCGCGTTTAGAACGATCGGATTTTCCGACAACTTTGTGTGACCGTGTGTATGCAAGACAAGTTTGAGCCAACATCCGTCGGAAAAAATCCTAGGATTTTGTTGTCGGAATGTCCAAACAAAGTCCGACCGTGTGTACGGGGCATTAGTGTGCGAGTCAATGAAGCCTTTTACATAGATGGATATCCTCAGTCTTCTACTGGGTGTCATATAATCCGGAAGACTGGGGACATCTAGTGGAAAAAAATAATTACTGCGGAGGAGATGAGTACTGCTGCCATAGCTGCTCTTTTATTCCTAAATTTCCTAGGGGGCCCTTTTAAAAAAATAAAACTTTAGCCTGGAGTTGAATTTTAAGCAAATTGCATTCCTTCAGTTTATGGATCACTACAAGTCCCAGCATGCCTTGTCACTCTGATTAATTTGTTAGGCAGGACAATTTTATTTGTTTTTGCCTTCTGTTCCATTTGGTGAAAACTCACTCCTATTGTTACAGTGTATTATTATGTATCACTATACATGAATGGTTAGTGGCCAGGACATAAACAATGGAAATCGTCCCTGGTACTCCTCCCCAACATATTTTAGGATTTCCAAGGACACCTGCTGGTGAAATCTGGCGGTACAGCTTAAAATGAAAGTGCACTTCCTGCCAAACTGTACAAGCTTAAAACAAATATAATACACAGGAACCATATTTCCTGCCAAAATATGTAAAGTATTGTGCATACTTCTAGTTATTTCACACTTCAGCTTTGCTGTAGTATAGCATAAGAAGGTTCATAACTTTTTGGAAATACACTGGGATTTATCAACTTTTTGAAAATCTCTGCACAAGTTGGCCAATCGCTCTATGAGAAAAGAGAAAAAGCCAGCTTTACTGCAATCAGTGTATGGTGGTGGGTTGCAGTCTTTTTGAGAACAGGCAAGATAGGTCAATTATACCCTCTCCTGGGGACACCTGTCTGTTATAGATATCCAAATATCTCAGGCTACATTCGCATGGGCGTTTAGCCACGTTGTGAACCCTGGAGGCAAGAATCTACTGATCCACGTGGCTGGCATTAACAGCTGTGTGTGCAAAGTTCCGTTACCAGCTGTTGGTGGCCACAGCTATTCGTGACTGTTTGCGCAGCCACCAATTTCCTGCAGTTATCATGGCTGGACACAAAGTCCATCCATCCATGAACACCCCAGATATTGCTAGCTGTGTGAACAGCCACTAATAGCTGCAAATGCCAACAGCTTGTCCAGGCTCTGCAGCCGCAGCTATCCACAGTCAGCTGTCAATCCCAGCCACAGGAATTTGTAGAGTCTTGCTTTTGGGATTTGCAGCATGGCTAAATGCCAGTGCAATGCAGCCATACAGGGTGAACCAATGTGTATGCTTAATACAAACAGTGGAAAAATGAGGAGTGGAAGTAGATTCTGCTCTAAATACTTTTCCCAGGAAAACAATATGGACAAAAAAAATTATATATATACATACACACACACACAGTATCTCACAAAAGTGAGTACGCATTTTTGTAAATATTTTATTATATCTTTTCATGTGACAGCACTGAAGAAATGACACTTCGCTACAATGTAAAGTAGTGAGTGTACAGCTTGTACAACAGTGTAAATTTGCTGTTCCCTCAAAATAACTCAAAACACAGCCATTAATGTCTAAACTGCTGGCAACAAAAGAATGTGCAGAAGTGACATCATCCCACGCCAGCAAATGAAAATGGCTTAAAATTTGCAACCAGCAGACGATGCCAACACTTGTGAGGGACATGCACCGTTGCAGAAAAGGTAAGTTTATCTCCGTTTTTATTAACATTGATAGCCAGCAGGTGGCCTTTTTTTGGGCTACTCGCTGCTTTTCAGTAAGCTGGTTTATGGCTATGCTGTGAACAGACCTGAATAGCAAGAGATCAAATTGTGCACACACAGTACAAGTATATATTTTTAGCTGGGTCCCTTGTCTGTATGCTTGTTCCTGACCATTGACTGAAACTATTGACAGACAGAGACAGACCGGTAACTTAAATTTTAGGAAGGAGGGCAAGCAATGACAGCCTACATGTTTCCCTCAGCTTTAAGTTAATCATGCAGGACAAAGCAACAGCTTCACTTGGCTGCTGTCTCCAGCTGCATGTAGGCAGGTGCATACAGGGGGAATGTTCTATGATTGCAAGCTAGTTTAATCTGCCCGGGTCAGGGAAGGGTTAAGTTCTGCATTCGATTTCCTGGGTTTTTTGGGTCCTGCCTTCCTTCGGTATATATATATATATATATATATATATATATATATATATATATATAATATATATATGTATGTAAGGAGAGTGTTTCACCGCTCAAGTGGATCCAGACCCAGGTGTAAAGTTAATGTGAAGCCTTCAGAGTTGAAGAGTCCCAGGTGCTGGCTAAATGCTGAATAGAGCAAGGTATTTGGTAGAAAGATCTGGATGCCGCAATCTGGATAAAGTAGAAAACTTGTCTTTATTGTAGAGATAGGACCATCAAAAGTACAAGACAATCATGCAGGATGTACAGGATCATCTGACGCGTTTCACACTCGAAACTGAGTGCTTACTCATAGCTACGAGTAAGGCATCCAGATCTTTCTACCAAATATACCTTGCTATATGTATGTAAGGCAGGGCTTGAAGAGAGCTTCTGTTTGGGACATGGGAGCCGGAGGGTCCTTGTCATCTGGAAGGTTTTAGCCTTCATCTGTCACACCAAGGGAATCACCAGCAATGGACACTACCAATTATGGACCTTTCAGGTATGCCTGGGAAGCCACAGAGCAGTCAGTTAGTTGGACTGTGTTGCACTTTGAACTGTAATGTTCCTAAACGGCCATTACTAAGGGTTATCTCGGCAGAAGAGTTGGAGCAGGAGAGTAGCTGCCACGAGTTACCATGTACTGGTGGAAGTGTATAGCTCCTGGTCAAAGAGTGTGGTACCTGGCATAAGTGACAGGTACTCTGGTAGTGAGGGGGTCAGTGTCCTGGCTCCCTCACTAGTGGTTGGTACCCCAAAGTATCTGGGACCAAACTCAAAGTACGGAGACCTCATTAACCTAGCTTCATGGTACAGGAGAGAGAAGGAGTTAAGTAAGTGCATGCATGAGGTTCGAGCTAGTTGCACACTGGGGCCCCATTCCATCCCTGGGAGTGAGATGGCAGAGGTACGCTGGACTGGTGGAGAGGGCATAGGCGCAGTGATGTCCCTCCTAAATGCAACATTCAACAAGCAAGGTATGTAGTAACATCCATAATAAGATCATGTACAAAACCAAGCAGCATTTTATGGCAGTGCACTCTCCATCCAGGTGTACAGGGTAAGTTGTGTCCTCCATGTTAAACAGCATAGTGTATGGCTCATCTCTAAGCCTGGGTACCACCAAATTCTTGACTTTCACGTAAATGGTGGCCCCACTTGGTCCCGGGCATTGATGAGCGAGCACATGAGAATAGAGTACCTCCACATGTGTGCAGGGCAAGTGGCCCCGCCCACATGCACATACTCATCTACCCTTCACTCACCGGCCACTCTGCTCAATTATTGGTAGCAAAGAGAACAAGTTTTGTGTAAGCTCCTATGGCTCTGGTGGGAGCTTACATAGGAGGAACTCTCTCATTCTCTGCCCTACGTCAACTTTTGGCAGTCATCCTGTGTTTAGGTATAGACCTGATTTCTAGAGACCGCAGAGTGTGAGACGTGTGTACTCTCCAGACTGAAGCAGTGTCATACTAATAACAATTTGTACCAGCTGTTTGTGGTCACGAGACTGGCAAATGATGATTTTCACAAACAACAGCTCTTCTTCCAGTCACTTAAAAAAAATTATTCTGCAGTATACAGGCATGTTGTGTCTAAAAGGGTCATCCACTAAAACAAAAACAATAGATAGCGGATTTAATAACAATGTTCTCCAGGCTCAGTAGAGCAACAAGTCTCACCATTTCCCACAACAGTATCTCTGTATCTGCAGAAGTTCTATTAAAGCTGAACAACAGTGCACAAATACAAGATTCGTGTGTATTATTCCTTGAATCTTAGTGTGCTTTGTGTATTTCTTCCAGATCTGTGCAGTAATCCAATGTGATACTTTGCCTTTGTGCAGGAATATTCTGTAATAAAGACCAGTCACTGCTGCTCTCTGTCCTTGTGCAGGATTACAGGTCTTGTATCCGCCCACTCCTTTAGTTTCCTGCAGGCAGCCTGTAGCGGGAGTCTGATCTCTGCTCAGGCTATGTACAGCTCTATCATTATGTCACTGCTACTGTTTCAGAATAACAGCTGGGTTTGCAAAGTCATTTTTTGCACACAAAGTGAATTTATATAGTTAGTGGCTTTTGAAGAATATTTTTATAGGAGAAATGTGGGCAAAGCTTTTTTGGCTATACTTCTCCTATGAATCACAGCAGTGCAGTTCTTTCTGTACTCCTGTTACCCATTTTCAGCCGACAGCTGTCAGCTGACGTCACTCAGGCAGTCCAGGCTCTGGATCGACCTCAATTTTACAATTGGGATCCACCCAGATGCCTGGACTGGCAGCGGATCCAACCTCACCGCTGGGACACTGAGCCAGCCGCTCCCTCCCCCGTGCTCCAGGGGGCGCTGGAGGGGCAGAGCAGAGAGCAGTGACTGACAGTCACTGGCTCTCTACTCAGAGCCGGAGAGGAGAACTGAGCAATCACCTAGGTGAGTATATATATTTTTTTTCCTGTAAAACCCATACTTCTCTCTTTTGGATGAAAGTTTTTGCCCAGAGCCACTTTTCCACTAAGTTCACTAAAAGCCACAATCCCCTTTGCAGACTGACAACCACATTATGTGCCCTACTTCCAAACCAGCAGCCACATCCTTTTTTTTTTTTTTTTTTAATCTCAATGAAGTTTATTAAAGAAAACTAAAACATACAAAAAATGGCAGTATCTGTCATAATTTTGGTTACAGAGAATACAATGTCATGTTCATTATATGCAGCAATCACGTCACGACATCCTATAATATTGGTCAAGCAGTACCTATGTATACTGCCAATGTGGAATATATTCAGGAATTACCAAACATCTAGCTAGTAGGCATTCCTCGCTTCACAAATTGCTAGTTCAGCTTCATTGTAGTAGTAGTCTGTCCAATACTAGATCTACCGGAGAAGGGCTAGGGGTATCCAACCAGGGCGCCCACACTTTATTAAACTTGCCAAACGATCCTCTATGCTGGAAGATAAACTTTTCCAGCCATAGAGTGTCACCCATCTGAGCTATCCATTTCATCACCGTTGGAGGGTCGTCTGCCTTCCAATGTCGAAGGATGAGCCTGCAAGCTTGAAACTAGGCTATAGCAATGGCCCGCTTTGGGTAATCTTCAATTGCGAGGTCGTCCAAAATACTAAATATGCATGGTTTGGGGTCTGTCGGTACATTGACTTGGAACACTCTATTAATGGTAGTCAGTACACCTGTCCAATATGGATACAGCTTGGGACATCGCCACATCAAATGAATAAGGTCTCCATGGTCCCTCAGACATCTAGGGCAGTCCGAATCTGGTTTCTACCCCATCCTAAACAGTCTAGATCAGTGGTTCTCAACCTTGACCTCAAGTACCCCTAACAGGCCATGTTTTGGGAATTTCTCTTAGATAAAATAGCTGTCCAAAATACCAAGCCATTGACTCTGATTTAAAGCACCTGTACAAGCTAAAGGAAAACCTGCAAACATGACCTGTTGGGGGTACTTGATCACAGGGTTGAGAACCACTGGTCTAGATGGTGTAAAATGTACCCTAAGTATAATGTATAGCTGAGAGAAGTGTTGAGACACATTCAGGGAGCACAGCTGTACTGCCTAGGGCCTCCTCCCATTGTCGCCTCAAAGGAGCCTACATTCCTCTCTCACTTGCTCGCCACCCCCAGAGGGAACCTGTCCAGGAAGGCTGATAAGAGCATTGTGTAGCATCTAGAGATAAAACCCTTAAAGTGTGTCACTTCCTCCAAATAGTGGAATATGGGGGTCAGGGAAAGAGCCCACCGAGCCATAATTGCATGATGCAGTTGCTGTAATAGAAATACTTAGTATGGGGGAGCCGATGCTGCTTCTGCAGAGAAGAAAAAGAGCGCAATTTACCAGCGGCAAAAATGTGCCGCATGTGCGTGACTTCATGTCTCTTCCCCCGAGCCCCAAACTCCAGTGCCCGTAGCTCTTCATAGTAATCCGTTTGCCTAAATAGAGCTGTAGTTGGTAAAGCTATCTACCTCCTTTAGCTGCCTAGCCTTGTTCCAGACTTTTTGCATGAGCGCATATTTGGGGAATTGTTTGTTGGATTTTGCATATGCTAGTGCCTCCAGGCCCATGGCTACATCTGTGAACCCTGTGGCATGGCACATAAGAACCCTAGTGGGGTCAATGTCTATATTCCACCCTCTCTGTTCCTGCTCTGAGGGCATGGTCCAGGCGATATGCTGCAGCTGGGCCGCTAGGTAGTAGAGCCACGGGTTAGGCAATCCCCCCTCCTCTTTGGATTTTTGCAGCTGCTCCAACTTAATCTGTGGTGGCTTGTTGAGCCATAAAAAGGACCTGAAGATGGAGTTAATGATTTGGAATACCTTAAGGGGAACCACCATAGGGGTGTTATGCAACATGTAAAGAAGCTCTATCTTGAATTCTATTAATCAAGGGTGACAAATTAAGGGAGACATAGTCGCGTGCCTCAGGCGTGACATGGACTCTTAGGTACTTAAAACCAGAAGACACCTGTACATCATGCACTGTGCCGCCCAGGCTATCCGGAGCTACATCTATCAACATGAGTGAGAATTTAGTCCAATTGATTACTAAGCCTGAGTATGTTCCAAAGCCCCTAATAACCGACATCGCTTCCTTAAATGAGTCAGCAGTGTCGCCCAGTAGCAGCATAGTGTCATCGGCATAGAGCATAAGTTTATAATGTAGCTCTCCATGTCGAAAGCCTCTGATACTAAAGTTAGCCCGGATCACGGCAGCCATGGGCTCAATAGCAATGGTGAAGAGAAGGGGGGACAGTGGGCACCCCTGATGGGTCCCTCTAAATAAGGGGAAGGGTAAAGAAATATGTCCCACCTCACGGATAACTGCCTGCGGTGAGCTGTAAAACAGCTGTACCCAAGACAGGAACACCTTGCCAAAGCCATATTTGCCAATGATTGCCCAGAGGTGAGGCCACTCTATGCTGTCGAAGGCCTTATGGGCGTCCAGCGATAGTAGTGCTCTATCTCCTGCGTTATCCGACAGTGCCTGTAAATTTAGAAAAAGCCTACGGAGATTGATGATATAACCTTATTAAGCCGCAAGGCCAGAACTTTGGCAAGGATTTTAATATCGCTCTGTAACAATGATATCGGTCTATACGAGCCTGGATCCAAAGGATCCTTGTCCGGTTTTAGTATGAGGACAATGTTGGCCCTAGTCATAGAAGCAGGTAGGCAGTGCCCCTTCCTAGCCGAGTTAAGTACTATGAGTAGTTGTGGCAAAATGAGTCCCCTATATTGTTTAAAAATTTCCATAGGGAGACCATCATCCCCCGGGGCCTTGGAGTTGGGTAAAATACTAAGCGCCTCCTGTAGTTCCTATATCTGAATAGGGGCATCTAAGAGTAACTTTTGGGAATCAGATAAACAGGGCAATGTGATGCCCTGTAGGTAGTGCTGTAAGTCATTTAGTGAATATCCCCTCTTAGACTGGTATAAGTCAGAGTAGTATCCCACCAACTCCTGCATAATGTATTTGGGGGTATTCACCACCTTTCCTTCCTTTGTGCGTAGTGCTATTATGATTGGAGAGGTCTGGGAAGTCTCGACTGTCTTCGCAAGTAGGCGACCTGTTTGTTTCCCCTCCTCATAAAATGCTAATCTATTAAAAAAATCTTCACAGTCAGCAGCCGAGCTAGTAATACGGTCCACAGCCTCCTGAGCCGCCAGCATGCGCCCCTGTTTCCATCCGAGGGGTCGGCTGTAAACTCTGCCTCCATACGACTAACCAGCTGGGCAGCCTGTTCTTTTTGAGTGCTCATTCTGGATTTTATACCGGTAACCTCTGTAATAAGAATACCTCTCATGAACGCCTTAAACGTCTCCCATGCCACATTCAAATCAGGGTGGGTTACGTGACATTGCCAAAATTCAGGGATCGCGAAATGTATCCATTCATGAGAGGTGAATAAGTGCAGCCAGTATGCGCTGAGTTTCCATGGTGCCCTAGGCAGATCAGTGGCAGGTTTAGCATTCAGTGATACCAGCAAGGGGGAGTGATCCGACACCCCCCTTACTAGATACTGAATATCCTGAAACAGATGGGATGTCTGGGGCGTACATAAACAAAGATCAATCCTTGATAACGAAAGCAAGAGAATTGCTTCTGCTGTGGGTTTTGTCCCCGCCATGGGTCCACTCACCCCACCTCCTTGGTGAATTTCCGCAGTGACGCTCGGGCAATTTTGTGGCCCGCCACTGGAGGGGGATATTTGTCCTGAACAGGGTCCATAAAACAATTTAGGTCTCCCACTACTATGAGGGGTACATCAGTGCTGCCCAGCTGGTATGTCAGGAGCATTCTCAATACCTCAGATGTAAACGGAGGTGGTATATATAAAGCAGCAAGAATACATTTCAGTTGATACATTCTACATAGCAGTATCACATATCTTCCCTCCTCATCTATCAATTGATCAAGCACCTAGAAGTCTAACGAGCGGTGCACCAGTACGCTCACCCCCTTTGCGCAGGAGGTATGGGTGGAGTGGTATGCTCATGCCACCCAGGCAAAATTTACACTGGACACTGTCTCTGTCACCACGTCAGTCTCCTAAAGTGCATAGATAGCCAGGGAGTATTTTTAAAGAATAGTTGACACCATAGTGCGTTTAGGAGGGTTCTGAAGGCCTCTAATGTTCCAGGGAAGCAGAGGTACAGTACTTATTTAGAGGCAGAAGTTTAGAAAATGCAGGGCAAGAAAAAACTTGGGTCATGGGCATCCCCTGGCGGATACAGTCTTGCTCAGCTCGGCAGGGTAAGTTGGGATGGTGATCAAGACATTGGACATAAGATAGTACACAGGTATTATGTTTCTTCTGTGTCGCATTCTCCTGCGACTGCTGTATGGTTGCCATAGCACCGGAATCATGACATGAACATAACAGAACAAAAAAGAAAAATGCAATGGAAAAATCAACAGAAAAGAAAAAAATCATAAGGTTGCCCAGGGCAACAGAACTTGTAATCCTCTAGAAGGGCCCGGAGGGCCTTCCGGGGTAAATAGAACTTGAAGTTGTCCATTGGGAAAAAGTCATCCAAAGGTTCCTTGAAACTCACTTGCTCTCAGATTGCACGGGGTAGCTGGTAAATATATCCTCACAGCCAAGCCTGGCAACACTTTACTTACTGCCCCTATGGATGACCACAAAAGCTCCAGTTCCTGCTTCCCGCTACCTGACTCCTACCTGTTTGAATCATGCCAGCTCAGTTCCAGATACCTCCGAGCCCATGCAACTAGGATTGATGTGACCAACCTTGCCCCCTGAAGAACGAGCACGCCGCTGTCAACTAAATCTATGCCTCTACTGTGGTGGAGCGGCCACTACGTGCGCAGCTGCCCTGCCAAGATGCGTTAGTGTCCATCCTCTGTTCCTGCCAACCTCTCAACCTTGTCTGCCTATGCAACCCATCTTGCTCTCCCTCTCTCATTACAGCTCCAGGAAAGGACAATTCCAGTCAAAGATATCATTGACTCCGGAGCGTGCAGCTGTTTTATCGATTCAACCTTTGCCAATCAACAAAACATTCCTCTGCAAGAAAAAACACATGGACTTTCTGTTTACCTGGCCGATGGCTCTCCCATAAGGTCAGAACGAGTGACCCAGGAGACCCTACCTCTGCCTGTTACCATCTTCTCCCAACATAAGGAGTTACTGACCCTTGATGCCATCTCCTCTCCGCTGTTTCCTGTGATCCTGGGCATACTCTGGTTTCAGGCTCACAATCCCCGAATCGACTGGATAACTGGAGAAGTGAAGTTCCTGTCCCATTACTGTGAGAAGCATTGTTTACCCAGACCCTCCGATCCATCAACTACTCTGCAGTGTATGGACACTGACCAGAACCTACTCCAGTCTGTGCCTAAACCATACCACAAATTCATTGATGTTTTCAGCAAATGGAGAGCTAACTCCCTTCCATCGTCCCTACGATTGCCCGATTGAACTTCTTCCTGGGGCGGAGATCCCTTTCAGACGTATCTACCCGTTATCTGAAAAAGAGCAGGAGGCATTAAAAATATACATTGATGAAATTTTGGGCAAGGAATTCATCCGCCCCTCAACCTCTCCAGCAGGTGTCGGGATATTCTTTGTCACCAAGAAGGATCAGACCCTTCGGTCATGTGTGGACTACCGTAAGCTAAATAAAATCACGGTTAAAAATCATTATCCTTTGCCCCTGATACCTGAGTTCTTTCAGAAATTAAGATCTGCCATTATCTTCATTAAATTGGATCTGAGGGGGGCCTACAACCTGGTCCGCATTCGGGCCAGTGATGAATGGAAGACGGCCTTCCGTACCCGATTCGGTCACTGCGAATATTTGGTCACGCCCTTTGGGCTCTGCAACGCCCCTGCCACCTTTCAGCATTTCATCAATGATGAGTTTAGAGACTTTTTAGACATCTTTGTAATTGTTTATTTAGATGACATCCTAATCTTCTCTGGATCACCTGACCAACATCAGGAACATGTCTGCAGGGTATTGTGCCATCTTCGCCAACATGGACTGTATGCAAAGGTGGAAAAATGTGAGTTTGAGCAGCAGAGCATCCAGTTTTTGGGGTTGGTGATCTCTCCAACAGGAATCAAGATGGATCCCCAAAAAGTGTCCGCCATACTAGACTGGCCTGTACCCTTGGATAAGAAGGGAGTGCAACGTTTTGTGGGTTTCACAAACTTCTACAGAAAAATCATTAAGGGATTCTCTGCAATAATCACACCCATCACACAGCTGACCAAGCAAAACGTATGTTTTCATTGGAACCCAGAGGCCCAAGACGCCTTCGAGACACTCAAAAGACTCTTCACCTCAGCCCTAATCCTCAGCCATCCTGATCCATCAAAGCCTTACATCCTCAAAGTGGACGCATCCGAAGTAGCAGTAGGGGCAGTCATTTCCCAGCGTCAAGGTAGTAAAGATCTGATGCAACCTGTGGGTTTTTTTCTCGGAAGCTCTCCCCTGCGAAGAGAAATTATGATCAGGAGTTGCTCGCCATCAAAGTAGCCTTGGAAGAATGGAGATACTTGTTGGAGGGTGCCGTCCATCCAGTATTGATATACACCGACCACAAAAACTTAGAATATCTAAGATCTGCTAGGCGGCTGAAACCTTGGCAAGCTCGTTGGGCTCTATTTTTCTCACGCTTCTGCTTCACCATCACTAATCGGCCTGGATCAGAAAATAGTAAACCAGACGCGCTATCGCGTATGTACAGTACAATAACACCAAGGATCTATTGGTTCCCAACACCATTTTGCCCGCAGACAATTTTCTTCCCCTACAGACAGACTTCCTCTCCTGGATTAAGGAAGCATCCACGGACTCTTCAAAACCCCCTGGAATCACATTAACGTCTAGAGATGGTCTATTATGGAGGGGGAGCCAGATCTTTGTTCCAGGAGACATCCGAATTGGAGTATTAAAACTACTTCATGATCATCCGCTAGCAGGGCACTTCGGGGTCCGCAAGACTCTTGAGCAGGTGCGGCGCACATTCTGGTGGCCTGGTCTGGAGGAGTTCTGCAAAAAATATGTCAGTTCATGCCCTGTCTGCACCCAAAACAAGACGACAAGAAATCGGGCCTGGGGACTACTACACCCATACCTGTACCCGATAGACCATGGAAGATGATCGGCATGGACTTTATAGTAAAGCTTCCATGTTCCGAGGGGTGTACAGCAATCTTCGTGGTTGTAGACTGACTGTCTAAAATGGCCCATTTTTTGCCTCTAAAAGGCACCCCATCCACTATGGAAACTGCCCATGTATTCATCAAAGAAATTGTTAGATTACATGGGGTTCCTGCAAACAACGTATCAGATAGGGGGGTGTAGTTTACTTCACGTTTTTGGAGAGCCTTGTGTGAGATTTTGAAGATCGAACTAGCCCTGTCCTCAGCCTATCACCCCCAAACTAACGGGCAAACAGAAATGACTAATCAGATGCTTCAACAGTATATCATGTTGAACTGATGACTGGGTGTCCCTGCTGCCCCTAGCAGAATTCGCCTACAATAATGCCAGCCATTCGGCCACAGGGCAATCCCCCTTTTTTGCTAATTATGGCTTTCACTTATCATTCTTACCTGACTTTCTTCCAGAGTCTCCAGTTCCAGCAGTACAGAGTATGGTGGATTTCCTCTGCTGCAATAACCGGGTGTTGCAGGAGGCAGTGACCAAGGCCCAGGCGCACAGCAAAAGAGCCTTCGACCGGAAGAGAAGAGGGGAATTGGACCTACAGCTAGGCTATCAGGTATGGCTTTCTACAAATAATCTCAGGTTGGCTTGTCCTTCAAGAAAATTGGCAGCCAAGTTCATGGGACCTTTTCCAGTGAGAAGAAAAATTAATGAGGTATCTTACGAGTTATCCTTACCCGACGCTCTAAAGATTCACCCAGTATTTCATGTCTCATTGTTAAAACCTGCAGTACCTGATCCCTTTCCTGACAGAGGAGCCAGACCACCAAAACTTGTTTTAGTTGATGGAAGTGAAGAGTACGAAGTGGAGGCCATTCTTGATTGAAGGAAACGGTGAGGGCAAATACAATTTCTGATCAAATGGAAGGTGTACAGTCCAGAGGACAACTCCTGGGAACCCGAAAGCAACATTCATGCTAAGAGGTTAATCCGTGCCTATTTCCTTGCCTATCCTGTGAAGAGAGACCGGTTAGGCATCCGGAGGTTGCCCCTTGGGAGGGGGCAATGTCAGGGACCTGCCAGGACAGAATGGGGGTACGTGTGTGCGCTCATGAGCATGCACGTTCCTGGTCAGACTAGACAGTAGCGACTGTATGCACGTGTGCGCCAGGGCGCACCTCAGGTGCGCGTGCATGCGCAACAGGTGCGCGCGTGTGCACACTAAGCGCTGTTTGGCGCCAATAGGCTTTCAAAAGGACAGCAGCTGCACTTGTGCAGTGCTGCTTGATCTGCAGCTCTGTGCCTAGCAACCTGTATCCTGCCAGCTGATCACCTGTACCGACCCAGGTCTGTTGACCTACCCGTTATCTCCAGTCTTGACCTCGACTTGCCTGACCCTGCTTATACCTCCTGCTTGTTTACCTGTTGCCGACATCTTCCTGTTTATCTGACCCTGCTTCAGCCTGCTGCATTAACCTGTCTGATTACCTACTCTCAGCTCATCAGGTCTCTGACCTGCTCCTGCCTCTGCTGTCATCTACAGTTACAGCCATTCCTGGAGTGTCATCATCCTACTACTGTGCCAGCTGCTACAACTTCCACAGGCACTCCTACCTCATAGCGCTCAGGAGACCACTGTCCCCACTCCAGTGGCTCCTGAACCAGGGATGTAAGAGAGGTCTCCTCCTAAAAGTCAGGCTCTACTATGAGGTATGTAACACCATTTTTCAACAAATTCGGGAGGGTCTCTACCCTCCGTTTTTTGTGGGATCTCCACGATACAGACGTTGTTTCATCTCAGGCGGTTTTCAATATCGTCTGATTTGAGTTTATTTGCCCTTGTGAGCCTGGCTGTAATCTGCGTGTCTACTATGTCTTCTATATTGCTAATACGCCCTCAGCTGCTGTGGTGCGCTCTCTGGTTTTCTGTAGGTCATGGCGGATGAACCCCAATTCCTCTTTGAGACCCCTGAAATGCTCCTGGAGTGTGTACTGATGCAGTGCACTTGTGCACAGCTTTCAGGTTTTCAGCTAATGTGGGTTGGTCGGTCGCGTCACCCTCCTCATCTTCCTCCATATCACGAGGTGACTGGTCAGTGCTGCCTGAGGCTTACTGGGTAGGCTGTGCATCCTCTGGCTAGGTGTGGAATACAGCGGGGGTAACTGACATGTCGTCCCCATCCCCCTGCCCAACAGCGCCCGACAGCTTCTGGGTATAGTATAGCATGTCCCGGGGGGGTCTTTCGCGGTGCCCTTAGGTGCCTTAGGGGGCTTACCCTGGTCCTTTGGCTTGTCTGTTCCATGTGGGCGCTGGAAGAGCGGAGCTGCGGCGTCATGTTGGATCTCTGGCGGGCCTCCTGTTTCCGTCTGTTTGCAGGTCAACACTGCGGCCACGGAGTTTGGCAGCGGTACTGCGCGTGTCAGGGGAGTGTGCTGGTGGGTGCAAGAGCAAAATCCAGCGGGATTGCAGACTGGGAAAAGGATCAATGTTGCATCAGGATCGGGAGTGCTGTGGGAGACGTCCCCTCACATGCCGCTCTTGGTCACGCCCCTGCAGCCACATCCTTGATTCCATCCCTCAATCTGACATGGTCTTCCACTCTCTTCTGGGTGAAAGTAGCACCTACATGTCATCCTACAGGCAAAATCACCATGTAAAAGCTTTTGGCCAATTAAATTGCATATCTTAAATTAAACATAGAGGCCAGCAGGATATAAATATGTACTGTATTTGTCAAATACATAAGCAAGTTATGTTTTCTTCTTTGAAGTGCTATGCAGTGGTTGGGTTTTACTGCTCCTTCTCCCAATGCAAGTCTAAGTAAAAGCTAAATGGCTGACACCTTTATCCACTATTCACTGCTATGACCACACCGTGAACTTTGGTGCACTTCAAACCTTGGAACCTTACTTTTTCTGGGGCTCAGTGTTTAAAATGAGTACCAGAGCAGCATTAGCTACTCGGCAGTGTTACCAGGATCTGCCTAGGAGGCTGCAGTTGGATTTTCATACCCACACACAGGTCTGTGCTACCCATCAGGCAAGTTGGGGCAGCTGCCTCAGATGGCCCTTGTATAGGCAGGATGGGGGGAACTCTGAGGATGGAGTGTCCATACCGGACACTTCATGTTCAGTGCAGCTCAGTAACCCTGAGCCTGCCAGTCGCAGCCATCTTTGCCACAAGGCAGTGTCAAAAACGAATGCCTTGACTAGGTTCAGTGGCATCCGACTTCGGCATGGCCCTGTGCATACACATACATGGGCCAAATTAAACAGGAGCCTGTTGACCTACCAGCATGTCTTTGGAAAGTGGGAGTAAACTCACACAAGCATAAGGAGTATATGTAAACTCTATGCAGATGGTGCCCTGGCTGAGACTCAAACCAAGGACCCCAGTGCTGCAAGATATACACTATATTGTCAAAAGTATTGTGACGCCTGCCTTTACACGCACATGAACTTTAATGGCATCCCAGTCTTAGTCTGTAGGGTTCAATATTGAGTTGGCCCACCCTTTGCAGCTATAACAGCTTTAACTCTTCTGGGAAGGCTGTCCACAAGGTTTAGGAGTGTGTCTATGGGAATGTTTGACTATTCATCCAGAAGCGCATTTGTGAGGTCAGGCACTGATGTGGACGAGATGGCCTGGCTCGCAGTCTCCACTCTATCTTATCCCAAAGGTGTTATATCGGGTTGAGGTTCTCTCATCCACACTATATTGTCAAAAGTATTGGTCCAACCATCCAAATCATTTGGTGGAGGGGGATTATGGTGTGGGGTTGTTTTTCACGGGTCGGGCTTAGCCCCTTAGTTCCAGTGAAGGGAACTCTTAGAGGGATTTCACACCAAGCCGTACCGGGCGGTGCTATTTTTAGCGCCACTCTACCGTCGCTTTAGAGGCGCTATTCGGCCGCTAGCGGGGCAGTTTTAACCCCCCACTAGCAGCCGAAAAGGGGTTAAATCCACCCCCAAAATGCCGCCGGAGCGGCGTTTTGCCAGCGGTATTGCAGTGCTGCCCCATTGATTCAAATGGGGAGCAGCGGTGGAGGAGCGGTGAGTTTACCACTCCTTCACTGCTCCAAAGAAGCTGCTGGCAGAACTTTTTGTGACATCCTGCCAGCGCACCACTCCAGTGTGAAAGCCCTCAGGCTTTCACACTGGAGTGAATGGAGCTGCTTTTTTCAGGCGCTATACATGCGCTATTTTTAGCACTGTAGCGCCTGAAAAACGCCGGCAGTGTAAAAGGGGTCTTTAGGCGTCAGCGTACCAAGACATTTTGGACAATTTCATGATCCCAACTTTGTGAAACAGTTTGGTGATGGCCCCTTCCTGTTACAACATGATTGCGCACCAGTGCACAAACCAAGGCCCATAAAGACTTGGATGAGCAAGTTTGGGGTGGAGGAGCTTGTCCTTACCTCAACCTGATAGAATACCTTTGAGATGAATTAGAGCGCAAACTTCGAGCCAGGCCTTCTTGTCCACATCAGTACCTGACCTCACAAAGGTGCGGACATCATTGCATTCCAATGGAAAAGCGGATGACAACGGATGATCATCTATTTTCATCTATTTTCATCCACTTCCGTCAACATCTGTTTTTTTGAACAGATAAAAGCAATTTTTTTCTTCTGCCAAAAAAAACAGATCGGACGAAAAACGGATGTAACCTGGCAAATGGTCAGTCCATCCATTTTTGCATTGGTTTTTAAGAGCAACCAGTCACTGTTGGGGGGGGCAGAGAAAGTCAGGAGAGCAGTATAGCAGAATACACAAGGAGGGGGCAGTCTATACAGACAGGCTCCCCCACTTGCTGGCGCTGACTGTCTTCAATTTTGGAGCTGTCATTTGAGGGGGGGGCAGTGTGTGCAAGGAGAGGGGCAGGACAGAGCAGTATACACAATAAGGGGGAAGTCTGTACAGAGAGGCTCCCTCACTTGCAGGCGCTGGCTGTCACTGTCAGCTTTTAAATGTAATTGTGGCCTTTTTTTTTTTCTATACTTAATAGCGCCGAGAGGGAGCTGTCATTCGAGCCCACGTCCGCCACCAAAATTAAACAAAGAGGCGGGGTCACCAGGTGATGTCACTGGGACTATACTACCAATGTTGATTTACAATTTGCACAGTGCACTTTATTTAGAGACACTATCAATCAGATGATGGTGTTAGAGTATTTTGTATATGCTAATCACAATTTATTTTGTATATCACAGTATGTTGAAGCGTCAATACCCAACATTTGATTCTTAGCGCTGCACTGTTTTCACATTATTCATTCACACAATTTTTGTTAAGATTGTAGTGCTGGCTGCTATTGTTTTATTTATGTGTATAGAGCAGTATTTTTATATGAATTCCTAATCCCACTAAGCCTAGAGCCTTATGAGATCACAAGAATAATGACAAATCCTGCCAAAAAAATAGGGAAAATGTGTGTGTTACTCAATTTGCATGGGGAGTCTTCATCACTGACGCACGAGGTACTGCGTAATTCATATCTCAGCAATGCTGTCAATGTCGTAGGGAGTTAGGATAACCTCTGGCACTGTAAATGTTAACATGCCATTAGAGCCAAAAGAACATTTCATTTACAGGTGGAGGAGGCTGTGGAGTTTCACTCTTCCCATGCATGTTCTGAAATGTACAATAAAATATATATTTTTTTTTTAAATCAGCGGAAAAAAAAATGATAACCCCCCCATAACACCAGCAGATGGGTGGAGCAGGGAACTCAGGTGTTGAGACCTTCTAAGACGTTACTAACCAGCAAACAGTTATAACTGGGCAGACTGATCCTTTAAGAATAGAATACAATCTGTCCTAGGAAGTGAAAGCTGACAATGAACATCCAGCTGCACAACTGTATGCTTCTCGACACGCTGCAGCATGACTTTAAATGGCTTTCTATAGCTCCGGGTCATTTAGGTACAACTAAAGGAACTCTGATTTTCCGCTTCCTCACAGCGAGCAGATAAATACATTCTCCACCAGCCTCTATGTGTGAAGACAGAGTAACTAGGCGTGTGTAACACATACATCTCCAGCCAGCGAGCTGTCATTGTATTATTCCATATATACCATTCATGCCTTTGCCATGCTGTCATCACTACTGGGCATAGTTCAGTTACGGGAATTGCTCTCCTGCTGACATCAAACTACCAGCTTGTCTTGGGATTCAAGAGATACAGCTGGGGTATTTAAGTCCTCATCAAACTGATAGAATCTCTAAACCTCATCCACCAAAAATCTGAAGCAGAAGAAAAAAAAAAGCAATACTGTCCAAGGCAACCAATTATTGCACTTATTTGGTGCCTTTGAGAAATTAGTAGTGGTAAGGCAGAACAGCTATTTAGAATTCAGCCTCCACTGGCATGTTTTTGGAAGCTGAAATGTAATTTGTTAAAGAGAAGTATGGGTTTTTTGTTTTTTTTTAAAATTCATACTTAACTAGGTGGATGCAGCATCAGACTGAATCTGCATCTGTCCCCCGGTGTCTCTGCTTTGAGAACCGAGCCACCGAACATCGCCGATGGCTTGGTTCTCAATATTCCCTGAGCGAAGAGATGCTGACTGTCAGTCAGCATCTCTCCTGCTCTGTTCCTCCACGCTCACTGGAGCGCTGAGCTGTGGAGGGGCAGGGAGCTGCCTCGACTGATTGCAGTGACATCAGCAGAGAGCGGACTTCAGACCGCTCTTCGCTAAAAAACGGGTCACAGGAGTTCAAAACTAATTGCACTCCCGTGACCCTTATGCCCCGTACACACGGTCGGAATTTCCGACAGAAAAAGTCAGATGGGAGCTTTTCATCGTATATTCTGACCATCGGACTTTTTACGTCGAAAATTCAGATGGACTTAGATAGAGAACATGTGCTATATTTTTCCGACTGAACAAATTCCTATTGGGAAAACCACTCGTCTGTATGCTGTTCCGACGTACCAAAAATGACGCATGCTCTCAAGCAAGTACGAGACGTCGTACGTGTTGTCCCATCGTACGTGTTGTACGTCACCGTGTTCTTGACGGTCGGAATTTGGTGTGATTGTGTGTATGCAAGACAGCTTGAGCGGAATTCCGTTGGAAAAACCTTCAGAGTTTTTTCCGACAGCAAAACCAGTCGTGTGTACAGGGCATAAGGAGAAGCCCAGCCTAAAAAGCTAAGGCTGGACTTCTCCTTTAAAGTCAGTTACTGCACAGCTTACCATTACCAAAGCCTTTTTATTTTGCCTAATTACTGGTTCCCACCTGTGCAGGTTGCGATTGATGCGTTTTCCTTGTGTGTTTTGCGTTTTTCTCATGCCTTTTTTTAATGCGTTTGAGAGGTGTCTGTTGTCTTACGGGAATAACCAGCAGAAAAACATAAAAAAGGAAGCCAAAACGCAACCTGCTGCGGGACAAAAGTAACTGACTCTTTCCAAAAAACGCACCAGTGGAAAATGCACAGATGTGAATGTGACCCATAGGAAACGATGTTAAAGGATAAGTTCACTTAAAAAAAAAAATGCAAATTTTTGGCAGGTACAAAAATGTGCATTTATTATTAATATGTTTTTTTTGGAGCCTGTAAGGCATTGCACCAGCGATCAGCAGAGTGCTGATGCCATGCAGGTCTCCTGCAGATCTTTCTGTGTATCTTTTTGGGCAAGCAGGTACACTGACAGGAAGTATCACTGAACTACCATGGCGCTCCATAGCGCCGTAGTGGTTCATTGAGAACTAAAATCCAACAGCTGCAAAGGATGTCAGGGCTTGTAGTTCATACACACACAGAGCTGTGTGAATGAATGACGCGGTTGTGTGGGCCATGCTGATTTCAAAAAGTGACAGCTAGTACGGGGAACTTCTCCCTGTACTGCTGTCACAGGGAGGGGGAGGGGGATGCCTTGTATCAGAATAAGGGGAAGGGGGATGCCTTGTATCAGAATAAGCTCACTGGCGCCCCCATCCATACAGTAAATCACTGCGCCCAGTGCAGTAGCCCACCCCTTGTCCTGGCCCTGGGCTGCAGCACTGGGAACATGTTACACCTTAAAACAGGTGGAATGGGTAACATGTTCCCAAAGGTGAACTTATCCTTTAGCCTGGGTTCACAAATGTGCGATGCGAATTGAAGCTCAGGTTTCACTGCGATGATAAAAAGCAGTTGTTCAGAGGTTCCTCTGCATTTTAGCTGCGGATCAGTGAGCAGGGAGGAGGGGGGGGGGGGTGTAGTGAGGAGAAGGAGAGAATTTATGTTCAGAACGGAATGCATCTGCGAATCAGATGCGTTCCCATAGAAGATAGTGGGCTGGTAATTCACACCGCAATCCCCAAAAAACGCACATGTCTTTTGTGCAATGCGCAGTGCAAATCCAACGCACATATGTGAACCAGATACATTCAAATGAATGTATTTTAAAATGTCCTGCAAATTGGATGCGGTGTAAGCCGCATCTAATTCGCATAGGTGTGAATGGGGGCTTAAATGGACTGTAGTGTTTATGCAAAACTGAAAATGCACTGAAAAACGCATTGGTGTGGTCCAGGTCTAAGAAAGAACCTGATGCTTACAAGATAGCATTGTTGCTTGCAGTCCTAAGTTTGATTCCACCCATGGATCCCCATCTGTAACTGCCGGTTCACACAGGGGCAACACGACTTGCAGGCCGACCTGCACACGACTTCAGCGGCGACTTGCAAAACGACTGTATAGAAGTCAATGCAAGTCGCCAGAAGTCGCCCGAAAAAAAGTACAGGAACCTTTTTCTAAGTCGGAGCGACTTGCGTCGCTCCTATTAGAATGGTTCCGTAGTACAGAATGGGACGCGACTTGTCAGGCGGCTAAGTCGCCTGACAAGTCCCCCCTGTGTGAACCGGGGCTTAGGGGTTTGCATGTTTCCCTGCCTTCACCTGAGATTTATTTACTGATTATAGGTATTTTGTATATTGCCAACAATTTACCCAGTGCTTTACATATTGTACATTCACTTTATTCCCTTCTCTCTAGGAGCACCTCACATGCATGATAGGGTCAATTTAGACAGAAGTCCACTGACCTACCAGCATGTCTTTGGAGTGTGGGAGGAAACCCACCAAGCACAGAGAGAACATGCAAACTCCATGCAGGTAATGTCCTTCACATTGAGGACTCTAGTGCTGCAAGGCAGAACTGCTAACTACTAAGTCACTGTGCTGCCCAGCTGGATTTATCCAGGTTCTTTGGGTTTCTCAAAAATCATACTAATTTTAAAGTCTTCAATGTGCAAAGGATATGAGCTGTTGGTAACCAAAAAGCATTGTTGCTTGGCTTGAGTTTGATTCTACCCAGGGAGATCTATCAGCGAGGGGTTTGCATGTTCTCTCACTTTCACATGAGATTTATCCAGGTGCTTCACTTTCCTCTAAAACATAGTAGTAGTAATGTACATCAAATTGACCCTAAAAGGGCCCTGAGACCCTTTCACACTGATGCAGTGTGGTTTGCAAGCACTATGGGTGCAGCACAGTGTACCATATGGTTTGGCGTGGGTTCACTGCGATTTCCCATACACAAAATAGAAGTCGATGGAAAACCGGCACCAAACCCAAGGGCAAACTGCACTGCAGAAGTGTGAAAGGGGCCTTAGATTATAAGCTCCTTGAGGGCAGGGACTAATATAAATTTACACTATATATATAAGGGGTTACATACATTTTCAGCACTCTATGAATACCTGTAATAAATAAATAATGAATAAACAAAAGGTGTGGATTGGAGTAATTAGGCCCAGTTGACATCACTGAACAATATGTAAAATATGTTTTGCATTCCAAGCAAAACTTTTTTTAACGCACTGCACTTTAAGGCTTTAAGGTTCACACTAGTGCGGGCCGTGCTTCCCGCGTCCTCGGGCATGGCAGCCAATTCATTTGAATAGGCTGCTGTGCCACATGAACTGCACAAAAAAAGGTGCATTTAAAAATGCGGCTGCAGGGAAACTGCATGGTCTTTTTGACTCTCAAACTTACACCAGCAGACGGGAGGAGGTAGGAACTCCGGTGTTGAATCCGCCCAAGTGGCGCTTCCAAAAAAGGCAAGACGTTACCAGACAGCAGACACCCATAGCTGATTGATGCCATAAGTGTAGTCATAGGTATCATCTCATGCACTCTATAATGGCTCCAAGATTAAAGTGTCACCAAGCCCACATCATAAAAAACGATCAATAAATGGTGTATTACATGCTGTTTATACTCACTCACTCAATATGAGATTCGTTTTCTGCAAAAAACTTGGTTGATCCTGTTGCTCTCTATCTCCACATGTCCCCAATTTAGCAAGAGATTTTTCAGCTGTGGTGGCAACTCTGCACATGCTCAGTTTTCAGTGTGTTTTTATGCTGGGCATTTACTCCCTATGACATCTGAGCAGCCCATGTGACTATAGAGTCACACATGTGGGCGTCGACACAGTGGTAAATTACTTCATCCCTCCTGCTTCATGCCCACTAACCAGATTAACACAATGAGGGCCGGATATTACATGTAGACTTATGGAGGCTTCACCGTCTTCTTATTCTAAGACACAGGCTGGAGGAGCGTGACACAGCCTGTAAATGGCAGAAATCCGCCCGCACCATGCTATTGCCAAAAGATACTAAAGATCTAATTTCAAATATATATTTGTATGCCAATTTAAAACAGTTTATTGATATTAATTATTTATTTTACTCTGTATCCCAAAGGCTGTTTTTTTTTTTTTTTTTTGAACATGTGACCAGCAGCAGAGGACAAGAAGCTCCTCCTGCTTATGTTTCCCTGCAGACAGGCTGGGAAAGAACTGGGTCATGTGACAGCTGTATATCGATTACTAAAAAGGTACTTAAATGTTTTTTTTTTAATTAAAATAATCACAATGACATCATCCATATACAGAAATAGAAGGGATAATGTAAATTAAACAGTGTGTGTTTAGTATCACTTTAAACAACAACTCTTCTTCTGCAAGGACTAAGACCTAATGAACAACTTCTAAACTAACAAACTTTTATGAACTGTCTGTAGAAGCAAAGGCTGGCATTGCAAGACCTACCAACAGGAGCAAGTGACAGGGAGGTCTATTGCAACCTCCCTAACAAAGCTATAAGTGTGCCATAACCAGCAAGTATCAGAAAACTTCCCAATTTTCTTACCCTGTGATCCATGCAGTGATGTTAAAGAGCATACATTTCATTTTTCTTTTAACATTAGCATTGTAATAACAATACATACAATAATTATATTTTACCATCCAATATAAGCTTACTTGAAAAATCTCCTTTCATGTTGAGAGTGCTGCGTGTCTGATGGCCATCTCCTTTCATAACTTCCTGGACTCCCTAAATGCTTTGCAGCTTCTCCTCTGCTGTTTACTTTCACTTTCTAAGGACTATATATCCCATGGTACCTTGCTACCTGTGTTCCGTCAGATTAGGCGACTCGTCAGAAAGTATAACTGAAGTGACATTTTGTTGCCGCCATGTTGCTACACCCCAGTAAGGATACAGTGAGAAAGGGGCAAGCGGTCATGTTGTTACACCCACCGGAGTTTTGCATTTTAGACTTATTTATAACAGTAAACTGAGGTTATATAGTGAAATACAGTACTTAGAACTCTGTCTAGATGTTGAATTTTAAAAGCAGCCAACTTCTGTCAGATTAGCAAACCTGTAAGATCAGCAGGCTTGCCGCTACTTTTAAAATTCAACATCTAAACAGTCAGACGGAGAGCTAAGTACTGTATTCCACTATATAACCTCAGTTTACTGTTAAAAATAAGTGTAAAATGTAAAACTACGGTGGGTGTAACAAGATGTCCGTATGCCCCTTCCCACTCTATCCTTACTGTGGGCGAGTGCAGGTTGTAACAAGATGGCGGCGACGGAACGTTACTTCCGTTACGAAATCTGATGGGTCGCCTAATCTGACGGAACACCTGCAAGCAATGATTCCTGTACTGATTCCGCTCCCTGAAAATCCTCCTCCCAGCACCTCTGTAGTTCAGAAGGCAGGCTCTGTGAAATGTGTAAATACGTATCATAGATTTCAAGGAGGTAAATGTGTAGGTATCATCACAAAATCAGTTTCAAAAGCTCATTTAGGAGCAGGCTAGACATTAACTGAAATACAAGGTGAAAATTAATATAATCATTTTACATTTTGACTGTAGATTCTGTCAACTCACCTCCAACATTTTGTTTTAACAAATTGTCATAAACTAACCTTTTTGAATTTGTTTCCAAAATGCACCACTCTCAGACATTCCAACCTGCAAAAACTCATTTCAGGGAGGTGGCAAACCCATTTCAGGGAGGTGGCGCCACGTGGCGTTTCGCACAACCCCCCTCCCCCCCACCACCATCAGAGTCTGAAGAAGTTCCCCTTTACATCAGGGCAGCGGAAACAGCAAATGGGCTCCCCCAGCCTGCCAACAGACATTGGGGAGGGTCAGTGTGGATGGATGCATACAGAGAAATGGGGAAATCCCCTTAAATTTGTACTCCCACTTTGATCAGTGTCCCCCTGTCCCCAGACAAGGTTACCTGGGAGAATAATTGACCAGTCGGGATTTCCCACCAAATTCTTTCACCTGTCTCCCAGGCACCAGCACTCCTCTATAGCTCCCATGCTCCCACCATGTGTGTACACCACTCAGGGGCTGCCTGCATGGTCACCAGGGTTTGTATGGAAGCATACAGAGAGCCAGCCAGGAACACAGTGCTGCCAGAAAAGACATTGCCGTATATAACAGTAATGAGTGCAGGCCCTGTTCTGCCGAGAAAGTTCCGCTCGGCGGATAAGGACCCCCCTCTACTGCGCAGGTGCTGCGCCTGCGCAGTAGGATCCGGCGGAAATAGCCGACGATAAATAGGGGAAAATCAGCTGTACACGGCGCCTGTAAGAGGGCCCCTCGCGGGCTCGCTTTGCTCGCCACGCTTCGCTCGCCACGCTTCAGGCACGGCCTCGCTTCGCTCGGCTCTTTTAGATTCCCCTCTAGGTCCACTTGGATGGTGGGGAAGGAACCTGGACCCAGAGCGCAGGCGCCGTATACAGCTGATTGTAGATTTTGTCGTTCGGCTAGCTCCGGCGGCTGCTAGTAGTTGGTACTGCGCAGGCGCTGCGCCTGCGCAGTACAGGGGGCGAACTTATCCGCCGAGGGAACTTTCTCGGCAAGACACCGGCTTCACACTCACCAGCTCTCTCTGACTCGTTGAATCGGACACAAGCTCCCTCCACACAGCTGCTGCTCACCTCCCATTGGCTGTCCCGGCTTCCTAACTCTCTCTGAGCTGGACTGGCGGAGGGCGGGGCGCTCGGTGATTGGGGGAGCTGGAGGGTTACTAGAGGAGGGTGGAGACACATAGGAAGTCCCGTGTTGCACCTACTTTGGCACAATCGATCCCCATAGCAAAGCCACTGCCTCCCCATAGCTGGGAGGAGGGGGCGGCTTGGGCTGCTGGAGATCATGCCGCACTCGCGTGTGTCCGTGAGCCCGCCGTCAAATGCAGGAGACTCCCGCGAGTTGCGGGAGACTTGGGATGTCTGCACTCTTCTACAAATCTCAACTGTATCTCGGAAAAAAGAACATTGTTTTCAGTAGTACAGTGGTTTATCATCCTCTGGAACCCTCTACCCCAATCTTTCTGGCTATCTCCTACTCTGTCCGCCTTTTGTCGATCCCTAAAAATTCATCTCTTCCCCTCTTTCCCCTTTAGATTGTAAGCTCCATAAGCATGCCCCTCCTATTCTGAATTGAACTGTATTGTAATTGCACTGTCTCCCTTTATTTTGTAAAGCACTGCCCAAACTGTTGGCACTATATAAATCCTGCATAATAATAAAAACAAAATTTCCTACCTCTGCTTAACAACTGTACTTCTACTTTCTCTATCAACTCATCCCTTGCACCTATTATCTTTTGTATCACATGCCCTTCCATTTTAGATTGTAAGCTCTTATGAGCAGAGTCCTCCTAACCCTCTTGGTTTGAGTTGTATTATTACTGTACTGTCTCCCTTTATACTGTAAAGCGCTGCACAAACTGTTGGCGTTATGTAAATCCTGTATAACATTAATAACGCATCAGTATCTGCCCACATCATTACACAAGGTTCACCAGCATCATCTGTTGCTCTTACCGCTGATAAATTCCCCCTATCACATGGCAAGCATAACAGTAACAATCCACCAAAACCAACAAAAGTCATTACTGTGTTCTCTTGATACTGCTTAAACTGACATTGTGGTTAGTGATAGTAATTCCGTAAAAAAAAAAAAGAGTGTCAGTGTTCTTTAAAAAAAATACTATAGCAGCAAATAACAACCCATAGCGGTCACTGATCGTCCATTATTGAATATTAAAAATCAATAACTAAGAAAGTGGCGCACGCAGAATCTGGTGCAGCTGTGCATACTAACCAATCAGCTTCTAGGTTTTATTGTCAAAGCTTAACTAAACAAGCTGAAGTTAGAAACTGGTTACTATGCACAGCTGCACCAGGTTCTGTGGGCACCAGGTTTAGTAAATCTCCTCCAAAGTGTTTCATAGCAGAACAGCTGGGTGGGATAACCCCCACCTCCCAGACTTCCTCCCCTTCAACCAAAATGTTAAACATTCTACACATTCTGTACATCTTGTACTCACCCTTGAAGATTCTGCTCTCCTCTGGGCTTGCCCCCTTCAAGTGGGTGACCTGCTGGCACCTATGTGTACACATACACACTGCAGCATGTAAAAATCACTCGCTGGACTTGTTTACAAAGTCTTACGCTGGAGTAGAACAGGCTCCAGCCCCTTGTGACGTAGACAGCTGTACTTCCCTCACACTGAAAAAATCTTTATGTATTTCATTGTATTGAGGGTGTCCCTCTCCTCCAGTTACAACTCTGCAAAAACACACACACTCTGGCCCTTCCCTACTGCTCAGCTCAGCGGAAATAAGCAGGGACATCTATCAGAGAGCAGCCCCTGGCTGTCACTGGCAGGTCAGAGAGTTTACAGCTGTGAGGGGCACTGGGACAGACACTACATATTTGTTCTCACAATGCACTCCTGAAAAGCGCAATGTATCCGGTGACAAACTGGTAACGGGCACGAGTACGTGTACTTTTTTTGATGCTGTTAGCTTGCAATCGGAAAAAAAAAAAAAATGTTCTGGCGATTCAATGAGAAACTGACCGCAAGCATTTATTACTTATGCAACGATACCCAGATATACACTATATTACCAAAAGTATTGAGACGCCTGTCTTTACACGCACATGTATAGAGTTTAAATAAACTCCGCGCCAAAAAAATACAAAACTATATTAATAAAGATGCTCCCCTGATTGAACACAGGGGTACTTGAAAGTGCACTTGGAAGTGCAGTCACTGTAGATCTGAGGGGGTCATGCAAGGAAAATAAAAAACAGCATTTTTGCTTGCACATGATTGGATGATAAAATCAGCAGAGCTTCCCCTCAGATCTACAGCAATCTACAGTGACTGCACTTGCAGTGCACATGTAGTGCAGAGTGGATTTGCCTTTCATAAATAACCTCCACAGTGATCAATTAGAATTGTAGGTATGTAGAGGGCGCTAATAATACTGACTAAAGTTAAATAAACTAGTTACACAAATATCATAAAACAAAAAAAACGAATTAAAAATGTGAAACACCAAGTGATAAAACCTTCGTAAATTGAAAAAAAAATTCCTTATAAAAATAAACAATCGAGCACAAAACTATATCATGTGAGAAAAAAAAAATATATATATTAAAGTCCCAATTGTGAAAACAACCGTTCTGTGATAAACAAGGCGGTCTTGTAAGCATGTAAAAACTTCTTAGTAGATAGTGGGAATTCCTTCACCAAGAGACAAACGACACCCCACAGTGTTGGGTATACAATCTGCTTACTAGATATAGTTGAGTTCTTTAATTAAAAAGAAAGTCATACAGCGCTTGTGCAGGATTGTGCCTGCTCACATATGGAGACTGGAAATCGATTGGAAAAACTTCCTCCCCGGATTGTTAGACATGGGATATATAGAATACAATAAAGTTGTCCATTGAGTAATACAGTTTAATAAAACAGGTTAAAAGCATACAATATAGCCAAATGGTCGCTTACATGTAGTGTTGCCTACCCGCACTGGGGCTGCTCGCTCATCGGTAATGGGGCTGTGTGTAAATGCCGTGAATCACCTCCGTGATCGGCGTGTGTTCCACCCGGCGATAGCGACAACCAAGCGCTGAAGACGTAATCACGAAACGTATGTCGGAGCAGTACCTGGTCACGCTATTTACCACGCCATATCCGGTTTCTTTGGTTGTCGCTATCGTCGGGTGCAACGCACGCCGATCACAGAGGTGATTCACGGCATTTACACACAGCCCCATTACCGATGAGCGAGCAGCCCCAGTGTCGGGTAGGCACCACTACATGTAAGCGGCCATTTGGCTATATTGTATGCTTTTAACCTGTTTTATTAAACTGTATTACGCTATGGACAACTTTATTGTCTTCTATATATCCCATGTCTAACAATCAGGGAAGGAGGTTTTTCCAATTGATTTCCAGTCTCCATATGTGAGCAGGCACAATCCTGCACAAGCGCTGTATGACTTTCTTTTTAATTAAAGAACTCAACTATATCTAGTAAGCAGATTGTATACCCAACACTGTGGGGTGTCGTTTGTCTCTTGGTGAAGGAATTCCCACTATCTACATAGAAGATTTTACATACTTACAAGACCACCTTGTTTATCACAGAACTGTTGTTTTCACAATTGGGAATTTAATATATATTTTTTTGTCACATGATATTCTTTTGTGCTTGATTGTTTATTTTTATAAGGAAATTTTTAAAAGTTTACGAAGGTTTTATCACTTGGTGTTTTACACGCACATGAACTTTAATGGCATCCCAGTCTTAGTTCATAGGGTTCATTATTGAGTTGGCCCACCCTTTGCAGCTATAACAGCTTCAACTCTTCTGAGAAGGCTGTCCACAAGGTATAGGAGTGTGTCTGAGAATGTTTGACCATTCTTCCAGAAGCACATTTGGAGGTCAGGCACTTATGCAGATTAGAAGAACTGGTTTGCAGTCTCCACTCTTATGCCGCGTACACACGGTCAGACTCCCCGACGGGAAATGTTCGATGTGAGCTTGTTGTCGGAACGTCCGACCGTGTGTATGCTCCTTCGAACATTTGCTGTCTGAATTTCCACACACAAATGTTTGAGAGCAGGTTCTCAAATTTTACGACAACTTCACTTGTTGTCAGAAAGTCCGATCGTGTGTACACAAGTCCATCGCACAAAAGCTCACGCATGCTCGGAATCAAGCAGAAGGAGCCGCACTGGCTATTGAATTTCCTTTTTCTCGGCTCGTCGTACGTCTTGTACATCACCGCGTTCTTACTTTCGGAATTTCCGACAACATTTGTGTGACCGTGTGTATGCAAGGCAAGTTTGAGCCAACATCCTTCGGAAAATAATCCATGGTTTTGTTGTCGGAAATTCCAATCATGTGTAAACGCCATAATTCACCCCAAAGGTGTTCTATTGGGTTGAGGCCAGGACTCAAGTTCCTCCACCCCAAACTCGCTCATCCATGTCTTTATGGACCTTGCTTTGCGCACTGGTGCGCAGTCATGTTGGAACAAGAAGGGGTCATCCCCAAACTGTTCCCACAAAGTTGGGAGCATGAAACTGTCCAAAATGTCTTGGTATGCTGATGCCTTAAGAGTTTATTCACTGGAACTAAGGGACAAAGCCCATCCCCTGAAAAACAACCCCACACCGCAATCACCCCTCCACCAAATGATTTGGACCAGCGCACAAATCATGGATGAGCGAGTTTTGGGTGGAGGAACTTGACTGGCCTGCACAAAGTCCTGACCTCAACATGATAGAACACCTTTGGGATGAGTTAGACTGGAGACACACTCCTAAATCTTGTAGACAGCCTTTCCAGAACAGTTGAAGCTGGTATAGCTGCAAGGGGTGGGCCAACTCAATATTGAACCCTACGGACTAAGACTGGGATGCCATTAAAGTTCATGTGCGTGTAAAGGCAGGTGTCCCAATATTTTTGGCAATATAGTGTAAGACATGCTACATTGTAGCAGATTTATACTGTAAATCTTGCCCTGCATAGTTAAAATTTCATTTGAGCATCCCTCTTCACTGGAAAAAACAACACCCACCAACCATAGCAAACTGGCTGCGAAAAGTGGATCCTTACAGCACAACATAAACGTGAGAAATATACTAAGACCTGGGTGCTTTGGAATCTATTCGTTTATTCTGATGAGGGAAAGGCCCTTTTTCGGATCGTAGGTATTTCGACAGGTTAGCTATTTGCTATTGTTGTGCTGCGCCATCATCATCCCATTCTCTCCTCCTGCCCTCCCCCCTTTCCCCTCTATTCCTTTCTATCTTATCTACTGTATACCTATCTGACCAATGTTATCAATGAGGACGCCAGTTTAACATATCCTTTACCTTTCCCTACCTAAAATTTCTATACCTATGTCCTCTGCATACTTGTTGGGCATGTTATAATTTATGTGATTGAAATTTCCAATATCTCCATGTTATTGATATAATGATATGGTTTTGCCCTTTTTGGGGTTTAATGAAAATTATATTTGCAAAAAAAAAATGTCATTTGAAATTCGTTTCCAATTTTCTAAAGGTTAATGCAGACAAATTTTATGATCATGGTTAGTCAGGTCCAAAAAAAAAAAGAAACAAGTCCATCTAGTTCAGGCAATAGCCCCTAAATGGATTAGGGAGAGGCAAAACATATCCCCATAAAGCATTGTCCAATTTGCTTCCTGATCCCCAGGTGGCAATCAGACATTGCTCCTACCCCTACTACCCCTGGTTTTATTACCTAGAAAGGTTAGTATCCAGTAATATGTTATGCATTTAGGAATGCATCCACCTCTTTTTTTAAACAATCTACTGGAACCAGCTCTTGAGAAAGTCTAGTTGACATTTTCACTGCTCTTACTGTGAAAAAGCCTTTCCATATGAGGAGGTTAAATCTCTTTTCCTTCAGATGTAAAGAGTGCCCCCTTGTCTTTTGTAATGACCTGAAAGTGAATAACTCTACACCAAGTTCACTATATGGACCACTTATGTATTTATACATGTTGATCACATCTCCCCTTAATCTCCTCTTCTCAAGAGCGAATAAATTCAGTTTCTCTAATCTTTCCTCATACCTGAGCACCTCTACGCCTCTTATCAGTTTGATTGCCCTTCTCCGCACTTTCTCCAGTTCCCCGATATCCTTTTTACATTGATTTCAACAGTTTCTCATATCTAAACAAACAAAATTATAAACTGTAAACCCTGCCATAGCTCAATTCCCCCATCAATATAGTAAATATTGATGGGTGAATCCCTCCCATGGAGCTGTTGTGTTCTCCATGGGGGGGCAGGGGGAGCCATCTGGCTGGAAGATTACACAGTGAATATCGCTAGTGGCTATTGCCGCTGGCAATAACAGCATGAGAAATCAGACAGGCTGGTTGTACCCAGGTTGATCAATCAATCAATTTAGATACAAATCAACCTGCCCATGCATGGTTCGAATCTTCCGGACCGCCCCCAAGAAAGCAAAGGCTTGGTTGTATCAACCAGAAAGAAACTCCAGAAATATGATATTAAATCATGTTGCCTTCAAACATGATCACTGCTCAGAGCAGAGAGCCGTGATTATCAGTCAACTCTCTCCACTCTGCTCTTGCAGAGCTCGCTATAGCGCTAGACAGGGAATGGGGTGGGCTCAGCTGGTTCAGGCTCTCAGCTGTGTGCTGAAAGGCAGAGCCAGCTGTCAATCAGGCAGCTGGGTGGATCCCGACAAAATTGTGAGGATCCTTCCACAGCAGTGATTCTCAAACTGTGTGCCACGTGAGATTTGCAGGTGTGAGCGAGGAGGGGGAAGAGCAGAGAATATGACTGACAGTCTACAGCTCTCTGCTCACAGGGCCCTCAAAAAACCCAGCGATCAGTGGTGTTCGATCGCTCGGTTCTCAGTGCACAGGCGCCAGGAAACAGATGCAGCATCGGACTGATGCTGCATCCACCTAGGTAAGTATAAAACTGCAAAAAAAAAAAAAAAATCCTTTACCTCTCTTTTAATCAAGTCTGGAACTCTGAAAGAGAAACTGTTAAATGAAAAGAAAGTAAGCAAGTGAAAGTACAAAGAAGATTACAACCTGATTTGCTCTCGAAAGCAGGCACATCCTTCACATTCAATTTAAAAATAAATATATATGTAAAAAAAAATGTTCTTCACCACAAAAATTGGTAAATCTTTTCAGGTGTGCTGTGAAAATTTTTAGATCTTTTTGGTGTGCCACAAGACAAAAAAGTTTGAGAAGCACTTTTCCAGAGCCTGGAGCAGCTCTGCCATATCAGCAAATAGCAAGTCTGTGACATTCTGCTTTGTCCATAATTTTTTTTATTTTTATTTAAAAAGGGAAGGGGACCTGTTTTTGACAGGTCCCCTTCCCCACTTCTGGGAGATGGGGCCGCAGCACCGTCTCTCGGAAATTCGGCCCTCTCCTCCTTCCTTCGCCTCCAGGCCATATAGAAAGTGCAACGCGCTTCGCACATGAGCAGTAGGAAACCGGCTGTGAAGCCAAAAGTGGCAAGTGACATATGGGTTGTCACTTGCCAACTGATGTGGATTGTCACTTGCCATGCCAGCCAGTGCCACCAAATGTGCATTGACGCTGCATTGGTGGCAGGCTGACAGCACTGGTCCATTTAGTGAGAGCAGGAGAGCGGTGATGCGGGGCGGGCAGTGAGAGATGATGTCATCTCGCTGCTCCCCGCCGTACCTCGGACATTGAAGCAAGGGGGTCTGGCTGCAAAGTGGAGCTCCACGATGACCGTGCTGTGAGGGCGGAAGAGCGCTGATTTGTGGCGGACAGTGAGAGATTATGTCATCTCTCTGCTGCTTGCCGCACCTCGCTCCCAAATTCAAGAGGACTGGCTGTGAAGAGCTCGATTCTTTCCTCTCCTCCGCCTCTCTCATGCAGCCAGCCCGCCTGCCGCAGCAGCCGCAACCCGCTGATTAGGCAGGGACCCTGCGGAAAGAGACTCGGGGCTATGGGCCCCAGATTTGGGGCTATAGCCCCAATAGCCACCCCCTAGCAATGCCCCTGCTTATAGATATCACTGATTTAATTTCAGAGCATTTTACTCCTGATGACTGGCAGGAGCCATGAAACGTGCGTCGAGTTACATCGAACTGATGCTTAGACAATTTTGGCTCACCATGAAAAATCGATTATGTTCATTGAAATTTTATGAATGGATGAGTGTCCTTTTGTAACTATAATGCTTATTATGTTTTATCTTACTCTGTATAACTATTACATATTCATGCAAATGTAATACATTATATGACACATACATTACAGATTGACACCCTCTATAATGTGATTTGTTATTAATAAATAATTTTATAAATGAATTGAATAAGGTATGCATTCAGTGACTTGCCTCATATAAAGTCCCATTTCTTTCCTCCTTTTGTTGTATACATATCAGGGATGGAGGCTTGTCATTGTTACAATTAGGTTGTGTTAGGTCGCATTCACTATATAAACAATATAATGTTTTGTTCTTTAGAGCAAAGGCATGAACTTCGGTCTGTAAATGAGGGAAGTTTAACCACGTAAAGACTAAACCTTTTTCTGACACCTGCTGGTTTCAAGTTAAAAATCATTATTTTTTGCTAGAAAATTAGGTAGAACCCCCAAACATTATATATTTTTTTGCAGAGACCCTAGAGAATAAAATGTTGGTTGCAATATTTTATGTCACACTGTATTTGCGCAGTGGTCTTTCAAATGCAATTTTTTTGGAAAAAAATGCGTTTTAATGAATTAAAAAAAACTAAACAGTAAAGTTAGCTCAATTTTTTTTGTATAATGTGAAAGATGATGTTAAGCTGCGAGAATCCTGATCTTTATTCTAAGCAAAAAAATAGTGATTCTCATTTTTCCCAGAATCATGCAGCTCTAGTACTGTATATACAGTATCTCACAAAAGTGAGTACACCCCTCACATTTTTGTAAATATTTTATTATACCTTTTCATGTGACAACACTGAAGAAATTACACTTTACTACAATGTAAAGTAGTGAGTGTACAGCTTGTATAACAGTTTAAATTTGCTGTCCCCTCAAAATAACTCAACACAGAGCCATTAATTTCTAAACCACTGGCAACAAAAGTGAGTACACCCCTAAGTGAAAATGTCCAAATTGGGCACAAAGTGTCAATATTTTGTGTGGCCACCATTATTTTCCAGCACTGCCTTAACCCTCTTGGGCATGGAGTTCACCAGAGCTTCACAGGTTGCCATTGGAGTCCTCTTCCACTCCTCCACGACGACATCACGGAGCTGGTGGATGTTAGAGACTTTGCACTCCTCCACCTTCCATTTGAGGATGTCCCACAGATGCTCAATAGGGTTTAGGTCTGGAGACATGCTTAGCCAGTCCATCACTTTTACCCTCAGCTTCTTTAGCAAGGCAGTGGTCATCTTGGAGGTGTGTTTGGGGTCGTTATCATGTTGAAATACTGCCCTGAGGACCAGTCTCCGAAGGGAGGGGATCATGCTCTGCTTCAGTATGTCACAGTATACGTTGCCATTCATGGTTTCCTCAATGAACAGTAGCTCCCCAGTGCCGGCAGCACTCATGCAGCCCCAGACCATGACACTCCCACCACCATGCTTGACTGTAGGCAAGACACACTTGTCTTTGTACTCCTCACCTGGTTGCCGCCACACACACTTGACACCATCTGAACCAAATAAGTTTATCTTGGTCTCATCAGACCACAGGACATGGTTCCAGTAATCCATGTCCTTAGTCTACTTGTCTTCAGCAAACTGTTTGTGGGCTTTCTTGTGCAATATCTTTAGAAGAGGCTTCCTTCTGGGATGTCAGCCATGCAGACCAATTTGATCCAGTGTGCTGCATATGGTCTGACCACTGACAGGCTGACTCCCCACCCCTTCAACCTCTGCAGCAATGCTGGCAGCACTCACGTCTATTTCCCAAAGACAACCTCTGGATATGATGCTGAGCACGTGCAGGCAACTTCTTTGGTTGACCATGGCGAGGCCTGTTCTGAGTGGAACCTGTCCTGTTAAAACGCTGTATGGTCTTGGCCACCGTGCTGCAGATAAGTTTCAAGTTCTTGGCAATTGTCTTATAGTCTAGGACATCTTCATGTAGAGCAACAATTCTTTTTTTTTCAGATCCTCAGAGAGTTCTTTGCCATGAGTTGGCATGTTGAACTTCCAGTGACCAGTATGAGAGAGTGAGAGCGATAACACCAAATTTAACACACCTGCTCCCCATTCACACCTGAGGCCTTGTAACACTAACAATACACATGACACCGGGGAGGGAAAATGGCTAATTGATCCCAATTTGGAAATTTTCACTCAGGGGTGTACTCACTTTTGTTGCCAGCGGTTTAGACATTAATGGCTGTGTGTTGAGTTATTTTGAGGGGACAGCAAATTTACACTGTTATACAAGCTGTACACTCACTACTTTACATTGTAGCAAAGTTTCATTTCTTCAGTGTTGTCACATGAAAAGATATAATAAAATATTTACAAAAATGTGAGAGGTGTACTCACTTTTGTGAGGTACTGTATATATGTTTTTTTATATACAGTGGGAAAAATAATTACTTGACCCCCTGCAGATTTTGTAAGTTTGCTCACTTACAAAGAAATAAAGGGTCTTTCATTTTTATCATAGGTGTTTTTTCAATGATAGAGACAGAATATCAACCAAAAATCCAGACAAAAACACATGATACAAATGTTATAAATTGAGTTGCAGTTCAGTGAGTAAAATAAGTATTTGATCGCCAAGCAAAACATAACTTGGTGGAGAAACCCTTAATGGCAAGCACAGAGGTAAGACGTTTTTTGTAGTTAGTGACCAGGTTTGCACACATCTCATGACGGATTTTGGTCCACTCTTTACATATCTCTAGATCCTTAAAGTTTCTTGGCTGTCACTTGGCAACTCGAAGTTTCAGCTCCCTCCATAAATTTTCTATAGGATTAAGGTCTCCATGGCCTTAACATGCTTCTTCTTGAGCCACTCCTTTGTTGCCTTGGCAGTATGTTTTGATTTATTGACATGCTGGAAGACATGACCCATCTTCAGTATTCTGGCTGAGGGAAGAAGGTTCTTGTCCAAGATTTTACAATACATGGCCCTATCTATTGGCCTCTCAATGCGACAAAGTCGTTCTGTACTTTTAGCAGAGAAACAGCCCCAAGCCATAATGTTTCCAACGCCGTGCTTGCAGGGCCGGTGCTAGACTATTTTGCTCCCTAGGCAAGACCAGCTACTTGCGCCCCTATGAAAAAAAAAAAGACGTACAGGTACGTGATTTCACGCTGAAGGGCCGCCCTTCCACAATATATGTGTGTGGGGTGGTCCGGAAGTGGATATATACAAAAGCAGCAGTCTTTTATTTTATATAGATAGATATATATATATATATATATATATATATATATATATATATATATATATATATATATTAAAAGACTGTGCTACTTTTGTTATTATCCACTTCAGCCCCGAAAGGTTTTACCCCCTTCATGACCAGGCCATTTTTTGCGATACGGTACTTCGTTACTTTAACTGACAGTTGCGTGGTCGTGCAACGCTGTACACAAATAAAATTGATGTCCTTTTTTCCCAAAATAGAGCTTTCTTTTGGTGGTATTTGATCACCTCTGTGGTTTTTATTTTTTGCGCTAGAAACAAAAAAAGACCGACAATTTTGAAAAAAACACAATATTTTTTTCTTTCTGCTATAAAACATATCCAATAAAAAATAAAATCATCAGTTTAGGTTAATATGCATTCTGCTACATATTTTTTGGTAAAAAAAAAAAATCCCAAAAAGCGTATACTGATTGGTTTGTGCAAAAGTTAGAGCGTCTACATAAATTAGATAATGGCACACAAGACTGCTGCTTATATAATTTACTTCTGATATCACACACCGGTCCGATCCCATCTCTTCTCTCATCTAGATCATCAATCCAGTATTCAATATTTGTCCATGACCATACTATAATAAATATGTACATGATGCCATAATACTGTGCACAGTACACAGGGAATAACAAATATGATTGCTGTAGCTGCAGACTGTCTGTGAATTGATACTATTTGTCGACTACAGGCCAGGCAGCAACTATTATAGGCCAGAGCCACACTGTCTGTTATCACAAACACACTGACATTGTATCTTCTCTGCTCAGGCTGTTTTAGCCTCCACAAACAATCCACACCGTGTGGGACAGTCCAGACAGCCAGGGACTGCTCGGGCTCTTCTGCTCTTGCGTGGGTGGGACTGGAGCCTGGAGGAGGGAATGATATCACGTCAAGGCAGGCTGAGCGCTGCGCCCGCGCTCAGCACGTCATGGGCTGCAGGGATTTGCAGGGTCTGACCGCCAGGGATTGGCGGGGACTCACCACCAATCCTATACATGCACTGTACACAGACAGCACTGCCCGCACGCACAGCAGCAATCATGCACAGCAGCACACAGTGAGTGACACTCCGTCAGAGTCAGCACAGATACAGAGCTATTCTGGCGGAGCCGCAACGGCCACGGCTACATCCAGGGCCGGCGAACTGATCCATCCGGGCCGGCTTGCACCCTCCCAGCTAGGCTAGGCAGTAGTGCGCCTCTAGGTGTCAGTGTACCCTAGGCGGCTGCCTAGTTCGCCTAGCGGGAGTGCCAGCCCTGCGTGCTTGACTGTAGGGATGGTGTTGTTAGGGTCATAGTCAGCATTTTTCCTCCCTAAAAAACATGACGAGTCCCCCTCCTCAAGAAGGCACACGTACAGTCATGCCAATGAACATCTAAATGATTCAGAGAAGAATTGGAAGAAAGTGCTGTAGTCAGATGAGACCAAAATTGAGCTCTTTGGCATTAACTCGACTCGTCGTGTTTGAAGGAAGAAAAATGCTGACTATGACCCTAGGAACACCATCAAATATTATGCTTTGGGGCTGTTTCTCTGCTAAAGGTACAGGCCGACTTTGCGAAAGGGTTTCTCCACCAAGTACTAAGTCAGCTTGGGGATCAAATGCTTATTTTACTCACTGAACTGCAACTTAATTTAAAGCATTTGTTTTATGTGTTTCTTTCTGGATTTTTGGTTTGATATTCTGTCTCTATCATTTAAAATACACATATGATAAAAATTATGGACCCTTCATTTCTTTGTAAGTGGGCAAACTTACAAAATCTGCAGGGGATCAAATAACTATTTTCCCCACTGAACAGTATACGCATTTTTGTTTGCCTTGCATTTCTATTTTGAACTGAATGGGTTGTTTTAAAGGGTAATGTTTCACATATACTTTACCGTAAATCCAGCCCTGCATCAGCCCCTGTTCCCAGAAGAGTTCATAATCTACTGTTCTTATCTTAGTCTTACACAAAGTAGGATCCATTTACCTACCGCTACGGTTTTGGGTTGCAGGTAAAAACTGGAGCACTAAGAGGAAAAGCACACTAGCATAGGGAGGACCTACAGTACATACATGAAGCCAATAGGCCATGCTGAGACTTGAATGCAGGACCGAGAGAAAAGAGTGGCGTTTTCTGCCTAGCCAATTACCCATTGTGACGTGTGAGTGTAGTGTTGCATGATTAACAGCACTTATCATATGTAACATAGAAGGTGAGATGGGGTGATTGTCAGCAGGGCAAGGTTTAATCACAAGTGATTCCACTATGGACTGCAGGAGATTAGTGTTCACACTGTAACACGATTAAAAAAAAAAAAAAAAAGGAAAGCAAAGCCTGTGGCCTGTTTGCAGAGTGTGCATGAAATGCAGGAACTGAATTCACCAATAGTTGTAAAGCCTAGTTGAAGTATCACACCTTATTATTTATTTATAGTCCTATAGCCCCACAGGGTAGGATTTGTGGCTGATTTTTGCTTGGAAATGCTTCAAAATACCCTTTTCTTTAAAGGAGCTTGGCAGGGTCAAAAATTCCAACTGTATTTTTTATAAAACTTGGAAGAATAAAATGAAGTCTCAGTGTTATAATAAGAAAAGCTGCAGCCCGTTGCATCGCTGCAGATGTGCAGCAACCTTGGTAAGCATCTTTACGTACAGTAAGAGCCGCAAGTGAAATGGAATCCCCCAGCCTGCAAAGCCAGGCAAATCGAATCTTCACAGTCTCCCAGAGTCAGAAAACAGTCCAGCTTTTTTTTTGTTTCGTATTTTATTGAGGGGGATAAAACTTGGATAGGGTTTGGGAAGATTATGGGATGCCCACCTGACTTCAAACAATTTTAGGGACAACTTCTGCTATGTAAGTCTATATACACGCCTTCTCTTCCTCCAGCACTAACTTGCTTCAGCTGCCACTGTGATGGCTAAACTGACACAAAGCACTCAGTCAGACTTTTAGCAATTGCCCTTTACAGGCAGGAACCTGAGGCACCTTTAGGTGTGGAGCAAACATTTAGTGTCCAGCATACATGCCTGTGGCTACTGATCCCAGCACCACCTCTTCAGGCACTACCAGCCAGCCTGGCTGTAGCTGGCCCTTTCACTAGCCCTCCTGGCTAAGTTCTTCACGGTCCTCTCCAGACTGAACACTCACCAGCCCGGCTAAATCTTCAGGAGATCTCCTGGACCTGCTGACTCTCTCCCGCTGTCCTTACACTTGCTCCGATGCATCCAGGAAAGGATTGCTCTGTTTGTTGTAAAGGGTCCCTCCAACACCCAAGCCCCAGGCCTGGGGTCACCCCCCGCCCCCCTCAGACTTGGGGGCATCCTCAAGAGCCACCAACAGCCTCCTCAGCACTACATTTCCATCTTCCACTCGACTGCCCCTGCTGGCATGACTTATGAGTATTTATGAGGTAACTGCCCCCTGCCAGCCCATTTTGCTGGGAATTGGCAGGGCCCCTCATCAATACTATAAGCAGCTCCTCCTAAACTCCACCCTCTACTTCTGGAAGCTTCTCCAAGGTTCCAGAGAGCAGGGGGAGTTACCAGAGGTGCTGCTTGCTGAGTCATTAAGCCTTCCTGAGTCACTCAGCCCTGACTCAGATTCAACCCAGGCTTGGCCCTCAGCCAGGCCAAATTTACCTACTCTAACAACTACGTACACTAGAACCTAGCTAGAGGGTGTTACACATCTGACCTACGATAAAAAAACAAACTGCAGTACACACAAGGGCATTGCTGGTGATGGGTGAATTTTAAAATGATTCTAAATGATATTTTTTCTGTTTAAAATAAAAAAGCTGTTATACTTACTTGTTCCATGCAATGGTCAGGGCCGAAACTAGGGGGAGGGGGGCACTGCTGACAGGAGCAGTGACAGCAGTAACACTTCTCCTGTCAGCCCAGCGCTGGGAGCGAGGAGGAGAGAGCCAGAGGCGGTGTGGACTGTGTTCTCTCTCCCTCTGCTATTCCCAGCCAGATGCCGCCCCTGAAGCTGTTTTTGGGTTTGCTCAGAACTTGTAGCAGAGGTGGACTTCGGGCACTGCCTGGCAGGAGGGTGAAGGGAGAACAGGATAGGAGCGGAGGAGAAGACCATCAGGGGGTACTCCTGTAGGGGCTCAGCCAGCAGGGGGATCAGTGAGGCGGGGATGCCCTGTACTGGTCTCTGTACTGGTCTCAGCGGCTGAAAGCAGGTTCCTCTCCCGACAGACATGGTCCCGTCCAACCATTCCTTGGATGCTATGTGAGTGGCCGCTGATCTCTCTCGCACTCAGAGGCGGGACAAGGGAGCGGCATCCTGGGGCAGTGAGAGGAGAAGTGGCGGAGGGGAGAGAGCCGGGAGGAGCTGCACTGTGTTGTGCTCTCCAGCTCTCATCTCTGAACTCCTCCAGCACATGAGACAGGATCGCTCTCACATCGCATTGGACTGTACACACACACAGTTTAATTACTACCCCCTTTCTCCTCCAAGGACTGCTCATTGCAGCAGGAAATGTGGGTAGGGGACTGTAATTAATCTGTGTGTGTGTGTATACAGTCCAATGCGATGTAAGAGCGATCCTGTCTCATCTGCTGGAGGAGTGCTGTTTTGAAAGGATAGGAGAGCCGGAGACGTTCTGACAGGAGAGGAAAGCCGGAGAGGATAGGGGAGTCCTCTCTCCTCTCTTCTCTCTCAGCCCCCTCTCTCTCCCCTCCTCCCCCTCTCACCCCCATTCTCTCACTTCCTCTCTCCCTCTCTCTCTCACCCCCTTCCTCTCTCTCTCCCCCCACCCCCATCTCTCTCTCCCCACCCCCTTTCTCACCCCATCTCTCTTCTCTCTCAGCCCCCTCTCTCCTCCTTCCCCCCCACCCCATTCTCTCACCTCTCCTCTCCCTCTGACCCCTCTCTCTCACCCCCCTCTCCCTCTTACACCCTCTCCCTCACCCTCTCCCATCCCCCCTCTCTCTATCTCTCAAACCTTCCTCTCTCTCTGATCCCCCTCCCTTTATCTCTCAACTCCCCTCTGCCCCCTCACCTCTCTCTTTCACTCTCACCCCCTCTCTAACCCCCCTCACCCCATCTCTCCCCCTACCCCCCTCTCTCTCACACCCCCTTTCTCACCTCCCTTCCACTCCGTTCACCTCTTTCCCCCCCCCTACTCTCTCTCCCCTTTACTCATCTCTCTCCTACTTTCCCATCTCTCTCTTTTTCCCTCCTATTCCTATCTCTCTCTCCCTCTACACCCTCTTCCTCTCTTAGATTATAATAGGAGTTTCTGTCATATTTCAGGTTCTCAGTAAAAAATGTGTTCTGTTAGTACATTTTCCATGTTTACAAAGTAATAAATTAATAAAAATTAAAAACTACTGACACTGTCCATTGCCCTACTGACACCAACCTCTGCTCTGCTGCTTTTCGGAGGGGATGGAACAGAGTCTTTGCCCCGGGTCAAAGAATGTCTACCTTCGCCACTGGCAATGTACAGAGTGGTTCCTTACATCCTTTTCTGGAGTCCTCTGCTGGTGCGCCCCCCTCCTTCTTCTTATGAGTGCCCCCTTTGCAAGCTGGGTGCTGTGGGGGCACCAATGCCAGCTTGCTCCCAAGTTGGGCTGTGTGTGACCATGCCCCCCTGCTCTCTTCACAGGATTTACCTGACAGTAGCTGTGAGGCCAGGGTGAGAGAGCAGTGGTTCTGCAGACGGGCACAGTGCTGGATCGAAAGAGAAGGCAGGTAAGTGTTAAGTGATGGGGGGGGGGGGCAATAGTGGGGCATTTTTTACCTTAAAGTGTCCTTAAACCCACATCATTAAAAACTATCAATGAATGATGTATTAATTGCTGCTCATACTCACTCAGTCATTATGAGATTCATTTCTGTATTCTGCAAAAAAAAGTTGGTTGATCCTGCTGCTCACCTTCTCCACCTTCTGTCCATTGCAGTTGGGGATTTTGCAGAGCAGTGTTGGCAACTGGTGCACATGGTCAGTTTTCAGTGTATTTTCTACCCTGAGAATTTTTTCTCTATCACATCTGAGCAGCCTATGTGACTATTAAGGATGAGCCGAACACCCCCCAGGTCGGTTCGCACCAGAACCTGCGAACGGACCGAAAATTCGCACGAGCGTTAGAACCCCATTGAAGTCTATGGGACTCGAATGTTCGAAATCAAAAGTGCTAATCTTAAAGGCTAATTTGCATGGTATTGTCCTAAAAAGGGTTTGGGGACCCGGGTCCTGCCCCAGGGGACATATCAATGCAAAAAGTTTTAAAACCGGCCGTTTTTTCGGGAGCAGTGATTTTAACCACTTGTCGCCCGCCCTATTAGCAAATGACGGCGGCAAAGTGGTTTGATATTCCTGATCAGACGTCATATGACGTGATCAGGAATATCGAGCCGCTGCGCGCCCCTGGGGGCGCACATCACGCCGATCGTTGTTGCGGGGTGTCAGTCTGACACCCTGCAACACCGATCTAGGTAAAGAGTCTCTGACGGAGACTCTTTACTACGTGATCAGCCGTGTCCAATCACGGCTGATCACGATGTAAATAGGAAGAGCCGGTGATCGACTTTTCCTCACTCGCGTCTGACAGACGCGAGTAGAGGAGAGCCGATCGGCTGCTCTCCTGACAGGGGGGGTCTGTGCTGATTGTTTATCAGCACAGCCCCCCCTCGGATCCTACCCAGGACCACCAGGGAAGCCGCCCAGGACCTCCAGGGAAGCCATCCACACTGGACCACCAGGTATGCCCCCTAGACCACCAGGGAAATGCCACTGTGTGCCCAGGCAGCTGCCAATCTGTGCCCAGGCAGCTGCCAATCAGTGCCCACTTCAATGCCTACCACTGCCAGTGCCACCAGGGATGCCCATCAGTGCCTCATATCAGTGCCGTGTATCTGTGCCCATCAGTGCCACGTATCAGTGCCCATCAGTGCCCATCAGTGCCGCCCATCAGTGCCCATCAGTGCCCAGCAGTGCCGCCTATCAGTGCCGCCTATCAGCGCCACCCAATCAGTGCCCAGCAGTGCCGCCTTTCATTGCCCATCAGTGTCGCCTATCAGTGCCCATCAGTGCCAACCAGTGCCACCCAGTGCCACCCATCAGTGCCGCCTATCAATGCCCATCAGTGCTGCATATGAGTGCCACCCATCAGTGCCGCCTGCCAGTGCCCATCAGTGCCGCATATCAGTGCCCATCGTCAGTGCCCGTCAGTGCCCGCTTATTGGTGCCACCTCATCGGTGCCACCGTATCAGTGCCTGTCAGTGCCGCCTTATCAGTGCCCATCAGTGAAAGAGAAAACTTACTTATTTACAATTTTTTTAACAGAAACAAAAGCAAAACTTTTATTTTTTTCAAAATTTTCAGTCTTTTTTTATTTGTTTAGCAAAAAAAAAAAAAAAACACAGAGGTGATCAAATACCACCAAAAGAAAGGTCTATTTGTGGGAACACAATGATAAAAATTTAGTTTGGGTACAGGGATGGATGACTGCGCAATTGTCATTCAAACTGCGACAGCGCTGAAAGCTGAAAATTGGTCTGGGCAGGAAGGTGTCTAAGTGCCCTGTATTGAAGTGGTTAATGATGCTTAAAGTGAAAAAAAAAGTGAAGTATTCCTTTATATGTCTTACCTGGGGGGTGTCTATAGTATGCCTGTAAAGTGGCGCGTGTTTCCCGTGCTTAGAACAGTCCCTGCACAAAATGACATTTTTAAAGGAATAAAAGTCATCTAAAACTGCTTACGGCTTTAATGTCAGACCATATTGGCCCCATAAAGAATGAGGAAGGACATCTGGTTACAAAGAATGGGGAGATGGTGAAGGTATTGAATTTATTCTTCGCCTCAGTCTTCACAAGTGAATCTGGGGGCTTCAGTAACCAAAACTGCAATGTTTATCCTTATGACACAACACAGGAAGCACCTCCATGGTTAACAGAGGACAGAATTAAAATTAGGCTTGAAGAATTTAACATTAATAAATCACCGGGACCAGATGGCTTGCATCCGAGGGTACTTAGGGAACTCAGTCAAGTGATTGCCAGACCGTTGTTCCTAATTTTTACAGACAGTCTACTGACTGGAATGGTACCAGCTGATTGGAAAAAAGCCAATGTAGCACCAATATTTAAAAAGGGCCCAAAATACATCCCTGGGAATTACAGACCAGTTAGCCTAACATCAATAGTATGTAAACTCTTGGAGGGGATGATAAGGGATAATATACAAGATTTTAGTAATGAGAACGGTATCATTAGCAGTAATCAGCATGGATTCATGAAGAATTGTTCTTGCCAAACCAATCTACTAACCTTCTATGAGGAGGTGAGTTGCCATCTAGATAAAGAAAGGCCCGTAGACGTGGTGTATCTGGATTTTGCAAAAGCATTTGACACAGTTCCCCATAAACGTTTACTGTACAAAATAAGGTCCGTTGGCATAGATCTTAGGGTGAGTACATGGATTGAAAACTGGCTACAAGGGCGAGTTCAGAGGGTGGTGATAAATGGGGAGTACTCGGAATGGTCAGGGGTAGGTAGTGGGGTTCCCCAGGGTTCTGTGCTGGGACCAATCCTATTTAATTCATAAACAACCTGGAGGATGGGATAAACAGTTCAATCTCTGTATTTGCAGACGACACTAAGCTAAGCAGGGCAATAACTTCTCCGCAGGATGTGGAAACCTTGCAAAAAGATCTGAACAAATTAATGGGGTGGGCAACTACATGGCAGATGAGGTTCAATGTAGAAAAATGTAAAATAATGCATTTGGGTGGCAAAAATATGAATGCAATCTATACACTGGGGGGAGAACCTCTGGGGGAATCTAGGATGGAAAAGGACCTGGGGGTCCTAGTAGATGATAGGCTCAGCAATGGCATGCAATGCCAAGTTGCTGCTAACAAAGCAAACAGAATATTGGCATGCATTAAAAAGGGATCAACTCCAGAGATAAAACGATAATTCTCCCACTCTACAAGACTCTGGTCCGGCCGCACCTATAGTATGCTGTCCAGTTCTGGGCACCAGTCCTCAGGAAGGATGTACTGGAAGTGGAGTGAGTACAAAGAAGGGCAACAAAGCTAATAAAGGGTCTGGAGGATCTTAGTTATGAGGAAAGGTTGCGAGCACTGAACTTATTCTCTCTGGAGAAGAGACATTTGAGAGGGGATATGATTTCAATATACAAATACCGTACTGGTGACCCTACAATAGAAATAAAACTTTTTCGCAGAAGAGAGTTTAACAAGACTCGTGGCCACTCATTAAAATTAGAAGAAAAGAGGTTTAACCTTAAACTAGGTAGAGGGTTCTTTACTGTAAGAGCGGCAAGGATGTGGAATTCCCTTCCACAGGCTGTGGTCTCAGCGGGGAGCATCGATAGTTTCAAGAAACTATTAGATAAGAACCTGAATGACCGCAACATACAGGGATATACAATGTAATACTGACACATAATCACACATAGGTTGGACTTGATGGACTTGTGTCTTTTTTCAACCTCGCCTATTATGTAACTATGTAATGTCCGGTCCCGGTCCTGTGTTCCTGTTGTTACTCTGCCTGATTGACCTTGTTCCTGAAAACCCGGCTGTCTTCTGACCATTCTCTTGGATCTCCCCTGCCTGCTGAACCTGCCTCTACCTGCAATACTGACCTTGGCTTGAACTTATGATTACGGTTCTGCCTCCTGATTCTGTACCTTGCTGCCCATCTGTTGCCAACCTCTGCCTGTGTCTGACTACGGTTTTGCCTTCTGACTTGGTACCCCACTGCCAGCCTGTTGCCAACACCTGCCTTTTCCTGATTCTGCAGTTGATCCTGATCTGGCTCCCGCTGAACAAGTTTGGTGATCAGTTTCCACATCTCCTCAGCAGAGGTTCCTGTATCTCCAAGTTTCAGCCTCCTGCCTGCAGGCACCTGCACCCTTTCGTTGCCCTCGCACTCCCTGTACCCACCACCAGGGGTGCTTGGACCGTAACCGTGCAAGAGGCCACCCTCATCATTTCGGGCTCCGCTGTAAGGTACGTGACACTGCCCAGGAACCGCTGCACCACCAAGTTAAGGACGTGAGCCAAACAGGGCACATGGGTCAGTTGTCCCTGTCAGAGGGTGGAGAGGAGGTTGGTGCCATTGTCGCAAACAACCATACCTGCCTTAAGCTGGCGTGGCGCAACCACCTCTGAACCTGCCCCTGCAGAGCTGACAGAATCTCTGCCCCAGTGTGGCTCCTGTCCCCCAAGCACACCAGCTCAAGCACCGCATGGCATCTTTTGGCCTGCGTGCTTGCGTAGCCCCTTGAACGCCTACGGAGCACAGATGGTTTCTGAAGTCAAATCAGCACAGGAAGAGGCCATGGAGGAAGAAGAAGAGGAGGGGGTGGAGGAGAGAGGTGTGGCAGAATCACCACTAGTAGTATTTTGGAGGCGTGGTGGCATAACAACCTCCAACACTACTGCACCCTGTCCTGCATCCTTCCCAGCTGCCAGAAGAGTCTGTGATGTGATGCAGTCGGTGTGCTGCCCTTAAACTGGCCCCTGGAGGGCATCCTGCCTTGTTGGTGATGTGCCTCCTCCTCCTCCTCTCTCCTATCAGGCACACACGTGGAGTCAGTGATCTCATCATCCCCTCCCTCCTCATCACTGGAGCAAAGCTGGCAGTATGCTGCAGCTGGGGGAACATGACTGCCAGATTGCTGTCCTTCTTGGGCACCCCCTCTCTCTGAGCTCACGTTACTGCCTTCCTCTAGCTGGGTACCATCATCGGAGCCTTCAAAATGCTGGGCATCCTCCTGGAGCATGTACCCAACACTGTGGTCAAACAGTTCGGGGGACTCCTTAAGAGGACATGGTGGGGCTAGGGAAGGATTGACTGATGCCATTGAGCCGAGGGAAGAGGCCGTGTTGGCAGCTGCTTTGCCAGACAAAGTACCCTGAGCCTGGGTGAGAGAGGATGAGGAGGATGAGGACGGCTTGGTCATCCACTCTACCAAGTCTTCCGCATGTTGCAGCTCAACACGGCCAGCTTCCGAAAAAAAGGACAAGCGTGTCCCACGGCCACGTGCTGATGAGGATGCACCGTCTCCACGACCAGCACTGTTGCCTCTAGACACAGAGCCCGCTTGCCCTCTTTTATTGTCTTGTGACTGTCTGCCTCTCCTTGTTGGCCTTCCAGACATACTAATGGCCTGCAGTGAGATGTAGCTGCACAAAGCTGGGATGTATATATATACTGATACTGCAGCTAGCAGAATCAACTGCCTGCCTGTAGTATTATTAGTACGAGAACACCACTAATTTTCTTCAGGTAGCTTTAGGTGCACACTGTGCAGAGGGCACAGTGCACTAACTGTAAATACTGTAGCTGCCTGCCTGTGGTATTAATAGGAGCAGAACAACAGCAATTGTCTCCAGGTAGCTTTAGGTGCACACTGTGCAGAGGACTACACTAACTGTAAATACTGTAGCTGTCTGCCTGTGGTATTAATAGGATCAGAAGAACACTCATTTTCTTCAGGTAGCTTTAGGTGCACACTGTGCAGAGGACGCACTACACTAACTGTAAATTCTGTAGCTGCCTGCCTGTGGTATTAATAGGATCAGAAGAACACCACTAATTTTCTTCATGTAGCTTTAGGTGCACACTGTGCAGAGGACACAGTGCACTAACTGTAAATACTGTAGCTGCCTGCCTGTGGTATTAATAGGAGCAGAATTGTCTCCAGGTAGCTTTAGGTGCACACTGTGCAGAGGACGCACTACACTAACTTGTAAATACTATAGCTGCCTGTGGTACTGTACTAATAGGATCAGAAGAACACCGCTAATTTTCTTCAGGTAGCTTTAGGTGCACACTGTGCAGAGGACGCACTACACTAACTTGTAAATACTGCAGCTGCCTGCGGTACTGTACTAATAGGATCAGAAGAACACTAATTTTCTTCAGGTAGCTTTAGGTGCACACTGTGCAGAGGACGCACTAAACTAACTGTAAATACTGTAGCTGCCTGCCTGTGGTATTAATAGGATCAGAAGAACACCACTAATTTTCTTCAGGTAGCTTTAGGTGTACACTGTGCAGAGGATACACTACACTAACTTGTAAATACTACAGCTGCCTGTGGTACTGTACTAATAGGATCAGAGGAACACCACTAATTTTCTTCAGGTAGCTTTAGGTGCACACTGTGCAGAGGACGCACTACACTAACTTGTAAATACTGCAGATGCCTGCGGTACTGTACTAATAGGATCAGAAGAACACCACTAATTTTCTTCAGGTAGCTTTAGGTGCACACTGTGCAGAGGACGCACTACACTAACTTGTAAATACTACAGCTGCCTGTGGTACTGTACTAATAGGATCAGAAGAACACCACTAATTTTCTTCAGGTAGCTTTGGTTGCACACCGTGCAGAGGACGCGCTACACTAACTTGTAAATACCGTAGCTGCCTGCGGTACTGTACTAATAGAATCAGAAGAACACTAATTTTCTTCAGGTAGCTTTAGGTGCACACTGTGCAGAGGACGCACTACACTAACTTGTAAATACTACAGCTGCCTGTGGTACTGTACTAATAGGATCAGAAGAACACCACTAATTTTCTTTAGGTAGCTTTAGGTGCACTAACTGTAAATACTGTAGCTGCCTGACTGTGGTATTAATCGGAGCAGAACAACAGAAATTGTCTCCAGGTAGCTTTAGGTGCACACTGTGCAGAGGACGCACTACACTAACTGTAAATACTGTAGCTGCCTGCCTGTGGTATTAATAGGATCAGAAGAACACCACTAATTTTCTTCAGGTAGCTTTAGGTGCACACTGTGCAGAGGACACAGTGCACTAACTGTAAATACTGTAGCCGCCTGCCTGTGGTATTAATAGGAGCAGAACAACAGCAATTGTCTCCAAGTAGCTTTAGGTGCACACTGTGCAGAGGACGCACTACACTAACTTGTAAATACTGCAGCTGCCTGCAGTACTGTACTAATAGGATCAGAAGAACACCACTAATTTTCTTCAGGTAGCTTTAGGTGCACACCGTGCAGAGGACGTACTACACTAACTTGTAAATACTACAGCTGCCTGTGGTACTGTACTAATAGGATCAGAAGAACACTAATTTTCTTCAGGTAGCTTTAGGTGCACACTGTGCAGAGGATGCACTACACTAATTGTAAATACTGTAGCCGCCTGCCTGTGGTATTAATAGGATCAGAAGAACACCACTAATTTTCTTCAGGTAGCTTTAGGTGTACACTGTGCAGAGGACACACTACACTAACTTGTAAATACTACAGCTGCCTGTGGTACTGTACTAATAGGATCAGAGGAACACCACTAATTTTCTTCAGGTAGCTTTAGATGCACACTGTGCAGAGGACGCACTACACTAACTTGTAAATACTGCAGATGCCTGCGGTACTGTACTAATAGGATCAGAAGAACACCACTAATTTTCTTCAGGTAGCTTTAGGTGCACACTGTGCAGAGGACGCACTACACTAACTTGTAAATACTACAGCTGCCTGTGGTACTGTACTAATAGGATCAGAAGAACACCACTAATTTTCTTCAGGTAGCTTTAGGTGCACACTGTGCAGAGGACGCACTACACCAACTTGTAAATACTGCAGATGCCTGCGGTACTGTACTAATAGGATCAGAAGATTACCACTAATTTTCTTCAGGTAGCTTTGGGTGCACACTGTGCAGAGGACGCACTACACAAACTTGTAAATACTACAGCTGCCTGTGGTACTGTACTAATAGGATCAGAAGAACACCACTAATTTTCTTCAGGTAGCTTTGGGTGCACACCGTGCAGAGGACGCACTACACTAACCTGTAAATACTGTAGATGCCTGCGGTAGTGTACTAATAGGATCAGAAGAACACTAATTTTCTTCAGGTAGCTTTAGGTGCACACTGTGCAGAGGACGCACTACACTAACTTGTAAATACTACAGCTACCTGTGGTACTGTACTAATAGGATCAGAAGAACACCACTAATTTTCTTTAGGTAGCTTTAGCAATACACTGTAAGTGCAGCTAACTGACTCTCCTGCCTACTCTATCTAACTTAAATCAAATGACACTGTCTCTCTGTCTATCTATCTCTCGCTCAGCGCCGGAACACACTACACAGGGCCGCCGTGTAGGCGGCCCTATATAGTGTGGTGCGTGTACTAAACCCCCTGAGCCATAATTGGCCAAAGCCACCCTGGCTTTCGCCAATTACGGCTCTCTGTACAGACGGCGCTGTGATTGGTCAAGCATGCGGGTCATAGTGCATGCTTGGCCAATCATCAGCCAGCAATGCACTGCGATGCCACAGTGAATTATGGGCCGTGACGTGCCACTCGAATTTGGCACGAACAGCCCATATCGTTCGGAATTCGGGGAACGACCGAACAGGCATTCGAACACGAAGCTCATCCCTAGTGACTATATAGCCACACGCGTTGGCATATGCACACTGGTAAATGACAGCCCGCTCCTTCCCTTCTCCACTAAACAAAATGGGGGTGGGGTATTACATGTTAAATGATGGAGGCTTTGCCTCCCTGTAATTCTAAGACACAGGCTGGAGGGGTGAGACACAGCCTGTGACTGGCAGAAATCTGCCCACATCATGTTTTTGCCAAAAAATAATAAATATTTCATTTCAAATATACAGTATATTGGTATGACAATTTAAAACAGTTTATTGATATTAATTATTTATTTTTACTCTGTATCCCAAAGGCTGTTTTTGTTTTTTAGTTTTTTTCCAAACATGTGAGACTAGAAGCTCCTCCTGTCACTGTTTACCTACAGATAGGCTGGGAAAGAGCTGGGTCGTGTATATCGATTGTGGCAAAAGGTACTTGGATTTTTTTTCATTAAATTAATTACAGTGCCATCATCCATATACAGAAATAGAAAGGATAATGTAAATTAAACAGTGTGTGTATTAGTATCACTTTAATGCACAGCATGCATGGATTGAGGCAAATTGTGGTTAGGCTTAAAAAACGATAACTTTTAGGAAAAGCAACAATTTAACTACATGAACAGGAAGATATGACTTCCTGAACACACATTACATACTGTACTGCTACCATGGTTGGAAATGAGTAAAACCTTACATTTTTACACAGTTTAGGGTTTATTCATATTATTCTACTTCCCTGTGGTTTTCAGAAGCTGGCAGAAGGATATCTGCCGAGGTCCCTACGAATGTTGAGATCACAAAAGTGCACCGAGCTGATTGGATTGAAGTGTGGGGTGTTGCAGCATGGCGACATCTATTATACATCTATTTTTTCCTACTACTTTGCTCCCTTGGGATGGTGGTCCAACCGGGGAAAATGCTTGTGCCTGCACAAAAATACTTAATTGAGTAGTTCAAAAATTATATCTAGCTACAAATTGCAACTGAGAGGTTGTCAGAATAAGTTACTTTTTTGTGGTGTGTTAATACACTCCTGCGTTAACGTCACATTAAAGGGGTTGTAAAGTCTCCAGGTTTTTCACCTTAATGTCCGTCAGGGCACCCAGTGAAGAGGAGGAGCCAGGAGCACCGCCAGGGCACCCCAGAAGTAGAGGATCGGGGCTGCTCTGTGCAAAACTCTTGCACAGAGCAGGTAAGTATAACATGTTTGTTCTTAAAAAACAAAACAAAGAAAACCGAACCTTTACAATCACTTTAAAGTGTTACTAAACCCATGAATGGTGCCACAACCCATCAATGCATTATACACGCATTAACATACATTGCAATAAGCCCTCGTGCACCCCGGAGCGGCTTTGAAATCGCGCAATGAAAATGGTAAAAAGTAGTGTAGGAACCATTTTTATAATTGCTGAAAAATGAGTTGAAGTTCAACTGAGTTGAAGTCAAAGCGCATGACAAGTTGCAACGGTGTGAACCAGGGCTTAAGCACATAGTAATGTCCTCACTACCACAATGCAGAAGTGTGAACCTGGCCTCAGCTGTGAAAACCACAGGCTCTGTTTCTTTGATTCAGAGATATTAACAACTAAATGTATTTGTTAAAAGCTGAGTTTCAGGCAAACGGGTAAATACACATTTAACATATACCCATGTAAGGTATACAGTAGAGTGCAATGCACAACACACTATAGCTCACATACTTTGCAATGTGGTACTCTGCATTACTAAAAAGGGTCATGATCCATTGTGATGCGCATCAACATGCATTGCATTAAGGCAGTTCATACATTATGAATAGACTGTCCCAACACAAAGCACAATGACGTGCAATAATACACATTGGTTAATGCACCACAAAGTATCACAAAATTGTGATGCCGCGTACACACTGTCGGACTTTTCGTCTACAAAAGTCCGACGGACGCCGACGGACAAAATACGGCTGACAATCCGATCGTGTGTGGGCTTCCCCGGACTCTCAGCGGACTTTTCCAGCCGCAAATCTGACGGACTTTAGATTTCAAACATGCTTCAAATCTTTATGTCGTAACTACGCCGGACCCAGAAATCTGCTCGTCTGTATGCTAGTCCGACGGACAAAAACCCACGCTAGGGCAGCTATTGGCTACTGGCTACTGGCTATCAACTTCCTTATTTTAGTCCGGTGTACGTCATCACATACGAATCCGTCGGACTTTTGTGTGATCGTATGTAGGCAAGTCCGTTCGTTAGAAAGTCTGCCGCAAGTCCGCCAAAAGTCCGCCAAAAGTCTGTCGAAAGTCTGTCGGACAGGTTGTCGGACTTTTGTAGCCGAAAAGTCCGAGCGTGTGTACGCGGCATGAATCTTTGGGTTTAGCGTTCCTTCCCCACCTTTTAGCCCCCTGGTCCCCAACATGCGGCCAGTCTCTCTGTGCGTAGTCCACCGTGTTCCTAGGCACAGGGCTGCAGTGGAGTGCCATAAGCTTGAGTGTTTCCTGTGTTCCAACACTCGACACTGAAACAAAGCCGACATTGGGAGGACTGATCTACAAGCATTGTCCTGGTCCAACTGAACATGACCAAAAACAACTAGCAACTGCATTTATATTTTCTGACTGAATAAAACGCATTGGAAGATTTTTACTCACCATCTGTTCTGGTAACATCCATAAAATGTTTGATTTATTATGTAGCACCCTGGACTTTAGGCAGGGTTGCTCCTCACAAATTTACTTGCCAGGAGTAGTTATCCTGGTTGATTGTTAGAGATCTATTGATTTCTCCCTAAGTTTGGCCTTGTTGCACTTTTCTCTTCTACCACTAGGTGGCCGGGTACTTGGTGTTACTAGATACGAGAAAGGCAACCCAAGGTCAGGGTATGGGTATGTGGGGTGTCTCAGCCAATGAGCAGTAGTTTTCTTGAATTCTTTGGCCTGCTGGGAGAGCCTATATATTTGGGTGGAGTCAGGTGATCTGATCTATGTTCTGTGCCACCTGGACGGCTGTGTGTCGTATTGCCCGGGCTGCTAGGCTGAAATGCGTCAATAACTACAGGTATTGATTCCTTTTATTGGATGAAGTTAATAAAATCATATATTTTTTATTTTTGAGATATTGTGGTGCTGGATTTTTTTCTCTTTGAATGGACATTTGGATGCCTGAGTACTGGGGCCATCCGAGCACATGAGTCATCCTGTTTACCATTAAGGCTCAGTTCACATCTCCGCGTTCTGAAATGCGGGGGGGGGGGGATCTTTGCTATTCTGCCTGCGAGTTGTAATACAGTAATACAGGCAAATCGTGGGACGCCTGTGTATACCTGGTGCGTTGCCCGTTGATTTTAATAGCACCCCAAACGCGGTGCGATTTTACCGCAATTCGTCGGGCAACAATCGTCGCCCAAAAGAAATACAGGAGCTTCTTTTGGGCGATGGGCGTCACACAGTTCTATTTGCACATTTTTACCGCGATTGTCGCCCCCATACGCGGAGATGTGAAGAGAGCCTTAAGGCTATTTTGGGTAGCAGCACTATTTCAATGGATGGATATTTCCAACTGTGAATAGTCGGCCAAACTGTTCCTGCTTGATTCAAATTCAAATTACAAAAGTATGTTAACTCAGAAACTATGACATTTTAGTGATGGGGTTTAGATCTACTAGTCACATTCATTGCATTAAGTATTAATAAAGAGGATTAATCATTGACTCAAAATGCTGTATTAGTATTGTTTAAATATTTTTTATTACTATGAAAATGAGTCCATCCGTCCTCAGTGCATCCCTGTGGCTGCAGATGTTGTTTCGTAGTATTTCCTGGTTTTTATAACAACCAGCATGGGGCTTCCTGTAGATCAGGGGTAGGGAACCTTTCAGAGGTTGAGATATACCTGGACAACATGGAGGAGAACAAAGATCCCTGGGGAGCATCACTCTTTAAAAAAAAACAACAAAAAAAAAACTATCTAGCCCCCAATAAAAAGACAGCATGAAGAACACTTATGAGCAGATTCACTAAAACCAGAGAGTGTAAAATCTGTAAATCAATTAAAGAGTAATTCCTCTTTTGTTGAGAAAAATATTCCCCATTTGGGTGATCAATTTACATTGCAGGGACTTGTGTCTGTTTACACACACCTACCATCGGGTCTCCATTCTCTTCCGTTTAGTGGCGTAGATCAGAGGTAGTTTACTCGGGCTGCTCATATAGCAGAGCAGGCTCTGTCCGTGTCCACTCTGCAGAAACTGAGCAGACACAGATGTGTCATCCACCCGCTCTGCTACGGTCAGCAAGGGATCTGTGAGCTGGTCCTCTGCTGATCAGAACAGTATCCACCCTGTGTAAAAGGGGCCTAAAGGAAATGAATGCAGATGGGGATTGTGATCGTGACGTGCCCCCGAAGATTGCAGGGGGGATGGGAGAGAGGTGAACGTCCTTCCGGTGCCACGGCACCAGGAGAGGAAGTGGGAGCTGGGTACCTATGAAAACTAAGTACCCGCTCCCCCCCCCCAAAAAAAATGACATGCCAAATGTGGCATGTCAGGGGGTCACGAGTACTTAAAGCGGAAGTTCCATTTTTGGGTGAAACTCCGCTTTAAGGACTAGGCCTATTTTTCAAACTTGTTGTTTACAAATTAAAATTTTTTTTTTTGCTTGAAAATTACTTAAAACCCCCAAACATTATATGTTTTTTTTTTTCAGACACTGTAGAGAATAAAATGTCTGTTGCTGCAATACTTTATGTCACACCGTATTTGCGCAGTGGTCTTACAAACGCAATTTTTTTTTTATACTGGGAAAGATAATGTTACGCCAAGTAAATTGATACCCAACATGTCGTGCTTCAAAATTGCGCCCGCTCGTAGAATGGCGACAAGCTTTGACCCTTATAAATCTCCCTAAGCGACATTCAAAAATTTCTACAGGTTACTAGTTTTGAGTTACAGAGGAGGTCTTTTGCTAGAATTATTGCTCTTGCTCTAATGATCACAGGGATACCTCACATGTGTGGTTTGAACACCGTTTACATATACGGGTGCGACTTACATATGCGCTCGCTTCTGTGCGTGAGCACCAAGGGATGGGTGCTTTAAATCCTTTTTTTTTCTTATTTATTTTACTTTTTATTTTTACACTGTCCCTTTAAAAAAAAAAATTGGGGATCACTTTTATTCCTATTACATGGAATGTAAACATCCCTTGTAATAGAAGAAAAGCATGACAGGACCTCTTTAATGTGAGACCTGTGACCTCATATCTCACATTTACACTTCATTGCAATAAAAAATAAAAGTCTCTTTTTTTTTTCCAATAACAAAAAAATTTTTCCCCTTTAAGGCCGTTGGGAAGTGACGTTTGATGTCGCTTCCGTCATCCAGCGTCATTGAGTCAAGTGGGGGCCATCATTCCCTCACTCCACTCATAGCCTCTGAGGGGAAATGATCCGATTGTCTCCGCCACTACCAGCGGCTCCGGTAAGTGGCGGAGACGACTAGAATGCGGGGGGTGGGGGGTGGGCACCTCTTCCGCCGCCGATAAAAGTGTTTTTTCGGCGAATCTGTCGCAGAGACCACTTTTATCCTAAAGAGGACCGCCTGCCGTTTCAGAAAATACCAGGGTTATGGCAGCTATCTGCTGCCATAACCCTGGTATTCCATGTCAAATTACCGACGTACAGCTACCGCAGTTTGCGGGTTAATGAACATAAAATAAAAGGATGGAGAGGGAATTGATCTGCTTCGGCTGATTTGGAGGGCAGAGGTAGGGTTAAGGGTCGTAAAGACCACCGATCTCTCAATAAAGAGTACCTGTCACTGCCCAAGCTATCACACGGGATGTTATTCATTACACTGGCCACCCATAGAGCTATCATGGGTCTGTCCCTGTCCACCAGACACAAACTGAATGGGCACGGATGTAAAAAACCTGACGTTTGTCCTATTCGGCTCCAGTTCAGCAGGGGATCTGCTCACTGAATTCCTGCTGGTCAGATTGGACCCCACTCCATGTGAAAGAGCCCTTAGTCCCCGGTCACACTGGTGCAATGTGCCCTGTAATTTGATAGTACCAAATCGCATGACAAGTCACACCCTATTATCCGCAATGGAAGCGGTCAAATCGGTGCGTCTCCATCGGAGTCCCACTGACACCATTGATGCAGCACTATTCCTCCCACTGACACCAATAATAGGGCACTATTCCTTCCATTATACCAACAATAGGGCATTGTGTTCTCCCACTGGCCACAGTCCGGCCCCTTACCCTACATTCACATCTATGTGCTTTTTTGTGCGTTTTCCGTTTTTGCAGAAACGCACTACAGTCCATTTAACCACTTGCCGACCGCCACACGCCGATGTACGTCTCTACTTTGGGGACGGATATCGTTGTTATGGCAGCAGCTAGCTGCCATAACCCCAGTATCCCCGTGTTCGGCCGGTGGTCGGCTACAAGATAAAAGTGGTCTCTGCGGCAGATACGCTGCGAGATCACTTTTATCAGTGGCGGGAGAGGGCACCCCCCTCCCGCCCTGATCTTTAAGAGTAAAAGTTTGTCGCCATTCCACGAGCGGACGCAATTTTGAAGCGTGACATATTGGGTATCAATTTACTCTGCGTTACATTATCTTTCACAATATAAAAAAAAAAAATCGGGCTAACTTTACTGTTGTCTTATATTTTTATTCAAAAAACTGTATTTTTTCCAAAAAAAGTGCCCTTGTAAGCCTGCTGCGCAAATACGGTGTGACAGAAAGTATTGCAACAACCGCCATTTTATTCTCTAGGATATTGGGAAAAAAAATGTATAACGTTTGGGGGTTCTAAGTAACTTTCTAGCAAAAAAAAAAAATGTTTTTAATTTATAAACACCACAACTAAAAAAGAGGCTCGGCCTTAAAGTGGTAAACATGGTTTCCTATGGTACACGTTCACATCTATGCGTTATTCAGCTGGTGCTTTTTTTTTTCAAAAGCACAGCAAAAACGCCCGACGTTTTATGGGCAGTTTTGGAGTGCCTCAGTGTAAAAGGGGTCTAAAAAAAAGAAAACAACCATCTGGAATGCATCAAAAACGCATTAAAAAGGCACATGCAGAAATGCATCCAGAAAAGATCTGGAGTGTGTTTTTGTGATGTGAACCAACCCTAAAAAAAATATTTTCTAAGGGCCAGTTCACACCAAAGAAACACAAACGCAGTCCAATGCAGCTTCTACTTTTTTTCTGGAACTGGAACGCACTGGAACTGCAAGCACTGGTGTGAACTATGCCATTGAATACCATATAACCTACTTTCCATGCGTTTTTGATGCAGAAAAAAACACACTGGACTGCATGTGGTATGAACTGGGCCTTATGCAGGTTGCAGTTTCCATATTCCAGAGGCATTTTGCGTTTTTCAATACATACTTTTCATCTATTGTAGTCTATGGAACCAAAAACCAGAAAAAACTCTGATTCTTTCCATAAAATGCACAGATGTGAACTACATCCATAGGAAACCATGTTAAATGGACCGTACTGTGTTTCTGCAAAACTGAAAATGCACTAAAAAAATGCATAGGTGTGAACCAGGCCTATGAGATTACTACAAATCCATTCTCTACACGTGTCACCATACTATGACCCCGAGATAAGAAACTGAAAGTCCCATGAGGCATTGCAAGTCTCTGCACAGTCACAGGCATGACTCCCAGAGACAGAGGCATGTTGGGACATGTAGTAACAGCTGGCAGGCCAGAGTCTGTAGGAAACATAACATGGGCTACAAGAAAATGGCCGCCGCTCTCCAGTACTGAAGACAAGAAAACCAACGATAATATTACGGGTTTTTTACGATATAGGCCTAGAAGAAGGCTTGTATGATCCTCTAAAATCTGAAATAAATAGTCAGAAGCATATAGACCTTCCTTTTTTTTCTGTCTGTACCTACTTATACCGTCTAGCGGCTGTGCCAGGCCGAGGCGTAACTAGGCAACCCGGAGGAAGCCTGCCAAGCCAGCCGTGGAACGCATACAGAGATCAGCTGATGTGGGTGGGCGGGGCTTCAGAAGAGAAAGCCACTGAGATTCCGGGAGACGGCTTGTGTATGCGGGGTGAAGAGAGGAGATCCCCAGCATTTCCGGGAGAGCTGACACAGCTATGTGAGAGATATGAATAAGACGTGTCTTCTATGTGTGTTCCTGTATGGCAGGTCCCCGGCTCCTGAGTAGCCAGCAATACATCAGCTGACCTCTGCCAGGGACATCCGGAGGTATGACAACTTGATGATCAGGAGACACTTCTACCTCTGACCAGAATACAATCTATATAAAGGACACGATGGCTTCCCTGTACGAGAGCCGCCACTATCATGGCCAGCTGTAGTATCTGGTGACAACAGAACCAGACTGAGAATTTGGTGCACCTGACAAGAGGTAACTCCCCCCCCCTTTCCCTTCTTAGGGGGTCAGTAAAAACAGGCAGCTGAGCCACAGTTTACCATCCCACGATCGCCCACCTAAAGTGTAGAATACAGCCAGAGGAGGCTGCTCACATGTCGCCACAGCAAAGGTGGCATATTGAGTTGACGGGGCCACCGTCTGTCAGTCTCGGCCATTCAGCCCTGGTGCAGGCTGATGCGATGTGGGAAATGCACAAGATTCACTGCGTTTTCCCCCATTGCATCACATTCCAAAGCAATCACACAGCGCCCATGCAATCTGCTGCGGTTGTCAATGTTAGATTAAAGCGGAGGGCCGCTGAAATTTAAAAAAAAAAAAAGTCAGCAGCTACAAATACTGTAGCTGCTGACTTTTAAAATAAGGACACTTACCTGTCCAGGGCGCCCGCGATGTCGGCCACCCGAGGCCGAACCGTCCCTCGGTCCTCTGGTGCTGCCGCCGCCATCTTCGGTAGGGGAATCAGGAAGTGAAGCCTTGCCTCTTCACAGCCTGGTTCCCTACTGCGCATGCGCAGTCTGAATGGTCCCTGCTGTCTCTGGGACCTGTGTGTCTCCCAGCAGACAGCGGGGGGGGGGGGGGAAGTGGTGTAGACCCCCTGCGGGAGTCTATGTCTGGAAGTGGGTGCAAATACCTGTATTATACAGGTATCTGCACCCCCTCCCCCCTGAAAGGTGCCAAATGTGACACCGGAAGGGGAAGGGTTCAGAAAAGCCGAAGTTCCATTTTAGTGTGGAACTCCGCTTTAACGACGCCCCCCCAAACAAATCGAAAAATGCAGTGCGATTGCCAGAATCGCATCGCATGGGTTGGAACATCCATGCAATGCGATTCAGGTGTGGGGGGGGAACGATCCTGCACCATTCTGGTGCGGATCCAATGCGATTTAAGTCATTCAAAATGTATGGCGCAAATCGCACTGCACAGACATCGCTTGTGATGTGCACATGCAGTGTTTTGCATGCACCAGTGTGAACCTAGCCTAAAGCCATTGGCTCGCAACCTCAAGCCAAATGCTTATCTGGCAGTTGCGGCACATTAGTGTCACTATAAAATGCTTTTTGTCAAAAAAGGCATTAAGAAGGGCATCTGAATGCTGGGCATTGGCTGCTTAGCTGCACTCTGAAAAACGATCCACTGCAGCTAATTTTTCAGAGCATGGCCTAATGTGAACCTAGCCTTATAGATTTGTGAAGAGGTCTGTGGCTGGAGTTCCACTTTAAGTTTCTGCACCAATTGCATCCTAGGCTTAGGCTGTACATAGGGGCCAAAATTCTGCCGCTCGACCCTTACTGGCAAAAAGCTGCCCTGCCCCTCCATTCAGCTGTCAGTTACCACAGCCTCAGTGGACATTTGAGGTTTTGACAACTGAATCCATACAGCTTGGACCCAGGTCCAACCGAGAGTCATTGGGGGGGGGGGGGGGGGGGATACAGCAAGCATGTTGAATTCTTATGCAGATACTTGCTGGGACCAAAAAAAAGTAAACTTTGTTACCTCAGAGAAGTTTAAAAGAGGAGTAAAGGATTTTTTTTTTTTTTTTAAATCATACTCATCTAGACTGAGAACCAAGCGATCAAACACCGCTGATGGCTTAGTCCTTAGAGCTCCCTGAGCAGACAACTGTCAGTCACCGCTGTCTGCTCTGTCCCCCCCCCAGGCTGTGCAGGGGGTGGGAGCGGCTGGCTCAGGCTCTCAACAGCTCACTGAGAGGCTGACCCAGGTGCCGGCCCAGGGTTATGGGCAGATCCCAACCATATTGTCGCAATCTTTCCCCAGCCTGGACAGGCTCTGTGATGTCAGCTGGCGGTGGGCTTCAGCCCACTGTCAGCTGAAAACGGGTCACAGGAGTGCAGAATAAACTGCACTCCTGTGATCCACAGAAGTACAGCCAAACGAGCTTAGGCTGTACTTCTCCTTTAAGCCCTGGGGCAAGCTACTTCTGAGTGATTTCAAAGCCACCGATCAGTGCAATTTGGATCTTCGATTTTATTGTATTTAATTTCATTTAACCGAAGTCAATGCAAGTCGCAATGAAATTGCAGAAGAGTAATGCAGGAACCTTTTTCATTTTCATTGCTGAAAGTAGGGTGCGACTTCTCATGCAATTTTGAACATTCATGACAAATTGCATTGCTGTAAAGCTCACTACACATGTTACAGTCGGGATGTACAATCTCTCTAAGCCCTGGTTCACACTGACTGCGGGAATGAAATCGTGCGAGTTTATTCATTCCCGCATGTCAGTCCCGACTTCGGGGGCGATTTCAGAGACATCTGTGCGGGTTTCTGCACAGATGTCAATGGAAATCGCACCCCGAAATCGCCAAAAGTAGTACAGCGTCGCACCGATTCGGATGCTGCCATTGACGCCGATTTGGCATGGGATTTGACATGTCAAATCACATTGCAAAACCGCATCATTGTGAACCAGGGCTTAACTCATTAACTATGTAGAACAAGGGCCTGGCTGATTGGATAGTTTGAGTAGGTTTGCACGTTCTCCTGGTGCTTGTGTGGCTTTCCTCTGGGTAATCTTTTTATTATGAATTGCAGTAACATGTACTTTCTTACTGTCCTTTAGCATGCCATAATGGTGACAGGTAGCAAAGCAGTCCTTTAATCAGGACATGGATTGTATGAGTATAGCAGATCCAGTGTCAGGAGCACACCCATGCACATTGCTTTCAACATTTACTTGAAAACCTAGATACAAAGTATTGCATTGATATGAGTGGTTCAGTCATTGAAAAGAATACAAAGTATCACTGCTTTAGACACTGTACTATACAGATATCATGCACATAGAAAATATTTAATTCTTCGGAAAAGTTAAATTTTTATCAGTGTTTTCTCCTTTTTTTTACAGCCACGTTTGTACTAATTCAATCTGTGTGGAGATCGCACACTGTCATATGTGTGATATGGAAGTTTAAAGGAAGACTCCCTCTTTTTCAGCAAAGTCGTAGAGTATGGCACAGGTGGTAAGCATAATAATATTTTATGATGGGCATGATCTACACTTGGATTGGTCAGGTATTTTGGAAGAAGAAATCATAGAGCTGATTCTCCATCCTCTACAAACTATGCTCAGGAGGTCAAGGAATCACGGTTCACCTGGAAAGTGTAATGCAGAAATTGAAGGATTGGATCCAGGATGAGTGACAACTGCATCCCTATGAATGAATATCAATGTCATCACCAAATTAATGTTCAGGGTCAATAGCATAATGAATCCAGAAAACATTTTATCAAAGCGAAAATACTAAAAGCATCCTTGATTCCGGGTTCACACCAGAACACGATGCGGGAATGGCGCGTTTTACATGTGTGCAATCGCAAATTGCCTTTGCGATTTGCTGCAGTTGTCAATGTAATATTAATGGCTCCCCAGACAATAACAGACTCTTGTGTTTGCGTGCACCAAATTCCATGGTACCGCAGTGCCATGCAATTTGGTGTGACACCTTTTTAAAAACTGTGCATGCACTACTTTCTCCGCATTACGGTGCAATTTCAACCCGTGCAAATGAATGGGCTGAAAAATCGCACCACACGGGAAATGCACAGGAACACAGCATGGTGTCAACTGACTCTTTAAAGTATAGTTTTTTTTTTTCTTTTTAAAAGAGAAGTAAAGCATTTTTTTTTGCAATTTGGTGTGACACCTTTTTAAAAACGGTGCATGCACTACTTTCTCCGCATTACGGTGCAGTTTCAACCCGTGCAAATGAATGGGCTGAAAAATCGCACCACATGGGAAATGCACAGGAACACAGCATGGTGTCAACTGACTCTTTAAAGTATAGTTTTTTTTTTCTTTTTAAAAGAGAAGTAAAGCATTTTTTTTTCTTCCGGAGTCATACTTACCTCGGTTGATGCAGCACCGAACCAGTGCTGCATCTGTCCCCGGCGCTTTTGCACTGAGAACCGAGAGAACGAACACCGCCAATCGCTCTGTTTTCACAGCTCAGTGAGCTGCAGACTGTCAGTCACAGCTCTCTGCTCTTTTCCCTCCTCGCTCATTGGAGCGCTGGGCTGTGGATGGGGAAGTCAGCTCAATTTCTCAGCGACTCGCTTAGAGGCTGAGGCGGGTGTTGGTCCAGGCACCTGGCGAATCCACGACTTTATTGTCGTGATGACACGGAGCCTGGACCGACTTCTGTGACGTCAGCAGAGCGCAGACTTCAGTCCGCTCTCTGCTGAAAATTAGTCACAGGAGTGCAAAACGAACTGCACTCCCATGATCCATAGGAGGAGTACAGCCAAATGAGCTTTGGCTATACTTCTCCTTTTAAGTAAGGCATATATGAATGAATATTGAATATTGTGTAGCCTCTTATCCAGCTGGTAGGTGGAGCACTCTGCTTCTTTTCATGGGTTTCGCGATACACAGCTTAAATTTCACTGGATCAGCTGAAATTCGAGCCATAGGTGGCCCTGTCACCACCACCCAGTTTGATATCCCTAAGTGTGAAAATCAAAGGGGTGGGTGGAAAAGTGTTAGATGTGAGTGACTGCATCCTTTCAGGCAGCTGCCAGTGTCGGAAGCGCGTATGATTAGCCTTAGTCTCTTAGAGTAGAAATATAGGCAAACTTTTTTTTATTTTGTTCATTTTGAATAGAATGAGGGAGGGTTATAACCCCTGTTGGTTTATTTTTTGCCATCTGTGCCCCATTAGGGATATTTACCTTGACTTCCTGTCCCATAGCGAAAACAGGAAGTGAGAGGAAATCAGGGAATCCTTTGGGGACCCCCAGGCCATCGGAACTAGTGTCCCCATTGGAAGATTTCCCTTCTATTACTTTTCTGGGGACAACCCAACATTTGGGACTTTCTTTTATTTCCATTTTCAATGATAATGGTAAACAGGACAAATAGAGAGTGCGAATCTCCCTGATGGGGGCACAGATGGCAATAAAAAAAATGACAGGGGTTCTAATCCATCTCCATCCAAGCTGTCAGTGAGAGAGTTTGTGCATTAAAGAGAACTAGTTTTCTTCCGCTGCTCTGGGAATCCTTTGTCATGTATTAAATTTTATGTAAAGACATTTTTTATTTTTTTTTTGTTTTTAGTTTTCGATAGGGTGGGGAAGGGCTAGATCCCTTGTTAGGTTTTTATTGAAATTAAATACTAATATACATATATAAAACATTCTGACACACATGAACATACTAAAAAGATTTTTTGCCCTAATGCATTCTCTGCATTAAGGTAAAAAAAAACTTTAAAATGTTGCTCCCCCCAGCCCCCCCCCTAAATACTTAGCCCGATTTCAATCCAGCGCTGTGCTCCACTCTTTCACTCCACAGGACAGAGAGATAGTTGCAGGAGCTATGGAGGGCAGGGCCGAGCCGTGCTGTCTGTGTCTATGGACGCAGGGAGCACGGCTTTGGATCGAGCCCGCAGAAGTGCCCCCATAGGAAGCAGCTATCTATGGGGTCCCTCATCGAAGAGGAGGAGCCAGGAGAAGTATGGCATGTTTATCGTTAAAAAAAAAAAAAAACAAACACAAAAAACAATGTTTGTATTCACTTCAACATATTGTACATTCAGTTATAGGAGAAAATGGGCTACCACACCCGATGGGAAAAAAATGTACATAACCCTTTTTATAAAAACTCAACACACCATAACGCTCGGTATGTGCATTGTGCTCTGCATTGGATCTATTGTACACTGCATTGGGGTGTGTTTCATACATATTACAATTTTTACCTTGCGCTCATAGTACTAACTGAACAGCAGTTAGCACTAATAGCTCATGGAATAGTAAAGACACCAGTCCATCCAGTTCAACCTGTGTGTGTTTATGTCACTATCATTTCCCATATCCCTGTATATTGAATTTGCTAAGATGCCCATCTAGGAGTATTTTTAAAACTATCGACCCTTCCCGATGACACCACCGATTGTGGAAGGGAGTTCCACACGCTTACTGCTCTGACAGTAAACATAGCTACATAGCTTAAAGTGATTGTAAATAATTGCCTTGTAAAACATCGCCCTCAGTTTAAAATAGAAATTAAAGGGCGAACCATTTTTTTTTTTTTTAAATAAACATTATAAATACTTCCCCCCCCCCCCTTTTTTTAAGTGATCATATTCCCTCTGTTCTCAGCTGCATAAGAGCTGGGGGGAGGAGGAGAAGCAGCAGCAGCACAACAAACTTCCCAGTGAATGGCTGTGCAACAGGGACGTGTCAGGACAAATTTGATTATTGGAGTAGAGTACACAGAGTTCCCAGCATAGCTAGAGAACTGACCAAGATGTGCTCTCCTGCTTAGTGTGATCAGTTTTTAGAAAGCAAGGGCAATGGCAGGAACACCAAGGCTTTCACGTGAAGCAATACAAAGAGAACAGGATACTTTCTCATAGAAGTACATGGTAGAGCAGGCACAAATCAGGAATATGAAATGTTGGGGTAATGAACTCTTTACGGTTGTACCGCTTCTCCTCCAGTTTCATTGAGTGGCCACGTGTCCTCTAAAGATCCCTGAAATAGAATAGTTTTTTCCCTATACTAGAGTCACCATTGTTGTATTTGTATATCGTTATTAGGAGCATTGGAAAGAACAGAATAAGGATGAGGATCATATACTTTGTGTTAGTTACCAGTATATCATCTACACACAGGTGTCATTCTACAGTATATATCAATTGAAGTGAAATTATTTTGTGAGTTACTGGAATGGTAGAACGCTAAACAGAATGTAATTGCAGTGTAGTGTGTGTTGATAATTGCACAATTCTAATTGCTATTTCAGGTTGAACATGGCCTACCTATGCAAACAGTGGAGAAGCCCAGTACCAGTAAAAGTGATGTACAGGAGGAAATGGATGTTTCAGAAACACAATGGGGTTGGTTCTATCTGGCAGAATGTGGAAAATGGCATATGTTTGAGGTATGTATTACTGTTCGCATGCACTGGTATTTAAAGCAGACTCCTAACTTCCTGTTCACTCTGCCTCTTCTTTGCTGAACTCCCAAGTGTTGTTAAAGGGGTTGTAAAGGTTTGGGTTTTTTTTCACCTTAATGCATCCTATACATTAAGGTGAAAAAACACCTGTCACTGACCGGCCCCCCAGTCCCCCCGTTTTACTTACCTGAACCCTCGAACTTGTCCCACGGGGACACGCTGTCTCTCTGCTAGGGGGTTCTCGGCTGTTGATTGGATAGATTGATAGCAGCACAGCCATTGGCTCCCGCTGCTGTCAATCAAATACAATGACGCGGCCGCTGGGGGGCGGGGCTGAGTCCTACATTCGGCGTCTATGGAGTGAGGTTCTGGACTCTGGAGCACGCCCGCAAGGTAACACCCCCGGGAAAGCGCTTCTCCCAGGGGGTTATCTGATATTAGGAGGAGCCGCAAGAGCCACCGAGGGACCCCAGAAGTGCAGGTTCAAGGCCACTCTGTGCAAAACGAGCTGCACAGTGGAGGTAAGTATGATATGTTTGTTTTTAAAAAAAAAAAAACATGAACCTTTAGTGTCACTTTAACAGCTCATCCAGCTCCTACCTGCTGGACTATAGAAGTACCCCCTCCCCTTATTTCAAAAACATTGGAATCTCAGTGCAGCAGACTTGTCAGCTCACTACAAGATATTATAAGCTTAATGGATTTTTTGACAGGTTAGCAGGTATTTTTCTGTACTCACAACTTTGTAAAATGACAGCACATAAAGAAATGTGCAAACATTCCAGAAATGTCCTAAATTCCTGCCAGGGACTCGCTCATTGGAGTTTGAACTTTGCTGCTGGCTATCCACTAGGTCACTCTACAGGTTTTTGCATACACGAAGGAGGCTTGGTGTCAGATAAGAAGGAAATGGAGTGTCAGAGAGGCATGGCAGCTGGAGGTAGGGGGAGTGGCTGGAGGCTGAGAGTGCAGAGACAACGCAGTGGCGGCTCATACCATGGACGCAGCTGGGGTGCAGTAGCAACTGCCAGAGCAGTGAAGATGCAGCAGAGTCTGTGAACATGGCTGAGATGCAGCAGGACTCTGTGGGAGTAAGAGAGATGTAGCGGGGCTGTGTGTGCAGCAAAGGTGCAACAGAGTCTGTGGGTGCTGCTGGGGTCCAGAGGAGGCTGCGGGTACAGCAGTGAGGTGAGAGAGTCTGTGGGTGTGCTTGAGATGCTACAGGGCTGCATGTGCAGCAGAGATGCAGTAGAGAATGAGAATGAAGCGTAGATGTAATGAGGGTGCAAGAATGCTGTGGGGCCTGGTTTCCAGTACTGCGGGGGCTTTTTTGCAGGTTTAGAGGGAAGATGATTTGGTAGCTCAGGGGAGTAATAGGAGTAAGAAAACGGAAAATTGTATACTCACCTTTCCGTAACTTTCCTTTCCTGTCGCATCTCATGGCAGCATACACCTATGGGTTGTGGCTCCGCCTCCGCAACCTGATAGGACCGCGTAGCTATTAAACCCTGAGAGGGCACCCGCCCCAGTATTTTCCGTATATTTATACCTCACCTCATCTGTATGCTGCCATGAGATGCGACAGTAAAGGAAAATTACGGAAAGGTGAGTATGCAATTTTCCGTTTTCCTGTCGCATCATGGCAGCATACACCTATGTTGAATAACTCGCAAACTGGGTGGGTATGAGCAGAAGATAAGTTTATTTAGAAGGAATTGAGGTATTAGACTGTATAATTACTCTCCTGAATTCAACCGTGGACAATCTAGCGGAGTCCACTTTATAATGGGAAATAAAGGTGCTCTTTGAAGACCAAGTAGCTGCTTTGCAGATGGTTTCAGAAGATACCCTGCAGTAGGCTGCCCAGGAGGTCGCCATTGCCCTTGTGGAGTGTGCCCTTAAGCCCTCAGTTATTTGTGTGTTGTTAGATGCGTAAGCTCTTTTAATGATCTTCAACAACCATGCTGCGATGGTGCGAGAGGTCACTGCTTGTCCTCTCCTAAAGCCATGTGGAATGATTAGGAGATTCTCCGTCTTTCTCAGGTTATTGGTTGCTGAGAGGTAGGCTTGGATACTTGTCTTTACATCGAGTGGGTATGGATCACCCTGTGGAGAGAGTGGGAAGGCATAACTCTTGATTAAAGTGGAAGGAAGACGACACCTTCGGGATGAAGCAATCCGATGGTGTTAAGACTACCTTGTCTGGGTAGAAAGTTGGGTATGGTTCCTTTGCCAGCAAGGCCTGCATTTCCGAGACCCTTTTAGCCGATGTAATTGCTATTAGGAAGGTGACCTTGAGAGTTAGGTCCCACAGAGAGATGCTTTCCAACGGAAAAAATGGCTCATGGGATAAGGCCTCCAGCACTACCGAAAGATCCCATGTCGGGAAGGAAGGTTTTCTGGGTGGTCTCAACTTTAAGCAAGCCTTTTGGAATTGGATGACAAGAGGCTCCTGTGCCCACTTCACTCCTGTCATAGTGGACAGGGCTGACACATGTACCTTCAGGGTACTAGACCTAAGTCCTTTATCTAATCCTAGCTGGAGAAACTCGAGGATCTAAGCGACTGTTGGAGATGATGAGTTCCAGGATTGCTGTTGTGCCACTGAGAGAAATTTCTCCCAGATCTTTCTATAGGTATTGTTGGTTGTGCATTTTCTGGCTTGAAGGAGAGTGTCTACCACTTTCTGGGAGCAGCCTTGGACTAAGAACCTAGCCCATTCAATCTCCAGGCTGTTAGATGCAGCCTCTCCGGAAATGGGTGAAGGAGCTGTCCCTGGGACAGTATATCCGCTGTCATTGGGAGCCGCAATGGCTTCGCTGTGTTCAGTTGGACGAGCGTCGTGAACCATGGTCGTCTCGGCCAAAAGGGGAGGACTGCTATAACTGTAGACTTTGACCACTTGAGTTTGAGTAGGAATCTTAGAATGAGGGGCGTCGGTGGAAAGATGTACCCCAGACGGAAGTTCCAATTGTGTTGTAGACAGTCCCTGCCCTCCGCCGATGTTAAAGGAATTCTCGCCAGATACCTCTGGCATTTCGTGTTGGTTGGTGTCGCTGCCAGGTCTATATCCGGTATATGTAAATAAAATACTGCGCTAACAATCTAAATAAAAATAAAGCTGCGACTAAAGTGTTATACGACACAAATCAGAATAATGGGGAAAAAAATCGCCCTCTAAGCGAGACTAGCAGATAATACATTTTGACATAACTTACAAAATCAACAGACAATAAGTAAAAAAAATTCCTATATAATAAGGGACATCTTGGAGACCACACGGGTTCAGAAAAAAATCACAAATCCAATAAACAAAACTGATATAACGAAAATAGACCTGCAATAAACATAAATAACTAAGACATATTTTTATTAGTACTTTTCTTATTTCCCAGACACATGTTTTGATATATGTGTTTGTGGCACTGTGCAATCTTAGTTATTTGCATTCCATTTTTGTATGTATATCAAGCGCTACGAGGTGGAACTATTTAGTTTCCCTTAGTTTTTCCCTCAAGTGGGATGGCGCCTAAGGTATCTCGTCTGAGGGAGGCGGGATCTCTCTCTTTATTTAAGCGGTGCGTCAGGACGCCGCCCGTATCCCGTGACCACATCCGCTAGTGACGAAACAACGTAGGGAGGAGGAGCCACGTCCTGACATCACCGCTACACGTGCAGTCCCGGAAGTTACGGGCTGATCTGGAGCCAGCCGGCTTTTCTTTTTATGCTGTTATATATCTGCGAATCTGTAAGTGTTCATTTGGCTATTTTTATTCAATAAATGTCATAAGGTTTTACGCTATGTGGAGCATTTTGTTTTTTATGCCAATCACATCACTCTGCATCACTCTGCTGCGAGACTTGATGAGGAGTCTTTTGGACGTGATGTCATCTAGTGCCTGCCTGTGAGATCCCGGGCTGGGGTTACAGCCGTCTGCTCAGTGTGGTCCCCTGTAATCGGGGACCAACACTCTCTGGTAAGCGGCAGCAATTTCTTGAAGGTGGAGGTCTCATTTATGCACTGGTTTATCACTGCAACGAGAATTTTCATCACTTGTCACCTTGGGATGTGTTTTTCTTATTTTCCTTTTATGACTTTATTATCTAATATCAGTTTTGCAATCCACTTCACTTTGTTGTGCATTATTTGTATGGACATTGGTTCAAGCAATATTTATGTTCCCATGTGTTCGGCTTATTGGTGTACTCGATACCACCATGTATCTTTTTTCAATAGTTTTATACCATATATTTGTGGCACTCATTTGCAGTTCTCACCACACTTTTTTATATTTTTTTTTTTCCCCCTATATCCGGTATACCCCAAGTTTTGGTTATGAGGGCAAAAGCTTGGTGGCTTAAAGCCCACTCGTTGGATACAAAAGTCCGGCTTAGAGAGTCGGCCAGTTGGCTTTGAACTCCTGGGTCGTACATTGCCGTTAGCCCCGACCGGTTCAGCTGTGCCCACTCGAGAACTGGGAGGACTTCCTGCATCATGGAGCGACTCCTGAAGCCTCCTTGCCTGTTGATATAGGCAACTGCCACCCTGTTGTCCAATTTTAACAGGTCTTCTTTCCCCCTGAGGAGGGGGCTGAAGGCTAGCAGAGCTTGGAATGCTGCTTTTATCTCCCAAGATATTTGAGACCACGTTCTGTGCTTTGAACGTCCAACGGCCTTGGACTGCGTAGTGACGGTAGTGTGCCCCCCAGCCTTTTTAAGCTGGTGTCCAAAGTGACTACTTCTTGGAGAAGGGGGACTATATGCCTGCATCTTTTCAGATTGTTCAATCTGGTCCACCACCCGAGTGACTGTTTCACTTCTTTCTGGATTGTGATTGACTGAGACAACGATACCCCGTTCCACTGTCTTAAAAGTGATGTTTGAAGAGGTCTTATGTTCCATTGAGCTCATTGTACCATCGGGATGGTTGCTGAGAATGATCCCAATATGCTGAGGTACACTCTGGCTGGCAGTGTGGTAGATGCGGGTAGCTTCTTTGCCTTTTGGATTAGACTGGGAATTTTCTCCTGAGGGAGTTCTATTGTGTTGAGACGGGTATCTAGTTCCACCCCCAGGAAGATCATTCTCTGGGTGGGCTGTAAGTTGCTTTTCCCTCCGGTTTATAATACAGCCGAAGTTTTGTAGGGTGGTGGTCAGAATGGATCAATGCAGTAGGAGGGAATCCCAATTGTCCGCAAGCAGGAGGATGTCGTCCAGGTAATGATGGACTCTTAAGCCTTGTTCCCTCAGTAAGGCTATTACTGGCAGTAAGACTTTGAATGTTCTTGGAGCGGTGGAGATCCCGAACGGGAGACTTCGGAATTGGAAATTGTGATGACCTACCGCAAAGCAGAGAAACTTTTGAAATGAAATGTGAATGGGATTGTGCAGATAAGCGTCCTGTAAATCGACGGAAAGCATCCAATCCCCGATATTCATGGCCTGAAGAATTAACTGCAGGCTTTCCATTTTGAAAGTCTAGACTAAGATTGAGCGATTGAGATTCTTTAAATCCAGAACGGGACACAGGTCTCCTGTTTTTTTTCTTCACCAAGAATAACGGGGAGTAAAACCCATGTTCCCCTTTGGGGTAGTGGAACTTCCACTATGGCCTCTTTCTGGAACAAATCTTGAACATATTTTGTTAGTAGCATCCTTCTCTCTTGAGATGCCGGTAGTCTGGTTATACAGACTTGGTCTCTTGGCGACCGTGTCTTGAATCTCCATTTGTGCCTGAACTGGACAGTATCCACCGTCCATGGGTCCTTTGTTTCCGCCCAAACCTGCTTGTACTTCATGAGCCTGGCCCCTACTATAGCTGGATGGGCGGACACACCTTCAAAAAGACTTTTGATCCCCTGTAGTAGGGGTCTTGGATTTTTGGATCTTGAGAAATGATGACTGGGGGTTCTTCCAGTTTCTCCTATACTCCTTTTCCGGGCCTGTAAGATTTTGCCTCCCTGTATTTATCCGGGAGATTCCTTCTAGAGGCAGGTGGTCTCTGTTGTCTGGGCCTTCTGTCTGAAGGGATAAGCCCCAATTTTCCACCGATGACTTTGGAAATGGCCGAGTCCAGCTTTTCTCCAAAAAGGTTTGTGCCATCGAAAGGTATTTTACACCAGTTGGACTTTGAGGGGAGATCTGCCGACCAGGGTTTTAGCCAAAGCGCCCTTCTGGCCATCACTGAACTTAACATTGCGCTTGAAGTGGTTTTAATTATATCCACAGAGGCTTCTGCGACAAGGTCGCCTGCAAGACTAGGCTCTTTGAGGGCTGAAATGACTTTCTCCTGTTCCACCCCCTCTGTCACCAGCTTTTCGGCGTTAGTGGACCAGCTTGGGATAGCCCTACCCACAGCTGCCAGTGCTACTGCTGGCCTGCAAGCGCCACCTGCCGACAGGTAGGCTCTTTTAAGATCCAGGTAGATCTTTCTATCCAGAACGTCTTTTAAATGTAACTGCGTCCTCTATTGGAAGTGTTACATGCCTAGCGAGGCGCATCAGAGAGGAGTCGACCACTGGCGGAGATATTAGTGGGTTGACGTTAGGTTCTTTAAGCGGATAGAGCTTTGCTAATCTGTTGCTGAGGCTGGTCTTTTTCTCATGCTTCTGCTACTCGTCCTTGATTAGATCTTCAAGTTCGTCGATGAACGGGAAGGTTCCTGGGTCTTTTTTAAGGTTTGGAAAGTATTTCCTCAATTTTTGAGGAGTTTTTTTTTTCCTCCACCCAATCGATTGCTTCCTTCACTGATTTCACGAATTGATCGATTAGTGAAAAATCAAAGCCGATGTCTCTAGGTCATCATTGTCAAAGAGAATCCAACTTCTTTGATGATGATGGAGTAGCAGATGAAGTGCCTTGTATAGGTCTGTTGACCTCGGACCCTGCGATTTGAAGGGATGACTCTCTATTTGACTCCCTTGTATCTATCTCTCTGTCTCTGGTTGCCTCGTTGAACCACGTGCGACAGGCTAGCTTGTCCAGCAGCGCTGTGGTGCCACAAATCCAGCAGGAGTTCCCTGATGGATGGGAAGGCTGGGTGGCAGGAGATTTCCTGCGTGTAGGGGATTTTTTGTGATGGGAGTGACTATGCTGTGATTTTGATTGGCTTCTCCTGTGGCTTGAGCAGTAGCTGTGGCTTGAGCGGCTCCTTCTTGAAGGCTCCCCTCATCTTGAATGTGACGATCTGTAAGACCTGGTAGGGCTGTTCAGTTTAAACAGCATTAGTAAAGGCTCTCTTTTTCCTTTTTTCTTCGTACTTGCCAATCATGCCCTCTTACCTAATAGGCTGGCGATGGTCTACCGGGGCAGCGGCCTCCATGAGAGCTGAATGAACCTGACCTAGAACATATAGGTAAATCAGCATGCATAATGTATAAGCAGGCATAGTGAGCGTGAGAAAGAAGCTATAGAGCTTACCTGGTAAGTAGAGAGAGAGAGGCAGGGAGACAGGGCAGTGCAGACTGGATGATACAGCAAAAGATCCGATCGTTTTCTCCCTTGCAGAGCTCAGGGGAGAAACAAACACATAAACAGCATTTTTAAACTTGTCGCCATCACTGCGGTGAATAACGTCACGCTCGCGCATGCGCAGAAGCGCTCCAACGTGTCCGGCTCGATTTTGGAAGCTGGAAGCGAGGATCAATGGACGAGATACCACTGTCTGCGCATGCACGAAAGGGCTGAGACGCTGGTCGCTATACACACAGAGCGGAGAGGAACTACAGGACTCAGAGGCGCTGATGGAGGAAGAAAAAAAGGAAAGTTTTGCCCCAAGTGCTCAGAAAGAGAAGGCTGGAGGCTGCTGCAGGCAGTAAACCTATTTAAGGTTAGTGATGCATTTAACAACATACCCCTGAGACCATCAGAGTGGGGTTCCTTCCGTTTAGCTCATTTAGAGGCTGTACAGGTAAGGACTTCCACCCAGGAGAGGCTTGAACCTGGCTGGGGCGAGAATGGTGAGGAATGCATGTTCAGTCCTTGGCAGGTGAGGAAAAAAAGAGAATACTGGGGCGGGTGCCCTCTCAGGGTTTAATAGCTATGCGGTCCTATCAGGTTGCGGAGGCGGAGCCACAACCCATAGGTGTATGCTGCCATGATGCGACAGGAAAAACACTTTGGTAGCTCAGGAATGCCAGAGGAATATGTGTGGACACAGTTCTCAAATGGTAGGAGAACATTATGTTTGTGCATGACCCCTTCCAGGCCTTTGGTGGCACTTTTTGTTTTGTACATGCAACAATCAGTATTTTTTGCCTGGAAATTACTTAGAGGCTCCAAATATTATATATGTTTTTAAAGCAGAGGCCCTAGAGCATAAAATGGTGGTATTTGCAATTGTTTGTCACATGGTTTTTGCACAGCGGTTTTTCAAACGCAGATTTTTGTGAAAAAATACACATTTTTGAATTTTAATGCAAAAAAACGCCATACATAACCCATTTTTTATGTTTTATGTAAAGGACGGTGTAATGCCAAGTGAATATATTTTAAACATGTCATGCTTTAAAATTGCGCATTCCTGTGCAACGGCGACAAAGGACCTATGTTTTTCTATCCATAGACACTTTAAAAGCCTTTACAGGTTACCACTTTAGATGTACAAAGTGCTAGAATTACTGCCCATGATCTGACATTCATGGGGATACCTCACATGTGTGGGAAGACCACTGTTTGAGTGTGTGCGGGACCGACGTGCACATTCACCTTTGTGCGCAATCACGGGAACACTTTAAATATTATTTATTTTTATTTTTTACGCTGTTGCTTTGAACTTTTTTTTCTATCAATTTTATTGCTGTTCAAAGGAATGTAAACATCCTTGTGACAGGTACTCTTTATGGAGAGATCTGGGGTCTATAAGACCCCAAATCCCTGCTCTGCACATAAAAATATTCAAAACACCAAGATCCGTGTTTTGAATGCTTTGGGGGGGGGGGGGGGTCGCCTGAGCTGGCCAGGTGTGTACTGCATAATGTAACATCAAAAGAGATATAGAGAATAAAAGTAGCGAAAACTGTTGTCTAACTTGGGTATGCAAGGGAAGGAGGGGAAAAATAATGATGTTCATATGGTGGGGGAATGAAGTTTCTCCATTCATCTAAAGCTAGTTGTAGATTCAGGCCTGATATATACATTCTAGAAATTCCTCCTGTTAGCTAAACAGTGCTAATTTCCAGTTGATTATTTTTGCTGGTGTTCTCTCTTAGATAGTCCCTCGGGCTGCAGTGACTACATGTCTGTCTTGCAGTTCACACAGGATTCTGCTGTCTGGAGATTATTGGTCCAGACTAGGGCCGAAACAACTAATCAATTGAAAACTATTTTCATAGTTGGTTAATCGGCCTGCCGATTAGTTGAACTGCATACAGAATGCATTATTTGTTTACATATCAAGAAATAAAGTGCAGCACACATACAGCTCAGTAGATGTCAGTAAGTGCCTGAGAACTTGTCAATGTAAATGTGTGAGGAGCAATGACTCATGGGACATGTAGTCCTGGGCAGGAAGTGTTTGGTTCTAAAGTCAGAAGTTTTTTTACTGTGCTATAGGTGCACTCTATATTACACTTTGCAGTTTGCTATTGGGGCACTCTGAAGGCAGGAGGAGCCAGAAGCCCCTTTGCTCAATTTCCTTGTAGAAATAGGTCTGCGAGATGTATGGAGGGACCAGAATCCTAATGTGCTCTGCTTTTCTTGCTACTCAGCGTCCTACAAATGCCTTTCTTGCATAGATATGTCTGGGCAACTATTTGGCACAGCAGCTGACTGACTCCGTGATGTATGCTCCACGTAACATCTCGGACCACTCTCTCCTCTCCTACGTGTCCGCGTAGCTGTTTCTCCTAGACATCAGCATAGGCTGTGGAAGGTCAACTCCTTCTGGTTTACAATTTTTCCAGAATCTGACCCCATTCCCAAAGCTGTCAGAATTCTTGCACTTTAATAAGGGCACAACTAGATCTACAGTGGTTTGGGATGCCCTGAAGGCTCATCTACGGGGCTTACTTATCACACAGATTACCGCTATTAAAACTAAAACCAAAGAGTGGGACAATCTGGTAATGAGTGAGGCTGCCAGAGCAGAATGGTTATACGTTGCTGCCCCCACCTCAGTGGAGTCTGAACATAGACGGCAAGAAGCGCAGGCCCTGTATCAGCAGGTTTCTACTACTGCAGCGGAGAACAAGAGATTCTTCCTATAGCAAAGGTACTTTAATGAGGGAGAAAACACAGAACACTTGCTAGCAATGATAGCTAAAGCCCAGCAGGGGACGACCCATATAGAGGCCATCCAAAATGTAGAGGGGGAAACGGTTGTTGACCAGACCCAAATTCCTGAAGTATTTTCACATTTCTTCCGGGATTTGTACACGTCTAAAGTGCATCCCACACAGGAGGAGCTGGGTCATTTTTTGGACCAGTGCTCCCTTCCATGTATATCAAGGCAGGACCTTGCTGCACTTAATAGCCCACTAACACTTGAGGAACTTTCTTTAGCAATGGCACAGATGGCCAATAATAAATCGCCGGGAGCTGCCCACGGAAACATACGGGAAATACGGGGATACTCTTTTGCCCGCCCTGCTAATAATCCTAAATGATGCCCTGATTACTAATGGGTTAGATGGTTTCCTGCACTGACTTCAGGTGACCATATGAGACTATAAGTGGCCTGTCAGAAGTGATTTGCCTTATGCGATACATGACGTTAGTGTGATGGAATTGGGATCTCTATAACACAAAGTAACGACTGTATACTACCAGTTGGACTGACCTTCTCTTATTATATTTATTTATTTTTCCTCTGTTTGTTGCTCTGTTTAATTGTTTGCACTTTTCTTTCCAAGAGTGCTTGGAACGCAGAGTATTATGCAATGCTTCCCAGTCCTTTGTTAGATAAGTTGGCTATACAGTTACTACCATTCATTTAATGTTATGAGGATTGAAACTCCTGTTTTCTATGAATTGTATACCTATGCAACTGTACCATGTAATGCCTTGTGTTCTATTCAATAAAAATCTATTTTGTTGATTAAAAAAAAAAGTTAGTTGTATATTTACCACTGCATATAGATATTTAAGAATAAATTGCTTTTTTTAAACTTTACATGTTAACTAAATGATACACCACCTTTTTTTTAAGGTTATTATCCAATTAATTGATTAATCGAAACAATAATCGGCCAACTAATTGATTTTATGAAAATAATCGTTAGTTGCAGCCCTAGTCCAGACCTGAGGCAGTTTTTCTGTCTCCATCTCTGCAAGTCACTACTGTGAGTTCCCAGCAGGCTTATGCTAGGTTGGGGTTCCTCTTCTTTATGTACTTAAGCTACCTATATGGTATTTTCTATAGTAGCATCTGTAGTTAAAGTGGAACTAAACACATATGCTATCTGTCACAGTTGCTTGTACCTTTAACTAAACTGTCAAGCCATCAAATGACCGGTGTCATAACTGATCACATGTGCAACACCATGGCAACTGTGGATCAAACAGAGACTAAGACGGCACCTTACTTGGCTAGGAGGGTTTAGTTCCACTTTAATCGGTAGTTTTGTGTGGCAGGTTATTTTATCCTTTATTCTAGGCTTGCTTTATGTACTTCACAAGTTGGCCACATGTGGGAGCCATTCTTTTTATTTTTATACTATGGACCTGCTAGTTGTTTTTAGGGAGACCTTTGTCCTTCTATGGTTAGCATTATGTTCTCTTTAAATGCTCTTTCTTGTTTGATATATTTTAGTCAAGTCCATCTGAGTATTGCTCGATAACAAGTCAAGAGCTTGAACAGCGTTACCGCGAAAATCCTCAAAGCTCAGTAGAATTTTCAACAGTGAAGTTCAACTATCGTATAGATTTCACAGGTAAGCCTTTGTATGAAGCGTTCTTGAAAAAAATCTTATTTACAGATGATTAAAATAAACACATACTTGTAGGACAAATGAACAGGCAGGCAGAGTAAGCATCCTTTATTTGCCTTACCCACACATCAGCAGTGCAAAATCAGCAGCTTTTGAGGCCTTTATATGAATTTTGCAACTTTGATAAACTAAAAGGTTGCATTTGCTGTCATATGTTTTAGTGGCTAACCAGAAATATTTTTTTTTTTTTTTGTTATAATGCAAGCTTTCAGAAGAAAGTCCCCTTTTATTTGTAATAATAAATTATTATAAGAATTAATTGTTATAAGAAATAATACTTTAAAGGGGAACTCCAGATTTGTTTTTAAAGTGTTACTAATCCCAGGACCCTTCATTCACTATATCTAGTCTTACACAGTACACAGAACATGGAAATGCAATTATTTTAGTAAATATGTAAACTGCTAAATACCGTTTTCTTATCAGCAGTGTATAGCAATCTTGTGACTTATCAGTGTCTGGCCGAGCACTGGTCAAAGCTTGTAGGAGGAGTTTTCATTCTGCTCTGACTTTCCTATGAGGCTGCAGGACCGCTGACCTGTCTGAACAGTGCTGATTTGGCCCTGTGCTGATTACATCCACCCTCTTAAGAAATAAAAAAACCTCTCTAGCAATATACACCAAACTGAGTATGTGCAGAGTGCCCCCAAGGCTCTGTTCTATCAGGAGATGGATTGGGGACAGTGGAAGAAGAGCTGGATCAGAGAAGACAGGATCAAACAGCCTTTTTACACAATGCAGAGGATAGGTTCCACAATGAGTATAACCAGCGTGCTTTACTGCATATACAGACTGATTTTACTGTTGTGGGTTTAGTAACAGTTTAATTTTCTAGACAGATAGACAGGAGGGTCCAGTTATAAATATCCCACTGCAGATTCCGGCTAGTCAGCACAAAAAATATAGCCGAACAGTTTCAACATCAGAGGCTTTTGTTGCATTTATTTGCAATGCATGACAAAATGTCATGTCAAGACACCTCTGCAACCTCCCTAAATTACAGTGACACTTAAATTGAAAGGAATTTCTATCTTTTATTCATCTCCCTATAATCCGATACCACAGTATTACATCTTGATAGATTTCTAAAAAAATGTTTTTTTTCTTTTCTTAAAAAGTCCTGTCACGTGACCATAGAGCCCTTGGCTTTAGTTATGCAGGGCGGCTGTTGGGCATGTTCACTCAAAGGTAATGTCCAGAGGTGAGTTACCTGTGAGTTACCTAGCGATAGGCAAGGCTAGGAGGATAGGAAAAGCTGCAGCAGATTGCTGTTGATAGTGCTAATGGCCAGGCATGACGGAGGGGCGGGGCTACCCGGAGCTGTGTTGAAATTATTACACAGGCACAGACAACGGCTTATGGCAGTGCCTGAAACCAGCCCCATTCGGTTGGACGAAAAATTGTCTTTTTTTTTTTTTTGCATGCTGGTCTCATATAGAAAATAAAGAGGTTACTAAAGTTACAAAAATTTTCATACGACAGAATAAATATCTGGAAGTAATGTATTGTATTTTCAGATGAAAACGTGCACTGATCTGGTGTCGTACAAGAAAATTTTTCTTGCTTGTCCCATCGGATAATTTCAGACGAAGGCTCTGTACTAATGATCAGATTATCATATGATCGCTTCAAAAGCAGTATTTTTCGTACAATTGTCTGATCGTATGTACTAGACTTAAATCTTAGCAGATTTCTGATTGTCTAGCTGCTGTTTCTAATATAGACAATCAGCAATCAAGATAATGCATAATTTTAAAGTTTAAGTTGTTACACATTCTAAGCAAGGGCAAATTTAGATTTTTGACTGGAATTTTGCTTTAACTGGTTAAAAAAAAAAAGTATTGAAGTAAGCATTTTTAACTCAAAAAAAGCCTCCTCCTGATCTCCAATTTACTTTTTTTACTGCTGTGATCTAACTTTCTTTTAGAGGGTGTCTCCTTTTGTTTTCAATGGTCATACTTTGGGAATTGTAGCAAACATGCACTGCTCATTCCAGAAGTGATGGGGAAAAGTAGAAGGTTGGGAGCTCATGGAGGATGTTACCAGTGTTAATTTCGTCAACTAAATTAATACTGTTTTCGTTGAGTAAATACGACTTAAGCTCCATACACACTATTAGATTTTCTGCAGATTTTTGTCTTCAGATTTACCAAAACCATATAATACGAGGTCAAACCTTAAGAGTTTCAATTTGTATGCAATCAGGCAGGCCCTTGCACTACATGGTTTTGGTAAATCTGAAGACAAAAATCTGCAGAAAATCTAATAGTGCGTATGGGGCTTAAAACTAAAACAACTGAAAGGACTAAAATACGACTTAAACTAAAATGGCATTTTAGTCAAAAGACTATGACTAAAAGTAAAATGAATTTGACATCAAATTTAACACTGCACTGCCACTAAGAATATGTAGGGGGTATCTACTAAGCTGCTAAAAGACAAAAAAATAAGAAAAACTTTTCTTATTTTTTTTTCTTAATATATATTTTTAATGTTGGTAATATATTCAGGTAATATGTGCAACGGCATTTCAGCCAATAGAGTAAACTTTTTATTTTTTTATTTTTATATATTTTCAAGTTGTACTTCTGTTTGTCAAAAAGCAATGTATTTTGTTTATGAAACTTGGTTTTATTTATAAAGACATAATATAACCCAATGGCTAAATCTGTGTTTGTAGTGCATGTTCAAACCATAATATCATAAAAAATATGTTATTAGATTTTTTTACACCAGGAGTATATAATGAGTTTGGCAATTTTAGAGAAATGCTTAAAGTGGAGTGTCAGCTGGACCCATGTTTATTAAAAGTCAGCAGCTACAAAAAGTGTAACACACAACTCGCCTGTCCCACAGTCAAGCAATGCGACCACCCGAAGCCTTTTGGGGCCTGTGGCGTGCCCCAGAAGATTGGAGGGAGGAGGAGTCGCCTAGGCAGCACGGGCGGAAGTGGGAGCTAGGTACCCACTCCCCCCCCAAAAAAAAAGTCATGCCAAATGTGGCATTGTGGCATGTCAGGGGGTAAGGATACCCTTATACCCTTAGGCAGAAGTTCCACTTTTGGGTGGAACTCTGCTTTAAATAATGCATTACAATATAACTAAACCCATTCAATTGTAGACTACTAAAATGTACTGGGGACTAAAATACGACTAAAACAATTCAGATGACTAAAACTAAAATGGCATTTTAGTTGAAAGACTATAACTAAAACTAAATCGAAATTTGATGTCAAAATTAATACTGGATGTTACAAAGAGGCAGAAAAAGACAGTAAAAAATGTCATACAATTAATAGATTACAGGGCTGTTAAGTAGTGGATGTGTATGGATTATTTTTGGAGAACAGGGATATCGTTTAATGTCACTTTAAAACTATTTGAGCTCCTTTTAGAGAGATCTCGCTTCCATCATGTCCTGGATACACCATGTTGGGAAATCTCCCCAAAAGGGCACAGATGCCAGTTAAAGGGAACTGTGGTTTTAGGTCTTCCAAAAGAGCCCAGTAGATTAAAAGACTTATCTAGTAGTCTCAGTGGAGCTAAACGGTATTCAATTTGAGGTCTTGATATAAATGAAAGATTTGATTTAAAAGTTATTTTAAAATAACCTTCTTGTTCATTAAATACTTTATTTATTTATTTATTTATTTTTTCCCTCCGCTGCAGAAATGTGTCAGACCAATTTATGCAGTGGCACAAAACGGCCAGTAAAGAGAGCCCCGTTTTCAATCTCTGCATTCAGGTGATGATCACAAATATTGTATTTTCTCATGATCATGTTATACATATTTATGGTATTTCATTTTGATTTTTTATTATAGTTCTAAACTTGGATGTACATACTCTGTTTCCAGTGGGTCACCTAAAATAGTTTTTGTCAGTGGTGGATGCTGGTGAACTTAATTGCTATAGGGCATGTACAGGAGCATTGCTATAAAACGCTGCATTTTCCATTCAAACACTGCGCCACCCAAACACTTGTTTTTGAATGCAAAGTGCAGCAAAAGGTTTCATTCGAACTGCTTTGCCTGTAAGGTAACCGCATCCCAATAAGACTATTTCTCAAAAAATTCAGTGCAAAGCAGGTCAAACAAACAAATCTTGGACCTTTTATCCACATTACACTATTGAGATCCATTCAAATCTGCTGACCTGCATCTGATTGGTGTTAAAAATACGTGACAAATATAAGGAAATAAACTCCCTTGAATGTGAGTCCTAATAGTGTTCCAGTATAGGGGACTTCACTGGTGAGACTTTCCTTATCTCCATCCTTGCTGTAGGTAGGGTGAGGTCAGTAAAGGTACACTCTATTCAAAACTGAAAAGTAAACCTTGAGATATTTGCAGTATACATATGCCAGGAGCCCAGCCTACTGCTGAATACTTTGTTTTATTCACGCTGATCTGTGCCACACCAGTCAATCCTCCCTTTTGTTGGTAATCTGGCAATACTGGAACACATCTGCTTGTGGTGCTGGAACAGCAGCTGCACATTTTATTGTTGCCTTTCACATACAGTAAGGCTGATAGACTAAGTTTCTCGTAGCCACCAAGCAGAGTCAGACCCATTTTATAACCATTAAATAAATGGAGATGCAGGAAGCAGAGATAGAGGAAGTCATACAGTGCTGGTTTCCAGAATTATTAGTAACTCTTTATGGAGCTGTGTGAGAACTCAGTTTATAGAGAAACTTCACTCTGGCCCTGCTTTTTCCTCCACCCATCTTCTCTTACCTGTGAAGCTGGGATCGCCTCAGAAAATATACTCCCTTGCCCAGTGAACCCAGCATTGCCCTGCTATTATTCCATGATCAGGTGTCCCATGCCGCCATCTTGGTACATTCAGTCATCGAGAGCTTGGTTGACATTTCTGGGTTCAGGCAGCCGGACCCTCAATTACACAAGCCAGCTTTGCCTGCCCGTCGCTCAGTTAAAGTCCTCTCGCAGCCTCCTGGGATATATGAGGGGGCAATTTGTGCTGCATACTTCATACTGCATTGTCTCTCTTGTCCCCTGTAGTACCTATTCTTTGCCACAAGATGTCCTTACTCCCCTGGATCTTACACTAAATGGACCAGAATTCAAATACGGAGAAGATTATAATTGGTTCATTGTAATCAGATGCCAAAAAAGGTTTGCTAGTTCACCACTAGGTCTTAAAAATGTCTTTCTCTGTCCATTTAGCCTACATGCACACTGGGCTGTTAATGAATGATGCAAAAAACGTGTGCTGCACTTGTGCCATTAATTGCTAATTGCATCCTAAAACTGCCAAGCAAGAAGTGTGGTTTTTGCGAATGCAAAAAGGGGCAACAGACAAGGTAAAATGCACTGTGAAATTCAAGGCTCAAGAAAGTGCTAGAGCTTCTTTGTGTGTAGGGCAGCCCATTGAAATGAATGGGCTGCCCTGTGCACACAGTACTAAAACGTGCATGTGCGTGATGCCTAAAGTTGTGCCCATAGTAGTGTTAATAAGGAGCTTACTGTCAAGGGGCAGAAAAAAGAACATTGTGCTTCACCCAATTGTGATAGATTTAAAATACACCAGAAAAATGGGTTAAGGCATTTGGACCAGAGTCACTGGGGAAGATTTACTAAAACTGGTGTACCCAGAATCTGGTGCAGTTGTGCAAAGTAACCAATCAGCTTCTAGGTTTTAGGCTTCATACACACGACGTCTTAAAAACGAGCTGTAAAGCTAGTACCGACGCCAGGAAAAAAAGCGGTGTCAATGCGCGTGTAGCTGCGCTAGCTTTCAGACACGTTTCTCTGCCTCCTATATTTAAAATCAATGTTTTTTATGGGGGGCCATTGATTTGAATAGAAGTCGCACCAAAATGATCCGACTTGCGGTGCGACTTGTGTGCTGAGAATTTTGAAGGGGAACTCCGCTAAAATGCAAAAATTAAAAATTTGCGTGTGGTTTCCCCCCCCCCCCAAGACGATACCAGAATCCCCTTCGGGGATCCCCCAAGTCAAAAGAAAAATGGAGTGGCCCCGCCCCCCAAGATACATTCCAGACCCTTATCCGAGCACGCAGCCCAGTAGATCAGGAAAGGGGGGACGAGTGAGCCCCCCCGGACCATACCAGACCACATGCCCTCAACATGGGCTGGATGCTTTGGGGCGGGGGTGGGGGGCTCTGCGGTCCCCCACCCCAAAGCACCTTGTCCCCATTTTGATGAAGACAAGGGCCTCTTCCCGACAACCCTTGCCGTTGGTTGTCGGGTCTGCAGGCGGGTGCCTATAACAAGGGGGGCCCCCCCAGATCCCGGCCTCACACCCTAGGTGAATGAGTGTGGGGTACATTGTACCCTGACCCATTCACCTAAAAAAAAGTGTCAAAAATCAACACACTACACAGGTTTTTAAAGTATTTTATTAAAATGGATGTAAACCCACTCTCATCCTTTCTAAACTACTGCCATAGTGGTTATCTAAAGGGATATACATGCCTCCTGCATGTATCTTTACCTGCCAAATACCTCCCCTCTGTCTGTTATGGGACCTGAAAAACTGCAGATTCTGTGAGTGGGTCTGTTGTCTGGTGCTCAGTGGGTGGAGTCGTGATGTCAGTAGACTCCCCGCCCACCTCTACACTCCCCTTGTCAACATTAATTTTCTCCTGTGTATTTCTTACACTGAACTTCTGCTATGATCACTAACATCCAGTCAAAATTCTGAAAAGTCACCACATGACTTCAGCATGCCCAATCATGCTGAGGTGTGGAGCAGCCAATCCTGGGAGTGCTGGAGAAGAAAGGAGAAGGGATGAGAATTACACATAATGCCTCTCTAAGGCTCGTGCATGAGATATGTAATTCACCTGTCACTCACAGCAGGGAGGAAGTATTTCTCTGTCTGTCCATTTTTATCTCACTGAAAAAAGATAAGAGGATTGCTCTGAGCTGGATTAACGCTTCATGGCAAGACTGGGCACAGATGATATGAAATCCTATACTGTACAAGTTACAATCCTAAATAAAAAATAAAAACATTTGTCGGGTTTACATCCACTTTAAGGCAGCTCCGGCTCTTCTCCCTCTTCTGGCGACGTCTTCTCCTCTCTGCGCTGTCTTCTCCCTCCGCTGTCTTCTCGCTCTTTTGCTGGGTCCTCTCCCACTGCTCTTCTTCCGTTGTTGACTCAGTGCGATCTCCAGGTGAAATGCTGGGTCCGCCGTGCCGGGGCATGATGGGGCGATGACGTCACAAGGGGCGTGGCCTCCAAATTACAACATCGGGTGGTCCCGCCCCATGCCAATATAAGTCATTACACCGGGAGATCGCGTTGAGTCAACATCGTAAGGAGAACAGAGGGAAATGACCCGGCAAAAGAGCTAGAAGACAGCAGAGAGAGGAGACCCAGCAGAAGAGGGAGAAGACATCGCCGGAGGGGGGAGAAGAAATCGGAAAAGACTAAATCGGAAGAGAGGCGGAGCTGATTTAATAAATTACTTAAAATAACTCTTTTGCAGTAAATGGGTAGGGGTACAATGTACCCCATACTCATTCACCTAGGGTGGGGGGCCAGGATCTGGGGGCCCCCTTGCTAAAGGGGGCTTCCAGATTCCGATACGCCCCCGCCCGCAGACCCCAACAACCACCAGGCAAGGTGGTTAAGATCCATACCAGAGCGAAGTGTCTGATATCGTCTTGCGGAGGGTACCTCATGCAAAAAATTTTTTTTACATTTTGGCGGGGGTTTCCCTTCAAGATTCTCAGCACACAAGTTGCACCAGAAGTCGGATCATCTTGATCCGACATCTGGTGCGACTTCTATTCAGATCAATGGGCTCCCATAGAGAACCATTGATTTTGAATTGAGGCAGAGAAACGCCAGACGAGGCTTAATGCTGTGTATACAGCGTTAAGCCTCGTTAAACTGCGTTTAACACCTTTTACCGGCGTCTGCTGTTTTTACAGCTCTAGCACTGGAGCCTCAGAAAAGGCTGGTCCTGGGTTTTTTGTTTTTTTTTGGAGCTTAAAACGCCAATGCCTGTTACAGCTCAAAAACGCCATGGTGTGTATGAGGCCATTGAATAACATAGAGTGGCGTTTTTAAGCTGCAAAAAAATCTCCAAAACATCACTGTTAAAACAACCGTGTGTATGAGGCCTTATTGTCAAGGTTTAATTTAATTAGCTGAAGTTAGAAGCTGATTGGTTACTGTGCACAACTGCACCAGATTCTGTGTGCACCAATTTTAGTAAATCTCCCCCACATATCATTAAACGGTTAAGAATGAACATACTGTTGACTATAAGTGACAAATTCTCTTTAACTGCTTGCCGCCCGCCGGCTGTCATATAACGGCTAGGCGGTGCGGCTCTTTTTCTGGACGGGCGTCATATGACGTCCGTCAATTTAAAAAGGGCATGCACGTGATTGTGTGCGCGCAGCCCTGTACCTTCAGTGGCGGCGTGTCACGGAGACGCCGCTCGCTACCGAGGGGGGCGAACAGCTATTGGGCATATCTGTTTACCACGTGATGAAGTCACGGCCGATCACAAATGGTACCGCCCCACTTTGCATGGCGCGCTGCGCGTGCATGTCGGTGTCTGCGTGTTCCCAGGAACAGCTCGTCACCGATGCTGGTAAACAGACATTGGCCGGCGGCTGTTTACCACGTGATCGGCTGTGATCTTTTCACAGCTGATCACTAAATGTAAACCTAGAGCGGTAACGAGATGTTACCGGGTTCTCCTCCTCACACACCGATCGTTTGTGAGAAGGAGATTGTGGTAACCTCTTGTTACCGCTTACAGTGTGCACCAATCACACTGATTGCCCCCCCCCCCCCCCCCAATAAAGAGGACCCGCACCACCCATCAAAGTACCTGTCACAGCTCATCTGCGTACCTGTCACAGTTCATCCGAGTACCCGAGTACCTGTCACAGTTCATCCGAGTACCCGAGTACCTGTCACAGTCCATCCGAATACCTGTCACAGTCCATCCGAATACCTGTCACAGTCCATCCGAATACCTGTCACAGTCCATCCGAATACCTGTCACAGTCCATCCGAATACCTGTCACAGTCCATCCGAATACCTGTCACAGTCCATCCGAATACCTGTCACAGTCCATCCGAATACCTGTCAAAGTTCATCCGAATACCCGAGTACCTGTCACAGTCCATCTGAGTACCCGAGTACCTGTCACAGTTCATCTGAGTACACGAGTGCCTGAGTACCTGTCACATTTCATCTGAGTAACTGAGTACCTGTCACAGTTCATATGAGTACCCAGTGCCTATCTGTAGCCCATCAGAGTACCCGAGTACCTGCCACCAGCCCATCAGAGTATCTGAGTACCTGTCTGCAGCTCATCACGTTACCTGAGTACCTATCTGCAACCCAGGCCTCATAGAATATACGTTGGGGTGTTTGCTTTCCAAAATGGGGTAATTTTGTGGGTAATTCCACTGTCCTGGTGCTGAAGGACCTTCAAAAGTGTGATGGGTAGGAATGAAGTGAGATGTGTAATTTATGCTCCTAGAAGGCCTGAAGGTACTACTTCAATGTTGGACCTCTGTATGTGGCCAGGCTGTGTAAAAGTCTCACACATGTGGTATCGCCATACTCGGGAAGAGTAGCAGAATGTTTTTTGGGGTAAAATTTTTGCTATATACATGCTATGTGTTCGAAATATCTTATAAATTGATAACTTTCTGTAAAAAAAAAAATGCATTTTCATTTTTTTTCCACATTTTCCAAAAACTTGGGGAAAAAATGAACCATTAAAAGGACTCATTATGCCTCATAGATTATACTTTGGGGTGTGTACCTTCCAAAATGGGGTCATTTTGTGGGCAATTCCATTGTCCTGGTGCTCCAGGGCCTTCAAAAGTGTAATAGGTAGTTGAGAAATGAGATGTGTCATTTATGCTCGTAGAACGCCTGAAGGTGCTACTTCAATGTTGGGCCTCTGTATGTGGCCAGGCTGTGTAAAAGTCTCACACAGGTGGTATCGCCATACTCGGAAAGAGTAGCAGAATGTATTTTGGGGTGTAATTTGTGGTATGCATATGCTGTGTGTGAGAAATAACCTGATATGACAATTTTGTAAAAAAAATCTTAATTTTTCAAAGAATTGTGGGAAAAAATTACAACTTAAAAAAACTCACCATGCTACTTACGAATGTCTACTTTCTAAAAAGGGGTAATTTGGAGGGTATTTGTACTTTCCTGACTTGTAAGTGTTTCAAGAAATTAGATACACCTGATGCACTGAAGGCCTGATCAGATGTGATCAATTTTCAGTGATTGACACCATAGTTTGTAGATTCTATAACTTTCACAAAGACCAAATAATATACACTAATTTGGGTTGTTTTTACCAAAGCTATGTAGCAGTATAAATTCTGGACAAAATTTATGAAGAAAAACTACTAATTTGCAAAATCTTATGACAGAAACAAAGAAAAAGGTGTTTTGTTTTTTTTTCACGAAATTTTACGTTTTTTTAATTTATAGCACAAAAAATAAAAAAAAAACACTTTTACCACTAGCCACTAGTCACCACTAGTGATTAAATACCACCAAGAAGAAAGCGCTATTTGTGTGGAAAAAAGGCGCAAATTTCATATGGGTACAGAGTTGCATGACTAAGTAATTGGTACTTACATGTGTTTTTTTTTTTTTTTTTTGTCACAACAGTTATATCTGTGACAATGGATCGATCCCGTTACCATCCCACTGGGAGCATGTGAACAGCGCCCAGCCTTATCAGGTAGATACTACAGTTCTCTCCATTTACAGTGGCTGCACTTTTGTAAACAAGCATGTAAGATTATAGTGGTTTCTAAAAAAAAAAAGAAAAAAGGGGGGGGGGATAGCTAGAAATGCATAGTAAAATAAAATAAGAAATATAGGAAAATTTTAAGTTCATAACTTTCCTTCAGCCATAGGAAACAGTCCAAAAACATTGATCTGAAGGATAATGGATCACTTGATGTGAGTTTTCTGTAGGAGGGTAAGCTGTACACCAACTGCAGCAACCATACCAGCAATCACAAAAATATATATATATCCACTTACATTTATGTAATCAAAATAAAAAATCAGCTGGGTGAATTTTACTCCATGTATGAGTACCCTGGTCGTACAGAAGTCTACCTACCAATTGACTTCTGTACAATCAGCCTGTCGGCTAAATGCCAATCAATCAATGCTGCCAGCTGTAGCTAGCTATAGTTGGCAGCGCTGATCAGTGTATTCCCACTGTTTCCTGCTGTCAGAATACAATAGCTCAATGGGAGTGTTTTTTTTTGGGGGGGAGGGGGTTAATAAAGCCTGCTGCATGAACCGAAAAAAAAATCTATCATGTATTTGGCTGCCTAAGAAAGCAAAATAGAGCCTCAGTAATCACAGAACGGGATCATCACATCTCAGAATGCAGTATAGTGACAGGTCTGGGAACTTGCCCAGTGGCACAGCCTCAGCCAGAAGCCGGTAAGTAGAAGTGGCCAGCAGTAGCAGTGAAACCACACAATGGGTAGGAACTGGGAGCCCTCCTGCGCACAGCACACTCTGAGTGCAGTCTGGAGATCCACAGGCATGTCTGTCCCTCTACTGCACTCTGAGATGTGATGATCCCACTCTATCATTAATGAGGCTGAATTTTGCTTTCTTAGTGAGCCCATACATGATTACTTTTTTTTTTTGGTTCTAGCAGTGGGTTGAATAAAAAAATATGAACAGATTCCACCTTCCACACATTTGAGGCAGATGGGCGGAATCCCTCCCCCTGATCTATTGTATTTTGACAGTGGGAAGATTTCCTTGCCTTCAGAATACACTGATCAGCACTGCCAACTATAGCTGGCAGCATTGATCAACTGGCATTTAACCAGCAGGCTGGTTGTACAGAAGTCAATCGATCGACATCTGTACAACCAGGGTTGCCCATACATGGATAGAAATTCAGCTGGTCCCTGTTGAACTGGCCAAATTTCGATCCATGTATAGCCAGCTTAATATGTCTTTTGTGATTAAAATGTTTGATGTTATCGACACCGCTCTGCACTCTCCCTTTTCTGTTTAACTATTTTGAAACTACACTTTTGTGCTTGAGTTACTAGCTAATTAAATGCATATGGTTTCTTTTTTCAGCTCATCCCCATAATCAAGGTATGCAATGAATATAAAGAAGTAGCCAACCTGTTTGGACAGTCTATGGACCAGAACCGCATCACAAAGATTCTACGATTGCAGAATCTGGATCTGTGGGAATTTTACTGCCGGTAAGCTGCATTACAGTGCTGCAAAATGTGTGACTTACATTAGCCATGTGCTCTTTCAGCTAAGCTGCCCTATTTATTTCCTCCTCCTTCCACAATATTAAAGATCTGCCATTCTTTATATTGCAGGGCTTATAAATATCTTTTTAAAATGTTTCTTTGCTTGAACCTTCCTTAATTCTCACCTCACTTTTCAACCTACTCCTGTAGCTTCCTGGGAGGGATACCTATGTCACATATCCCAGGAGGCAGTAGTTCCGGGGAGGGTAACTTTGTGAGATCTTGCTCTTACACCATGGCAATCAGATTGTTTGTAGCTATCTCTGTGGACCATAGAAGACCTCTCTTTAGTCCTAACACACTGTCACTCCTGTACTAGGGTGACAATGCTGCTCCTCCGTAGATACTTTATGGTGAGTGAGTAAGTCACCTTAGGGACAGTAAAGTTACCCCAATTTTTTTGTATAATGTGAAAGATGATGTTACGCTGAGTAAATAGATACCAAACATGTTACGTTTTTATAATTGCACGCACTCGTGGAATGGCGACAAACTACGGTACCTAAGAATTTCCATAGGCGACGGTTTAAATTTTTTTTTATGGTTACCAGGTTAGAGTTACAGAGGAGGTCTCACATGTGTGATTTGAACCTCCCGATCGAACAGGAGGCCCGGTAAAAGCATCAGGAGGCGGCGGGAGGGGGGGGACGTCCCCTCCCGCTCCTCCGGTATAACAGCCGAGCGGCTTTTAGCCACATCGGTTGTTATACTCAGCTGATCGCCTGGTACCTGGATGATGCCTGCAGCTGCGGGCATCCTCCCGGTATAACCCCCGAAAGCCGAGTACGCACAACTGCGTAAGCTCTGAGGGAAAGGGATAATAAGTAACACACAGGTTTCATGGCTGCCTACAGGAGAAATAGACACCAGGCACATAGAAAACCGAATGGATGTCCTTCCCTTCTGCTATATTTTTTATTAAATTGGAAGATTTTTTTTTATCAGCAGCTACAGGTAGATTCAGGCCGGATATTGTAAATCCTGAAAGTGTTTTTCCAGTTAGCCAATGAGTGCAGGTTTCCCCTGTACATTAAGGTTGAACTTGACCCATAACAACTTGACAAAAAATAATGCCCTACAGTAAAGAACATACATTACACATTAATAATTATGCTGCCAAAATTAGCATGTGTTGTAAATTGCCTCCAGCATTGTTCCTATTTCTTCTTGCTGGAGCCCCAGAACAGCAGTAAATCACAAAGTGGAACTAAACCCAGTGAGTTACCGGTTTTAAAAAAACATTCTTGGAATTCCTGGAATGCCGGGATTGCTAACTGTGGCAATGGCTGGTGTCCTAACTGATCACATGTGCAGCACCATGGCAGATGCAGATTAAACGGAAGCAGCTTCCTTGGCTTTAAAGGATAGGAGCGTTTAATTAGGCTTTAAGGCTGTTAGCAGATCGGCCTCTAGAAACTCAGCAATGCCTAAAAATGGAGAGCAACTGAGCATGAGCAGAATGAGACAGTGTGTTACTGGATTTTACACAATAACAAAAAAATAATCGATCAAGCTTCGAGGGTCATAGCTCGGCGACCTGGGGTCACAGAGAAGTACTACCCCACCACTGGTCAATTTGGGGCTCCTGGGACCAATGGTTCCGGAGATACGAGGCTCCTTGTGCAGCCTGTCAGAAGCTACATACAGAGCGGCCAGTTTAAGTACAAGCTGCCATACGCTGTCTGCAGCAGGCAGAGGATGAGCTCTCAGTGCCTCTCACTTCTTGTCGGAAGCACTGAGCTCAATGGACAGCTTGGACCAATGGTAAGTACCGTTGGCCCCAGCTGTCCAATAAAAATGCTGCAGTGGAGGCTGTCCTCACTGCAGTGTCATAGAAGGGGGTATGTGTCTAAAAGACAGATGCTCCCTTCCAGCTCAGCCCTCTTAAAGAGGTTGTAAACCTCTCTGTGGAAGTTGCACCTATAGCTAAGCCTATAATAAGGCTTTACCTATAGGTGCTGTAAATATCTCCTAAACGTCCACATGCGCTGTGAAGAAACTGCCCCCCCACGCCGTTTCTTCACGAGCGAGTGCTGTGACTGGCAGGTCCCGTTACGTCACGTGTCTCCAGACAGTCACTGAGCTGGAGTCCGCGGCCCCGGAATGAAGAAGGGCGAACGTGGATGCGGCCTGCAGCGGGGACGGCGCGGCTTTGTTTGCAGGTAAGTGTCACATAATGTCCCACAAAACGCCAAAATGTCCCATAAGCCACATGTAGTGCAGCCAATTGAAATTAAGCATCCTGCCCTATGCGTGTCACAGGAAAAACGAGCCACAAAATGTGCGCTCCCACTATGCTAGATGTGAATGAGGCCTGAAAGTGAGATTGGTGCGTTAACACAAGAACAATGAGGCACCATTCACATCTATGTGTTTCCTTGCAGTTTAAAAATGCGCTGCACCAAAAATTGCAGTAAAAAACGCACCAAGCTCCAAAAAAAAAAAAAAAAAAAGTTCTGAAGCATCTTTGGGGCGATTGTTGCATGTAGGGCAGCCCATTCAGGTTGGTGGGCTACCCTATCTGTGATGAGTGAAAATGCTCCAAAGCTCCAAGTTCCCGCTATGCAGAGATGTGAAAGAGGCCTGACAGCTGAGTGTTTCTGTCCACTTCCTCCTATGTACTTGTATAAAGATGGCCATACACTATGCAATCTGATTGTATATTGTTTATTTAGTGAGAAGAGTGATCACTGATTGCATTTCATTATTAAAAACGTGCAACTGGGAATGGGTGTTGGGTAGGTAGTAGGGTGGATGATACAGGGTGTGTGCTAATGAGGTCAGCTGGTCAACTCCTTCCTGTGTCATGGCCTATAGTCTGATTAGGAAGCAAGGCAGTACTAATGGATTTGTTTGGAAACATTGATGAGGACAAGTGAGGTAAGTGTCTGTAGATTTAATGGAAAGCTTTAATATTTTTGCAAAAAAAAGTACATTAATGCTATATTGGTGCATAGGGGAGCTAAAATTTTGAAAAAAAAAGGGGTGAACTTAAGCTCTTGGCCAGTTTCCCATTTCATGGTGAACAGTTATTTGGAGACAATCTGGATAGGTATATCCAAAGAATTTCTAATGAGAAAGGTTCCCTTTTACCGGTTAAAAAGAAGTTTAAGCATTTTTTCTTTTAAAACGTGCTTCTTCTCCTGTGCCAGGGGCATCAGCCTCCAGGCAGTCATGATGGCCTCCACCGTCAGGTTCAAGAGGTAAACCTCAGGGTCAGTCCCAGGACCAAAAGAGGACCTGGGGGAGGAAACCCACAAAACAAAATACTAAAGCCTCTTTATGAAGGGGCACCCCCGCTCGCTCGAGTGGGGGCAAGGCTTCTACAGTTTCAAGGGTCTGGCAGGAACAATGTCAAGACAGATGGGTGGCTTCCTCATTATCTCTAGGTTACAAACTAGAGTTCCGAGGGTTCCCGTCTCCTCGTTTTCTCAGGTCAAACGTTCCCAGAGATCCAGTGAAAAAGAAGTCTCTCTTTCTAGCTTTGGATCATCTCTTGTCTCAAACAGTAATATCGGTGGTCCCCTTGGAAGAGCAAGGATTAGGGTTTTTATTCAAACCTTTTCACGGTTCCAAAATCAAACGGGGATGTCAGACCCATTTTAGATCTCAAAGATCTAAACCAGTTTTTGAATATCCGTTATTTTCGCATGGAGTCAATCCAATCAGTAGTCTCCATCCTACAAGGGGGAGAACTTCTGGCGTCAATCGACATCAAGGATGCTTTTCTCCATGTGCTGATTTTCCCTGCCCACCAGAAATTTCTACGCTTCAAGGTAGAAAATCTTAATTTCCAGTTGATAGCTCTGCCTTCGGTCTATCTACTCCACCTCAAGTGTTTACAATGGTCCTGGCTCCTCCTTTAACCAGGTTAGGGGCTCAAGGTATAACTATACTGGCCTACTTAGACGATCTACTCTTGATAAATCAATCGTTACCCCGCTTAAAACCAAAGTTTGGTCACCGCAGTCAGCTACCTGGAATACCTAGGTTGGATTCTCAACCTAGAAAAATGCTCCTTAAAACCATCAAGGAGATTGCACTACTTGGGGCTGATCATAGCTACAGCTCAGAAGATCCAGGAAAGGATCAGTTCCATAAGGGAACTAACTCGGTTGATCAAAACAAAGAAGAATCCTTCTATTCAACTTTGCATGAAATTATTGGGAAAGATGGTGGCTTCTTTCGAGGTCGTTCCTTATGGCAGTTTCATTCAAGACTGCTGCAAAACAGTATCCTGTCAACTTGGAACAAGAAGGTCCAAGCTCTGGACTTCCCAATGCATTTATCTCCCAAAGTGCGTCAGAGCCTCAATTGGGGGTTGATATCCAAGATTCTTCAAAAAGGAAAATGCTTTCTACCAGTTACCTGGAAGGTGGTAACAACAGATGCCAGCCTTCTGGGCTGGGGAGCAGTCCTGGAAGAAGCATCTGTCCAAGGAAAATGGTCCAAATCAGAGATGACCTTGCCCATCAATATTCTAGCGATTCGGGCAGTATGCCTGGCCCTGGAGGCCTGGACGCTCAGTCTACGGAATTGTCCTGTCAGGATCCAATCCGACAATGCCACAGCTGTGGCCTATATCAATCACCAAGGGGGCACGAGAAGTTTTGCAGCCCAGAGAGAGGTGAATCATATTCTATCAGATATTTTCAGGTTCTGCTGCTTCCGCGCCTTCTCGCAGGATCAAGCAAGAAGGGAAGGAGGTGATTCTTGTGGCCCAGGAGATCTTGGTTTGCAGAGATCGTAAAAATGGTGGTAGGGGACCCTTGGACCCTACCGCTATGGCCAGACCTTCTCTCGCTAGGTCCGGTATTCCAGCCTACCTTATAAACGCTAAATTTAGCGGTTTGGCTATTGAGGCCCACATTCTAAAAGATCATGGACTGTTAGCTTCAGTTTCTACTTGGTTAATGCTAGGAAGCTGGCCTCCGGAGTAATATACTATAGAATCTGGAAGGCATATGTCTCCTGTTATGAATCCAGGAGTTGATCCTTGAAATCCTACAGATAGGATTAGAAATTAAGCTGGCCTTGAGTACTATCAAGGCCAGATGTCAGCTTTATCAGTGTTTTTTTCAATGACCACTTGCTTCACACTCTCTGGTTCATAACTTTATTCAGGGGATAATGCGGATTAATCCTCCAGTCAGGTCACCCCTGAACCCTTGGGACTTAAATTTTAGTCCTGTCGGCTTTACAGAAGCAGCCTTTTGAGCCAATACGAGATATTCCCTTGGTCCTCTTGACGAGGAAAAATACGTTTCTTGTTTGCCATATCTTCTGCATGACGAGTATCAGAATTGGCTGCTCTTTCTTGCAAAGAGCCATATTGGTTTATTCATAGGGATGAGGTTGTATTGCGGCCTCATCCTGAATTCCTACCGAAGGTAGTATTGTTTTTTTATTTAAACCAGGATATTGTTCTGCCTTAATCTCTTTCTCATACATCACGGGACATAGAGCCTCAGTAATAACTGATAAGTTACATAGGGTATCACTAGGTAATTGGACACTGGCACACCCTAACCAGGAAGTTCAACCCCCTATATAATCCCTCCCCTTACAGGGATACCTCCAGTTTTTTAGCCAGTGTCTTAGGTGTTGGACGTGCAAAGATGTCCTGTGCTATAGGGAATGTTATAGGGAATATTCTATATCCTATGCTGGGGCAAGCCAGGCGAACCGGATTCATTTCAAGGTGTCCTTTCTAGGCCGAATTGGATGGTACCCAGGCCTCGTGTCCGAAGAAACAAGGTTTTACCTGTAACGCTTCCTCTTTTTAGAGAGCTGGACTCCGCATTTTTAGAAAATGTTTTTTCTAGCCTTATTTCTGGCCGGGTGCTTTACAGGCCCAGAACTGCGGATCCCCCTATCCGTAGGGGGCCCCAGTCTCTAAAGGTTTTCCAAACAGAGCCCACCGTGAGAGGTGAAGATTGGGTGTGTATAAACAGAACCCTGCAGCTGGATAAGGTAAGGGAGATTCCACAGAATTTTTTAATTCTAGTAGGTTTCTCCTTTAATCACTTGAGCCCCGGACCATTATGCTGCCTAAGGACCAGAGGTCTTTTTCCAATTTGGCACTGCGTCGCTTTAACTGCTAATTGCGCGGTCATGCAATGCTGTACCCAAACGAAATTTGCGTCCTTTTCTTCCCACAAATAGAGCTTTCTTTTGATGGTATTTGATCACCTCTGCGGTTTTTATTTTTTGCGCTATAAACGGAAAAAGACCGAAAATTTTGAAAAAAAATGATATTTTCTACTTTTTGTTATAAAAAAAAATCCAATAAACTAAATTTTAGTCATACATTTAGGCCAAAATGTATTCGGCCACATGTCTTTGGTAAAAAAAATGTCAATAAGCGTATATTTATTGGTTTGCGCAAAAGTTATAGCATCTACAATCTAGGGTACATTTTCTGGAATTTACACAGCTTTTAGTTTATGACTGCCTATGTCATTTCTTGAGGTGCTAAAATGGCAGGGCAGTACAAAACCCCCCCAAATGACCCCATTTTGGAAAGTAGACACCCCATGGAAATTGCTGAGAGGCATGTTGAACCCATTGAATATTTATTTTTTTTGTCCCAAGTGATTGCAAAATGACAAAAAAAAATAATATTTACAAAAAGTTGTCACTAAATGATATATTGCTCACACAGGCCATGGGCCTATGTGGAATTGCACCCCAAAATACATTCAGCTGCTTCTCCTGAGTATGGGGATACCACATGTGTGGGACTTTTTGGGAGCCTAGCCGCGTACGGGGCCCCGAAAACCAATCACCGCCTTCAGGATTTCTAAGGGTGTAAATTTTTGCTTTCACTCTTCACTGCCTATCACAGTTTCGGAGGCCATGGAATGCCCAGGTGGCACAAAACCCCCCAAAATGACCCCATTTTGGAAAGTAGACACCCCAAGCTATTTGCTGAGAGGCATATTGAGTCCATGGAATATTTTATATTTTGACACAAGTTGCGGGAAAGTGACACTTTTTTTTTTTTTTTTTTTTTTTTTTCATAAAGTTGTCACTAAATGATATATTGCTCACACAGGCCATGGGCATATGTGGAATTGCACCCCAAAATACATTTAGCTGCTTCTCCTGAGTATGGGGATACCACATGTGTGGGACTTTTTGGGAGCCTAGCCGCGTACGGGACCCCGAAAACCAATCACTGCCTTCAGGATTTCTAAGGGTGAAAATTTTTGATTTCACTCTTTACTGCCTATCACAGTTTCGGAGGCCATGGAATGCCCAGGTGGCACAAAACCCCCCCAAATGACCCCATTTTGGAAAGTAGACACCCCAAGCTATTTGCTGAGAGGCATGGTGAGTATTTTGCAGCTCTCATTTGTTTTTGAAAATGAAGAAAGACAAGAAAAAACATTTTTTTTTTTTTTTTTTTTTCATAAAGTTGTCACTAAATGATATATTGCTCACACAGGCCATGGGCATATGTGGAATTGCACCCCAAAATACATTTAGCTGCTTCTCCTGAGTATGGGGATACCACATGTGTGGGACTTTTTGGGAGCCTAGCCGCGTACGGGACCCCGAAAACCAATCACTGCCTTCAGGATTTCTAAGGGTGAAAATTTTTGATTTCACTCTTTACTGCCTATCACAGTTTCGGAGGCCATGGAATGCCCAGGTGGCACAAAACCCCCCCAAATGACCCCATTTTGGAAAGTAGACACCCCAAGCTATTTGCTGAGAGGCATGGTGAGTATTTTGCAGCTCTCATTTGTTTTTGAAAATGAAGAAAGACAAGAAAAAACATTTTTTTTTTTTTTTTTTTCAATTTTCAAAACTTTGTGACAAAAAGTGAGGTCTGCAAAATACTCACTATACCTCTCAGCAAATAGCTTGGGGTGTCTACTTTCCAAAATGGGGTCATTTGGGGGGCTTTTGTGCCACCTGGGCATTCCATGGCCTCCGAAAACTGTGATAGGCAGTGAAGAGTGAAATCAAAAATTCACGCCCTTAGAAAGCCTGAAGGCGGTGCTTGGTTTTCGGGGTCCCGTACGCGGCTAGGCTCCCAAAAAGTCTCACATATGTGGTATCCCCGTACTCGGGAGAAGCAGCAGAATGTATTTTGGGGTGTAATTTCACATATTCCCATGGCATGTTTGAGCAATATATCATTTAGTGACAACTTTGTGCAAAAAAAAAAAAAAAAATTTGTCTCTTTCCCGCAACTTGTGTCGCAATATAAAATATTCCATGGACTCGACATGCCTCTCAGCAAATAGCTTGGGGTGTCTACTTTCCAAAATGGGGTCATTTGGGGGGGTTTTGAACTGTCCTGGCATTTTATGCACAACATTTAGAAGCTTATGTCACACATCACCCACTCTTCTAACCACTTGAAGACAAAGCCCTTTCTGACACTTATTGTTTACATGAAAAAGTTTTTTTTTTTTGCAAAAAAATTACTTTGAACCCCCAAACATTATATATTTTTTTAAAGCAAATGCCCTACAGATTAAAATGGTGGGTGTTTCATTTTTTTTTTTTCACACAGTAATTGCGCAGCGATTTTTCAAACGCATTTTTTGGGGAAAAAACACACTTTTTAAATTTTAATGCACTAAAACACACTATATTGCCCAAATGTTTGATGAAATAAAAAAGATGATCTTAGGCCGAGTACATGGATACCAAACATGACATGCTTTAAAATTGCGCACAAACGTGCAGTGGCAACAAAATAAATACATGTTTAAAAGCCTTCAAAAGCCTTTACAGGTTACCACTTTAGATTTACAGAGGAGGTCTACTGGAAAAATTACTGCACTCGATCTGGCCTTCGCGGTGATACCTCACATGCATGGTGCAATTGCTTTAAGTTTGACGACAGACCGCCGCTTGCGTTCGCCTTAGCGCGAGAGCAGGGGGCGACAGGGGTGCTTTTTTTTTTTTTTTTTTTTCTTTATTATTTTTTTGCTTTTTTAATCTTACTTTTAAACTTTTCCTTTCATATTTTTTTTTTAATCATTTTTATTGTTATCTCGGGGAATGTAAATATCCCCTATTATAGCAATAGGTAGTGACAGGTACTCTTTTTTGAAAAAATTGTGGTCTATTAGACCCTAGATCTCTCCTCTGCCCTCAAAGCATCTGACCACACCAAGATCGGTGTGATAAAATGCTTCCCCAATTTCCCAATGGCGCTATTACATCCGGCGAAATCTAAGTCATGAAATACTCGTAGCTTCCGGTTTCTTAGGCCATAGAGATGTTTGGAGCCACTCTGGTCTCTGATCAGCTCTATAAATAATTACACACCTGAAAAACAAACATGATAAAACATAATAACAATAACAATAAAACATTGCAGAATAGAATACAGTAAAAAAGAGCAGAACAATAGAGAGAGAGAATAGAGAGAGAGAGAACAATAAAACGACAACTATTTTTTTTTATTTCATATTTTTTTTTTTTTTTACACTTTTTTTGTAACTAACTTTTATAACTGTAACCGGTTCCAGGTTCGGGTCTCTCAAAATGCGATGGCATCTTGGGAAACCCTGTGAAAGTGTGCCTAGTATGTGCAATGCTGTACCCTACGCTAATACTCAACTAGTGAATCGTAGCGTTCAAAACATTCACCAATGCAAAGACCAGGATTGTCAGGACAGGAGGGACAATAATAGCGGGTGTCACGCCTATATCCGCGCTTGCTGCAGACACAACATCTTTTTTGGGGGGGTTCGTTGGGTAGGGGTACTCGGGAGGACATAAAAATGCCTCTCATGCAGCCGACTGCATTTGGTTGGGGATGTGAATGGGGGAAGTACGGGCGCTGCAGAAGCGGTGGGTTCCCAATTAGGATTGGCGAATGCAGCACGAAGGGTATTATGGGCACGACGGGCCTGTGTTTGTCTTCTTGGTGGCAGCGGGACACTACTTGTGCTTGCCACCTCACCAGCTTGAACTGCACTTATGGGACTCGCCACGTCACCACGTGTTACTGCAGTACTGGTTTGACTACGACCGGGGTGTACTAGGCCGCTGGCGCTTGCCAGTTCCCCAAAACGCTACCAAAAAACTGTTAGCGATCGCAGGAATCAGGCCTGACTCTGCGAACGCTGCAGTTATGCGTTTAGTGTTTTGTAAGTGACAGTGATCGATCGATACTGCACTTGGGTGGACTGGGCCTTGCGGAGGGGCAAAACGCAGGTGCTAGCAGGTATCTGGGCTGATCCCGCTAACACTGCGTTTTTGGGAACCCTAAACTGCTGGTGACGCTAGTATAGATCTGATCGGATCAGATATTGATGCGATCAGATACTATACCACTAAGGGAGGTGTACGGTGCGTGCGTGGGTGTTAGCGGTACTGCCGCTAACCTGACGCTGCCTGGGGCTGGTGCTTGCCAGTTCACCAAAACCCTACAAAAAAAACTGTTAGCGATCGCAGGGATCAGGCCTGACTCTGCGAACGCTGCAGTTATGCGTTTAGTGTTCTGTAAGTGACAGTGATCGATCGATACTGCACTTGGGTGGGCTGGGCTGGGCCGGGCGGAGGGGCAAAATGCAGTTGCTAGCAGGTATCTGGGCTGATCCCGCTAACACTGCGTTTTTGGGAACCCTAAACTGCTGGGGACGCTAGTATAGATCTGATCGGATCAGATATTGATCCGATCAGATACTATACCACTAAGGGAGGCGTATGCTGCGTGCGTGGGTGTTAGCGGTACTGGCGCTAATCTGACGCTGCCTGGGGCGACGCATATCACCGCCGGGCGATCGGGGGGCTAAACCTTTATTCGGTAATAAACGGCGGGTGCCCTGACACTATAAAAAATAAACGAACTAACCAGCGTCAACCGTAACGGTTATACGGTGATCAGTGGTGAAAGGGTTAACTAGGGGGCAATCAAGGGGTTAAAACATTTATTAGGTAGTATATGGGGGTCCCTGACGCTATAAAACGCTGATGGCGAACCTAAATATTTACCTCACTAACTAGCGTCACCAGCGACACTAATACAGCGATCAGAAAAATGATCGCTTAGCGACACTGGTGACAGGGGGTGATCAAGGGGTTAAAACTTTATTAGGGGGGGTTAGGGGGGTACCCTAGACCTACAGGGGGGTAACAGTAACTGTGCTAACACAGTAACTGTCACAAACTGACACAGCAGTAATCAGAAAAAAAACAAAAAACAAAAAAAAAAAAAACTGCTGGTGTCAGTTTGTGATTGGGGGGGGATCGGGGGGCGATCGGGGGGGGGGGGGGATCGGGGTGTAATGTGTGCCTGGCATGTTCTACTGTGTGTGTGTGTGTGTGTTGGTGCACTCACTCACATGTCGTCTCTCCTCGGGCCGGAACGGAAACTACCGACCCGAGGGGAGATGACATCACTTCCTTTGCTGCTGTTTAGCATACAGCAGCAAAGGAGTGTTCCCATTGGCCGGCGGCGATCACGAGGGGGGGGCCACGAACGGATGGCCTCCCCCTCGTCTCTGATCGCCGGGGGACAGAACGGGACCACCTCGGGCGGCGGGGGGGGTTCGATCGGACCCCCCACCCGCGGGAGGCAAATCACGTACATGTACGTGATTTTGCCTGCCCGTGCCGCCTTGCCGACGTAAATCGGCGTGAGGCGGTCCTTAAGTGGTTAAGTAGATGCATGCTATGCCTATTGTCGCCACCGGGGGCTGCCAAGAGCAGTGAGGTAGAAAGAAATCCTGGATAGCCGCAGTCTGGGATAAGGACATCTTTATTTCAATAAAATCCAACAATACAGTCAATAGCAGAGACGTACAGGGTGGTAGGCTGCTAACGCGTTTCACATCATTTGGATGCTTATTCGTAGCTAGCTAGCTGGCTATCCAGGATTTCTTTCTACCTCACTGCAAACCAGCAAAGCCAGCACCTGGAACCAGTTCTCACTAGGGCGGTGTCATTCCAGAGCAAGAGTGTTTGTGAGCTGCATCTCCTTTTTTTTGGCTGCCAAGAGCACATACCTTCTCATGCTGATTGTCTGTCTCGATGTTCACGCTGCACAAGCTCCTCCAGCTGAGCTCCAGGTAGGATGGGATGGGGGGTTCTCCTCTGGGATATTCCCCCCAGAATAGGGGGAGGCCGCAGGTGGTCTGTGAGGCGGTAGTATACCGCACTATCGCCGCCATTGCCATGTGCAGGCCCCATCACTGCCGGCCTCTCTCCTTCCTTCTCCACCCCCAGCCTTTCCTCCACGCTTGTCCCGGAGGGTCGGCTTGCGCAGGAAGCGCACGTTTGTTTGAAAAATGACAGGGGGGGGCAGTAGAGGGGGGAGGGGAGGGGTGGAGCGTCAGCGCGGCGTCCAGCGTGCTCAGACGCCCACATTGCCGGCTGCAAGGCTATAAAAGGCACACTTTACAGGTGCACACAGCCTTTGGAGGGACACAGAGCTGACGGTCGCATGTAAGGTGGGACACAGGCATTCTCCTAGGCAGCATTTACTAAGGAAACACTAGACTGGGCATTGGTAGCAGGGCTGTTGCTGGACTACATCGCTCAGCAGTTAGTGTTCATTTTGTGATACCTCCACCTTGTTGCTTTGCACTATGGGTAGAAGAGGTTCAAATACCCCAAGAACCAGAGGCTCTAGGGGATCTCCCCAAGGCTCTGAAGATCCCCTTTCTGCAGCAGCATCCCCCCCTGAAGGGCCAGGGACGGCTAGCAGAGAGCCGTTGGGGTCAGGGGCTACACCTGCTTCTGGCACTTCAGCCCCTGTATACATTACGCAGGAGGTTTTTTCCTCAACCATTAATGGTTTAGAGGAAAGATTAATGGCTGTGATCACATCTTCACTCAGTGGAAGAAAACGCACTAGGTCTTCCTCTGTTACCCAGGACCCTCAAGCAGAGGAGCTCTGGGATAAGGGAGAAGAATCCCTTTCAGAGGATCAGGATGGGACTGATGATTCCTCCTCTGAGGAATCAAGTGGAGAAGGGCCCTCTTCAGCTTCTCAGGATGAGAAAGTCTTAGTGCAGATCCTTGCTGGATTGGTCCGCTCCACATTTAAGTTGCCCGTATCTGAATCAGTTAACCACTTGCCGACCGCCTACCGCATATATACTGCGGCAGAATGGCACGGGCAGGCAGAATCACGTACCCGTACGTGATCTGCCTCCCGCGGGCGGGGGGTCCGATCGGACCCCCCCCCGGTGCCATCGGCGGTCGGCATTTGACTGGGAGCGTCGGGAGGCGAGGGGGAGACCATCCGATCGTGGCCCCCCCCTCGCGATCGCTCCCAGCCAATGGGAATCCTCCTCTGCCTGTGTGTAGTTTCAACGTCTTCCGTGTTTTTCTCTGGCTCTCCCGTCTCAACAGGGAACCTGAAAATGCAGCCGGTGATTCAGCCAGCTGACCATAGAGCTGATCAGAGACCAGAGTGGCTCCAAACATCTCTATGACCTAAGAAACCGGAAGCTACGAGCATTTTATGACTTAGATTTCGCCGGATGTAAACAGCGCCATTGGGAAATTGGGAAAGCATTTTATCACACCGATCTTGGTGTGGTCAGATGCTTTGAGGGCAGAGGAGAAATCTAGGGTCTAATAGACCCCAATTTTTGCAAAAAAGAGTACCTGTCACTACCTATTGCTATCATAGGGGATATTTACATTCCCTGAGATAACAATAAAAATGATTTAAAAAAAAAAAAATGAAAGGAACAGTTTAAAAATAAGATAAAAAAATAATAATAATAAAGAAAAAAAAAAATAAAAAAAAAAGCACCCCTGTCCCCCCTGCTCTCGCGCTAAGGCGAACGCAAGCGTCGGTCTGGCGTCAAATGTAAACAGCAATTGCACCATGCATGTGAGGTATCGCCGCGAAGGTCAGATCGAGGGCAGTAAGTTTAGCAGTAGACCTCCTCTGTAAATCTAAAGTGGTAACCTTTAAAGGCTTTTAAAAATGTATTTAGTTTGTCGCCACTGCACGTTTGTGCGCAATTTTAAAGCATGTCATGTTTGGTATCCATGTACTCGGCCTAAGATCATCTTTTTTATTTCATCAAACATTTGGGCAATATAGTGTGTTTTAGTGCATTAAAATGTAAAAAAGTGTGTTTTTTCCCCAAAAAATGCGTTTGCGCAAATACTGTGTGAAAAAAAAAAAATGAAACACCCACCATTTTAATCTGTAGGGCATTTGCTTTAAAAAAATATATATAATGTTTGGGGGTTCAAAGTAATTTTCTTGCAAAAAAAAATTATTTTTTTATGTAAACAATAAGTGTCAGAAAGGGCTTTGTCTTCAAGTGGTTAGAAGAGTGGGTGATGTGTGACATAAGCTTCTAGATGTTGTGCATAAAATGCCAGGACAGTTCAAAACCCCCCCAAATGACCCCATTTTGGAAAGTAGACACCCCAAGCTATTTGCTGAGAGTCATGTTGAGTCCATGGAATAATTTATATTGTGACACAAGTTGCGGGAAAGAGACAATTTTTTATTTTTTTTATTTTTTTTTGCACAAAGTTGTCACTAAATGATATATTGCTCAAACATGCCATGGGAATATGTGAAATTACACCCCAAAATACATTCTGTTGCTTCTCCTGAGTACGGGGATACCACATGTGTGGGACTTTTTGGGAGCCTAGCCGCGTACGGGACCCCGAAAACCAAGCACTGCCTTCAGGCTTTCTAAGGGCGTAAATTTTTGATTTCACTCTTCACTGCCTATCACAGTTTCGGAGGCCATGGAATGCCCAGGTGGCACAAAACCCCCCCAAATGACCCCATTTTGGAAAGTAGACACCCCAAGCTATTTGATGAGAGGTATAGTGAGTATTTTGCAGACCTCACTTTTTGTCACAAAGTTTTGAAAATTGAAAAAAGAAAAAAAAAAAATTTTTTTTCTCGTCTTTCTTTATTTTCAAAAACAAATGAGAGCTGCAAAATACTTACCATGCCTCTCAGCAAATAGCTTGGGGTGTCTACTTTCCAAAATGGGGTCATTTGGGGGGGGTTTGTGCCACCTGGGCATTCCATGGCCTCGGAAACTGTGATAGGCAGTGAGGAGTAAAATCAAAAATGTACGCCCTTAGAAATCCTGAAGGCGGTGCTTGGTTTTCGGGGTCCCGTACGCGGCTAGGCTCCCAAAAAGTCCCACACATGTGGTATCCCCGTACTCAGGAGAAGCAGCTAAATGTATTTTGGGGTGCAATTCCACATATGCCCATGGCCTGTGTGAGCAATATATCATTTAGTGACAACTTTGTGCAAAAAAAAAAAAAAAAATTGTCACTTTCCCGCAACTTGTGTCAAAATATAAAACATTCCATGGACTCAACATGCCTCAAAGCAAATAGCTTGGGGTGTCTACTTTCCAAAATGGGGTCATTTGGGGGGGTTTTATGTCATCTGGGCATTTTATGGCCTTCAAAACTGTGATAGGTAGTGAGGAGTAAAATCAAAAATGTACGCCCTTAGAAATCCTGAAGGCGGTGCTTGGTTTTCGGGGTCCCGTGCGCGGCTAGGCTCCCAAAAAGTCCCACACATGTGGTATCCCTGTACTCAGGAGAAGCAGCTAAATGTATTTTGGGGTGCAATTCCACATATGCCCATGGCCTGTGTGAGCAATATATCATTTAGTGACAACTTTTTGTAATTTTTATTTATTTTTTTTTTTTTGTCATTATTCAATCACTTGGGACAAAAAAAATGAATATTCAATGGGCTCAACATGCCTCTCAGCAAATTCCTTGGGGTGTCTACTTTCCAAAATGGGGTCATTTGTGGGGGTTTTGTACTGCCCTGCCATTTTAGCACCTCAAGAAACGACATAGGCAGTCATAAATTAAAGGCTGTGTAAATTCCAGAAAATGTACCCTAGTTTGTAGACGCTATAACTTTTGCGCAAACCAATAAATATACACTTATTGACATTTTTTTTACCAAAGACATGTGGCCGAATACATTTTGGCCTAAATGTATGACTAAAATTGAGTTTATTGGATTTTTTTTAGAACAAAAAGTAGAAAATATCATTTTTTTTCAAAATTTTCGGTCTTTTTCCGTGTATAGCGCAAAAAATAAAAACGGCAGAGGTGATCAAATACCATCAAAAGAAAGCTCTATTTGTGGGAAGAAAAGGAAATTTCGTTTGGGTACAGCATTGCATGACCGCGCAATTAGCAGTTAAAGCGACGCAGTGCCGAATTGTAAAAAGTGCTCTGGTCAGGAAGGGGGTAAAACCTTCCGGGGCTGAAGTGGTTAAAGAACCCTCTTCTTTGGGGTCACTGAAACCTCCTCAAACAGCACATGCTTTTCCTGTTCATCATTTACTTGAAAAGCTCCTTTATTCTGAGTGGGATGACCCAGATAAATGTTTTTTCCACCGAAAAAGTTTTCAACACTTTATCCTTTGGAAGAAAAGTTTATTAAAATGTGGGGCATACCGGCCGTTGATGCGGCCATTTCCTCCGTAAATAAAAATCTGACTTGTTCTGTAGACAATGCTCAGATGCTCAGGGATCCTGTGGATAAAAAGATGGAGTCCCTGTTGAAGGATGTTTTCTCCTTAGCAGGTTCAGTGGCTCAACCTGCAGTAGCAGCGATTGGAGTCTGTCAATACTTAAGAGACCATGTTAAACAGGTCATCAAAGTTCTACCTGAACAACAGGCCCAGGGGTTGGCTAACCTTCCAGCGGCCTTATGTTTTGTTGTTGACGCCATCAGAGATTCTATCATGCAAGCCTCTCGTCTTTCACTTGGGTTGGTGCACATGCGTAGAATCTTATGGTTGAAAAATTGGTCAGCTTAAGCACCATGTAAGAAGCTTCTGGCTGTGTTTCCATTTCGTGGTGCAAGGTTGTTTGGAGAAGACTTGGATAACTATATCCAAAGGATCTCTTGTGGGAAAAGCACTCTCTTACCTGTTAAGAAAAAGAGTAAGCGTCCCTCTTTCAAACTGACTCTTTCCCCAGCGCCAGGGGCATCAGCCTCCAGGCAGTCGCGACGGCCTCCTCCGTCTGGGTCAAGAAACAAGAGTCAACCCCAGGGACAAAAGAAGTCCTGGGGGAAGAAGTCTACTAGACAGGACACTAAGGCCTCTTTATGAAGGGGCGCCCCCTCTCGCTCGAGTGGGGGGAAGACTGCTACAGTTCACAAAGCTCTGGCAGGAGGACTTCCAGGACAGATGGGTAATCTCCACGGTAACCTTACGGTACAAACTGGAGTTCCAAGAATTTCCCTCTCCTCGTTTCCTCAGATCAAATGTCCCCAAGGATCCAGAGAAGAAGCAGTCGCTCCTTCTAGTGTTAGAGCAGCTTTTGTCGCAAGAGGTCATTATGGCGGTTCCCACGAAGGATCAAGGATTGGGATTCTATTCCAACCTTTTTACGGTCCAAAAGCCAAATGGGGGTTTTAGAACCATTCTGAATCTAAGGGATCTGAATCGATTCCTAAGGATTCGGTCCTTCCGCATGGAATCAATACGGACAGTAGTCTCCATCCTGCAGGGAGGAGAATTTCTGGCATCGATAGACATCAGAGATGCATATCTGCATGTGCCCATTTTTCCTGCTCATCAGAAGTTTCTGCGCTTCGAGATAGGAGGGCGCCATTTCCAGTTTGTGGCTCTGCCTTTCGGGATAGCCACTGCACCTCGAGTGTTTACAAAGATCTTGGCTCCTCCTATGGCCAGATTAAGGGCTCACGGTATAACTGTCATAGCATACCTAGACGACCTGCTCTTGATAGACCGGTCGGTAGCCTCGTTGAACGGGAACTTGAGGTCAGTCAAGTATCTGGAACACCTAGGTTGGATCCTCAACCTAGAAAAATCTTTCCTAAAACCAGTATGAAGACTGGAGTATTTGGGTCTGATCATAGATACAAGCCAGGAGAAAGTATTTCTACCTCAGGCAAAGATCACTGCTTTAACCACTTCCGGACCGCCCACTGTATATATACATCATTTTTTTGAAGATGGATATCTCAGTAACGGCAGCAGCTGCTGCCACAACCGAGGTATCCATCTTTTCAGCGGGCGGTTCCGTACACGATAATGGTGGTCTCTGCGGCGGGTTCGCCGCGAGATCACCGTTATCGGCGGCGGGAGAGGTGCCACCCCCCCTCCCGCCGCTCTCCCACACCCTCCGCCGCTTACCGGAGCCGTCGGTAGCGGCGGAGGCGATCGGGTCCTTTCCCTGCTTAGGTATGGAGACGAGTGAGGCCAAGATGGCGCCCACCCGTCTCCATACCATGTGACCGCCGGAGCAACGTCATTACGACGGCTCCGCCCACTTCTCTTTAAAGGCACAATTTTTTTTGTGTCATTTTTTTAAACAACTTTTTTTTTTTTTTTTTTTTGCATTTTAGTCTAAATATGAGATCTGAGGACTTTTTGACCCCAGATCTCATATTTAAGAGGACCTGTCATGCTTTTTTCTATTACAAGGGATGTTTACATTCCTTGTAATAGGAATAAAAGTGATCAAATTTTTTTTTTTTTTAAAACGGTGAAAAAATAAATAAAATAAAATAAAATAAATAATAAAAAAAAAAAAAAAAAAATTTTTTGAAGTGACCTGTCCCGACGAGCTCGCGCGCAGAAGCGAACGCATAAGTGAGTAGCGCCCGCATATGAAAACGGTGGTTAAACCACACATGTGAGGTATCGCCGCAACCGGTAGAGTGAGAGCAATAATTCTAGCCCTAGACCTCCTCTGTAACGCAAAACATGCAATCTGTAGAATTTTTCAAACGTCGCCTATGGAAATTTTTAAGGGTAAAAGTTTGACGCTATTCCACGAGCGGGCGCAATTTTGAAGCGTGACATGATGGGTATCAATTTACTTGGCGTAACATTATATTTCACAATATAAAAAAAAATTGGGCTAACTTTACTGTTGTCTTATTTTTTTTTTTTCAAAAAAGTGAATTTTTTCCAAAAAAAGTGCGCTTAGAAGACCGCTGCGCAAATACGGTGCAAAAAAAAGTATTGCAATGACCGCTATTGTATTCTTTAGGATGTTAGAAAAAAAACAATATATAATGTTTGGGGGTTCTAAGTAATTTTCTAGCAAAAAAACCTGTTTTAAACACCTAAAATCCAAAACGAGGCTGGTCTTAAAGTGGTTAAGAGAGCTGATTCTGGTAGTCAGGACCAAAAAGGGTCCTTCTGTCCGCCTTTGTATGAGGCTGCTAGGAAAGATAGTGTCTTCATTCGAAGCAGTTCCCCATGCTCAGTTTCATTCAAGACTGCTGCAACACAGTAATCTGTCGGCCTGGAACAAGAAGGTTCAGGCATTAGACTTTCCGATGCACCTGTCTCATGCTGTGCGTCAGAGCCTCAATTGGTGGTTAATACCCGAAAACCTGCAGAAGGGGAAATCCTTTCTACCAGTTACCTGGACGGTGGTAACAACGGATGCCAGTCTGTCGGGTTGGGGAGCAGTTCTGGAACAGTCTGCGGTCCAAGGGGTATGGTCCAAAACCGAGAGGACCTTACCCATCAACATTCTGGAGATCCGTGCGGTATATCTAGCCCTAAAGGCCTGGACTATCAGGCTACAGGGTTGCCCGGTCAGGATCCAGTCCGACAATGCCACAGCAGTGGCTTATATCAATCATGAGGGAGGCACCAGGAGCGTAGCTGCTCAAAGAGAGGTGAACCAGATCTTAGTCTGGGCAGAGAAGCAGGTGCCATGCATATCGGCAGTTTTCATTCCAGGGATAGAGAACTGGCAGGCGGACTATTTAAGTCACCAGCAGTTACTCCCAGGGGAATGGTCTCTGCATCCCGACGTCTTTTGGACCATATGCCAAAGATGGGGGGTTCCAGATGTAGATCTCTTTGCCTCCCGATTCAACAAAAAGATAAACAGATTTGTGGCAAGGACAAAGGATCCTCTTGCATGCGGGACGGATGCGTTGGTGATTCCGTGGCATCGGTTCTCACGGATTTATGCATTCCCGCCTATTCTGCTACTGCCACAACTCCTTCGCAGGATCAGGCAGGAAAGGAAGTTGGTACTTCTGGTAGCCCCCGCTTGGCCCAGGAGGACTTGATATGCAGAAATAGTAAGGATGACGGTGGGTTCCCCGTGGACCCTACCGTCACGCCCAGACCTGTTATCTCAGGGTCCAGTGTTCTATCCTGCCTTACAAACGCTATATTTGACGGTTTGGCTATTGAAACCCACGTTCTGAAGAGTCGTGGGCTTTCAGGTCCTGTGATATCTACCTTGATCAATGCAAGGAAGCCAGCTTCCAGAATGATTTATCATAGAGTCTGGAAAGCTTATGTATCCTGGTGTGAATCCAGGGGTTGGCATCCCAGAAAATATGTGATAGGTAGAATTCTTGATTTTCTACAATTGGGATTAGAGATGAAGCTGGCCTTGAGTACCATCAAGGGCCAGGTCTTGACCTTATCAGTATTGTTTCAACGGCCGCTTGCTTCACATTCTTTGGTCCGAAACTTTATGCAGGGGGTGACGCATCTTAATCCTCCGGTAAAGGCGCCCCTAAACCCCTGGGACTTGAATTTGGTTCTGTCTGTTTTACAGAAACAGCCTTTTGAACCAATACATCAGATTCCCTTGGTCTTGTTGACAAGAAAGTACATTTTTCTGGTAGCCAATTCTTCTGCTAGAAGAGTGTCAGAATTAGCAGCTCTTTCCTGTAAAGAGCCTTATTTGATCATACACAAGGATAGAGTGGTATTGCGCCCTCATCCTAGTTTTTTACCGAAGGCGGTTTCAGATTTTCATCTAAACCAAGACATTGTTCTGCCTTCCTTCTTTTCCAGATCCCAGGTCACTACATTCTTTGGGTGTAGCAAGAGCAGTCAAGGCCTATCTGGAAGCAACTGCTCAGATTCGCAAAACGGATGTTTTGTTCGTGCTGCCAGAGGGTCCCAATAGAGGACAGGCAGCGTCAAAAGCTACCATTTCTAAATGGATTCGACAATTGATTATTCAAGCTTACGGTTTGAAACGGAAGATTCCTCCATTTCAGATCAAGGCACATTCCACAAGGGCCATTGGTGCTTCTTGGGCAGTGCATCACCAGGCCTCTATGGCTCAAATCTGCAAGGCCGCAACCTGGTCTTCAGTCCATACATTCACCAGATTTTATCAGGTGGATGTGAGAAGGCATGAGGATATCGCCTTTGGGCGTAGTGTGCTGCAGGCAGCGGTACAGGGTCCTCAGGTCTGATTGCACCCTACTTGGTTGTGGTTCCCCTCCCCTCAGATAGCATTGCTCTGGGACATCCTATCAGTTATTACTGAGGCTCTGTGTCCCGTGATGTACGAGAAAGAAAATAGGATTTTTTTTATAACAGCTTACCTGTAAAATACTTTTCTTTTGATGTACATCACGGGACACAGAGGTCCCGCCCCTCTTCTAATACACTTATATTGCTTTGCTACAAAACTGAGGTATCCCTGTAAGGGGAGGGATTATATAGGGGGTTGAACTTCCTGGTTAGGGTGTGCCAGTGTCCAATCACCTAGTGATACCCTATATAACCCATCAGTTATTACTGAGGCTCTGTGTCCCGTGATGTACATCAAAAGAAAAGTATTTTACAGGTAAGCTGTTGTAAAAAAATCCTATTTTTTTTTCTAGAACCTCGTTCTGTGGAGGAAAGGTCACTACATTCTCTTGATGTGGTGAGAGCGGTCAAAATCTATTGAAAGTGTCCACTCAGATTCCTAAAACAGATGTTTTGTTTGTGTTGTCAGACGGTCCTAAAAGAGGACAGGCAGCGTTGAAATCTACTATTTCTAAATGGATTCGTCAAGTGATTGTTCATATTAAAGCGCACTTCTCCAGGGCTGTTAATGCTTCTTGGGCAGTGCATCACCAAGCCTCCATGGCTCAGATCTGCAAGGCCGCAACTTGGTCTTCAGTCCATACATTTACCAGATCCTATCAAGTAGATGTAAAAGATCATGAGGATATCGCCTTTGGGCGCAGTGTACTGCAGGCTGCAGTATGAGTCCTCTAGACTCTTGGTGCCCTACTTTTGTTGTGTCTCCCTCCCTTCATTTGGCATTGCTATGGGACATCCCACATAGTAACTACTATGGCTCTGTGTCCCGTGATGTACGATAAGAAAATAGGATTTTTATAACAGCTGACCTGTAAAATCCTTTTCTTTGAAGTACATCACGGGACACAGAGATCCCTCCCTTCTTTGGTATACACGTGTATTGCTTTGCTACAAAACTGAGGTACTCCCACTAGTGGGAGGGGTTATATAGGGAGTGCACTTTTTAATTTAGGGCGTTCCAGTGTCCATCACCTGACGGTGGCCTATAACCCACATAGTAACTACTATGGCTCTGTGTCCTATGATGTACTTCAAAGAAAAGGATTTTACAGGTAAGTTGTTATAAAAATCCTATTTTTACCTGCAAGACAATCGAAAAGGGAAAAACTTCCTTCCATGTAGGAGATAACTGTTCACACTCCCAAAATGTGTGGAGGAAAGTCCCTGGAATTGAGCAACCCCTAAAGCAGTTAGGAAAGACTTCTGGGTAGATTACATTTAGATGAAAGGGTGTGTAACACCATCTGGTGAAAAGTTTCACCGCTGTCCCACCGCTGAGCCACATAATAGAACATTCTGTAATGGTCAACTGTGTGTTTATTTTAGATTCCCATTTGAGCATATATGGTAATTCATCGGAAGGGGTAAAGGTGTTAGGATCATTATACATAGTTGATATAGGACCTTTCCCTCTTGGGTACTTGGTCAGTAGAGATTTTGAAGGTTTGGGATAGGCGTATTTTCTTCTGTTTAAGCCATTCAGTTGTTGATTTACTTCTATGCTTTGGGTCATTGTAACACCCATCTTCTGTTGAGCTGGTGGACAGATGGCCTTAAGTTCTCCTGCAAAATGTCTTGATAAACTTGGGAATTCACTTTTCCTTCAATGATTGCAATCCGTCCAGGCCCTGACGCAGCAAAGCAGCCCCAAACCATGATGCCCCCACCACCATACTTCACAGTTGGGATGAGGTTTTGATGTTGGTGTGCTGTGCCTCTTTTACTCCACACATAGTGTTGTGTGTTTCTTCCAAACAACTCAACTTTGGTTTCATCTGTCTACAGAATATTTTGCCAGTACTGCTGTGGAACATCCAGGTGCTCTTGTGCAAACTGTAAACGTGCAGTAATGTTTTTTTTCGGACAGCAGTGGCTTCCTCTGTGGTATCCTCCCATGAAATCCATTCTTGTTTTTAGTGTTTTACGTATCGTAGATTCGCTAACAGGGATGTTGGCATATGCCAGAGACTTTTGTAAGTCTTTAGCTGACACTCTAGGATTCTTCTTCACCTCATTGAGCAGTCTGCGCTGTGCTCTTGCAGTCATCTTTACAGGACCCCCACTCCTAGGGAGAGTAGCAGCAGTGCTGAACTTTCTCCATCTATAGACAATTTGTCTTACCGTTGACTGATGAACAGCAAGGCTTTTGGAGATACTTTTATAACCCTTTTCAGCTTTATGCAAGTCAACAATTCTTAATCATAGGTCTTCTGAGAGCTCTTTTGTGTGAGGCATCATTCACATCAGGCAATGCTTCTTGTGAAAAGCAAACCCAGAACTGGTGTGTGTTTTTTATAGGGCAGGGCAGCTGTACCCAACACCTCCAATCTCATCTCATTGATTGGACTCCAGTTGGCTGACACCTCACTCCAATTAGCTCTTGGAGATCGCATTAGTCTAGGGGTTCACATACTTTTTCCACCTGCACTGTGAATGTTTACATGGTGTGTTCAATAAAAACATGGTAACATTTAATTCTTTGTGTGTTATTAGTTTAAGCAGACTGTGATTGTCTATTGTTGTGACTTAGATGAAGATCAGATCACATTTTATGACCAACTTGTGCAGAAATCCATATCATTCCAAAAGGGTTCACATTCTTTTTATTGCAACTGTATGTTTGCGTACAACAATTTTTTTTTGCCTGTAACAATAGTAGCTCAAATATTGTATGACCTATGAAATTGCTGAACAGAAATAACTGAAATATGCATTATAACATGTGTGCAGAAAAAAATGAAAAAAAAATCTCTGCCAGTGAAAGGGTTATTAAACCATATCGGTGATTGCTTGTGGCATTCTCTGTAGGAAGAAAGCTCAAATGAAAAAGAAGAAAGGAGTGTCTGTAATTGCGGAGGAGATGCTCTTTCACGGTACAAGCAATGAATTTGTCAGTGCAATATGCATTCATAATTTTGACTGGCGATTGAATGGTATACATGGCACCGTTTATGGAAAAGGTAAGACGTGTTTACATGTGGCAGCCTTCTGCTTTTCCAGCCTTAGCTTTTGTAAGTGGCTTCTTGAAAGTTGTGCAGTTTAGTACAGTTTGGTCCTCTTATGCCTCGTTTCCACTGAGCGGATCGGTTTGGGTCGGTACAGTTTGAATGGCCTAGAATGGTCCAGTCTATTCTGGTGAGCGTTTCCACTGCAAGTGGGACCACAAGGGGCCATACAGGGTTTAGAAAAAATGCCTCAGCATAGCACAGCAGAAGGTTTTCTGTCAGTGGAATGTATCGTAGCTCCGCCCTAACTGAACCGTTCCATTTTCTATGGCCCCACATCTGAAGCAGGACCCTGAATGGAGCGGTACGGTTCGGTTGTATGGGCCGCTTTCATAATGAAAACACCCAAAATAGCGTACCGTACCGAACCGATCCGCTCAGTGGAAACGAGGCATTAGATGCTGCCACCTCTCTGCCCTTCCATATTGCTCTCTCTGTTTTTTGTTTTTTTTTATTAGGGTTCTTGGGCAAAGAACAGGTATGTTTTTAATTCAATGTACACTTTCAAAAATGTTTTCATTATCTAAACTGGTATCACATGTGACTGGAGTTTGTAGTATCATGGCTGATCGATCCCCCAAACCTTGTTCAGTGCATGCCTCATCACCCCCACTTTGTTGCATCAGAAATGTGAGAGTGCTAATATGACAAACATATCATCTCCAAACTGCAAGTGAGTTCTCTGTGTGTTTGAGAATGCTCTAACCTGCACCAATGCTAGACTTCCATAGATGGAAAAGTGTCAGTGGGAAGCACTTAGGATTTGTCCCAGACCAGAGCATTCCCCAAATTGCTAGATAGTTTGCAGAGTAACCTACAGCAAAGGACCAGTGTCCTCAAAACCAAGGAGAATATCATCTGCATATATTCCAATGGTCTGGACAAACTGGCCCACTCGCAGTCTTCGTATGGAGGGCCTAAATCTAATGGTTATCGCAAGTGATTTTTACAGCAGTGTAGGAGTAGGAAGAGTGGACATCCCTGGCCTGTCTCCCTGAAAAGGGGAAATGGTTCAGAGACCCAGTCATTTGCCAATACAGGGGCCTGATACAGCAGTTGAAACAAAACCAAAGCGTTTTAGACACTGCCATAGATGCACCATTCCACTGAGTAAAAAATTAGCCGCATCCAAAGCTATTATCTCTCTCATGCCTATGTGATCATGAGAGGCTTGGAGATTTATAAACAGCCATTTATTGTTGAAGGCTGTATTTTTACAGGGCATAAAGCCTATTTGGTCTGGATGAATTGATGATAGAATAACCTGGTTCAAGCATATGGCCAGTATCTTTGCTAAGAATTTGATATCTACTTGTACTAGGGAAATTGGTCTATAAGACTCTGGCAACCCAGAGTCTTTAACAGTTTTGGGAAGTAATATAATGAGCGCTTCCCGCATGGAGGCGGGTAGTGTTGAAGAGTCAAATATAGTATTGTAAAGGTCTGGCAGCGCAGTTATAAGCTTGCCAAACTGGAAGAAGTCAACACTGGCCTATTATTTTGGTGACATCATCACTGGGCTTGTGCTCCATTGAGATGTACGAGTCCCTTTGCCACGGTGGCAGATGGGACTTCTAGTCTGTTCATTGATAGATCCCTATAAATGAATGATGTGATAGTATCAAAACAAATCAGAACCCCAAGATTTGGGATTAAATAAAAAATAAATAAATTAAAGCATGTATGAAGTTCCTCTTAAACATCAATAAAATCTTTTTTTTTCGTACATCATGGGACACAGAGCCACAGTATTTACTGAATGGGTTATATAGGCACCTTCAGGCGATGGACACTGGCACACCCTAGACAGTAAGTTAAACTCCCTATATAACCCCTCCCCTTACTGGGAGTACCCCGTTTTTTTTTTGCCAGTGTCTAGGGTGTTGGTCACGAGTAAAGACGTGCTGTGCTGAGCTCTGCTGGGGAAATCTTTGCTGGGGCAAGTCATGCAACTGGATCCATTCAAAGTGTCTTTTCCAGGCCGAATTGAATGGTACCTGGGCCTCGTGTCCGAAAAAACGAGGTTCTGCCTGTAACGCTTCTCTTTTTAGAGAGCTGGACCCCGGGATCCACTGTTTGTTTTTTTTCAACCATATTTTCCTGGCGGGGTGCTTTACAGGGCCAGGAGTGTGGATCCCCCGGTAACAAGGGGCCCCGGTTCATGAAGGTTTTTAAATGGAGCCCACTGTGAGTGGTGAAGATTGGGTCTGTTTGGTTTACCACAGAACCCTGCAGCCGGATAAGGTAAGGGAGATTTCTAACTCTTGTGGGTTTTCTCCTTTAAGTAAACGTTGCTATGCCTAAAGTCGCCACCAGGGGGCTGTCAAGAGCACGTACCTGTTCAATGCTTGTCAGTCTTGCTTTGTGTCACAAGCTGCACGCTTCCTCTAAACCCAAGCTTCAGGTAGGATGTGGGAAGGGGAGTTTTCTCTTTTTTCAAGAATGTCCCCCCCCCCCCACAGCTTCTTTCCAGGCTAGCGGCCATGGGTCAGCCCAGCGGTATGCTGCATCGCTCCCGCTGCCATTACGGCGGCTCTCCATCCACCTGCCTTCCTCTCTCCTCCGGCCCAGCCCCCCCCTCCACGTGCGATCCGGACGGATCGGAGCCCCCGCTCGTGCGGGAAAATGGTCTTTTTTGAAAAAAGATGAAGGGGTGGTCGGAGGAGGAGGGGCGGAGCATCAGGTCGGAGGGTTCAATGCCCACAACATGGGCTATGCATAGCTATAAAGGTGCACTTTTTGCAGGAGGGGCATTTCGAAGTGGAAAAACTTAATTTTCAGTTTGTAGCTCTACCTTTCGGTCTAGCTACTGCACCTCGGGTGTTTACAAAGGTCCTGGCTCCTCCTCTAGCCAGATTAAGGGCCCAGGGTATAACGATTATAGCTTACCTAGACAACCTGCTCTTAATAGACTGGTCGGTAGCCCGCTTAGACCAAAGCTTGGTCACCACAGTCAACTACCTGGAATACCTTGGTTGGGTCTTCAACTTAGAGAAGTCTTCTTTAAAACCAGTAAGAAGACTAGAGTACTTGGGTCTGGTTAAAGATACAACCCAGAAGAGGGTGTTTTTACCCCAGGCAAAAATCAGCACCATAAAGGAGCTGGTTCAGGTAGTCAGGGCGAAGAAGGGTCCTTCTATTCGTCTTTTGTATGAGGTTGTTGGGAAAGATGGTGGCTTCATTCGAAGCAGTTCCCTATGCTCAGTATCATTCAAGACTGCTGCAAAACAGTATCCTGTCTGCCTGGAACAAGAAAGTCCAGGCGCTAGATTTTCTGATGCGTTTGTCGCCAATAGTGCGTCACAGCCTCAGTTGGTGGTTGGTACCCGAGAATCTGCTGAAAGGGAAATCCTTCTTACCAGTTACCTGGAAGGTGGTAACAACAGATGCCAGCCTTTCGGGGTGGGGAGCAGTTCTGGAAGAGACGACTGTCCAAGAGAAATGGTCCAAAACCAAGAGGACCTTACCCATCAACATTCTAGAGATTCGGGCAGTGTACCTAGCCCTAAAGACCTGGACATTCAGGTTGCAGGGTTGTCCTGTCAGGGTCCAATCCGACAATGCCACAGTAGTGGCTTTTATCAATCACCAAGGGGGCACCAGGAGTCGTGCAGCCCAGGGAAAAGTAAACCAGATCCTAACCTGGGCAGAAAAGCATGTGCCGTGCATATCGGCAATCTTCATTCCAGGGGTAGAGAACTGGCAGGCGGACTACTTAAGTCGCCAGAAGTTGTTCCCGGGGGAATGGTCTCTTCACCCCGACATCCTTCCTGGCTATATGCCAAAGACGGGGGATCCCGGATGTAGATCTGTTTGCGTCCAGGTTCAACAACAAGATCGACAACTTTGTGTCAAGAACAAGGGATCCACTTGCATGCGGGACAGATGTGTTAGTGACCCTGTGGGATCAGTTATCACTGATTTATGCATTCCCTCCTATTCTGCTGCTACCACGACTTCTTTGTAGGATCAAGCAGGAAAAGAAGTCTATGCTTCTGGTGGCCTCAGCGTGGCCCAGAAGATATTGGTATGCATAAATAGTAAAGATGGTTGTAGAGCCACCATGGACCCTACCACCACGTCCAGACCTGCTATTGCAGGGACCAGTGTTCCATCCTACCTTACAAACGCTAAATTTAACAGTTTGGCTATTGAAACCCACATTCTGAAGAATCGTGGGCTTTCAGGCCCGGTGATATCTACCTTGATTAATGCAAGGAAGCCAGCTTCCAGAGTCATTTATTAAAGAGTCTGGAAGGCATATGTTTCCTGGTGTGAATCCAGGGGTTGGCATCCCAGAAAGTACGTCACAGGTAGAATCCTTGCTTTTCTGCAAATTGGGTTAGAGCTAGCGTTGAGTACTGTCAAGGGCCAGGTCTCGGCCTTATCGGTATTGTTTCAACGTCCACTGGCTTCGCATTCTTTGGTCCGAAGCTTTATACTGGGGGTAACGCGGCTTAATCCTCCGGTTAGAGCACTCCTGAACCCTTGAGACTTGAATTTAGTTCTGTCGGCATTACAGAAGCAGCCTTTTGAGCCAAAACAACATATTCCCTTGGTCCTTTTTGACCAGGAAGCTAGTTTTTCTGGTAGCCATTTCCTCTGCAAGAAGGATATCAGAATTGGCGGCTCTTTCTTGTAAAGAGCCATATTTAATCATTCACAAGGATATAGTATTGCGTCCTCATCCTAGCTTTCTACTGAAGGTGGTTTCAGGTTTTCATCTAAACCAGGATATTGTTCTGTCTTCATTTTTTCCGGAACCCTGTTCTACGGAAGAAAAGTCACTACATTTCCTGGATGTAGTGAGAGCGGTCAAAATCTATTTGGAGGCGACTGATTAGGTTCGGAAAATGGATGTTTTGTTTGTGTTGCCTGAAGGTCCTAGAAAAGGACAGACCGTGTCGAAATCTACTATTTCTAAGTGGATTTGGCAAGTAATTAGTTATTCAAGCTTATGGTTTCAAGAAAGAAGGTATGAGGATATCGCCTTTGGTTGCAGTGTGCTGCAGGCAGCAGTATAGGTCCTCAGGTCTGATTGCACCCTACTTTTGTTTGTATCTCCCTCCCTTCAGATCGCTTTGCTCTGGGACATCCAATTCAGTAAATACTGTGGCTCTGTGTCCTGTGATGTACGAAAAAGAAAATAGGATTTTTATAACAGCTTACCTGTAAAATCCTTTTCTTCAAGTACATCGCGGGACACAGGTCCCTCCCCTCTTCTAATACACGTATATTGCTTTGCTACAAAACTGAGGTACTCCCAGTAAGGGGAGGGGTTATATAGGGAGTTAAACTTCCTGACTAAGGTGTGCCATTGTCCATCACCTAAAGGTGCCTATATAACCCATTCAGTAAATACCGTGGCTCTGTGTCCCATGATGTACTCAAAGAAAAGGATTTTACAGGTAAGCTGTTATAAAAATCCTATTTTACATCGATTCTAACCCTTATCTAATGTTGCTAAAACTACAAAAATGTGGCTATACATATACAGTACTCTTTAATAAATACCTTTTTTTCACAGTTTTTCATCATTTGATGCATCTCAGTACTGATCTGCTTCACCTGTTTTTGTCTGCATGCACTCCAGCGATGGCTACATGGCATTTCTGATGGCGGGTTTACTAGGTGACATCAGTGGATCATATCTGCAAAATGTTTCTTAAAACGTCCACTTGTAGTTTCCATCAGAAGCCCATGTAACAGGGTGAGACAACACAGGAGCACAACTGGGAGACAGAGAAAAAGCGTTGTTGCCCTATAGCAGAAAGTGCCTGAAAAAAGGCAAGATCACCAGTTATTATTTTAATGAAAGCTGCAGATTTAAAAATATTGAAATGACATTAAAGCGAACCTTCAGCCTCCCAAGCATGACCTTCACCCCTCGTCCCGTCCTCTGCAGAAATATGTTTTTTCTTTTTTTTTTCTCCTTTGTTTACCTCTTTTTGTTAACCTCTTTTTGTTAAGAGAATGTCCATCCTGCCTTCCCATGCCCGTCACTCGCCTTAGGCGAATGATGCGCACACTGCCCGCTGCGCCTCCCTGTATGTCACATCCCAGGAGGCATAGCCTTTCATTGAGGAAAGGAGGAGGGGGCGGGCCTGTCAGCACGTCATCAGGAGGTGTGTCGGCTGATCCCAGAACAGCCAACACCCTAGCCATGATGTCACAGATAAATATGGCAGCGCGGGACCGAGTGCTGCCAGAAGAGAAGAAGCTCTCGGGTGGACAGCGCTGGATCCGGTGGTGGACAAGTATCAAAAGCTAGCAAAGATCACCACCAGGTAGGTAAGGCTTAAAAAATAAATGGGAATGCTGGAGGGTAAAGTTCTGCTTTAACATGCTCAATGAGTTTGGACTTATATCTATTTTATTGGGGCAGTTTGATCCTGAATGTAATTGAAATGGTTGATCTCGTTTTGCTTTCTTGTTCTTCAGGTACCTACTTTGCAAAGCATGCCTCGTTATCAAGCCAATACTGTAAAAATAGCAGCAAGCACAGTATGACACTAGGACTGCATGGCGTGAATCCTTTCTTTTGCAGCTCGTTTACAAACAAATCCATGTTCCTGGCCAGGGTCATAGTTGGAGATTACACCACAGGAAACAAGACCTACATCCGACCGCCTTCAAAGGATGGGAGTCTCGTCAACTTATATGACAGCTGCGTGGACAATCCATTTTCTCCGCTCCTTTATGTCATTTTTGACAGCAATCAGATCTACCCAGAGTACATCATACAGTTTGACTGACTACATTTATTTATTTAATTTTTTATTTAGACGACCACATTTCTTTCTTTTTTTTTTTTTTTCTTTAGTACAGAACACTATGGCTTGGTCAATAAAAAGCAGAAGAGGATGTTTAAAGGAATGCAGTGAAACAATAGCTTTCTTCTCCTTCTTGGTGATGCTCTGCTGTAGGGGGGGGGGGGTTTGGTTTGGGGTTAACTTTTTTTTTTATTTTTTTTTTCATGGAAAAAATGGAATGGTGTTTTGTTTAGAGAGCAGGGACACAAACACACTATCGCTGCTTTTGCACAGTGATATTGTTGCAGGTAACGTGTCATGCAGACGGCTTGTAGTTCTCAATAGACTGAGTGTGCTGATCAAAATGCTTGCAGTCCATTTACACTTCCTCCAGGTTTCTAACCATAACTCCCCACAGAGGAACTGGAGGGAGAGTGTGCAGGAGCCTGACATTGTACCTATGAACCATGGAGCCTGAAATTGTACATCTGTGTCATTATTCTGGCGAGCCTGCGTGAGGCCAAACATGGCCAGTGAGCATAGGCAGATTCCCCTCCATGACGGTGTGGGTGCACACACACCCCCCATTGCATTGTGGGATAGGGCAGGTAGTGAGCCTAATCTCCCTAGGAACTGGGGAAAAAAACAGCAGGGGACCCGGGAAGGACTGGATTGCATTTATTTTAAAACACAAGATTTATGTTGATAGCTTATGTTGTCATTTGCTTTGTGCATATTTACGTTAACCACAGGTTTCCTTAAGGCCTCATGCACACGGGCAGAAAAAAATGCTGCTGTTAAGGGCATCTGTCTTTTTGGTTTTTTTATGCCTCTGAAAGCAGCTCTTGGTTATCTAATGTGCATATGCAGATTGTTTCATTTACAGGCGTATTCAGAAGCTGTGTTCAGGGGCATAAAAAAAGTGCCCCAAACCTGTGTTCAGAGAGGAGTCTTCCAGCATAATTTACCCCCTTATGTGTCTAAACTTGCACTTGTGCATGTAAATTTATTCTAGTGGTTAGAATAAATTAATGCACTGTCCTTCAGACTTTAGGGGGGGCAGATTTTCGTGTCAGTGGAAGGAATCGTACCCCATCATTTGTGTCAGTAAAAGGAATAGTGCCCCATCATTGGTGTCCGTAGAAAGAATAGTACCCCCTCATTGATGTCAATGGAAGGAATAGTGCCCCATCATTGGTGTCAGTAGGAAGAATAGTGCCCGATAGTTGGTGTCAGTGAAAGGAATGGTGCCCCATCATTGGTGTCAGTGAAAGGAATGGTGCCCCATCATTGGTATCAGTGGAAGGAATAGTGCTCCATGATTGGTGTCAGTAGGAAGAATAGTACCCCATTATTGGTGTCAGTGGAAGGAATACTGCTCCCTGGTTGGTGTCAGTAGGAAGAATAGTGCCCCATAGTTGGTATCAGTGGAAGGAATAGTGCTCCATCATTGGTGTCGGTGGAAGGAATAGTGCCCCATAATTTGTGTCAGTAGGATGAATAGTGCTCCATGATTGGTGTCAGTAGGAAGAATAGTACCCCATTATTGGTGTCAGTGGAAGGAATACTGCTCCCTGGTTGGTGTCAGTAGGAAGAATAGTGCCCCATAGTTGGTATCAGTGGAAGGAATAGTGCTCCATCATTGGTGTCGGTGGAAGGAATAGTGCCCCATAATTTGTGTCAGTAGGAAGAATAGTGACCCGTAGTTGGTGTCAGTGGGAGGAATAGTGCCCCGTAGTTGGTGTCAGTGGGAGGAATAGTGCCCCGTAGTTGGTGTCAGTGAGAGGAACAGTGCCCCAAGGGCCAGATATAGACAATTAGAGGGCCACATCTGGCCCCTGGGCCGCAGTTTGGAGACCACTATTCTAACCAATAGAATCAATTTACACTCCTGCACATCTAAATGCAATATATGCATACGCACGTAAAGGGTGCATAAAAATGCACCATTAAAAGCATTTTTTTTTGCCAACTTCTGGCAGCATATTTGGAGCATTTTTTTTTTTTTCATACGTTCGTGTGCATGAGGCTTTGAAGCAGATGTAAACCCTGCCTGGATGACATTTGGTTTCTTAAGGCAAAAATGTATCCAAAACAACTGCCATTTTTTTCTTTTAGAAAATACTGTTTTTCCATTTGTTCATGTTTTTTTGTAGCTCAACCCTACTATCCTCTACAGCCTTTTGCATCCACTTCCTGTTTACCTGCTTGTGCCCCAGCCGCAGTCATTGCTCAGACTGGCTTCCCAATAGTGAACGGGGGTGTTTACATACACTTTGAGCAATAACATGGACTGGGGGAAGCGCTCCACTTCCTGTTTAGCCCTGGCACCAGGGTTCCTCGGTGATACTCTGTTTGGGAAAAGGTTCTCATACGTTATTTTTGCAGTCTGAGCCCATATACATAGATCATTGCTTATTCTGGGCATTTTTGGCCAGATTGGTATAACGTAATGTCTGTGGGCACCTTTAGTTAGGCACTCTCCTCTCTGGTTGTTTGTGTATAGGTACTCTTTTAACATTCAAAAGTAATGCTAACCCATTGGGGCACCTTTCTAGCTTTGATACAATGTCTAGTGGCTGGTGACCCACATGCAGCGTAGGTGGCCCTTTCTGTACTTTTGCAGTGAAATTATGGCCTTACTTTGGTACATGCCTAGAAGCCTAACTCCACAAGATACTCGCCTCCACCTTCCAGCACTTGCTGCTGTCATCTTTTCCCCTGGCTACTTCCGGATTCCGGGCTTTCAGCCTTTTGCTTTGTCAGCAGGGGATGATGTGATTCCATGAATGCACACAGGAGTCAGTCATTCTAACACAGCCACAGTGTCCGTACACTGAGCTGAACATTCAACAGAAGACTGCAAACAGGCAAGTAAGTGGGTCTAATTACAGAAGAGACATCACATGTCTCTTCTGCAATAAAGAACTGCATGCTAGCAATTTATTTTAAAATCTTAGGTTTAGTTCCTTTTTTTTTTTTTTTTTTTTTTTTTTTTTTAGAGAACTGTAGAGAGGAAGTGTAGGATTCGGTAGTGGCTTTTCAGAAAGTGCCTTTGTCTCCAGCTTCACCATTGCCCAAACAAAGCATATTCATTAGCAGATTCAAAAGATCTAAGTCCAAATTGAGAGCAAATAGTAGAGATCACTTTAGCTGTTTTTGAAATTCGGTCTTTCAGCCATGTAGCAGTTATCAAGAGAACCTGTTTCCAGTGTGGTGTTAGAGCATTTGTAGTGCCTATCAACAGTGCATAAAAGACTGTCACAAAGAGTGATGGTCAGTAAAAGGTGCTTTGTTCACTTTTTCCCTCTCCATGTTCCAAAGAACCATTAGAACGTTCAGAAGCCCTCCATTTGTTAGCCCTCCATGGTACAATCATTTAGTAGCGTGCAGACCTATGATGCCAAAAAACAATTATTTCATAAGCACTGCAAGGAGATCAGTAACTTTTTTTTCTTGAGTTAAAAAAACATTCCCCTCTGGGTGATCTATGTGCATTGCAGGGATTTTAACAAGCTTGCCAATTCTTGAAGAAATAGCTGTTTGTCTGTCTATGTGCTAAGTGAGTTTTATAATTATCAATCTGCTTCTGCACCTGCAAGGCTCTAATGAGGAAAGTTAATGGAAAAGAAAAAAAAAAAGAAACGGTGTCCTCAAGACAGAGAAGAAGAAAAAAAGTGTCACAATATATGTGTATGTTATGGGGGAACTGACAGTGCATACATATATGAAAGAAGAAAAATACATAAAAACCAGACTGACGCTCAACATCAATAAATGTAAATGTCTAATGTGTCCCTAAATGGATGTGTGCATGTATAGGAGACCCAGTAAAATAGCCTGACACATGTAACAATTAAAGAAAAATAATCTTATTAAACACCTATAACCTAGTACATAAAAACCCCATTATCTAGCTAATAGAATCATAATTGGACCAAACTATTAAAAACACAACTATAGCAGCTACAAGGAGATTAGGGGGGCACAGTCTACGTGAACTAAATCACAAGATTAAAGCCTTCCCTCCATATTGCTTTTCAAGATAACTGTATGTAACTGAATATTATTCAGAATTCATGGAAAGATCCTCTGATGCAATATGTTCTGGGACCAACATGTGGCTGGTTGTCATTCAGAGTTCATTAGGAGTTCCTCCTAGTGGAATGCAGAGTGAGACTAAACCACATATAAATGGTGTAGATGGGCCACTACATGTGGCTAAATATCATTCAAAGTCTGTGAAGGTGTCCTTTGATGAAATATGTTGTGAGACCAACCCACATATAAGAAACGTGGAACCAGTGTGAATTATGGCACATATATCAAGAGAATAGAGTAATACTTAGCCATCTGTGTGGGTCTTGAAAAGTCCAGTTTGTTCTTCTAGAAAGTAATGGTCTTTAGGTCCATATCCAGAGGAACAATGGTCCCTAAATAAATAGAGGAGATAGAGAGGTATCCCAAAAGCTGTCATTGTGGGAGCAAGGCTGGAAGTCTAAACCATTTCGCCGGTCACGCCGACTGCTTCAGAGGCAAATGTCACCCATGGTGACGCTTGATATATGTGTCATAATTCACTCTGGTTCCACGTTGCTTATGTGAGTTGGGTTGGTCTCACAACATATTCCATCAAAGGACACCTTCACAGACTTTGAATGATATTTAGCCACATGTAGTGGCCCATGTACATGGTTTATATGTGAGTTGGTCTCACTCTACATTCCATTAGACTAGAGGATCTCTTAATGAACATATATCTTTCCATGAATTCTGAATAATATTCAGATGCATATAGTTATTTAATCTTTAACCTTGTGATTTAGTTCAGCAGACTCTGCCTCTTATTGGGGTACAATTTTGTTACCCCCTTTTTTTTGGGGGGGGGGGGGGTGCCCACATAATCTCCCTGCAGCTGCTATGGTTGTTTTTTTAATAATTGGCCAATTATGATTTTATCAGCTAGATAGTGGGTTTTTGTATGTTCTATCTAGGTTACAGGTGATTTAATAAAGTTCTTTTTCTTTAATTGTTACATGTGTCGGGCTATTTTGCTGGGTCTCTTTTATTTATATATAATATAATTTTTTAATAACATTCAATTACAATATGACTTGAGTCACAATTCTATACGCTATATAATTATTTTTTTATTTGTTCATTTTTTTTCCCACGAAAGTGGAGTTACCCTTTGGCTTAAAATATACAGTAAACTATAGCATGTAAAGTTCCCTGTCAGTCCTGTAACAGATTCCAGAAGGAGGTTCCCTGCATTAGAACAGATACAGTATTGTACTTACCTTTTTAATGTACAGTGTTATCTACTTCTCCCCTCAGTTTCAACGCTGCAGTCTCCATTTGTCTCTTTAGCAATTTAACAGTTGTGAGAGCCTGTATCCTCCATTGTAGCACCCCATCCGACCCCCTACATAAGTATTGTATCAGATCAGCATTGTGCAGTGAGGAACACAGGTATCTGACACTCTAAGGAGCCTGGGTCCTCCATTTTGCATTGTTGTTCTATTCTCTGACCTTTACATAAATATTTTGTCCTTTAGTGGCATAAGGGTTGGAGGAAGGTTCCACGGTGTGCAACAAGGGACACTCCTGTAACTGTTAAATGCTGAGAAGACTGATTAAAAGGGGGTACACACTATGAGAAAATCAGAAGAAAAATTCTGCATAAGGCATGATCGTTCGATTTGTGTATAGTGTGTACACAACTTTCGAAATCCAATTCAGACTTTGCAAGCAAAAATTTCAGAAGGGACAAACTCGTACGTGAACAGAACGAACGATTTTCGTTTTAACGTGTACTGTTTTCGTACAAGAAAAATCTGACATGAAAGACTACACATGATCAGAAACCATAAACAAACAAAAAAAAAAAAACCTTTGTCGTACGAGTATTTTTGTACATTATTTCCTACCTCGGTTACAACTTACTGTGAAACAGCAAGGAAAATCAGACAATAATTCTCCCGACTTTCTTATAGCGTGTACCAGCCTTAAAGCGGAGTTCCACACAAAAATGGAACTTCCACTTTTCCGAACCCTCCCCCCCTCCGGTGTCACATTTGGCACCTTTCAGGGGGGAGTGGGGTGCAGATACCTGTCTAAGACAGGTATTTGCACCCACTTCCGGCATAGACTCCCATATGCTTCTTCCTCTCCCTCTGCACTGTCTCCTGGGAAACACACAGCTCCCAGGAGATAGCGGGGACCAGTTACCATGCGCAGTGCGACTCGCACATGCGCAGTAGGGAACCGGGAAGTAAAGCCGCAACGCTTCACTTCCTGATTCCCTCACCTAGGATAGCGGCGGCAGCTGCCGAGAACCAAGTGGGCTCTCGGCGTCGCCTGCCGACATCGCTGGACCCTGGGACAGGTAAGTGGCCATGTATTAAAAGTCAGCAGCTGCAGTATTTGTAGCTGCTGGCTTTTAATATTATTTTTTTTTTTTTTAGGTTGATGTAGGTGGACCCCCGCTTTAAGGCTGCAGTGCTGAAAAGGAGGGAAGGTACTAGACACAGGTTAGCTAAAGGGTAAATATGGGAGCTCTTGCAAGGAACTTCTTTTTGGATTTTGTTATGGAACTGACAAGGATGGCACATTAGAGATGGATTGGTTGCTAAAGGTACTGCACATGGCATACATCCCTTTTTTATTTTTTAATGTGATAATTGCATTCATGGAATATTTACTTCTGTAGCAGCACATACAGTTGTGCTCATAAGTTTACATACCCTGGCAGAATTTATGATTTCTTGGCCATTTTTCAGAGAATATGAATGATAACACAAAAGCTTTTCTTTCACTCATAGTTCGTGTTTGGCTGAAGCCATTTATTATCAATCAACTGTGTTTACTCTTTTTTTAAATCATAATGACAACAGAATCTAACCAAATGACCCTGATCAAAAGTTTACATACCCCAGTTCTTAATACCGTGTATTGCCCCCTTTAACATCAATGACAGCTTGAAGTCTTTTGTGGTATTTGTGGATGAGGCTCTTTATCTTCTCAGATGGTAAAGCTGCCCATTCCTCTTGGCAAAAAAGCCTCCAGTTCCTGTAAATTCTTGGGTTATCTTGCATGAACTGCACGTCTGAGATCTCCCCAGAGTTGGCTCAATGATATTGAGGTCAGGAGACTGAGAAGGCCACTCCAGAACCTTCCCTTTATTCTGCTGTAGCCAATGACAGGTCGACTTGGCCTTGTGTTTTGGATCATTGTCATGTTGGAATGTCCAAGTACGTTCCATGCGCAGCTTCCTGGCTGATGAATGCAAATGTTCCTCCAGTATTTTTTGATAACATACTGCATTCATCTTGCCACCAATTTTGTCCAAATTTCCTGTGTCTTTGTAGCTCATCCCTAAAACATCAGCGATCCACCTCCATTTTTCACAGTAGGAATGGTGTACCTTTCATCATAGGCCTTGTTGACTCCTCTCCAAATGTAGTGTTTATGGTTGTGGCCAAAAAGCTCAATTTTGGTCTCATAACTCCAAATGACTTTGTGCCAGAAGGTTTGAGGCTTGTCTCTGTGCTGTTTTAGCATATTGTAAGTGGGATACTTTGTGTCATTTGCATAGCAATGGCTTTCTTCTGGCGACTCGACCATGCAGCCCATCTTTCTTTAAGTGCCTCCTTATTGTGCATATTGAAACCGCCACACCACATTTTCAGAGAGTCCTGTATTTCACCTGAAGTTATTTGTGGGTTTTTCTTTGCATCCCAAACGATTGTCCTGGCAGTTGTGGCTGAAATCTGAGTTGCTCTACCTGACCGTGGTTTGGTTTCAACAGAACCCCTCATTTTCCACTTCTTGATTAGAGTTTGAACACTCCTGATTGGCATTCTTAATTTCTTGGATATCTTTTTAGATCCCTTTCCTGTTTTTATACAGTTCAACTACCTTTTCCTGCAGATCCTTTGACAATTCTTTTGCTTTCCCCATGACTCAGAATCCAGAAACATCGCGCAGTACTGGATGAAAGATGTGCATGTTATCAGGCCAAAATCACCAAGGTATGTAAACTTTTGATCAGGGTCATTTCTGTTGTCATTATGATTTAAATAGAATAAACACAGTTGATTGATAATAAATGGCTTCAGCCAAACACTAACCATGAGTGAAAGAAAAGTTTTTGTGTTATCATTCATATTCTCTGAAAAATGGCCAAGAAATCATAAATTCTGCCAGGGTATGTAAACTTATGATCACAACTGTAAAGTTCCTGTTTTGGTTTACTCAAACCAAATTATGATCAGTATTATGATCATCGTTTTCAGAAATGATGAAGCTTTTTTTGCATGCTGTAAAGAGATCAGTTTAAAAAAACACACTACAACCACAATGAAAGCCAACAAAAAAATTCCAGCCTATGCCACTATGTCTTCTTTAGTCCACATTTAAAGGAATACTGCACTGGGAAAGTATAAAGGGCCTCCATTGCTTACAAAGTACATAGCGCTTATGTAGCTCTTTAATTATATCATTCACACTGAGGTCTATTTATAAAGGTTTTCACTCAGCTTTTACCAAGGATTTACACTTTTCCCTAAATAATCCAAACCAATTACTTTTTCCCAAAAATACAAAATTTTGTGAATCTTGGGAAAATATTTATAGATGAATGTTTTGGGTTAAAGTGAAACTTCACTTTCCCAATCAACATTGAATATTTTGAATCCTCATGCTGCTAGTAAATTTAGTAATAAATTAGTAAATAGGAAATTATAACATATTTATTTGTTTTTACACTTCTTCAGTTACTTCCTGGTTTTTTGCCTAGGCAAATGATGCCATACATGCCAGGAGTCTTCAGGAGGGGAGGAAGGGTTTTCTCAGCCAAGTACACCCTCCTGCATGCATGCATGCATGCTTGAACTAAGGGCAGGTGGATTTCAGGAAGTAAATGTTAATGAATCATCTGCCCTTACTCAAGATGGTCGCTGACAGAAATGCTAACTGAGTTTTTTTCAAAGTGATTTCTCAACAAAATAAAGCATGGAGGCATGGATGAATGGGGGAGTTTGCATATTATAAATGAATTAAATAGCATTTTTGGTTTGTAGTGCTCAGATACAGCAAAGATCTGCTTTAATGCACATGCATTGTGTTAGTTTGACAACCTATAGCCACCTCCACAGTAATGTCAGCAGGTGACTAGACTGTGAGGACTGTTTTTAAAAATGGTCAAATTACTGTGGACAAAAAAAAAGACTGTTAGAATTTGGGGTTATATAATATTATAGTCTCTATGAGATGTCAGACTTAAAAGATATAATGTTAAAATGCTGTTTATTCAGCAGTAACTGAAATCTCACAGGTGTACAGAAGTTCTACATTAACACCATTTTATTTATCTTTTTGTATATAGAACATGTTATAATAAAAAAACCTTTCTTAAAATAATCGTGTCTTTATGTTGTGATAATTTTGTACTGAAGGCTGTGGAAGGTCCAAAACCTAATCTGAAATCGGCTAAAGCTGAACCTGACTTGTTATGCCCTGTGCACACGATCGGACATTCCGACAACAAAATCCATGGATTTTTTCCGATGGATGTTGGCTCAAACTTGTCTTGCATACACACGGTCACACAAATCTTGTTGGAAATTCCGAACAACAAGAACGCGGTGACGTACAACACGTACGAGCCGAGAAAAATGAAGTTCAATAGCCAGTGCGGCTCTTCTGCTTGATTCCGAGCATGCATGGAACTTTGTGCATCGGAATTGTGTACACACGATCAGAATTTCTGACAACGGTTTTTGTTGTCTGAAAATTTGAGATCCAGATCTCAGACGGAAATTCCGATGGAAAATGTCCGATGGAGCCTACACCTGGTCGGAATTTCCGACAACAAGCTCCCATCGAACATTTTCTGTAGGAAAATCCGACCGTGTGTACGGGGCATTAGGCTTCGTTCACACTGGTGCGATGTGGGAACCAACGCGCTTCTTGTGCGGGTTCCCGCATCACATCTTACTCGCAGGCGGTTCACACTGACATCTGCAATTCGCCGCAGGTGTCAATATAAACTTAATGACACCCCTAAATCGGTTTGCAGAACACAGTGCGAACTGTGAAATCGGACAGGAATGGGATTGCATGGGTTTGGACACCCATGTGATCCGATTCCAGTGCGGACTAAAAAAAAGATGCTGCACCATTTTGGTCTGAATGCAATGCAATTTTAGCCATACAAACTGACTGGGATTGCACCAGTGTGAACTCACTTAGAGGAAGTGCTGCTGTAGACACCTATTTAGATTGCTATCTGTGTGGCAGCATCCCCCTAATCATTCAGTCTTTCACAGAATGACTGATGAGCGTTAACAGCTCAGACTTCCCTTGGCCCTCTGCCATACTGTTGGAAGTTAATATGCTAAGTGTGAAGTCCCATACACACTATTAGATTTTCTGCAGATTTTTGTCTTCAGATTTACCAAAAACATATAATATGAGGTCAAACCTTAAAGCGGGGTTCCACTCTCTCTGATAAATTTTATTTTTGGCCAAATGACATTGATTACTATATAGCAATAGGGAACTCACCTGTTCCGTTTTTCAGTGACATTGCTGTTTGTTTTGGCTTAATAAATGAACTTTGATAATGAAATCTAGATGGTTGTCATCTTGCCTGTGGGCATGTGAAGCCCACAGGCATCCTCTTCCGGGATACGGTGCTGCTGATCGACCAGCATGCACCGCCCGTTCTTTTCAGATCTCGCGCATGCGCATTAGACCGAAATCGGAGCGCCTTCAACAGCTGACGTCACTCCCACTATGGAAATCTCTCGATGACTCTTGGAACAGGCCGCTGCACTGACTCCTGGGAACAATGACACAAGCTCCCAGGAGCTAGTGCGGCTTACAGGAAGTGAGTAATTAGCCGCTCTAGACACGCCCCTAACCGCAGCCTGTGCTTCCTGCAAAAAAAAAAAAAAGAGAGCTTCAACAAGAAAGGTAAAGCCTGCAAAAAAAAAAAGGGCAGTTTTGTCACTGTAATCAGCTACAGTTAGTGTAGAAAAATCGGGTGGAGCTCCGCTTTAAGAGTTTCAATTTGTATGCAATCAGGCAGGCCCTTGCACTACATGATTTTGGTAAATCTGAAGACAAAAATCTCCAGAAAATCTAATAGTGTGTATGGGGCTTTAAGCTGGTCATGCACTGTAATGCCCCGTACACACGGTCGGACTTTGTTCGGACATTCCGACAACAAAATCCTAGGATTTTTTCCGACGGATGTTGGCTCAAACTTGTCTTGCATACACACGGTCACACAAAGTTGTCGGAAAATCCGATCGTTCTGAACGCGGTGACGTAAAACACGTACCTCGGGACTATAAATGGGGCAGTGGCCAATAGCTTTCATCTCTTTATTTATTCTGAGCATGCGTGGCACTTTGTCCATCGGATTTGTGTACACACGATCGGAATTTCCGACAACGGATTTTGTTGTCGGAAAATTTTATAGCCTGCTCTCAAACTTTGTGTGTCGGAAAATCCGATGGAAAATGTGTGATGGAGCCTACACACGGTCGGAAATTTCCGACAACAAGGTCCTATCACACTTTTTCCGTTGGAAAATCCGACCGTGTGTACGGGGCATTAGAATTTTGGCAGATTCCTCAAAAATGAGTAGTGGGTGACAATGCCGGATCAAAAAAAAATGGATTACTTTTCAACTAAACGCTGCCTTAGTTGTAAGCAATGTTCAGGTATTCTGACATCCGGCACTCGCAGGTTTCAGAATACAATAATCTGGCAGGGGGGATTCATCCTTCCATGCTGTCAGTATGAATAGAAATAATCTAAAAATAATAAAAAAAAATTATAAAACCCTTAATTTCTCTCCACTAAGAATAAGTTGGTCTCCTAATTAAGCCAAAAGTATGCATGTTTATGCAGTAAATATGTTCACATATATTGATCTTAATTTATTTTATACTGTCAAAGAGTCCAAGTCAAAAATATCTAAAGAGTGCACATTTTTTTTTTTTTTTTACAAGAGCGATCCTAACCAATGATTGCTTAGTGAGTAATCAATAGTGATCACTACACTTAGGGAGGATAGGATGTAACATGTAGAAAAAAAAATAATGGTAGCATAGTGCTTTATATTTTGTGTAATTAGTTTATACTACATGCAATTGAATGTATAGCCATTACTGGTAATTAATCATGGGCACTCAGACAATTTTTAGTAGCGCAATATCTCTAGCAAGAACCCCTGTACACACAGCCAAAGAATTCCCCTAGAAATGTTAAGCACCACAATAATTTGTTGTCCATGAGAAATTCATTGTAATCACTGGGGGAAGGAGAAAGGGAATTATATAAATTTTGACATCCTTATCATCTCTGTTACAAGGCTTCCTATTGGAAATGTCAATAATGGTCACTTTTTTTTACTAATACAGGGTTAAGAGCCTAGTTTACCATCTCTTGCCTCCTAAACATTATTGACCCACCGCTGATCAATAAACTTAAGCCTAGGTTCACACTGATGCCCTGTACACACGGTCGGACATTGATCGGACATTCCGTCAACAAAATCCATGGATTTTTTCCTACGGATGTTGGCTCAAACTTGTCTTGCATACACACGGTCACACAAAGTTGTCGGAAAATCCGATCAATCTAAACGCGGTGACGTAAAACACGTACGTCGGGACTATAAACGGGGCAGTAGCCAATAGCTTTCAACTCTTAATTTATTCTGAGCATGTGTGGCACTTTGTGCGCCAGATTTGTGTACACACAATCGGAATTTCCGACAACGGATTTTATTGTCGGAAAATTTTATAGCCTGCTCTCAAACTTTGTGTGTCGGAAATTCCGATGGAAAATGTGTGATGGAGCCTACACACGGTCGGAATTTCCGACAACAAGGTCCTATCACACATTTTCCGTCGGAAAATCCGACCGTGTGTACAGGGCATGACAGTGGGAATTAAATTGTGCAAGTTCAGCTGAACTCACACAGTTTCATTCCTGCATGTCAGTTCTGAATTCGGGGGCTATTGCAAAGACATCTGTGTGGGTTTCTGCACAAATGTTTATTGAAATCGCACCTGAAGTCGTCAAAAGTAATACAGAAACTACTTTTGGGAATCAGTGTGGCGGCGCAAATGCGGCGTTGCACCGATTCGGACGGTGCCATTGTCGGCAATAGCTGCCGTTTTGACATGTCAAATCGCATGCCAAATGGCTGCAATGTCAACCAGGGCTAAGAGGTGGGAGAGGACTAGGAATGAGTGACTGCTGATGTCTGTTCTCAACATCATAAACCCTCCTGAGAAATGAACAGAGGTTGCATGTGGACAACGAGTTTAGATGGGATCAACTGTACAGAGATAAAATAAAACATGAAATCAAAGTGAAAACCATCTTCTTTCTGGTTCTGTGATGTCCTGAGGTCCTTTTTCTTCCTGCAGTGGCAGTGGGCAGATCCTGTTAAGTAGAGAACGACACCATGTGGTGATGTTGGTACTGTTTTGTGCATCCACTTTCCTATGTGCCTAGCAGTGTTAATTTTGACGTCAAATTTCGATTTAGTTTTAGTCATAGTCTTTTGACTAAAATGCTATTTTAGTTGTCTGAATTGTTTTAGTTGTATTTTAGTCAACTTCGTCAATGTAATTAACATAATTTTATTTAACACTGGTGCCTAGGAAAGCTTGATGACACTCCCTCAGGGGGTGTTTTTGATGGCATAAATGGTTCTTTACTGCATTTTAATTTTGTGTTTGTGTTATAAAATGTACATTTGCCCACCTGGGGTATAAAAGGATGACTATTTCCACATCATGAAATAGCAATAGATGTGGTCTGTCATGGCCAAGCAGTTAAAACTTTTAGTGAAACGACACACTTGTAGAAAAAAGACAATGATTTATTCATTAGCAAAATAATATATTGTAACATTTTTTGTATTACATATACATACAAATATACTTGTTTTTCCACTTATTAGTGCTAATACTTTTTTTCTCAGGAGCTTGCAGTCTAATGTCTCTGCTACAGTCATATACATGTTCTTGCCACTTCTGAGCAATCCAATGAACATGCAAATATGTTTTTTTTTTAAATGTAAGTAAAACAGTGCACTCAAAAAGACAAACCAAGCACACAGAGGTCACAAGGAAATAGCTGTCTGGGTGGGAATTAACCCAAGGAACCAGTTACTGCAACAGGAGATCGCTAACCACATTCCCAATGTGCTGGTTGAGGCGATTGTAGCCGTATTAGTGCACTTGTCATGGACAGTACTCAATTGCTTCTGGCGATGTGCTGGTGAAATGCTTCAGAAGGCTATACTCCAGAAAGGGCCTGTTATCAGATGGGCGATAAGCTGTGTCTACCTGACAAAGCTCATAATCCATCTGAGTGAACCCTAAAAAATGTCACTTGCAAGGGAGCCTGCAAAACACTCATCACTGAAAACCTAATGAGGAGCAGGTTGACTTTTTATCAAAATCAGGGATATCTAACCATGAACATCAACTTCAGGTAGCAGCACATAAAAGGATTTTCTGGCAGCTAATAATATTATACACAAAGACACTGTCTGATTCCAGATCAGAAACGTATTTAATCAATCTTCCTCAAATAAAAAAGTAGAGTCTCAATTTTTTACAGAACAATGCAAATGTACAAACACTTGTCTAATAGACCCTACAAACCAGTATAATTGTACATCAACCTATGTCAATACAAGGAGCCATGTCCCACTTAACCATGTATTATATTTTTATTGTCCAAAACCGCAGTTAAAATATATATGGACAAATATACAGTATGTGCTAATATCAAAGCACTTATGAGATGTATATACATACATCAATGTATGATTTTATGCTGGGGATGCAGTACTCCAAGTTGTTCTCTTTAAAGCTAACTTTACACTAGCCAAAGCTCTGTGTGGCTAAGCAGCTGCTGTCAGATGTTCAGGTGGCAATCCTGCTGCCTGCTAAATTTTTTAAAATTTTTTTTTGTTTTCCTACCAAAGGGCAGTTTATAATTGGGCTATTGTGCTGCAACCTGGAGCCAAGCATTTGGCTCGCAGTTGCAACGTGGACCCATTGAATTGAGTGACCTAGTTTGACAAAGCATCACGGTCACTAGGTGGTTCAGCTTTTAGGAGGGCGGCTAGGTAGTGGCGTTAAATCCACGGCTCAGATGTCCCTTTCCCACCCCTTCCCAGCTGCCTGTATGAAAGAGGCCTAACAAGATATATTTTACTCAGTCAAGCATAATTGTCCCTTGTCTCTTAGATCCATGGTTATAAATAATCAACTCTGTGACCTATAGGTCCTTGCTCATCAAATTGAGTTCCAGTTGTACATCACAATTATGCTAGGAGATAATAAAGATAAACTAACAAACCACATTTTTTATATCAACACATTTTTTTTCTTTTTTCTGGGGAAGAACTCACAGATTTGTGGGCAGAATAACTGAAATTGTAACAGATTGGAGTGAAGAATCAACAATGCATCAAACAACTGACTGAAATAAACATGTACTTAATTGTCAATTATATACAAAATGTCTTATACTATAATATATAAATATTCTGCTCTGCCTGCGTTTGTGCTGCCTGAAGACCTTCCAGTGTCCGCGTTCCTGTAATCCTGCAAGAGACAATTTAAGAAACTTTTATTAAAGAGAATTTCCCCCTTACACCCCAGAAATTGGATAATAATTGCATGCATCAAGTAATAGTAGCGTTCAGCTGTGAGCTACTAGTATTGTCTAGTAAATAGAGCAACTCTGCTAAAGTTACAAAGGTCACTCGTTTTACCTTTACTAGTTTTAATTAATTAATTTTTTTTGCACTTAACAAACAGATATAACAAAATGCTTCCAATGGTACATTAAACAGACCAAAAGGGAACAAAAAGAGAATTTTATTGTTAGAGTTTACATACACTTGAAGTGACTGTTCTTTGCACCTAATGAGTTTAAAAAAGCAAAAAAACTAGCATGACTTGCAAACTCGAATGAATGCTACAAAAGCATAATTGGAAAAGTATAAACAGCAGCTTTTGATTTCTTACATAATAGATTGAAATCTGACTTGGCTAATTTAGAAGCTTCCAATATGGCTACAAAAAGAGTGAAGGACCAACAAGACATTTAGGAATATGAAGAAGGTACAGTATATGAATTTATAGTGGTTGCACAGCCTAAACATTTTTTTCTGTTCAAAAATTTTTATTGGCAGCAATCAACAAACAATAACATATAGTCAGTTGAGAGTAATAAAAGAAAATGACAAATTACAAGAGTATATTGATTGATAATGAAATACAGAGAAAAATGTAATTGTTTCGGAGATCCAGAATTACAAAGGATTACGCGGACAACTATACTTTGATCAATTTCGGGTAATACTAGTCCCTTAGAGGCGAGGGTCTACTGTAGCAGTGAATAAGGTAGAGTATTACTCTATGAGATGCGGATGAGGCAACAGATAAATGTATTATACCAATTGACTGCGTCACCAACGGTATAGATTGGGTAAGGGAATAAGTAAGAGAGAGGGGGGAGAGACAGATGAGTTGAAGAAGTAAGATAGGGAAGGCAAGAGCTGCCAGAAGTGGGGTCGGGGTGTTGCATGGGCCTCTGTCATATTTAGGTATAAACCTTGGGGGTCAGGGAGACTTCAAGGTTCAAGGAGGTGCTTGTCAAAATCCGGGGGCAGGAAATGTTCTATCCAGGGCTGCCATATTTTGAGGTGGTGGGGGATTCTGTCTAAGATTGTGGCTTCGATTTTGCTATGTATCATGGCTTGGGTGACTCTATTTTTGGCTTCATCTATATTCAGTGTTGCAGTTTTCCAAACCCTAGCTATCGTTTGTTTGGCCGCTGTAGTAAGATGGAGGAGGAAGTGAAGCTGGGCTCTGGTACAGTCGATTGTAACATGATTCAAAAATGCAAGAGCTGGGTCAAGGTCTAAAAGGGACTCGAAGCAAAGTAAGGCCATATGAAAGATAGAAGTCCAAAAATGCTGCACGACAGGGCATGACCACCATATATGAACGTGTGCTAAACATTTTTTTACCTTAATGCATTCTTTGCATTAAGGTAAACAATTTTTAGGCATCAGTTTTGGCCCCTCATCCCCCTTATATGTACCTGAGCCCTCATTCGATCCAGTGCTGTACACATGCAGCTCTTCTCTCCCCTCACGTCCGTGTCTCACTGGCTGTGCTGGGGCTCCGGGAGCCATTGGCTCCCAGTGTTGTCAATCAAAGCTAGTGATAAGGGGGTGGGGCTGAGCTTACACACACAAATGAGCACACACAAATCTGGACAGAGAGGAGGGGCCAGGAGTGCCGGACATTTGGGGCCACTCTGTGCAATTCTATTGCACAGAGCAGGTAAGTATAGACATGTTTTTTATTTTAAAAAATCATGTTAACGTGGTAATTTAGTTATAAAAACAGCCCTAAATCTATTTTAAAGACAGGGCAAACTTGAGAACTTTAGTTTTGTGGAGACTTTTTCACAATCATATGCTTCAAACACAAATTAGGCTGGATCACATAACTAGGCTAATTTAGTATTTTCTAGAGACGAGAGAAAAACAGGTGTCAAAAAACAGGGAGAACCACATTATTACAGGTTCCCAAAAGGACTACCTCCATAAAAAACAAAAAGGACAGGCAGGGAAAAGATGCTGAAAGCAAAAAGCCATCATGAATCTGATGTTGTTTTGTCAACTGATGAACTCGTGTTATTTTCAAAAGGGTTGTCATTTGCACCTAATAATCAATTTAATGCTTTTGTAGCATTCTGGACATTTATAAAATCGTGCAATGATATGAAATAATGAACAGCAGTTACATGGATATGAGAATACTGTTCTCTTTTAATTTTTTGGAAATACAAGAATTTTAACATATTCAATGGAAATGCCTCAGATGGAATTTGAGATCACTCATTGGTCAAACCTCTTTATACAGATGAGCTTTTTTTTTTTTAATTCTTTATTTGCATAAAATAACTGAGCGTCCATTAAAACATCAATGTTCTGCAAAATAAGTACAAAACCTCTTATAATACCGATACATTTCAAAGTAGCTTAACCACTTCCTGCGTGGCCTATAGCAGATTGACGGCCGGGAAGTGGTTCTGCTATCCTGACTAGGCGTCATATGACATCCAGCAGGATAACATGCCAGGGTGCACCCGCTGGGGGGGGGGGGGGCGCGCAGCACAGCGATCTTGAGTGCGAAGTGTCAGCCTGACACGCCGCATCTCCGATCATGGTAAGAAGCCTCTGACAGAGGCTTCTTAACACGTGATCAGCTGTGGCCAATCACAGCTGATCATCACGTGAACCAGGAAGTGCCGGTAAACGGCATTCCACGGTTTGCGCTGACAGGGAGAGCCGATTGGCGACTCCCCCTGTCAGAGGTCGGGTCTGTGCTGATAATTATCAGCACATTGATTATCAGCACAGCCCCCATCAGATGTGCCCATCACCTGCCAATCAGTGCCCAACAGCTGCCAGTCAGTGCCTCCTCCAAAAAATCTCTCAGAGCCCACCACAGTGTCCAGCAGTAACACCTGTCAGTACCTCATCATCAGTGCTGCCCATCAGTGCCATCTGTCAGTGCCAATCAGTGCCACCTATCGGTGCCCATCAGTGCTGCACATCAGTGCCACCTATCAGTGACTATCAATTCTACATATCAGTGCCTCCTCATTAGTGCCCATCAGTGCCACCTTATCAGTGCCCGTCAGTGAAGGAGAAAACAATATTTTATGACATAAACTGAGAAAAACTTTTTTTTTTCAAAAATGTTGGTCTTTTTTAGTTTATTTAGCAAAAAATAAAAATACCCAGAGGTGATCAACAACCACCAAAAGAAAGCTCTATTTGTGGGAAGAAAATTATAAAAATGTAGTTTGGGTACAGTGTTACATGACCACGTACTTGTCATTCAAAGTGCGACAGTGCTGAAAGCTGAAAATTGTCTTGGGCAGGAAGGGGCGAAAGTGCCTGTTATTGAAGTGGTTAAAGTGGTTGTGAACCCACTGTACTAAAATAGTGTTATACCCTCTGTATCATAAGAACATTTGTCCCTCTGTCTGTGTAATGTAAAAAAACTGCCGATCTGCACCTGTATAAGCTGCACTCCGAGCGCTCAGCTGACATGTCAGCTCCCTTGTTTCTCCAGCTCAGAGCTATAGTGGGCCCGGCCGAGCCGTCCTGCTGACGTCAGCCGGTGGAGGAGGGGGAGAGAGAAGAGAGAGAGCTGACAATCAGCTGAGCGGCTGGAGCCATTTATACAGGTACAGATCGCCTGAGTTTTTACATTACACAGGCACAGGGACAGATGTTCTAATGCTACAGAGGGGATAAGAAGATTTATGATCAGATACAAGAGGAGCAGGGGGACGGGCCCAGGTACGAGCAGGGAGGGGAGGGGAGAGGAGGACAGAGGACACAGACAAAGGGAGAGCTGCAGCTGACAGAATCACGCAAATAGACCATAATGTCAGAGCTTAGCAGCCATGATTATCGTAGTCTGTTTGCAGGGGTGAGGGTATAGCCAGGCCAGGTCAGCCAGGTTTTTTAGGGTATATAGGGGGCCAAATTACACAACACAAGTACTGTGCTGTATAACATGCTTTAAGGGAACAGGATTGTTGTTTTTTTTGGGTTGACAAACGCTTTAACATTCTATAAATGGATACAAAAATACATAGTATTCCAGCATCAATAAAGCTCATTCTTATTTTTATATCTTAAAAAGTAACTACAGATTAAGTACCTGAATTTACTTGAATGGACTCTTCAGTCCTCTTTTTATTTTTTAAAGGGGAAAAAACAAAGAAACCATAAAAAAAGGGGGGAGGGGGGAAATTAAGAATGGAATAAGATCGAGTCCCAGGGGGGATGAATTGCTTACGTGCATTAGTAAAAACAAAGGCGGGGGACCTCAATCCCCAGAAAATCTCTTTAGTAACCTTTTCCCCTCTTCTGAATATACAAACAAATCCCAAGATGACCACGTTTTAGTATATTGTTCTTTAAAACTCTTTTTACTCTATCCATGTAGTGTGGCCATTGATCACTTTCAATATCTAGTAGAGCAGGATCTGGTTACTTTGGTTACTTTGAAACCTTTAACCAGACATAAAGGTTTTTGGCATCATTTCAGTGTATTCTATAATCATGGTCTTGAGAGAGTATCTTTGACACTGAGCCTGCTGCCAAGTTGTTGGAGAGAATGCTGTAGATCAGTGTTTCTCAACTCCAGTCCTCAAGGCACCCCAACAGGTCATGTTTTCAGGCTTACCATTATTTTGCACAGGTGATTTGATCAGTTTCACTGCCTTAGTAATTACCACAGCCGTTCCATCTAAGGGAAATCCTGAAAACATGATCTGTTGGGGCGCCTTGAGGACTGGAGTTGAGAAACACTGCTGTAGATGCTGTCTTTATTGAGACACCGATGGGGAAAGGAAAGAGGTAATTTGTTGCCACAGGTGAGACCACTGGAAAGCCTCAGTACACCCTATTAGAAGTAAAATCATTGTCTATATGGGTCATAGTGCAGGCGCCTTTACCAAGGTTTGGAGGAATTTTATCCTGAGCACCCCAACATCAGATATGGGCCCCAACATGCTGGCCAGCACGGAAAGGAGTTTAATATAGACAGCCTAACTATTATTTGGTACTGCTCCTTTTAGCTGGGATTACCCTCAGTATAGGGTTTACTTTGAGTGAGTGTTGGGTTTTGGCTGTTAAGGCAGGCTTGAAATTGATTGGAGGCTATAAGCAAATTTTTAGTACTTGCATTTTCTTTTTACATCAGGATTTCTGTATGTGAGAGGCATCAATAAGCCTGCAGTGTGTGTTCAATCCTCACCAACACACGTGTTCCAGGATCACCACATTATTGACAAAGGAAAGTGAGGTGAGCAGCAATGTACAGAGGAAACACTTAAAGTGGTGTTCCATCCTAAAAAAAAAAGGCATGAATGTGCCTAAAAAAAAATGTAAAAACTTAAAATTTAAAAAAACATTTGGAATTTTTTTTTTTTTAACTTACCTCTAAATGCCTGTTGCTAGGGGGTCCCTCGTAGTCTGCCTTTTTCAGTGCCTGGGCTGGTGACATCACTTCCCCTCGGCACAGGAAGGGCTCAGCTCTGCTCCCTCCCTCTTGTCAATCATCTGGGACCCATTACAGGTCCCAGATGACTGAGCGGCCAATTACGGCATGCAGCGCCGCTCGCGCATGCTCAGTGGGTGCTCGGCTGTGAAGCCACAGCCCGGCGCCCACATTTGCAATACCGGCACCGCCAAACGGAGGGAGAGACGAGCGGGGCTTTGATCCCCCGCATCGCTGGACCCTGGGACAGGTAAGTGTCCAATTAAAAGTCAGCAGCTGCAGTATTTGTAGCTGCTGACTTTTAATTTTTTTTTTTTTTAATGGGAACTCCTCTTTAACTACTCAGCTGTATCATACTACTCCCTGTGTGCATCTCAACGTTGAATTTCCAGTTTCGAATGGATACAAATATCAGGCCTACCAATACAGAAAGACAGCAGATCCAATCCACATAATAATAGTAGTACAGAACTAGTTTTTATCACCTGAGTATAGTAGACTTCCAGACAAACATCTGAATACTCCACTGAAGTACAGAACATATATGTTTAGTGCTTTACTTTTAAAAGGATTTGTAATTCTTTTCTTCCAGCTTTGAGATCCATACATCCCCTGCCATAGTGCACAATCTGGAGGATTTATCTACCGCCTCCTGATGCAGCTTCCTGGACACTAATCTGCAAATTGGACAGTGGAGTTGATGCTGATTCGTTGTCCAATGAGCTGGAAGTGGAGAAGGCCAAATTTCTGAACAAGTGGATAAATGTATCATGTGTATGGTTATACAGATGTGTGTGAATCCTAATTTTGTACAGAATCACAAATCCTTTGGCTAGTAAAACAGAAAACATATCTGTGTTTAAATGTATTTAGCTGCTTGCCTGAAGTTCTGTTTTAATCATTAGAGGTCTGGATCACTGAGCCTAGAAAATAATGCCAAAGTCAACCTCATATATTAGGAATTTGTAAAGCAGGCTTTCTCAACCACAGAGTTCCTCCAAGTTGCTAGGGGTTCCTCTCAGCAATTAACAATTTTTGCCTCTCCAATAATGACACCAGTGAACTTTTCGGATATCTGTAGGGGAGCATTCTTCTAACTGACCACCAATTTGATTTAGGTCTGGACATTGACTGGGCCTCTCTAACACATGAATATGCTTTGATCTAAAATATTCCATTGTAGCTCTGGCTGTATTTTTAGGGTTGTTGTCCTGCTGGAAGGTGAACCTCCGCCGCAGTCTCAAGTCTTTTGCAGAACAGGTTTTCTTCTAAGATTGCCCTGTATTTGGCTCAATCCATCTTCCCATCAAATCTGACCAGCTTCCCAGTCCCTGCTGAAGAAAAGCATCCCGACAAAATAATGCTGCCACCAACATGTTTCACGGTGGGGATGGTGCGTTCAGGGTGATGTGCAGTGTTAGTTTTTCGCCACACATAGCATTTTGCTTTTAGGCTAAAAAGTTACATTTTTTTCTCATCTGACATGAGCACCTTCTTCCATATGTTCCCCCACATGACTTCTCGCAAACTGCAAACGGGACTTCTTATGGCTTTCTTAGAACAATGGCTTTCTTCTTGCCACTCTTACATAAAGGCCAGATTTGTGTAGTGCACAAGTGTCAACATTACTGGTGATTGATTCTCAACCCCATTTGGCTTGAGTGATCAAGAGAGGTAATTAGCTTTACGACCCTAGCCTGTGTCTGGTCTGGTATTGGCCATCTCCTCTCCCATATTCAGGTGTCTTAAATCAGACCCTATAATGACCAATAGAGAAATGCATGCCTGCTCAGTCTCCCTATAAATTTAAAGCAGCCTATGGGGTGGCGCAGACAACATGGTTCTTTCCTGAGTAGCTCTGTCACGAGTGATGCGCAGCTTCACCGTCGCAGTTTAACGAAAGCAGGATAACTAAAGCTGGATGAAGATACAACAAGAACTCGGCTGCACTCTGCAAGACGACAAGCAAACCAGCATTTGAGATTTATTTTATATCAAGTCAGATTCCCACTCTCTATCCACTAACATGCTCCTCATTCTCTTACTTCTCACATCAGTGTCTTCTATCCTCAAATTATCCTTACACTACCCCTCTTCTCTACCCTGCAGCATGCACATATCACCCTCACTCCTACCCTCTCCCTACTACTGTACCCATATGCTGACATAATCACAAGGGCCACTAGACATGTGCGCTCATGCACATCCCACTCCCATCTTGCCTTCCTCTCCTTCTCCTAGTCTCAGGTGACATTTCTCCTAATCCTGGTCCGCCATTTTCCAACTGCAAGCCACTACCCTCCTCCTCTGGCAACCACCACAATCCACTCAGTTTAGTTTCTATCCCCCTAGTTTCTCAAAGCAGCCCACCTATCTCATGCGCCTTTTGGAACACCCGCTCCATCTATAACAAGCTAACATCTGTACATAACCTCTTCATCTCTCATGGCCTTAACATATTTGCCATAACCGAAACGTGGCTTCAAAATTTTGACTCAGCTTCTCCTGCTGCCCTCACCCTTGGTGGCCTCCATTGGACTCACTCCCCCAGACCCAACAGACAGAAAGGAGGTGGAGTTGGATTTCTTCTATCCCCACAAAGCACCTTCCAAGTCCTTCCTATCCCTCCCTCTCTTCTTTCGAGATGGACTGTATTCGTCTGTTTTCTCCTATTTCTCTGAGGATTGCAGCAATTTATCGGCCTCCTGGACCAGTATCACGCTTTCTTGATGACTTTGCTGCCTGGCTACCCTACTTTCTCTCCTCTGAAATACCCACGATCATTCTTGGTGACTTCAACATTCCTGTCAATGTTAACAGCCCAAGTACAGCTAAACATCTCGACTTAACCTCATTTTTTGACCTAACCCGATGGACACATACTTCCAATCATTCCTATGGTAATGCCCTTAACCTTGTATTCTCCCATCTCTGCAACTCTGGCAACCTCGCAAACACCCCCTTTCCTCTCTCTGATCACATCCTCATTAGTTTCACTGTATCCTTGCCTCCAACCACCCATCCCTCCAAGCAGCAAACAATTACTTGTAGGAACCTTTGCCACTTTAACCCTTCTCTTCTCTATTCTGCTACTGACCACCTATATGACATAATCTCTCCCCTGTCCTGTCCTGACCTGGCCACCTCTATCTACAACAGTTCACTCTCATCATCACTGGATGCACTTGGTCCTCTAACCACACGCAGAATCAGGCTCCGACCGTTACAACCCTGGCAAACTGACAACACTAGAAATCTCAAGACACATTGTCGTGCTCTTAAACGACTATGGCATAAAACCAATTGCCTGCAAGACTTCACCATATATAAATCTGCCCTTCTAAAAAACAATTCCTACCTCCATGCTGCCAAACAAGCCTACTTTGTCTCTCTTATTAATACTTTGTCATCCAGTCCCCGTTGGCTCTTCTCAACCTTTAACTCTCTGCTACATATCTTGCCCTAATACATTCAACACTCTCCTCTTTTGAATTGGCTACTACTGAAGAGGTTACAAAACTTTTCTCAGATGCCCACCTAACCAATTGTCCCTTGGATCCTGTTCCCTCACAACTGCTACGGTCACCCTCTTCTTCTATCCTATGCTCCCTCACTCACATCTTCAATCTCTCCCTCTCTAGTGGCACCTTCCCCTCCCCTCTAAAACATGCGCAGATCACTCCAATACTTAAAAAGCCCTCACTGGACCCCACCAACCTAAACAACTTAAGACCCATCTCATTGCTCCCATTCACCTCTAAACTTCTAGAAGGCTTAGTCTACAACCGTCTTAGCTCCTACCTCCGTGAAAATAACCATCCTGACCCCTTACAGTCTGGCTTTCGCTCACAGCTCTCCACGGAAACCGCTTTACTAAAACTCACTAACGATTTACTAACTGCTAAAACCAACAGCCAGTACTCCATACTCCTACTACTTGACCTCTCCGTGGCCTTTGATACTGTTGACCACCTGCTCCTTCTCAATAAACTACATTCCCTTGGCCTCCGAGATTATGCTCTATTCTGGTTCTCTGCCTATCTATCACAGCGCTCCTTCAGTGTCACCTACAACTCTATCTCCTCTTCTCCATTACCCCTTTCTGTGGGGTCCCCTAAGGCTTTGTTCTTGGACCCCTTCTCTTCTCTATCTACACCTCCTCCCTTGGTCACTTGATAACCTCCCACGGCTTCCAATACCACTTATACGCCGAAGACACTCAAATCTATCTGTCTACTCCTCACCTCACTCCTTGAGTCTCCTCTCGCATTACTAACTTACTAACTGACATATCAGCATGGATGTTGTACCACTTCCTTAAACTAAATCTCTCTAAAACTGAGCTATTATTATTCCCCCCCCCCTGCCCGTGCCCCCCTCCATGACTTTTCATTCAAAATCAACAATGCAACTATCAGTCCCTCCCCTCACGCCAGGGTACTAGGTGTAATCCTAGACTCTGACTTGTCATTTCAGCCCCAAGTCCAATCGTTGTCAAAAGTTTGTAGAATTCACCTCTGTAACATCTCTAAAATTCGCCCCTCTTTAACAAATGAAACCACCAAGCTTCTCATTCACTCCTTCGTTATCTCTCGCCTTGACTATTGCAACTCCCTTCTCATTGGCCTGTCTCTCCATAGGCTATCCCCACTTCAGTCTATCATGAATGCTGCTGCCAGACTTATCCACCTTACCAACCGCTCAGTGTCTGCCAACCCTGGCCTCCAATCCCTACACTGGCTCCCAATCACCCAGCGAATTAAATTCAAAATACTAACCCCAACATACAAAGCCATTCACAACTCTGCCCCGAGCTACATCACCAATCTTGACTCCAAATATCACCCAAATCGTCCTCTCCGCTCTTCTCTAGACCTCCGACTCTCAAACTCTCTCGTCTCCTCCTCCCATGCTCGTCTCCAGGATTTCTCCAGAGCCTCTCCCATCCTCTGGAACTCGCTACCCCCACTGGTCCGGCTATCCCCTACTCTTGCTACCTTCAGGCTATCCCTGAAAACTCTTCAGGAAAGCCTATCATGTCTCCAACTAATCTTCTACCACTTCCATCAGCTCATTTCCCACAGTTACAACCTTTTGTACCACCTGCCCCACCCTATTAGATTGTAAGCTCCTCTGAGCAGGGTCCTCTTAATCCTCTTGTATTTTATTGTAATATAACTGTATTGTCTCCTTTTTATATTGTAAAGCGCTGCGTAAACTGTTGGCGCTATATAAATCCTTTATAATAATAATAATAATGATAATAATAGTTGTCCTATAGACAGATTCTCCCACCTGAGCTGTGGATTTCTGCAGCTTCTCCAGAGTTACCATGGGCCTCTTGGCTGCTTCTCTGCTTAATGCTCTCCTTGTCCGGCCTATCAGTTTAGGTGGACGGTCATGTCTTGGTAGGTTTGCAGTTGTGTCATACTCTTTCCATTTTCGAATGATGGATTGAACAGTGTTCCGTGAGATGTTCAAAGCTTGGGATATTTTTTTTATAACCTAACCCTACTTTAAACTTCTCCACAACTTTATACCTGACTTGCCTAATGTGCTCCTTGGTCTTCATGATGTGGTTTGTTCACTAAGGTTCTCTAACAAACCTCTAAGAGCTTCACAGAACAGCTGTATTTATAAAGAGATTAAATTACACACAGGTGGACTCGATTAACTAATTAGGTGACTTCTGAAGGTAATTGGTTCTACTAGATCTTAGTTAGGGGTATCGGAGTAAAGGGGGCTGCATACAAATGCACAAATACAAATGCATACAAATGCACGCCACACTTTTTTAGATATTTATTTGTAAAACATTTCGAAAACCATTTATCATTTTCCTTCCACTTCAAAATTATGTGCCACTTTATGTTGGCCTATCACATAAAATCCCAATGAAATACATTTACGTTTTTGGTTGTAACATATCAAAATGTGGAAAATGTCAAGGGGTATGAATACTTTTTCAAATCACTGTATTAGAAAAAAAAAGATGATTGGATTGATGGACAATTTTTCTTATAAATCAACTTACTAATGTACCATGAGCCATAGATAAATAATTACTACCAGACCTTGGTGGTCTATATGATTATGTTGGAATTTTACGTACCTGGTTTTGTCTTTATTCTTTATTTTGTAGTATCTCCCTGAAATGACACAGAAATAAAATGGCTGTAAAAAGAGAAGTAATATTATATCACACTGTCTTTAAAGAATGCAAAAGTGTCAAAACTATGATTTTACTTCACTTTACTATCAGGGCTGGTGCAAGGATTTTTGACACCCTAGACCAGGGATATGCAATTAGTGGACCTCCAGCTGTTGCAAAACTACAAGTCCCATCATTCCTCTGGGTGTCATGATTGTGGCTGTCAGAGTCTTGCTATGCCTCATCGGAATTATAGTTCTGCAACAGCTGGAGGTCCGCTAATTGCCTATCTCTGCCCTAAACGAAGCCTAATTTTGCTACCCCCCATTGTCTCCACCCCTGAGAATTTATATAGATTGTTCCTTAACCACTTCCCGCCCGCCCTATAGCGGATTGACGTCCAGGAAGTGGTTCTGTTATCCTGACTGGGCGTCATATGATGTCCAGCAGGATAACATGCCGCCGCGCGCCCCCGGGGGCGCGCATCGCGGCGATCGGTGGAGCGGTGTGTCAGCCTGACACACCGCTCCACCGATCTTGGCGGAGGCTCTTTACCACGTGATCAGCCGTGTCCAATCACGGCTGATCACGCTGTCAATGGGAAGAGCCGTTGATCGGCTCTTCCTCACTCGCGTCTGACAGACGCGAGTAGAGGAGAGCCGATCGGCGGCTCTCCTGGCAGGGGGGGTCTGCGCTGATTGTTTATCAGCGCAGCCCCCCCTCGGATCACCACACTGGACCACCAGGGATCACCACTAGGACCACCAGGGAAGGGGCAACATGTGGATGGCCAGGTATGTACCCCATGGCCATCCACATGTGCCCAATGTGCCCAATCTGTGCCAATCAGTGCCCACAAATGGGCACTGATTGGCACCATTATGACCAAGATCTGCCCAGCAATGCCCCCAATGTTTTTATCAGTGACACCTGTCATTGCCCATCGGTGCCACCTGTCATTGCCCATCGGTGCCACCTGTCATTGCCCATCTGTGCCCATCAGTGCCCACCTATGAGTGCCCATCAGTGCCACACATCAGTGCCACCCATAAGTACCCATCAGTGCCACCCATATGTACCAATCAATGCCACCTACGAGTGCCCATCAGTGCCACCTATGAGTGCCCATCGGTACCACCTATGAGTGCCCATCAGTGCCGCATACCAGTGCCACCTATCAGTGCCCATCAGTGCCACCTATCAGTGCCCATCAGTGCCACCTATCAGTGCCCATCATCAGTGCCACCTCATCGGTGCCCATCATCAGTGCCACTGTATCAGTGCCCGTCAGTGCAGCCATATCAGTGCCCATCATTGAAGGAGAAAACGTACTTATTTACAAAAAATTTTAACAGAAACAAAGAAAAACTTGTATTTTTTTGAAAATTTTCGGTCTTTTTTTATTTGTTGCGCAAAAAATAAAAACCGCAGAGGTGATCAAATACCACCAAAAGAAAGCTCTATTTGTGGGAACAAAATGATAAAAAAATTGTTTGGGTACAGTGTTCTATGACCACGCAATTGTCATTCAAATTGCGACAGCGCTGAAAGCTGAAAATTGGCCTGTGCGGGAAGGTGTCTAAGTGCCTGGTATTGAAGTGGTTAACCATTTTCTATTTAGTTCACATGCTGCCGTCTAGTGACCTTTTGTGGTAATGCACTTGTTCTTTTTCCCTTATGTTATGACACACTTCCTTTTGTACATAATGGCTCCACCCTTCTTCCTGTGATTGTACTTCCGGTGTCATGGATGCAGCTACAAGCCACATGTAGCAGGGCACATGTATTCTGCATTGTAAGCTACAGACAATATCATCTTTTGACCGCTTAAATACTACAACCTATTCATCTGTTTGTATCCTGTCATCTGCTGTAACCAGATGTTCAGAATAAAAGCACCTTTGTGGATGGAATCAGTATTTGGTGAGTTCAAACTATCTAATGAGGATTGTCCTCAGTGATTATATCTTATACAGGCCAGGCATAGAGGTCTCACAAGGGATAAATCACTTCACATCAATTGGAGTCAGAATAATTACAATCCTTTATCTAGGATGCATCCTGTAATATATTTTTATTAAATAAACTTTTAATGGAATAATTAAAAATTATACATAAATTCAATTTGTACACTTGTGAACTTTCCTAAACAAATTGCCACAAAGCAATATAGTTTCATAAAGTGTATAGCCACATCTCTTTTTTTTTTTTTTGGACAGGTAAAACCCCTATCAGGTTATCTGTCTATGCCCTGCTGGATAATTTACCTACTTCCTGTACGGGAGATGAAGAAGGAAATAAGAGGAATCCCCTCTAAGTTGTCAGGAACATGTATCCTCATAGAAAGATTTCCCCTCACCTCTTGTACTAGAGGCATCTATACAATTTTGATTTCCCTTCACTTTTTCCCAGTGGGGACATCCCTTTCCACTCTATCACTTACTAAAAAAAGAAACTTTTACCTTAGCATACAATTTAGGCTCTAGAACTTGTCTCCCTTATTGTAATATGCATTTATTACAATATTTTGAATTTTTGTTATTACTTTGGGGACACTCAGTTGATCAAACTAGCACAAGGACACACAAAAAAAATCAATAATATTAATCACTTACAAGTAAACAGAAGTCCCACCATAGACACCAACAGAATAATAAGGACCACAACTCCAGCAATAATTGGGTTAACGTGGTCACTCTTCAGATCCCCTTCCATCTTCTCCATCTGCTGAAATACATGACAATTTAATTATAAAGAATATCCATGTATAATTATATGCTGTCATCTTTTAGAGAAAAACACTAAATGCAGCTGTGAAAGTGTCCCCACATGCCAAGCAAATGCCAGAATCACTCACCAGAAATCCACGATATTTTCATATTTTGCATATTAAGGTCTCAAAAAGCATTTCCTCCCATAAATGGACCAAAAATAAGTTTAAAAAAACCCCAATTGTGTAATACCATTAAAAACCATGTAATAAAAAAACTGCACTCACATTTTCAAACTTTAAAAAAAAAATGTACCCGATTCTCCGCTCCCCCAGTAGGTGACACTCCACCACGATCTGGCAGTGGACTATCCCTCGGCACCCTCATGTCCAGGTCAGGACTATGGACCCTGCTCTAGTCTTGGTGATGTCAGGACCTTAGATTTCTATAGTGTGGGGGTGCAGGAGCTGCAATGATTGGTCTAGGTGCAGGGAGGAGCGGAGGATTGGGTAAGTATATAAATGAGCAGTTAACCCTTGCACTGCAGGCACCACCTCATTTAAGAGGTAACATTTTATTTGCCCATAGTTGGGCTTTAAAGTGGTTGTAAACCCTTACATATAAACCCAGTGAAATGACTGGCCTCAGGTGATACACAGAGATTAAACAAATCCTTCTACAAAAGTTATACCAGTTAATCTGCAGTCTTCTCTTCTCTACATTCATTCAAAGTCCAGATTTTACAGTATAAAGCTTGTCTGAGCTGTCAGAAAAAAGGGGATGGAGAGCTGAAATTACACTCTGCAGACCTCAGTAAGGAGAGCTCTGACAGCTGATTGTAGGGAAGGGACACCCCCCCCCCCCCTTCACACAGCACACAGGGACAGAGCTGAGGCTGTCAGTCAGCTGAAGATCCCGACCCTGTCACCTTTTTTTCTCTTAATGTCAGGAAAACTTGTCAGAAGTGATTCATGCTGATAGCAGGGGAATGAAGCAGCAGACAGAAATTATAGTTAGTGCTCTTAATTAAGACAAGTACACACTATAGATTGATATGATTTGATCATTTTTCATGTCTAAGGGTTTACAACCACTTTAAGTCAGCATCTGCCAAAGCGTCTTAATACCCACACCACTCCTGGCTTGTCATTCCCCTTTCCTTTTGTGCACAAAAACTGATCCTGCTAACAGGCGGTCGCAGGAGATCTCTATCCTGATTTACTAGCCACTTGACAACGTCCAGTGGATGAAACGCATTGGAAGGAGCCTGTCCAAATTTTCTGACTGAAGTTACACTTTAAATGGACATTCCTCAAAGTCACTATGAAAACCATTGCTGGTAGTGCAGCTTTCTGACTGGCTCATGCACCAACCTGTTGTCCATTTGAGGTGCCTGGAATCATCGAAGTAAAGAATGTGCTGGTAACATTTCTATATTCTGGATGTTTATAGTCAGGAGCTAAATTTAAATATTTAAAAGACAAAACAAGGGGATTATTAAATATGACTGTCATTACCACATTACAATAAGATATTGGCTAATGTTCTGCTTCTCTCTATTTTATCTCTAATCTATAGAGAGAAGTTTGTTAATATGCATTTACTTAAAACAGTATCATATTTTCAATTGGTTTGTACTGTAACTGATTTTCATGCAGTTAGGATGCCCTGTCTGTCTGATATACAGGGAGACACTCAAGCCCAGACTGGGACTAAAAACCAGCCCTGGAAATAATTTCATACGAGCCCCATAGCATTATTATACTAGCCCAACAGCATAATGTCACAGAGGCTGTGCGAACATGGTACGGGAGATGTCAGAGGCTGTGTGGACATGGTACAGGAGATGTCAGAGGCTGTGTGGACATGGTACAGGAGATGTCAGAGGCTGTGTGGACATGGTACAGGAGATGTCAGAGGCTGTGCGAACATGGTACAGGAGGTGAACATTGGCTGTGCGGACATGGTACGGGAGGTGGTCATAGGCTGTGTGGGACATGGTACAGGAGGTGGTCATAGGCTGTGTGGACATGGTACAGGAGGTGGTCATAGGCTGTGTGGGACATGGTACAGGAGGTGGTCATAGGCTGTGTGGACATGATACAGGAGGTGGTCATAGGCTGTGCGGACATGGTACAGGAGGTGGACATAGGCTGCACGGACACAGTACAGGAGGTATTCATAGGCTGTGTGGACATGGTACAGGAGGTGGTCATAGGCTGTGCAGACATGGTACAGGAGATGTCAGATGCTGTGCGGACATGATACAGGAGTTGTCAGAGGCTGTGCGGACATAGTACAGGAGGTGGCCGTAGGCTGTGTGGACATGGTACAGGAGATGGTCATAGACTTCGCGGACATGGTATGGGAGGTGGCCATAGGCTTTGCGGACATGGTACGGGAGGTGGCCATAGGCTGTGCGGACATGGTACAGGAGGTGGTCATAGGCTTTGCGGACATGGTACAGGAGGTGGTCATAGGCTGTGTGGACATGGTACAGAACATGTCATAGGCTGTGAGGACATGGTACAGGAGGTGGTCATAGGCTGTGCAGACATGGTACAGGAGATGTCAGATGCTGTGCGGACATAATACAGGAGATGTCAGAGGCTGTGCGGACATGGTACAGGAGGTGGCCATAGGCTGTGCGGACATGGTACAGGAGGTGGTCACAGGCTTTGCGGACATGGTACAGGAGGTGGTCATAGGCTGTGTGGACATGGTACAGGAGATGTCAGAGGCTGTGCGGACATGGTACAGAAGAGTAACAAGAGGTGGTCAGAGGCTGCAGAGAGGTCTGGTCTTACCCGGCCGTGATGTGGAGAGGCACACGCCACCACCAAGACGAGTGCCTTTATGTTTAAAAATAACGCCGCCCAGGGCCATTTCTTCATTGCGCATGCGCTCACCAGCCTGAAAATAGCCGAGCGTGTATGGGCTTTCCCGAGCCCGGATAGCTTTGGAACAGCGCATGCGCAGTTGACATGTCGGCCTGCAGCCATATGTTTTATGGGTGTTGCTGCCTGTAACGGGCATTTAAAGACAGCCCTAAAATAGGCAGAGAAAAAACAGACCTCTGACCCCACCAGACAGGACTGTGCTGTGTAACACAGCTGTTTCAAGACTAGCTGGACAGAAATACAAACAGTTGAAACAAACAAGAAAAGGTAAAACAGCTCTCTCACATGGATTTCATCTTTTTATTAAACTGTTTGCCTGTGTCAGGGCTGGCCTTGGCCCTCCCTTCTCAGAGCACAGGTGGCTCAGCTGTCGGTTAATTGCCAGTACTCATCATTCCACAGTGACTCACCTGGTGATGAAATCCTGCTCATTAGCAAGCCCTGCTGGCTATTTAGGCTGCCTGGATTAGATCTACTGTGCCTTCGCCTTGGTCAACATATCTAGAGACTCTCTGCTGTGTTCCTGTTGAAGATTTGCCTGGCTGACGTCCCTTCTGGTTCCTGATCCTGTCTGCTGCTCTGACTACGCTGATCTCTGGCTTCCTGATTTCCTGGCTTGTTCTGACAACCCGATTTGGTTACTGAACCCTGGCTATGTTTTGACTATGTTTACTATTTGTACTGTTTTTACCACTATATTAAATGGTGTGATTTTTACTGCATTTTCTGTCTCTGTCTGATTAATGGTTCCTGACAGCCTGGAGTTCAATGGTAAAAAGATGGTAGGAGACTAAGTCAAAGACTTACCATGTGTAAGGCCAAGGGACCACGTAGTGAGTGCAGGTTTGGTGCTCTTTGGTTCTGTTAAATACATTTGAAAGGAGATTGAAACTAACATAAACACTCATAAAAATCTGGTTTCTTTTTATAAGGATTTTTTGAGTTATGCATGTTATGCCGCGTACACACAATCGGACATTGATCAGACATTCCGACAAAAAATCCATGGATTTTTTCCGACGGATGTTGGCTCAAACTTGTCTTGCATACACACAGTCACACAAAGTTGTCGGAATTTCCGAACGTCAAGAACGCGGTGACGTACAACACGTACGACGAGCCAAGAAAAATTAAGTTCAATAGCCAGTGCGTCTCTTCTGCTTGATTACGAGCATGCGTGGCACTTTGTACATCGCAATTGTGTACAAACGATCGGAATTTGCGCGAACAGACTTTGTTGTCGGAAAATTTGAGAACCAGAACTCAAATTTTGTGCGACATAAATTCCAATGGAAAGTGTCTGATGAAGCCTACACACGGTCGGAATTTCCAACAACAAGCTCCGATCGCACATTTTACGCCGGAAAGTCCGACCGTGTGTACGCGGCATTTTACCCTTTACATTTACAGATTAGTTAAGTATTTTAAAAGAAACCCATTCCAAGAAATTATAAAGTTTGCCACTGCTGACACCCCTGTTTCAAAATACAAGCTGCCTAGCTGATCCAATGGCTTCAGTATTTTATGAATAACTCACCTGAAAAAAAGTACTGTATGTAGATCAGAAATTCTGACTTCACGCTGACTTTCCTTATTGTCATACTTGTACAATAAAGGATTTACTGAAGGACTGATGCCAGAGGGAGTCAAAAGGGAGTCAATAATGGCAACCCCTATACACTTAGGGGTCTATTTGGTGAACAAATGCCACAGGCATTTGTCCAGTCATCACAAATTCTGACCGTAGTTTGCCAAATATGTTGATTTCCTATTATCACAAGCTCTATGTAGTGGCCACAATGAGGTATTTTCCTGATTCAGAAAAATACTGCTTTATGGCCACTAGATGGAGCTAACAATCATAGGAAAACAACATTCTAGGCAAAATATTGTCAGAATTTCTGATAGCTGAGAAAATGCTTGTGACATTCATCCAACTATTTTTTTTTGTAAATAGACCACAGAAAGAATATGGTAATAGAATCCCACCTTCTGGCACAAAGGACGTTGGGGTTGATTTACTAAAGGCAAATCCACTCTGCACAACCAGTGCACTGCAAGTGCACTTGAAAGTGCACTTGTATGCGCAGTTGCTGTAGATCGCTGTAGATCTGAGGGTAAGATCTGAAATGAGGGGAAGCTCTGCTGATTTTATCATCCAAAAATGCTGTTTTTTATTTTCCTTGCATGTCCCCCTCAGATCTACAGTGACTGCACTTCCAAGTGCACTTGCAGTGCACATGTAGTGCAAAGTGCATTTGCCTTTAGTAAATAGCCCCCTTTAACAGCCATGGCTAGACCCAAGAGAACATAACTAATAAATACAAATGGCCAATGTTTCCAGTTATTTGCTCATAGTTTGACATCCGTTACATTTGAATTTACAATTTACAATTTAAAGAAGAACTCTAGTCTAGTCTAGGCAAACATGTTTAATTTGGCAGTCAATGGCAGAGCAGCTCAGGTAATCGTTAGGTAAATATATTCTGTTAACAATATTGTTTTAATTTATAAAAATGGAGCACTGCCAATTTGCTAATGAATTGCTCTCCTAAAAGTAAAAATAACGGTGTATGTTTGAGTCTGACTGCTCTGTTGTCTGTGCCCACCTCTATTGTTATATCACCATGAATGACACCAGAAGTACAGGAAGGAAAGCCCTTTATTCCTTGGCAAGAGAACATCTTGAGAGAACAATTCAGCCATGATTGCCCAGTGCTCGGTTTAGCCCGGTGCGACTTGTCATGCAATTTGACTATTTAAAATCACATGAAAAGTCGCACAATGTTTGTGCCTATGAAACTGCTAGAATTGGTGCAACTCCAACTTGCACTGATTTGAAAAAGATTCCTGCACTATTTTTGTCAATTTCATCTGCGACAGATGTCTGCAAGCCACAGATGAAGTCATACTGTCCTGCGGTTTTGAAATTGCATTCAGCGTTAACACTGACTCTGACTCTGTCACTACTTTAAAAGTTATTAAAGTTTTTAAAGTAAAAGTTATTAAAGTCAATATTTAAATACAAGAGTCATGTGTATTCTTACTTGAATCTTGGTGTTCTTTGTATATTTCGTCCAGATCTGTACAGTAATCCAGTGTGAAACTTTTCCTCTGTGCAGGAGCTTCCTGTAATAAAGACCAGTCACTGCTGCTTTCATTTTTTGTGCAGAGTGATTGGTCTTGTCTTCGCCCCCTTCTGTAGGTTTCTGCAGTCAACCTGTAGTGGGTGGACCTACTGGGCCCCTCCCACAACTCTAATCTCTGCACAGGCAGTGATGATATCACCACTACATTTAAAAGGTAATATCTGGATTTGCAAAGTCATTTGGTGCATAAAAGCTGATTGGAAGTGTTAACTCAAAATGATAAATTACTGGCAGCCCCTCTATTATAGGCAGGCATACCACACTGTGTAAGTCTTTTATAAAAACGAGGATTGTAAATACAACCTTTTAACCAGACAGGAAGTGAAGGAGTCTCTCTTACTGAGCCTCCAACTGCAGAAAAAACTGGCAGGCAGTCTAATTCTTCCCCTTTCCATCCAGACCTAAATAAACAAGGTTTGGCTATATATTCACTTTAACCCTTTCATTTGCGAGAAAGTGCTTTTTACATAATTGTTTACACTAGTGATAGAGTCACTTGAAATGCAAATGTCTCTTAGTGGAAATCTATAAATCTTCTATAATAACTTTTTAACTCATTAAAGTAGACCTTAATTCCCAAAATGGACTTTCTCTCCCTGCAACCCTCTGCAATATTAAAGAGGAAGTAAACAATGCCTTTTTTTTTTTCTTTTTACCTGACCTGCAAATTAAAAGGCATAATGTGCTAGTGTCCAGTATAAGTTTAGGAGATATTTACAGTACCTATAGGTAAGCCTTATTATAAACTTATCTATAGGTACAAACAATCCAGGGAAGTTTACTTCCTATTTGATAAGCTATTTCTTTCTTTCTTTCTTTTTTTTTTTTACCCCGGCTCATCCTCTTCATTCTTGCCTAGGGCTGAATAATGTGTCAGTGCTCTTGTAGCCTCCTGGGATGTCCTCATCCATTATCCCAGGAGACTGCAGGGACACACAGCAGTTGGAAGGGTGGCCATATGGCATGTCACTGGTAGCCATATGCAAGAAACCAGAAGAGACAGCCAGCTCCCGATGGCAAGTGAGGATGGTGGCGCAGGACCTGGCTTGTGACATCAAAGCAGTGGAGTATGTTTTCTGAAAAAACCCTGTATAACAGGCAAGAGGGGATGTTATAGGGAGTTAAACTTCCTCTTTATGATGAAACAGTTTTATTCATTCAGTATATGAGGCAGGTTGTACCTGATGGCGAGTTGGGTTACAGTAACTGATATGCTTGACTAGCGTATATAACACAAATATTGCTATTTGACAACTACACCTTAAAAATGAAACATGGGATCGTACCTTCACGTACTCTCACACTTATTTCATGTCTCTGATCATTGAACCAGCCAGGGATCTCCACTCTGCAGCAATATGTGTCTTCATCCATCTTATTTAAATTACTGATAGTCAGAGAAATATCTCCCTTTGATATGTTACCCAATAACTGGTATCTGGAATCAAATCCATTCCAGGTCACTTTGCTGCCATCCGTCCAGATTATTGGATTGTTACATTTACTTGATGGACAATTGCCTCGTCCCCAGCACGTGGTGGTTGTCCCATCCTTTATGGGATATGTACAGGGTAAGGTCACTGCACCGCCCACAAATCCATTCACATCCTTAGCTGATACGAAAAGACCTGCAAATGTAGATGTCAGCATGTTATCTGTGATCAAGTTTTTAACATCTCATTTACCATTCTGATGTTTCTGATAAGAAAAGCCACTGTAAATGGTTAAAGACAAAACAATTCTTTTCTTTATTATTAGTTATGTTCAAACTAATATTTTATAAATAATGTTTCAACCAGCAGGCGGAGCTCCAGGATCATTTTAACATGTGTCAAAGCTCAGCTCTGGGCTCAACCCCCCCCCCCCCCCTCCCCTGGAGGTCCCCTCCAGCAAATTGAAAGTGATATTATTCCTTCTTTGAAAAAAAATTATGAATACATGTAGCTGTATACATTATGTCACTGTTGCCAACTGTTCCCAGTTTTTTGCAGTCTTTACAATATTAGCAGCCTATGAAAATTAGCTTTGATGAGTTTCCACCTAAAGTGTGTCTCTTTTGTCTCCAGTGTCTCCCTGGTGACACCCCCACATGTGCACTACCTTATCTGGTGCCTTGTGTGTGGAATGCATGTACAGTAGGGGTTGCTGGTGCTATGCCTAGCTGAAACGTTCGTGTTAGGGGCCACTGGTGCTATCTAACTGGCGCATGCACAGTAGTGGTTCCTGTCACTGAGATCTGCCATTGTATCCAGCTGGCACATGCACAATACTGTGCTTGGGTTGCTTCAGGTAGAACACCAGATCTCAGAACCAGGAGACCCTACTGCACATACACTGGCTGGGTATAGCATCAGAGGCCATACTGCTGTGCACAGGGTGCGTTCCTGAGGGGAAAAACAGTATAAAAAGATAAGGATTGGGGGAACAAATATTTCACACTGTTAGGTGAAGCTAAATCTGATTTTCTATTGGGCGTTTCTCACAAAAAATTACATTTTTGTTGCAGGGGATGCCTAAAATCTTAGTGCAGACTTCTGGGAAAATCAGTGAGCCAATCATACAAATAGGAAATTATGTTTCTGGGGGGGGGGGGGGGGCGTTCTGTACCCATTCTTTGAGGAGAATGCCTCCAGGTAACCATATTGCATTGCATTTTGCAGAAGAGCTGCAGATTGAAAAGGAAAGGTCATTTTTAATAGCATTCAATTGCAATGACTTGAGTTGCAATTTTATATGCTATATTATATTTTTTTTAGTTGCCATTGTTTTCCCTACGAAAGTGGAGTTACCCTTTAAGCTTTGCAGATTTTTTGACATGATCACTGAACCTGCCCTCTCAAACCCAAGCAGATTTGCTCATCATTGTTGATGAAGGTGGGGACAGAAGAACCAATAAAGGAAAATATAAGCTCCAGCTTGAATATTGCACAAATATGAATTGGACTAGAGATGTGCATGACGGAAAAATTAGTTTGGATTTTTTAGTTAAGTTAATAATTTTCTTTCATCATATTTATTATGTTAAAATGTTTTTTTTTGGAATTAATATTGTATATTCGGATTTGTTTTGTATATTTGCCATTTTCAAATCGATTCAAAATGAATTTGAATTTGAAATGGAAACATATTGCAATAAAGACAGTTAGGTATAAAAGGGAAATAAGATGGTGATTCCTGCTGTTTTATAGAATAGACTAGAATAAACTAGAATACTAAAGAATAGAATAGAACAGAATAGAATAGAAAATAAAAGAATATAATATAATAAAATGGAATAGAATAGTATAGAACAGAAAATATTCTATTATATTCTTTTATTTTAATTTGTATTCTATTAATTTTAAAATCAGCACTAAAAAGTCAATGTCCCTTTAAATGTTCTTTCAAAAAAAAATCTTCAAAGATCCAATAAAGTACATCTGCTATAAGAACTGTCTTTTTATTCTTGACCCTTTGCTGGGACTCCTCATAACGAAAAGAATCTCAATGAAAGAAATAGAGGAAACTATATAGTGTAGTATGTTCTACTCCACATCAATCATAAAATCATATATTGTGCTCAAATTTAATTATACTGTATGTGCTCCTTTTTATACACCTTTACCCTCCATACAATAATGCAAGCCTTCCATTCACTTCAATTTGCTCCTCTTCTCCAATTGTGGTGTATCATCCTTCCTGGGAGAAATCCTCACCTCACACCTCCAAATGGATGCTAGGTACTCCCAAAAAGAAGAGACTCTTGAGAGGGGATATGATAGTGATTTACAAATACCTTATTTGTGATCCCAGCATAGGAAAGAAACTATTCAGTCTCAGGGAGTGTAAGAGGACACAGGGCTGCTATAAGACCTACAAACAGTACAAAATATTTTACAGCGCACACATATTGTATGTGTGCGCTGTAAAATATTTTGTACTGTTTGTAGGTCTTATAGCAGCACCATCTTGAATTTAAACGCATTGTATGGTGTGCCCCCCAAATATGTTCTTGTATATTGTAATAGGCCCTGACCAGGTCTTTTGGGCTGGAGCACCCCTCCCCCTCCTCATTACCTCCTATTTAGTGGCCACCAGTGTTTAGGATGTATCCCTTTCAGTTCTCCCACATAGAGGAGTTCAGCTCCCATGGTTGAGACAAAGGATCTTCCATTCTATTACTAGAGTAGGACCCACTAATTCGGGGTACTTTGTCGCAGTAAGTGGGCTTAGCACTATATGACCATATAGTGTGACCAAACCCTCCTATTTTTTGAATATGTTCAGGTGTTTTTTTAACTAGCCCTGCAGGAAATGTCATTCTTGTATGTGTGCGCTGTAAAATATTTTGTAAGGATGTAAAACTCTCTTCTATAATTGGTGCTGTCAGTGGGGAGTATTGATATTTTTAAAAGACTCCTGGACGTGCATCTTAAAGAACACAACATACAGGGATATGGGAAATGATTATCGATACTGACACATGTGCACCTACACAGGTTGAACTGGATGGACTAGTGTCTTTATTCAACCTTACCTCCTATGTAACTATGTAAAAGGAAAATTGTACACATAGTGTGATACCATAAAAACGTATTCACTAAAATATGAACCAAAACCTACTCACAAATAGTGGGTCTAAAACAGGTGTGTCCCTTTAAATCCCATTCCTTCATGTGTGCCACGTTACACCTCTCACTCCATACACCTCACCAAATATAAAATGTTCTTTGTATATGCATATAAACTCAATCTGTCACATACCTGGTGGAGATTGAGCTGTAGAGGAGCTTCTTTTGCTCCTCTTGTCTAACACCCCTGATAGTGATGACAGGAGGTGTGTGGGCACAGAGTGGCACTAGGGCTGGTGTAGCAGGTAACGCCAGCTGGGGATTGCAGGGAGCAGATGACCAGGCAGGAACTGGAATACGGTGACTCTTGATTGGTAGACAGAAGTGTAGCCAGATTGCAAGCCAATAGGTCACTAACAGCCAGACAGCGAGGTACAGGAACATCTGGCAGAGTCAGGACACAAGCCAGGATCGGTACACAGCCAGGTTCAAGGTATAGGAACGCAAGACAGAAGCAAAGTCAGAATACAAGCCGAAGGTCACAGTAGGCAGGCAGGGGCAAGCCGAGATGTACACAGGTAAGCGGGTATGGAAGGTCAAGGCTCGGGTAAAGCAGGTACTAGATGAAGACCACTCAGCAATCCATCTATGCAAGAGTCCAACTTAACCGCTTCAACCCCGGAAGATTTTACTCCCTTCCTGACCAGAGCACTTTTTGTGATTTGGCACTGCGTCGCTTTAACTGACAATTGCGTGGGCGTGCGACGTTGCACCCAAACAAAATTGATGTCCTTTTTTTCCCACAAATAGAACTTTCTTTTGGTGCTATTTGATCGCCACTGCGGTTTTTATTTTTTGCGCATAAACAAAAAAAGAGCGACAATTTTGAAAATAAATACAATATTTTTTTACTTTTTGCTATCATAAATATCCCCCAAAAATATCTAAAAAAAACAATTTTTTTCCTGTTTAGGCCAATATGTATTCTTCTACATATTTTTGGTAAAAAAAAAAAAATCGCAATAAGCATATATTGATTGGTTTGCGCAAAAGTTATAGCGTCTACAAAATAGGGGATAGTTTTATGGCTTTTTTATTATTTTTTTTACTAGTAATGGCGGTGATCTGCGATTTTTATCGGGACTACGACATTATGGTGGACTTGTCGGACACTGAAGAGGTTAACCACTAGGGGGCAGTGAAGGGGTTAAGTTTGTCCTAGTGTGTGTTCTAACTGAAGGGGGGATGGGACTGTGCAGGGGAGATGACAGATTGCTGTTCATACTCTGTATGAACAGACAATCTGTCTGTTCTCCCCTCAGAGAACCGGAAACTGTGTGTTTACACACACAAATCCCGGTTCTCGGTGTGCCCCGAGCGATCGCGGGAGCCCAGCGGGGACCGCAACCGCCGGGCACTCGCATCGGCTCAGTGGGCGAGCAGGGGGTGCACGCACGCGCCTCCTAGTGGCGTCTATGTTACTGACGTAACATGACGGCGATTCGCGCAGCCGAGCCATGTTGCAGCAGTACAACTGCGGCGGCTGGTCGGCAAGCGGTTAAGTAGGCCATTTGGTGCCAGTGCCCGAATGTGTGCATGTGCACCTGCATATTTTTTCAACACATTAATACTGTTGCGCGAGTAAAATAAGTATGAGCATGAGCCAGCCTTGTCATTCCAATATGTACTGAGCTTCTCTTACACTGTAGAACTGTCATCTTCCTTAACCCCCCTGGCGGTATTCCCGAGTCTGGCTCGGGGTGGATTTTTCATACCAAAAGCGGTATCCCCGAGCCAGACTCGGGCTTGCATCGCAGGATCCAGGAAGAGTATACTTACCTTGTCCCCTGGATCCTGCGATGTCTCCCCGCTGTGATCGGCGAGCCGCTGTGTCTCGCTCGATTCACAGTGCTGAGCTCCGTTCCCTGCGAGCGTTGCGACGCACGGGGACGGAGTTCGGCGGTAAATTCAAAAGTGAAACACACAATACAGATACAGCATACTGTAATCTTATAGATTACAGTACTGTATCAAATAACTACACATCCCCTTTGTCCCTAGTGGTCTGCCCAGTGTCCTGCATGCAGTTTTATATATATAAAACTGTTCTTTCTGCCAGGAAACAGGAGATTGTCCATAGCAACCAAAACTGTCTCTTTACATCAAAAGTGGTTTTAGACCAGCTAGAAAAAAGCGATAATAAATTATAATCACTTGCAGAATTGAGCGATAGTGATTTGTGAGGAGATCCGTCATCAAACACTAATGCCGCGTACACACGAGCGGACTTTACGGCGGACTTTGCCCGGCGGACTTTTCGACGTACTTTCCGACGGACTTTCTGAATGAACGGACTTGCCTACACACAATCCACCAAAGTCCGTCGAATTCGTACGTGATGACGTACGACCGGACTAAAACAAGGAAGTTCATAGCCAGTAGCCAATAGCTGCCCTAGCGTGGCTTTTTTGTCCGTCGAACTAGCATACAGACGGCGGACTTTTCGACCGGACTCGATTTCAACAGATAAATTTGAAACAAGTTTCAAATCTAAGTCCGTCCAACTTTTGAGAAAACAAAGTCCGCTGGAGCCCACACACATCGAATTGTCCGACGAAATCCAGTCCGCCGGGCAAAGTCCGCCGTAAAGTCCGCTCGTGTGTACGCGGCATTAAAGTAAGAAAAGCTACAATTCTGCAACTGAGCAAATTTCAGTGTTTTTGATTTGATTACATTATTATATAATTTTTATTATTATTATATTATTATTTGTTATAATTATTTATAGTTATTTATTATATTATAATTTTTTATTTCGTTTTTCAAACTTTATCATACCCGGCTAGACTCTGGTTTGGACAGATTTAAGTGAACTATTCCTAAGAATTACAGGCCTACAATATAAAACGCCAAATTTCTGTGCAAAATAATGGTACCGCTTTCAGCACCTAAAATCGGAAATAATCATACCGCCAGGGAGGTTAAAGGGGTTGTAAACCCTTGTTTTTTTAAATAACAAACATATCGTACTTACCTCCACTGTGCAGTTCGTTTTGCACAATGTGGCCCCGATCATCGTCTTCTGGGGTCCCCCGGCGGCTCCTCTCATTTGTAAACCCCTGGGAGACCTGCTCCCGAGTCCAGCATTTGTGTCTATAGAAACAGAATGCTGGCCTTGACCCCACCCCCCAGTGCCCGCATCATTGGATTTGATTAACAGCAGCGGGAGCCAATGACTGCGCTGCTATCAATCTATCCAATCAAGAGCCGAGAACCCTGGGCAGAGAGGAAGAGTGCGTCTCCGCCGAGGGAATGAAGGGCTCAGGTGAGTAAAATGGGGGGGCTCGGGGGGGCAGTCACTGTCAGAATTTTTTCACCTTAATGCATAGGATACTTTAAGGTGAAAAAAAACACAATGGTTTGCAACCCCTTTGTGACGGACTCCGGACACCCTGTTGGGTATTTCCGCCAAGAAGCTGCTTCCCAAGTCCTTGAACAGGAGACCAATGGATCTGGCTATAGAAAACCCTAAGGACCAGGCAACACCAGTCTTGAAGTACACCAGAAAATGAACTGCTTTATTTTTAGAAATACACAGAATTTATACAGCAAACCATCAGATAAGGGCTACTCCCATTATCTCAGACAAAGGTCACCTTACACAGTAGAGCTAGTCCTATTATCATAACAATGACCTCCTTAGACAGTCCGGCTCCCCGGACTAACTTGCATCTAACTTGCATAAGAAGCCGCAAGCAATTAGTGACCATCTCTGGATAACTTAAGAACACATTATAACACAGAGTTCTCCAGGCCATGGTTCTCCTGCAGCCCAAAGTCCGTGACAATCCTTTATTTCTTAGATTTGTGCATGCAAAAATTCTCAGAAAAAAACAGTGAGTCTAAAACATGCGTGTCCCTTTGAATCCCAATCTGAGACCCACCATGTGTGCCGCGTTACACCGCTCACTCCATGCACGTTACTAAATGTTACATTTTCTTATACATATAACCTCAATTACTGTAGAATGCTAATCTTCCTTAATTCCAAGAATTGTGCCTCCGAAATTCTCAGAAAAAAACAAAATATAAAAATATAGTGTAATATCGCTTTAAGAATTAATCCAATCCCTGTGTTCTACCCACTCACATTTAACATGTAAAACCATGTGCTTCCTATTAGTAATGTGAATTGTGTCACCAATCCCACTATTCACCAGATGATCACTTCATGCACCTTACCAAATGTTACACATGTCAGCGCTCCTCGTATGATATCTTTCCACAAAAGGTCCACCAATTCTTCCACTCATCCAAACTTATGATTCTCCCATGCAGAGATAGCGAAAAGGATCCATAGTGCAGCAATTCTTATAAATGATACCATTTATCACAATACCAATTCACTTACAAACAAACAGGATACAAAGGCCTCTACGCCTCACTCAAAATGGCTGCAGCTGCACTTTCGGCGTACGTGATGACGTCCCTACTGACGCGTTTCATCCAATGGACTTCTTCCTAGGATATATTTTACAGATGCCCGGACATCTTTAAATTCACTTTCTTCTACCCACAGTAACTGCCAGATCCACCATTTTGACTAATGGAAGCTCATTTTTCAATAACAACATTGCTCCTACATCTAAAAACATCATATAACTACGTGTGTAGTTATACCCTAAATCCACCCTAAATCATCCACACAGATCCAGAAAACCTACAAGGGACATCCTACATACAGACAACATGTAAATATTTATATACTAGATATACATTATTTCCTTACTAAACTACTCATACTGCCTGACTTTAAATGTATTTTAAATAAAATAAAAATCAATTAAAATGTTATAATATTCCCTAAAAACTAGCTGCATAAAATTAAACCATTATAATATATTAATTACTTTTGAATACACAGAGTGCATTTGGGCATTGTACCCGCATCTCGTGGGGAAAGAAAAAATTGCAAATATCAGATCCATTTACAAATGGATGAAGCAATTGAGGTCTAGTTCTATGTTTAACCCAGTGGGTATTAAATAATTAAGTTCCAATAACCTGAATGTTTCACTTTTGGAGATGTCTCTAGTACAATTAGACCCTCTCCAATGTTCATGGATTATATAGATTCCACAAAATCTTAATCGTAATGGGTCACGATTATGGACCTCTCTGAAATGTTGCAACAAAGAGTGCGTTTTTTAGACCTTCTTTAATATTCTGTACATGTACTCTTAGTCTGATATACAGTTGCCTCGTGGTACGGCCTATGTATTGTAAACCACAACTGCATTCCATCAAGTAGTTGACAAAGGTTGTGTTACATGAAATACATTTTCTTACCTGATATCTTGTCTGTGTAGTGTTAGAAACTAAATTCCTCTATATAGCGTCTCTTCATTTTAGTGTTCCTGCAAATGTTACATTTGCCACATGGGTAAAAACCTTTTAGGTCAAACATAACATTTTTACTTTTCTTTGGTGTGGAGATAACATTCTTAACCAATCTTGTTTTTAAATTAGTGTTTTTTACGATCTACAAAATGTGGTTGGGCGGGGACAAGGGGACCCAAAATTCTATCCTTCCTCAGAAATGGTCAATATCTTTTGATAATTCCTTCTATCTTTTTATAGAAGCCTAAACCTTTAAAAAAGCCTGTTGGGCGCAACACGTGAGGTGAGCGGTGACGTAATCACGCTGGGTGGAGTTGGGCAGAGCTGTGGACGCCTGTGAATACTGTTTAGATATGCTGTTTATTCACTTCTAAAATGTGCGTTTCTTTCCTATTTTAATAAAATTTGGCTAAATCGATCTGCACAATTGGATCTTCTTGCTTTTTATGTAAATGATACCACACTGGGGAGCTGAGGACTGTTGAGTTGGTGGAGAAGTGTCCATATACTATTTTGAAAGCGCATGTTCACCTCCCTAAAGTAGTGAGGTCCATTTAAGCAGGTGAGAGGATACCCAAAGGTGGGGTGAAGGGCACTGAGGTGGATAAGTGAACAGTCTATGGTTTCTGGGATTGCACATTTACTGGAAGTTGGTTTTTCCAGATGGACTTTTATTACAAATAGGCTTTATGTGATTGAACTATACTGCTATTGATTTTCACTCGTTTATTGATTTTCGTGAATTTTATTGATGTTTAAATTTTTATATACTTATTATATGTTACATACTGTATATGCACTGATTAGCTTATCTACTTTTTTGAGGTATAGTGCTGCACTATTTAGAGTTTGTAATATATAGGTCGTACCACGAGGCAATTGCATGTCAGACTAAGAGAACATGTACAGACTATTAATAAAAGGTCTAAAAATGCTCTCTTTGTCTAAACATTTCAGAGGTCCATAACCGTGACCCATCCCAATTAGGATTTTGTGGGATCTATATGATTCAGGAACATTGGAGAGGGTTTAATTTGTACTAGAGACATCGTCAAAAGTTAAACATACTGGATATTTGAACTTAATTGTTTACAACCCAATGGGTTAAACATAGAATTAGATCTCAATTGCTTCATCTCAGATTTGTAAACAGATGTGATATTTGCAATATTTTCTTTCCCCACTAGATGGGGATACAATGCCCAAATGCACTTTATTTATAAGTGGTTAATATAAGTGGTTTCATTTTATGCAGCTAGTGTTTAGGAAATATTATAACATTTTTTAATTAAAGTTTATCTAAAATACATTTAAGGTCAGGCAGTATGAGTAGTGTAGTAAGGAAATAATGTATATCTAGCATATAAATAAGCATTTATTATTATTATTATTTAAATACTTTTAAATACATTTAAATACTTCCGTATTGTCTGCATGTAGGATGTCCCTTGTAGGCCTTCAGTATTTGTGTGGATGATTTAGGGTAGATTAAAAGGTGTATTGTGTGTAGTTATATGTTGCTTTTAGATGGAGCAATTGTGTTATTGAAAAATTAGTTTTCCATTAGTCAAAATGGTGGATCTGGCAGTAACTGTGGGCAGAAGCAAGTGTTTAAAGCGGAGGGCCACCCTAAAATAAAAATTTGCATTAATATTCTTTAAAAAATTTAAAAAAAACATTTGAAAAAAAAATATTTTAACTTACGTGAAACCCCTGTTGCTAGGCAGTCTTCCTAATCTGCCTCTTCCTATTCCGCGGCTCTTCCTCCTCTTCGGCGAGCAGCCCCGTTGCCTTCTGGGACATGTGTGTGTCCCAGAAAACAACGGGGCCATTCACAAAGCGCCGCGCCACTCGCGCATGCACAGTAAGAAACGGGCAGTGAAGCCGCAAGGCCAGGAATTTGTCAATCACATCCTAGGAAGAAGTTGATTGGATGAAACGCCTCAGGATGACATCACCATCAAGAAGTGAGGTCATTGTATTGAAAGGGATGAGGAGTGATCATTATTATTGTTGAGGCAAGGGATCGCTAGCCAGTATGAAATACAAATC